>OY856410.1:680568405-681768405 GCA_963693085.1 Alisma plantago-aquatica | reverse complement strand
AAGAAACAATATCTATAGATTATTGAATTCCCTTTCACAATAATATTATAAAAAAGAATAGGTTACCTCAACTTATGAAAGTCTCGCTTTTGGGACAGGTTTGCGCTGGGATGGCCCAAAGAACGCTTTGATGCCCACACCATCGCCTGCACCCCTAACACTTCCAGGATGCTCTGGGTTATCTAGAGCAACCGTAAATTCATCCCTTGTGCCCTCAGGGATGAACTTGCCTTCCTTCCTCTGCTCGTGCAGCTCCCGCTAATCACCATCAACAAAAATTGGTAAGTAAACATAACTATAATCAATATTGATCGATTGCTCTAAGAGTTGAATTTTACCATTTTTGTAGCCGCCTCAATAGTTGCGGGCTTTGTTATATCTCCCTTCTTGTTTTGCCTCCCAGCTATCCACATAGCATGGCGAGGCAGAGGTGTGAGACCAATAGTAGAGGACTCTACAGTCTCTTGAGTAGCAGCAGACTGAGCAGCAGACTCAGCCTGTAGTCTTTGGTGAATGCCTGCATAGCCTCTTGGACCCATTGTGTGTTTGTGCACATTCAGTGCATGCCTTGCTCTTTGAGCATCACTGATAGCCTTGTTAGTAAGCACATTTATTTGGTTAGTAACACTAAAGGGTAATCTTGAATAGGTGAATACATAAGAACGTATATTAATTAAATTGGGAGCGACACTTAATACCTTGAATTCATCCATTTTTCTTTGGGTAACAAACTCCTCCCAGTCTTTGGGGTCCCGGTAGTTCCATTGATCAGGGGCTGCCTTCTTCCTAAATTTATTTTTTAAAGAGAATACAAACAAAAATTATTAGTGTAGAGTTCGTCAAAAAGTGATCAATGTCTAGAATTGGAAATCAATCACGAACCTCTTCTCAGCATCGCGTCTGTAATCTCGGGTGAGATTTGTCCTATAGTTCCTTAGGACCCTCCCACATCATTGCATCATACATTTATGATGTAGCTTTTCATCCAGATCAAATATACTCTACAAAATAGAATTTCTATTAACTCGTATCCTAAAAATTAGTAATCTACAAAAATAGAATTGCAAATAATAATAACTCATGCATAGTTCCTTCCAGACTAAGTCTTTCTTCCCCTTAGGAACTTTATGCCAGGAATCTAGGTTAGGACTACAATGGCTGCGAGTAAGAACCCCAAGATATGAAATAAATGAGTTGTGGTTCACTCCAACTGGATTTCCTGCATGATTGAAATCCACAACCAGTTTGGGTCTATTGCCCCTTTATTGTTGTAACTTTCTCATCATTGGGATGCCCCTCACTTTCTCAATTTTTTTGCTGCTCAACAAGTTCCCCAATTTCTTCAGAGGGTACATCACCAACCTAAAATTCGACAAAAAAAACACACTTACATGATATAACTATAAATGTGAGGTAGGATATATTTTTAAAACTTACATTGTGAGGCGGCGCATTGAAGTCCTCACCCTGACGGTAATCATCAACACGATCATCATATGAATGCTCAGCCATCTGAAAGTTCACATTTAGATTATAAAGTTCACATTGTAAAGTAATTCACATTGTAAAGTTCACATTCAGAAAAATAAAACATATAAAAAATATAAACATGCATGCTTCTAATATTGCGATCTTTTATCAATTAACAATCCTTCATTGTGATCTCCGCACACATACAAGTCATCATTAGCTTCAATATTTGGTGGTGTTGGCAACCCAAATGAGAATGGACTGGAGTCATCATACTTATCATAGTACTGTTCTTCATCTATAGGATCTTCAATGAACTGTCTTTTACCATGAAGAACAACCGACCATTTATCATTTGCAGGATCATCAATATGAAATACTTGTTTTGCATGTGATGCCAATATTAATGGTTCACCCTTCTCACCAATCTTTTCAAAGTTCACTAATGTGAAACCCAATTCATCCACTATAACTCCTTTGGTGTTATCAACCCAATTACATTTAAAGAGCGGAATTCTAAAATCTACGTAGTCAAACTCCCATATGTCTTCAATGACATTGTAATATGACATTTTAGCTTTATGTGGACTCTTATCCTTTTCACTTACAAAAAATAATGAAGACTCTTGAAGGGTGACCCCACTATTTTGGACGACACTCTTATCATTTTGACACTTTGTGTAATATGAGAATTCATTTATGTCAAACCCTTCATAAGACATAACATTCAATTTTGGTTTAAAGATGAGGCATTTGATAGTTTCAGTAAGATTATCTGGTATTTGAGATAGTTCATGTAAGACTTTATCTTCAAACCACTTAATAAATGTCTTGTTATGCTCTCTAGCAAGCCATATTGAATTGGCTCGAGGATATTGTCTCTTGATGAAATTGGTATGTTCCTCAATATAAACACTCACTTCGTTGATGTTGTGTAAAATATACAAGTGACCTTGTTCCAACTGCTCACGGTTGATTACTTTCATTCGTGATCCCAAAATTCCTTTGCCAAAATGCTCCTCAATATTCTTGTCATTAACAGGAGCATCATTACCACTCAGAAAGTCATTGCAAAAATCCATAACCTCTCTCACCACATAACCCTCAATAATACTCCCTTCAGGCCGATAATGGTTTCGAACATCACCTTTAAAAACGCTCATGTATCGTTCAAAGGGATACATCCAATGCAAGAAAACTGGTCCTAACATTTTCACTTCCCTAGTCAAGTGGACAACAAGATGTACCATGATATCAAAGAACGAAGGAGGAAAATACATATCAAGCTGACATAGGGTAACAACCACTTCTCTTTGCAATTTATCGAGAGTATCAGGGTCAATCACTTTGCTGTACAGACTGTTGAAAAAGAAACAAAGTCTGGTGATTGCAAACCTTACATGCTTCGGAAATATAGATCAAATTGCCACAAGCAATATTTGTTGCATTAGAGTGTGACAATCATGAGATTTAAGACCTATAAACTTCAGATCTTTCATTGATACCAATCTATGGATGTTGGATGAGTAACCCTGTGGCACCTTAACATTTACCAAGCATTCACAAAAAGCTTTCTTCTCCTTTCTAGACAACGTGTAACAAGCAGGAGGTAAGTATGTTCTCCGATCACTACTAACTACTTCTGTTAATTCTATCCTTCTTCCCATTTCACGTAGGTACATTCTGGATTTTATCCCATCTTTAGTCTTACCTGCTATATTCAACAGAGTACCGATGACGCTATCACAGACATTTTTCTCAACGTGCATGACATCAATACAATGTATGACTGCCAAAGAACTCCAATAAGGAAGATCCCAAAATATTGACTTCTTCTTGAATAAATATTTGTCACTCTGTGTGGCCATCGTACATTGCGATCTCTTACCAAATTCATTGGCAGTGTCTTTTAGTCTTTCATAAACATCCTCCCTTGGTATAGGTTTAGGTGCACTTCGTTCCTCATTCCGTCCATTGAATGCTTTGCGCAACCTACGATACAGATGGAATTTTGGAAGAAACCTTCGATGACCAAGATATACAGTCTTGCCACCATGTTTTAGTCATATTGAATCAATGTTCTCTTCACAGATAGGACACGCTTTAGATCCTTTGACACTATATCCAGACAAATTCCCATATGCTGGAAAGTCATTCACAGTGCAAAACAACATAGTGTGCAAATGAAATGTCTCTCTTCATGAAGCATTATAGGTCATCACACCTTCACCCCAGAGCTTCTTCAAGTCATCAATCAGAGGTTCAAGATAAATATCGATATCATTTCCAGGTTGTTTAGGACCCGATATCAACAACGACAATATAACATACTTAATTTTCATACACAACCAGGGGGAAGATTGTATATAACAAGCATAACTGGCCAAGTACTATGTTTGCTGCTCAATGTCCCGTATGGATTCATCCCATATGTACAAAGCCCAAGCCTTAGATTCCTGACTTCTTCATCGAATTCAGGATACAATAAATCAATCTTCTTCCACTATGGGGAATCAGACGCATGTCGTAGGATCCCATCATTATTTTTCTTAACATCTGCATACCACCTCAAATTCTTCACATCTATCAGATTGGCAAACAAGCGTTGAAACCGTGGTATTATAGGTAGATACCACATCACCTTGGCAGGAGAACCAGTTTTGGACTCCCCCGAATTTGTCAATTTATACCTTGACGCACCACATTTCAGACAATCTTTCAAATCCACATAGTCCTTTTGAAATAATACACAATCATTCGGGCATGCATGTATCTTATTGGCCTCCATTCCCATTGAGCACAACAATTTCTTTAACTGGTATGTTGAGATTGGCAGCTCGTTTCCTTCAGGAAGAATTTCTTTCAACAAAGACAACAATGATGTGAAGCTTTTGTCGCTCCATCTATTATTAGCTTTCAGCTTATACCATCTCAACACAGTGCTAAGCTTCGTAAACTTACAACATGTATATAATGGTATCTCAACATCATGCACAATGTTTCTAAACATGGGAGGTGGATCGGTGTGCTCTACCCCACAACTATGCAACATCGCATCAATGATGTCTACTGGAACTGGTTCATTCACATCTACGTCATCGAAGGAAATTTCTTCTTCCACACAAGCACTACTATCGACATCCACTGATTTCAGGTTTGAAATCTCTCCATGCCAGTGCCATTCTGTATAGCCTTGTACAATCCCCTTGCACATGACATGACTTTTGATTTCGTCACCAGTGCTGACTTTCAAGTTGTTACCACAATGCCTACATGGACAGTAGAAACTATCTCCAGGTTGTTTCCTATGTTCCTCAGCAAATCTAATAAACTGATCAAGACCAGAAATACACTATGGGGTGCAGCAATTTAGAATGGACATCTATGATCTATCCATTCTATGTTCAAAGAGAAAACAAGTATATATTAGAACAAGATTAGTGTCTAGGGTCAAAAGATTAAAGGTTATGGTTAAAACTTTAGGGTTTAAGGTCTTATATATAATAAATGATCAAAACATCCTAAGTGAGATTAAGTGTTCAAGAATAGTCCCAAACTGGGGGCTATCTAAGATTTACTCCTAATGAGTAAATCTTGGACAGGTTTCTAGGCCAACAAATACATGTGTTGTCATTCTTATATATAATAAATGTGTACCACCTATCCCATTCTTAAACACCTAATCTCACTAGTAAGTGTATAATGTGTATTGGGTTTTCAAGAAAATTTCGGCAACATTTCCCCACTGTTCTCCAAGTACATATGTACTTAGAGAATAAACGGGGAAATGCTACCAAAATTTTCTTGAAAACCCAATACACATTATACACTTACATGCTAAGTGAGATTAGGTGTTTAAGAACAGTCCCAAATCGGGGACTATCCAAGATTTACTCCTAATGAGTAAATCTTGGATGGGTTTCTAGGCCAACAAATACATGTGCTGTCATTCTTATACCTACAATCCTAGTTTCATCATTCATATCCTAAGTTTTGTGTAACATCATTTAATCATGCTTGTCAGTAAAAAATAAATAGTAAATAAACCATGATTCCATATATCAAAGATTTGAATCATAATAGAGCCTAATGGAACATTGGGAGAGTGGGAATATTCCAATCAAATTAGGATGCTAGAATGGACAAGTTTGAATCTTATTTCAACATGCATCAAAATTTACTGAATTAGGTCAAACATAAGGATTAGAAGCACAAATATATGCAAGCACAAGATTTGTTCATATCCTAAGTTGATTTACTTATCTAAAAAAGTACAGCTCAGTTGATAAACAAATATAAATCAGTAGATGATTAAATAATTTTAAAAAGTAGATGAACAAATACAAAACCCTAAATTTAAACAATGTGATGAATACAAAATCATTAGATGAATGAATGATTAGATAAGTAAATACAAATCAATATTTAAGTAAATATAAATCAACACATAAGTAAATACAAATCAGTAGATAAGTAAATACAAATCAGTAGATAAGTAAATACAAATAAGTAAATACAAATAAGTAAATAAGTAAATTCAAATCAGTAGATAAGGAAATACAAATCAGTAGAAGTAAATACAAATAAGTTGATAAGTAAATACAAATCAGTATATAAGTAGATACAAATCAGTAGATAAGTAAATACAAATCAGTAGATAAGTAAATATCAGTTGATCAAAATTAGTAAAATAAAAAATGTTGTTACTTATAGGCAGTGGTGCGAGCTCGTGGCTCCTCAGCGCATCGGCAGTGGTGGTTGTGTAGTAGTTGTGCACGATGACAGTGGTTGTGTGGTGTCTGACGCAGTAGCAGTAGCAACAACGGTGGTGGCGGTTGCACGACGTAGCTAGCAGCAATGGTGGCGGTGGCTAGCAGCAACGGCGGCGGCGGCTAGTAGCAACAACGACAGTGGTAGCAGCAACAATTGCGATAGCGGTAGCAGCAGCAACGGAGACGTCAGTAGCAACAACAACAACGACAGAGAGATCATTGGCAAAGAGAAATCACCAGACCCTAAACTTTTAATTGAGAATGAAATAGAGAAAGGGGAAGAGTCTGGTTCACGCAGGTGCTATTAAGTTAACAATCGACGTCAGTTATTAAAAGCAATCGATGCTTATAACAATCAGCATCGGTTGACACAAAAAAACCAACACCTATTATCAATGATAGTCATCAGTTTCTACTAGAAAAATCGACGTCTATCTACATATGCCGACAAAAAAATGTTCTCAAATCCTGACCATAGTCGTCGGTTACCGTAGAAAACCGACTCCAAAGGGGGTGAAATTTTTCGCGCGGACAGCACAGGAAAACACATCGGCGTCGGTTATTGAAAGATAACTGACGATAAAAATGTGCCCAATTTATGTCTCACAAAATACCTTTAGTCGTCAGTTATATAGTTAATAACCGACGTCGTATGTTAAATTTTGGAGGTGATTTTTTTCCAATGAAAAATTTGGATTTGGCGGTCGATTTTAGGCGTCGGTTGCGTATTAAGGAACCAACGCTAAATTAAAAATGATACCTGTGTCTAGCCGCTCTTCACATATAGATGTCAGTTTGTGTATCCAACCGACGTTGTAGTGTTTAAGCATCGATTTCTTGTATACACCTGACGCTCATAAATGTAACGTTATAAGCCATTTCTGTAGTAGTGTCTCCTGTGTATATATGTTGTGGCTAAGGTGATAGAACAATTTGTATCAAATTCTTGGCATAGTATGGATATAAGAAAGATGTTGGGCTCTTATGAAAATGTTTCTGAGCAGATGCTGACGTTGAAATCAGTCTTAATTTACCCATATTTTTGGATATGTGATTAATTAGTGATCGATTGTGTTTTATATTTTGAGTAATCTTATTTAGTGTAACATGTTCTCACAAGTTGGTATCAGGGATTCAGGTTCACTGAGTCTACTGAGACACTAGGACATAGGACTCGGATGATGTCAAAATTAGGAATATGACATAAAAATATGGTGCATACTGCCTAATCTCAGTATTTGGGTGCCCTAGCCAGGTATTCAATTATTGAAGAAAAGGTAAGTATGGAACTTTTAGATTGTTATCTTTTTGATTACTCTGATCAAGTAGTCATTTTGAAACAATCTAAGGAGAATAATGAATTAGAAATCATGGTGCAGATAACTCAATATTACCTCAAGAGAAGATGAGCATTACATCATTAACTATCAAAACTTGAACTTTTGGTAACTATAAGAGAAAGACACAACCCCATGAAATGTAAATCCGAATACAAATAAGAAAAAGAGGAGTTCTTGAAGATGTGATTCAAGAAGATGATAAAGTAAAAGACAGATAAGTCTGTTCTTATAAAGTGAATCAAGGTATGAAATCAACATAAGATGGAGAGAACTCCTATAATAAGTAAAAGTGAGAAGATAAATGGGAATAATGACAAAGGAATAAGGTGGACAAAGGAATAAGGTGGAACCTGAGTTAATCTCAAACCAACCTATGTGTGTAAGAAAGTGTTAATGTAAAATCAGCATGGCATGTGAAAGAAATTAAGGGATATGATCCCTGTTTAATGAAGAAAATGAAGAATATGATGATTTACCTATTGATAAGTGGTTGAAAAACATAATAAAATAAGAGAACATACCCTAGTGGGATAAATAATCATCAAGGAAGGAGTAATGGGATATGTTAATCATGATGATTACTATGCTAATGGCAAGGAACCCAAAATGAAAAAGGTAAAATGATACATAAGAAGTTGTAACCTGCATAATGAAAATAGAATTGCTTACCTTTTTACTAGTGACCCTTGAACAATGTTGCTATGATGTGGGAAGTGTGTTTCCCTTTGTGTCTTTCCTTTCTAGTGAAGATCTTTCAAGTGGATCACTGCCACTTGGTATGCATGGATTCATTGTAAACATGAGGTTGGTTGGCTTATTATAGCAGAAGTTTGCTTGGACTATGATTCCAAGATCACAATGTCTGTGATGAGTATGCTTTTAAGCCTTCCAATAATTAGGAAGACTCTTCTTATATGTATTAAGATTTGATCATGTTAAAAGTATATGAGATAAGGATGTGAGTTCCTTATAGCACATGAGGTTGATACCAAGGTAATGAATCCTAGTATCCAAGATGTATCAATAGTATGGGAAGTATGTGAAGGTTGGAGATATTTATTAAATGAACATTCCAATTATTCCTCTCCCTTAGAGAGAGATAGAGTTGATGATGACCCTCTAAATGTTGTTTGTAAGGAAAAACAAAAGTGATTCTATAATGTTGTGTATGGTCTAGTGATAGTTGGTCAAGACCACTATCAGGGATAGATGGTTTGTTGATCGACAAACATGTGTTACTATGTTCCTTTAAGATAAACCTAGGATCATAATATCAATGGTTAAGAGTTAGAGTGGATGACACAAGTTATATGACCATGATGAGTTTAGGATTATGTCATTTAGACTAACCAATGTACCAATAGAATTTGTGAATAGGAGAACCAGAGTGTTCATGTCATGTCTTACAAGTTGTAGCAAGCTTTGAATGATGAAATCTCAACTTATTTTAGAGATGGTCAATAACATGGTTAACATCTTTGCTAAACCTTAAGAATGTTGAAGCAATTGTACTTAGGTGTGACAATTCTAGCAAGAGTGAGTTGGGGGTTGACTAGAGTACCCTCTTGGAGTTATGATACCTATTTTAAGTATGTTATGTGAATGCTAATAAGATGAATACAATGTCATTGCACCACCCCTAACAAGGTCAATCAGGAAGTTATATTTATTAACAACTACATATAAGTGTATGATTCTTCAACATGGTCAGTCCACCATTGAGATGATTGGAGAATCATCTAAAAACAGATTCCTCATAGTTCTTGAAAATTAGGGTATGCCTACATGGTTGATTGAGTTGTTAATTAAAACAACCATTAAAAGAGCATAGAGATGCAACCTTATCAAGTTACATATGATAAGAGATACATAATGTTCTATGTTTGATAAGAGCTAGCAAGTATGACTTTTGAGTAATGTGTTGATATAATAGATATAATTTTAGCATGTTAGCTAGAATTTAAATTTTAAATTTACTATTGGGCACAACAAGTTTCTATGTTCCATATTTGCAAATGTCTTCTTATGTGGGGGATTTTTATGCTGACCCAAGATAAGATATGTATGAATTAAAAGAGAAGAATATGTCTTCTATGAGAAATATGTGACATTATCATGTGATGAATGTAACAATTTGGAATATTGAGGATGAGGTGCATGATAAGTGTCCATCTATGTGTACCTTAGATTTTAGGGGCGAAATCCCTGTTAGGGGTTTATGGTTGTGAGACCCCTAACCTTGCTTAAATGATTGAACAAGCTTAATTATCATAATTAAATTCTTATAACCTTAATATAACCTTATGATATGCTTTTCAATCATAAGACAAGCTTAAGTTTCAAGTTTGGTCCAATTTGGACACTATTTGTGAAAGTTATGCAATTTTATGCACATTTTGGACTTTTCTACAATTTACCCAATTGAGAGGTTTTCTTTGCAATTTTTCACATTAATTATGTTTCTTATATGTTATCTTATCATTATTTAT
This sequence comes from Alisma plantago-aquatica, assembly GCA_963693085.1. NCBI lineage: Eukaryota > Viridiplantae > Streptophyta > Magnoliopsida > Alismatales > Alismataceae > Alisma > Alisma plantago-aquatica. Next base: position 681,758,334 of record OY856410.1, on the reverse strand, counting down.
CTTTTTGAGCCATGGGGCTCCTGGTTAAACCTTGGTTTGAAGGTGTTTTCTCCAAGGGTAATTTAGGGTTTACCCCTTCATGGATGAGTTACCTTTAGTAGCTATCAACTAATAAATTATTTGATTGGCTTGGAAATTCGACAATGGATATCTAATTAGGTGTATGTGGACGGTGGGGGAGCTGCTTGTGTGTGTGCTTGTATATTCTTAATAGTGTAAGGCCATGGACACTTGGAAAGATACTAGAACTTCAACCTTTTCTTTTTCTTTATCTTAAAGTTTCATATACTTATCCCTAAGAACCCAAACGAGCCATTTGATCTCCACCACTTCCCTCATTATACAAACCTCATTTTCCCTCTGTGCTTATATGATTTTCCTCTCCAAGGAAGAAGAAAAAGGGGATCTTCTTGGAAAAAGAATCTAGGGTTGCCGTTGACTTCCTTTTAGGGTTTAAAAAGTTTCCTTCTAGTGATCTTGACCTAAAAGAGTAGGAATCCCTTTCTTTCCTCCATTTATTTCTTTTTTATCCTTCCTCCTAGATTTCTCCAGGTCACAAATTTGTTGTTCCATGGCATAAATTTCTCTAAAGCTCCAAAACCCTACCTTTCTTGCTCCTTATGCTTAGGGTTTGCTCATTTGATGAAGAAAGGCGCTAGATGGATGAGTTCACAACTTATGCTTGGATTTTCTACCCTACCTGCTTGTGTTTTCTTATGTTTGGGAGTTTATCTTCTAATTAGAGTCAAGTTTTATACCTTGATCCACGTTTATTTCTTACCATAAGCTTGCTAGCTCATGTTCTTGCTTTTAAATGATGATCCATGCACTAAAAAGCTATGTTTGACTTGGATTTTGATTTTTATAATATTCCATGTTCTGATTTCAGTTCTAGATGAACCTGTGATCATCTGTACATTATTCCTAAGGTAGGATATGACTTGGATCAAGTTACTTTGATAACCTATGGTTCTAAGCACCTATCAACCAATGGTCAATTTTAGGGTTTTAAGCTGATTTCTTCTATAAACTCATGACCCGATGATGGTACCATTGCAACAACCCTATGGTGTTGTATTAATGACAATTTATGGTGGTGACCAAGGGTGTCAATTGAAGTTCACCCCTTAGGTCATGTTTTGGCCTAATTATAAGCTTAATGATCAACAACTAAGTACCCTAATGGTGCTATCAATCAATGGTGACATTAGCTTGATATTCGATGGCGATTAATAAATATAGTGTTGATCTAACAACCTATGGTGACTTAATGGTCACTAGTGATGGTGGATCAGGTCTCCACAACCTATGGTAAGTTAGTCTTGTAGTTTTAGCATCAATTAAGCCTTAAACCAATAGTTTCTTGGGTCATTTGATGCAATGGTCAGATCTATACTCCAATTGATGGTTTTAATATATGAACTTGACCTAATGGTTAAGATCTAATGATTCTTCATCCAATAAATTGGAATGATGCCTAAATGTAATAAGTTGGTCCTGATAAAGTGATTTAAATGGTTTCCTTTATGAGATCAACTTAAGAAGCTCATTTACTGATGGCTTGTTTTAAATAAATAATCACTTGTGGGTTTTACCCTACTCTCAATGGAACTTTTTGTGTTGTTAATCAAGGGATGTCTAGGGTTGGATGGTGATTCTTTTTAGAGCACAAATCAATTACTTCATAGGTGGTTTGTTCAAGATGTTTACTTATGTAAACGACCAATGGTTTTACCTTTTCAACATTTAATGGTTAGAAGTTGATGCCTCAATATTCCCTTTATTTTGGGTGAAGGGTGTTGTGTAATGTTATGATTCTAATGATGAGAATTTAATGGTTTAATGCCTTAAACTTGTAGTCTTACCCTTTCTCTCGTATGATTATTATTTATAATCACCATAATGAATTAATGGGTAACCCTAATGAGGTATAGCTTGTTATACCTAGCTTTAATATAACTAAATGATGGTAATTGGGTATGAATAATCCTTGAATGACTAATACAATCATGGAGTACTCTCTCATTGTTGTTGAAACACTAGTATGCTATAACCCGATGGTTACACCTCGATTTATGTGTGGGTTCATACTTCAGAATAATATGGAATGTGATGGTGATGCTTCACCTTATGCATCCATGATCCAATGGGGATGTTATGAGTTAGGGTTTGTGTATGAGTGCTGATTAGTAACATTAATATAATTTATCTTGTTGAACCTGATCTAATGCAAATATATAAAGATGAGTAATCATGTTTAACCTTCTTATATGATGGCATGATGGTGAAATAATCTCCTTAATATGATCATAACCTTAATGTGTTAATTGGTGGTTATCATAGCCACATGGTTGATACTTTCTTATGCTAAACATGTGCATTACGAATATGATGAGGGTAAATCATATCTAGATTCCTTGCATGTTGATGTAATATAGGAATATTATTAAGATGCCCGTCTATGATTGTTTATGAATATCTCCTAGCTCATTAATGCAATATTGTGTTGATCTGGTATATTATATGTAAGTGATGTTGTTGAACCTTGCTATATGGCATGGAATGATAATGATGATCTTGCAGGGAATAGTATGATGGTCTTAATGACCTTTGGGCATGGTTGAGCCCTGAATGAGGTGTAATTCTCTTGTGTTGATAAGGGTTGATACCCTGTGATATTGTGTAAAGGATTTATATCTCGTGATAGTATGATGACTAGTGTAGTCTCATAAATGACAATACCAGACCATGGACCCTTCCCTAGAAGTTTAACCTTTTGGGTTTGACCAATCAAGGTTAAGGTTAGAGTGATCCTAATAATCTAATGCGTGAATAATGTAATATAATATGTCAAATAATTCATTTGGTGATAATAAGATGATAAATAACTTAATTGGATGCATAATGATGTTAATGGGCCTCTATTGGGCCAGATGACAAAACCCATGTAAGAAATTGTTAAAAGTGTAAATAAACTCCAAATTCGTAATCTACACATTAAAATAAGCTTACATGTCAATTTTCATTTAATTTGGACAACCTTGAAATAATATGGTAAGTTAAGAGAGAGAAATTGCCTAAAAAGTGTAATTAATTAATAAATATAATTCATGACTCCAAAAGAGGAAAATAATGTTAGATTCGTAATTTACATAATAAAATATGCCTTTGGGTGAATTTTCACTCAATTAGGAGAAAGTTTGATTAAAAGGTAAAATTAGGAGAGAGAAAGTATATAGAACCTTCAAAATATTAAATAATTATAAAAATAACTTCAACATCTAAAATTTATGGTAAATTCGTATTAAACATGTTAAACATGACTTGTGGGTCAAGTTTTATAATTTTTGGATAATCCTAACGTCATTAATGAAGGAAGAAAGAGAAAATAGTAATTAATTTATTTGACAATATTAAAGTTGTCAAAAGGCAAATCTGATTTTATATTTGGATTCAACATATCAATATTAGCATCTCTACAAAATTTTAGCCAATTTTGAATTCGTTTAAGCCCTCAAATGAAGAGAGAGAAATTCATTAAATGTTATATGTACCAGTTTAATTGATTTCGAATTGGATAAGGTCTTTCCTTTGTGATCTAGCACATGGATCTCAGCCGTTGGATGATTGATCGAAGGTTCACAGCTCACCACCTACCTCACGCTCGTTTTGGAAACAACAGTGGAAAGTGGTGATTTGTTTTTGGATTTTCTCCCTCCACACTTGATTAACCTTCAAGATTTTTGGCTCTGTGAGTCCGTGAGAGGATTCCGCATACATGGATATCCTATTTATGTGTTTTTAGTGAATATTCATAAAACACCCAAAACCTTGCTTCCCAAGTTTTGCGGCCGCCTACCTCCTCGCCATATCTCCCTTCCTCGCCTATAAATACCTAAACCTCAAGCTTCCCTAGCACCTTTGTGACCGATCTCTACACTCAATTGGTTGTTTGGTCATGGTTTGTGCGGCCAACGTGCATGAGTTTATTCTGACCTTGCGGCTGAAACTCCTCCGTCTTCTCTTCGTCTCCAGTTTAATTGAAGGTACCATCAGTTCTGGTTTGCTCTCCTCTTCATTTTGAGTATCTATTCGTCGGATTTGATGGAGTAAAGGGATTTTGCCCAAATTGGTCGAATAGCAGCTTCATGCTGCACGGCCATGTCGACGGCAAAGGTGGAAGAAACCCCTCATTGATTTTACAATTTTACCTTTCTCGTTTTCCTCTCTCTCCTCTCTGCTCTTCACGCGGGGTATGCTGGTCTTTTTCTTTTCGTTTGACTTCTTTGACTGTAGCCAACCGGGCCATCTGTAGGGCACCAGCGCACGCGAGACTGCCCTCTCATTGGGCCAGGTCATCCCAACGTGGGCCCACCTCTACTCTCTCTCTATTTCAATTTTTGGAATTTTCTTTTGGTCGATCTTTGAAAATCCATAACAAATTAATCCCTAATCAGAAAAATATGAATAAATAGTCAATAAAATGAGAAAAATGTAAGCTTTCTTTTGGTATTGGTTTTGTCACCTGAATCTAATGTTTTAAATAGGTGTTTTCAATGGATCTATTTAATAATGAATTAACTTGTAAAAATCATAACTAAATATATATAAGTCAGAAAAATATAATAAAATAGGCTTTGGACTCCTAATGATATATACTAAAATATGGCATGGCTTTGAAAACCTAATTCACATAATAATAAAAAATAGTTTTTAGGGTTTTGTATATTAATGGAAACCTAACCCTAATTCCACATATATGCTAATAGGTGCTTTGGAAGCCTAGGCTTGGACCTAGAAGTGGCTTTAGATTGTTTGACTCTGAAGTTGAGGTATGTTGCATCTCCGATTATTCATATTGAGCAATTCTTCTCTCTTATGTATGTTTGCATCCCCGATTATTCTTCTTGAGCAATTAGCCTATTTTTGTCTTACTTTTGGTCCTTTGGACATTTGCCTACACATTGTCTTGTTCTTTTGAAATCATGCTTCATGTGAAGTATCTTATTTTGTTATTGATCATGTGATCATAGATATTCTCTTGACTATGTTCCTTATGCCTTGGTGCATGTTGGACCTTTGATATTATATGCCCACTGTGATGTGGAAGTTTACTTAATGATATGTGCCCACTTTGAAGTGGATTTGTTTATATGTTTGTGTTGTCCATTATGTGATGGCAACAATTGTATAAATCTGACTATACTTCTCTACTTGCCGCTACATTTAACATGCTATGTGATTCAGTAGCACTAGAGTAGTGTAATTACATTGGTTTTGTCTCATTATGCAACATGGCAACATTGTGATATCTTTGGGATGGAGGATGTGTGATTCCCCATACCTGGGCAGGATGTGTGATTCCTGGCCCATGTTATATATATTTGGATGGTGGATGTGTGATTCTCCATGCTAGGGCAAGATGTGTGATTCTTGGCCCATGTACCATCAGGGCAAGATGTGTGATTCTTGGCCCATGTCCCACCATGTTCAAGATGTGTGATTCTTGACCGCCATTGTTATTTATATTGTTCTAGGGCTATGCTTATCTCACATGCATGCATGTTGATGATGATATGTGCTTTGTTTACCACCATGGTAGTGGATGTATATATTTATAGCACATTCTTTTTATGTTGTTTTATGACAAGTATCATTCTTATTGTAATCTTTTCTCTTGATACCCATTTGGGGTGGTACTTATCTTTTCTATGGGAAGCCTTTCATTTATTTTGATGTCCCTTATTCTTTATAAATTGCTCAATTTTCTTTTTAGTATGCACATACCAGCCTTTGCTGATGTCTCCTTTTGTTTCTCTTTTGCTGGGGTATGCTTCCAACCCTAGGTGGAGGACTTGGATGACTTGTCATGTTGACCTGGACTTAGATTGTGAAGCTAAATCTTGGAGACAATCTTGAGGTGGTTTAGATTTCCTCTACATGGATCCTAGTTATGTATGTTTGTAACCCTTTGTTTTATAATTGAATATAGTCATGTTTTTATTCCGCTGCTATACTTTGGTCTTTTGTTACCATTATATAAAGATTTGAAAATTTTAGACCCACTCCAACATACCTTCTGAGTGTGTTTGGACTGGAGGTTTTATTGTTCAAATTTTTAGTAAGGAAGTGGTTTTGCTTCTTTACAGCATGGTATCAGAGCCCATGGTAGATGGAATCGACCATTTCAATTTTGTCTCCCTTTAGAACCCTTGACTTAGTTAGTTACCTTTAAGTGAGATGTTGACCCTAGATTTGATCAATGATGATCTTCTTCTGCAATAAGGCTCAGTTTGAGGATGAGATTAAGAAGTCTTAATATGGAAAAGTTGTGACTTGGTTTTCACATTGAGTTTTGGCCAACTATTTATTTTCACCTCACAATGATTCTTATCTCCAAAAATTATTTTTATTATACTACTATACATATAAAAGTTTTCTCAGGTTTGTCGATGTTTTCTCAAACTAAGTCACAATGAAGATTAAACTCTAGTTGAGTATAATCTAACCCTAGTTTTGTGATTAGGATTGAAATAAAGGTACATTTGACCTACCCTATGACTTTTGGATGTTCATGTAGGGTTGATAGGTTAGAGACATAAGGACCTAAAGCTCAACCCTAGATGGTGACTTGATAGTTGGATACATGAGAAACATAAATCTCTAAAACTTTTACAAACTAAGAGATGTGGGTAGCTCTAAAAAGTTGTTTAGTATGACTTGTTAGGTGGAACCTTTTTAAGGGATGGAGAATAGTCAGTTGTTGATGTTTTGATCTATAGATTTCGAGGACGAAACCTTTTTAAGGGGTGGAGTGATGTATCATATCGGACCTTGGACCCTACCCTAGAAGTTTAATCTTTTGGGTTTGACCAAACAAGGTTAAGGTTAGAGTGATCCTAATAATCTAATGCATGAATAATGTAATATAATATGTCAAATAATTCATTTGGTGATAATAAGATGATAAATAACTTAATTGGATGCATAATGATGTTAACGAGCCTCTAATGGGCCATTTGACAAAACCCATGTAAGAAATTGTTAAAAGTGTAAATAAACTCCAAATTCATAATCTACACATTAAAATAAGCTTACATGTCAATTTTCATTTAATTTGGACCACCTTGAAATAATATGGTAAGTTAAGAGAGAGAAATTGCCTAAAAAGTGTAATTAATAAATAAATATAATTCATGACTCCAAAAGAGGAAAATAATGTTAGATTCGTAATTTACATAATAAAATATGCCTTTGGGTGAATTTTCACTCAATTTGGAGAAAGTTTGATTAAAAGGTAAAATTAGGAGAGAGAAAGTATGTAGAACCTTCAAAATATTAAATAATTATAAAAATAACTTCAACATCTAAAATTTATTGCAAGTTCGTATTAAACATGTTAAACATTACTTGTGGGTCAAGTTTTATAATTTTTGGATAATCCTAATGTCATTAATGAAGGAAGAAAGAGAAAATAGTAATTAATTTATTTGACATATTAAAAATTGTGAAAAAGGCAAATCTACTTTTATATTCGGATTCAACATATCAAAATTAGCCTCTCTGCAAAATTTTAGCCAATTTGGAATTCGTTTAAGCCCTTAAATGAAGAGAGAGAAATTTATTAAATATTATATGTACCACTTTAATTGATTTCAAATTGGATAAGGTCTTTCCTTTGTGATCTAGCACACAGATCTCAGCCGTTGGATGATTGATCGACAGTTCGCAGCTCATCTCCTACCTCACGCTCGTTTTGGAAACAACAGTGGAAAGTGGTGATTTGTTTTTGGATTTTCTCCCTCCACACTTGATGAACCTTCAAGATTTTTGGCTCTGTGAGTCCGTGAGAGGATTCCGCACACATGGATATCCTATTTACGAGGTTTTGGTGAATATTCAGAAAACGCCCAAAACCTTGCTTCCCAAGTTTTGCGGCCACCTACCTCCTCGCCATATCTCCCTTCCTCGCCTATAAATACCTAAACCTCAAGCTTCCCTAGCACCTTTGTGACCGATCTCTACACTCAATTGGTTGTTTGCTCGTGGTTTGTGCGGCCAACATGCGTGGGTTTATTCTAACCTTGCGGCTGACACTCCTCTGTCTTCTCTTCATCTCTAGTTTAATTGAAGGTACCATCAGTTCCAGTTTGCTCTCCTCTTCATTTTGAGTATCTATTCGTCAGATTTGATGGAGTAAATTGATTTTGCCAAAATCGACCGAATAGCAGGTTCACGCTGCACAGCCATGTCGTCGACAAAGGTGGAAGAAACCCCCCATTGATTTTACGATTTTACCTTTCTCGTTTTCCTCTCTCCTCTCTGCTCTTCGCACAGGGTATGTTGGTCTTTTTCTTTTCGTTTGACTTCTTTGATTGTAGCTGACTGGGCCATCTGTAGGGCACCAGCGCGCGCGAGACTGCCCTCTCATTGGGCCAGGTCATCCCGACATGGGCCCACCTCTTCTCTCTCTCTGTTTCAAATTTTGGAATTTTCTTATTGGTCGATCTTTGAAAATCCATAACAAATTAATCCCTAATTAGAAAAATATGAATAAATAGTCAATAAAACGAGAAAAATGTAAGCTTTCTTTTGGTATTGGTTTTGTCACATGATCTAATGTCTTAAATAGGTGTTTTTAATAGATCTATTTAATAATGAATTAACTTGTAAAAATCATAACTAAATATATATAAGTCAGAAAAATATAATAAAATAGGCTTTGGACTCCTAATGGCATATACTAAAAATATGGCATGGCTTTTTTTTATAGAAAAGTCAGGAGGCAATCTTATTCATCCCGCCCTCCTCTTATGAGCTTCAGAAAATGACAAAATACAACCACTAATTAAATGAGGAGTCATAAACGTGGTAGTACTACTACCATTACAATCACTAGAAAGTAAATCAATACAACCCGCAGGGGGTGAAGCATACTCGACGTATGCAGGTTGGTTTTTAATGTTAGACTTGGCCAACTGGTCTGCCACCAAGTTACCATCTCTTCTAATATGCTTGATACACTGATGGAGCTTCCACTTACGTGGAATTGCGTGCACCAACTAAAAATCCTAAGGATGGTAAGTCTTTAGGTTTAGCCTTGCTTATACTAGATAGAGAACTCCACCCACGTATGCTAAGATACGTAGAAGTCTTATCGTAGTATAGTTAAGGGTCGAATCCACGGGACAACGGTCTTATTGGGAGCAACAAGATAGAAAAACGTTAGAACTTCACTTAGTCTCTTGACGGTAGGCACTTAGATCGAAAGGTTGGTTTTGTTGTTTTTAAACTAAGAACATGTAAAATAAAGCAAGCAAGTAAATTTAAAGAAGTTAAACAATGATAAAAGTCACTAAGGTGTGATCGGTTTTCACTGCCACTACACACGGATCAAGACATGCAAAGTAAAACATAACCTGCAACAAGAGTTTAGTCAGTTAGTATCTTTGTAGACTTAGTTTCCTTTCGAAGAACTAACTACGAGAAGTGTGGGAATGTTGCAAAGTCAGCCATCCCTGAATGAATGGTCAACTACTTTGCATCATTCCCTTCGCAAAGTGTGTTCCTCGACTCATCAAGGTTGTACTTTCACACGTCAACTGAATCCATTTCATAGCATGAAAGTACAACGATTGGAGTGAGTATACTCCACTTCTTGAAAGACACTCCTAGATACCGAAATAGATGCATGGTGGAAACATGCACCAAGAACAAACATACAAACAAGTTTCATATCTAATAGTACAAACATAGACAATTCATATTAAAAGACAAAAGATAACGCAAGTTGGTGATCAAGCAACAAGCATTCATTAAACGTTTGATGTTGAACTGAAAAGATAACAACTCTATATTACAAACTATGGATTACATTTACATGATATGAAAACATGGGTAGCGGGGCTACTCCCCGCACCCTAGTGAGAGAGACTACTCGCTCATAACTAGGACAAAGAAGGAGGCAAGAAGAGAGAGAGCGTCATCCCCACAAAGGAGAGAGAAAAGTCAACCCCTTGGAGAGAGAGGGAGACGATCCACCAGCTTCATAGGTTGCGTGATGACGAGATCCCCTCTTCCCACCTTCTTTGGCGGAGAGAGAGAAAGTAGCTTCGAGATGGAGTGTGGATCTCAGACCGGAAGCCCCTGGGTGGAGGATGGAAGTTGGATTTTGCTCTGGAGTGATTGAGGCAGCCTCTGGACATCTAAATTTTTTCTCCCCTTTGGAGGACCCTTGGGGTCTTATTTATAGGCCTTAAATGAAGTTCAAACGGTTTGGAGTCCGTTTGGATCTCAAGACCGTTTGGACCTTAAGACTGTTTGGACCTTAAGACCGTTTGGACCTCAAGACTGTTTGGATCTTCAAGACCATTTGGCTTCATGCGGTCTCAGGACCGATTGGCTTCATGCGGTCTTGGGACCGTGTGACTCCATGCGATCTCGGGACTGATTGGCTTCATGCGGTCTTGGGACCGATTGGCTTCATGCGGTCTTGGGACCGTGTGACTCCATGCGGTCTCGGGACCAATTGGCTTGATGCGGTCTTGGGACCGTGTGACTCCACGCGGTCTCGGGACTGATTGGCTTCATGCGGTCTTGGGACTGTGTGACTCCATGCGGTCTTGGGACCGATTGGCTTCATGCGGTCTTGGGACCGTGTGACTCCATGCGGTCTCGGCACCGATTGGCTTCATGCGGTCTTGGGACCGATTGGCTTCATGCGGTCGTGGGACCGTTTGAGCCCATGCGGTCTTGAGGCTAGTTGAGTCTTTTTCTGCAAATATGAAGGGGAAAAGTTAGTCTAATAGTATATTTACAATAAGAGGGAATATTTAGGTATTATGTCTAATTCTAATTAAGAAAGAGTGTGGAAAACTAAAGAAAAGACTAAGATAATCATCCCAAAATTGGAGGTTATCACCCCCTAACTTAGAGTCTAGCTTGTCCTCAAGCTAGATAGAGCTGAGGCATGTAATGGTGAGGTGATTTTATTTAGTTAAGATTTCCATACTCTTGCTTCAGTTCTAAATCAGAGATCTCCTGAGGTCTTATTAGAGCTTCTGCTTGTCTTAATTCTTTCAGGTATAGAGAGTTGCGCGGATCTCAGGTTTCCTCTAAATCACGTAGCTCGTATTGGGACCACCTTTTTCCTGATGTTATTATGTGCATGTCATTGACTCTAAATAGTTTTGTACTTATTTTGAAAACCTATCGAAAACTAGAGTTGTTATGAGGGTTGGCTAAGGGCTTTTGTGTAACTCTCCCTTTTAGTGGGAAGGGTTTATCTATGCTTTTAGGAACTCACTACCGGGCATGACACATCTGCCTTCATGAGGGCAGCTGAATGTACCAGCCGGGCGAGCCCTTTATCAACCTTTTCATATATTTGGAGACCTTAGGATCTCATTACCGGGAACGACACATCTGCCTTCGTGAGGGCAGCTGAATGTACCGGCCAGGTGAGACCTTTATTGGCTCTTCATATAAGTCCTTATGCATGGCACAACTCTCATGTTTTTATTCAACACTTTGGCTTTTATTCGAAAACTCACAGGATTGAGATTTGGATATTTGGGTTTTTGGTTGGGCGGCCAAGCCTCTTTTTATTAAAAAGAAGAAAACTGTTCTTAGAGTTTCCCGACATGCACTTATTTTCTGGTTGGTGGTCCACTTGCGAGGTTCCTTGATTTGGATTTCACTGATTTCCCTCCTGTCCTTGAGAATATTTGGCTTGCTTCGGCTTTGATATTGACTTGTTGAAGAGTCTGATGTAGAACTGAAGCAAAATCATGAAAGTCAAGCGTGAAGGAAATTTATTAACTCGCCGTTACATGCCTTTATCCTATTATTGTTCTTATTCTTGAGGAATACTGGATTCTTAAGTTATCAGGGGTTGATCTTGATCCAAGAGGGATGCTATTCTATATGAGTGGGGTTTATTATTAGGAAATCTAAAAAAAGCAAAGACTAAAAGTGTAAAAGAATTTGTACAGAAATAAAAAAAAGGAGAATTGAGAAGAAAGGTTTGTAGAAATGTTACCTCGCCCTTGTCCAGTGTACTCCCCCCCTAACTTATCACTCACTCTGTCCTCAGAGTGTCAAGGTGATAAGATGAGAAGTACAAGGACAAGGGCATCGGGCTTCTGTTAATCCTTTGTTTGTGCCATGTGTGTGGAGTAGGTTAGCAGAGAACTTTCCGCGAAGGGTGTGGTAATCCACATCTATCATATCCTCTACTGGTCTTTGAAGGGCCGTGATGGTGTACATCCAGTAGAGGACATGGAAGCCACATTCATTTGACTGCTTAATTTGCTGTGGACATTTGTGGTTGAAGGTTGGGCGATGAAAATGTTCTATGTCGTAAGCCCTTGTGTGCTGACTTGGTAAATCGATTAGTTTTTCTGCACATTCCTTCGCCACTACCTCCGTGGGTGTCTTTGGTGTCATTATATAATTCTTCTTCTGGGGATTGAACTGGCTGTCGTAACTGTTGTAGATGATAGTTGTTCCTTCGGGTAGGTTGGTTGCCAGAAGCATCCAATGCTCATGATAAAGGAATGGAAGCATGATAAACTTCGATGTTGTGTATTGTAGGAAGGAAATGAGCACCACCGTTGTTCTGAAGTTTTTTAGCTTTAATAAGTCGTCTTTCATGTAGGGGGATGCCATATAAGTTGTAGGGTAATTCTGTCCGAGAAGGAATTGATAAGTGGCTATTAAGCTTACGGACAGGGACCCTTTTATTTGTAAGGTTTTCCTTAGTGCATCTGCCATAACCAGAATATCGCCAGACATGAAAACTAGGTCATCATTCTCGGCGTAAAGCCTTGACATGATGAGATGAAGTTCATTGTTAGAGAGGGTTGCGCAAGCGGCAAGGTCAAAATCTGGGAAAGTAGGTTCTATGGCAGATGGGGGCACCATATGTGATAAGGATCTCCTGATGGATGCCCCTGATATCAGGTCTATTTCCCCTTTATCTTGTGACAGATCGAAGATGGACGGGTCCCTTTTTGTTTTCTCGAGGGCTTCGGCTGGTTGTTTGTTTTGCTCCAACTCCTTTAGGGTTTGTCTGAAAGGTCGCCTTTGCGGACGTTGGATTGCCGAAAAGAGGTAGCGGGGGATGTCATCTGGTGCCATTGTTGGGTCCTTGAAGAACCGTATATCACAAATAAGTTCCATGGCATAACGCCCACACAGGGAGTGAAAGTCTTCGACGACCAGCTCTGTAAAAGGGATTTCTTGGTTCAGCGCCTGAATGTGACGTATGGTGCAAAAGGCGCAGTCCCCAGATCCTACAATAGCTTGGACTGGTGGGCTAATAATTTAGAACCAGGGTTGGTTCCAGTCTTGGCGGAGGGATGGGCGCGCAACCCAGATTAACTTGAGAAGCCTGAAAGGTATGCATCATGCTTCACCTGCTTCTTCTCCAACAACATTTATTGTTCCAACTGGTAGCTCATTGACACAAAAATTGTATACCTTGGCGTCCCGAGCCTCAGTGTCCACAATCATGAACAACCAGTGGTTGGAGACTTGAAAATGCACTGTTAGATATCATGCTTTCCGTGCTAAATCGGCATGCAGCCGCTCTATTGACTTTGCTCGTATTTCTTTGTATAGCAGGCCGATAGATAGAGCAGGTGAGGTGTTGAAAACTGGTTGCTGCCGTTTGGAGTCTCTGTAGACTTCTATATAGTTGGCAAGCAGGATGCGGAAGATTGCCATAGACATACCTGTCTGGGGTCGCAGGATGTTGCGGAAATCTTCGTACGTCAGCCTGCGCTTGGTCTTGGTATTGTGGTAGATGATGTCTCCCCCCTCTTTAACATCGTCAACAATAGTGTTCAAGATAAAAATGTCCTGGGCATCTAGTATTGAGATAGCCGTCATGTCTAAATCATGCATTTTATACGGTAGAGGTGGTGGCGGGGGGAGCTCCTACGGGGGGGTGAGGTGGTTTGTTCCAGGACTGCTGCATAGTATTGCAGATCGTCATCCGAATCAGAAGCAGAATCGAGTTCTTCATCTGTATCTAATCGCACTCATTCTGACTCATCCTGGTCATCGGGGAAAGGCACTGATTTATCAAGTGCGGAGAAAGGTTGAGCGGTTGTTACGGGTGGGCTTGCGCTGGTTCCTAATATACATTGGTGGAACTCAGCGAAGGCTGCATTTTTAGCAGACTCCCCAATGGATCCCAGAGCAGAATAATCAAGGAATTGGTCCCCATATGACATGTTTACATTTTCGTTGTGGGGGGACTTGGGGTGATGTCCACCTTCTTGGTGACCTTTGTCGAAACCTTTCTGAGAAGGTTCTGCTGCTTGGCCTGGGTCCTCTCCATCGTCAGATTTATCACCTGAGGAGGTGGTATCGTTGTTCGAATCAACAGAGGAGTCAAAGTCTTCTTTGTCGTCGTTATCTCCATCTTTGTCAGCCGCTGCCTCTTCTGCTGGCTGCTTGTGTGCGGTCTTTTTGCACTTCCAGTGGACGACTTGTAACTCATCGAACGCCACTTGCACATGCTCGTGTGTTTCGAGTAGTACGTCATGTGTTTCTTTGAGGTCTTTATATTGGCCCTCGGCGGAGAGGAGTCGTGCTGTAAGATCTATTACTTGAGCACGTAGTTGCTGGATTTCATTATTTGTTGACTCCTCTTGGTGATTGTTTAGGTATGTGAGGGTGCTGCTGATGGTGTCCAAGTGCGTGCTAAGAGCTGCTTGTTGCTGCTTGAGCTCGCAGAGAGTCTCGGGCCGAGGTTGAGTCTACGTAGAGATCTCATCGACTTGCTTAGCCATCACTTCTTACTGGTGCTTCTCTCCAAGGACCAGCTCGGGCAGGTTGTTGTAGTGGCTGTTGATGTGATCAACTTGCTTAGCCACCTCATCTTGTCGTTGCTGAAAACCTTGGAGGATGTTGGGCAAGGCGCGGTGTTGTTCTTCGATCGTGGCCACCTATTTGGATAATCCCTACACACAAGAAAAAATAGAATGTAAAATGTTAGAAGGACCGGTGAGGAGGTTTCGGATGACGTCAAATTGACGTCTGAATTCCTCACCGATATTGGAAAAGGGGACCCCAGAGGTGGAAGGGTGGGGTGGCTGGGGTCTGTGTGGGAGGGTGATAGTGCCTTGCGGAAGAGACACTGATGGTGCCGCGAACTACGTGGTGACTATGGATGTTGTCACCAGCGGTGTCGGGGTGGTGGTGGATGAGAAAGGTGGTGGTATCTCTGGTGAAAGTGGTGGAAGTGATAGTGATGGGGGAGAGATTGTGGAGGTGGAGGGGAAAGTGGTAAAGTCGGGCGTATGGGTGGAGAAGGGGGAGCCCGAAGGGAAAAGGGGCGAAGAAGAGGATGCGGGTGGTAGTGTGGTTGTGGGGAAAAAAGGAAGGGTGGTGGATGTTGGAAAGGTGGAGGGTGGTGAGGTGGTGGTGGTTAGCTCAACATTTAGACTCATAATGAAAGAGTCTAAAGATGAGGTGGTGATGTGATCGTCAGGGAGGGGGTTGTCTTCTGGATGTGGTTTGGAAGTTGGTGTCCCCGACAGCTGTTGATTTTGTGAAAGTCTTGTGGATGGTCGTTTCACAGGAATTTTTGGTGTCCTAGCTGTCGGGGTGTTGATGCTAAGTTCATTCTGTCCCGCCTTTATTTTCTTTGTTGGCGCTTTGACCATAGCTATGAGTTTGGTAAGCTCCTCTTCAGTGAAGAGGAGCTTTTCCTTGTCGTAATCTGCGAGCTCTGGAAGTGGTAATAGGGTTCTGGATGATTTGAATGTAGGGCAGAAAATGTAATGTAGTTTCACATCCTTCTCCTTGATAATGAAGGAGTTCTTCAAGGTTTGTTCGTTGGTGAGGATGTCGCCCTTTATTTGTGTGCATCTGGGTAGAGGTCTGTCCATCTTGAGATATTTGATGATGGATGTGACATGACCTCCCATGCAAATTTCCTTCCCTAGGGAGTAAGTGGATAATTTCTGGATCATATATCGTCTAATGTTGACTGGCATTCCGTTTAGAATGGACCAGAGAACAAGGAGATCCGAGATTATAACATTTCTTCCTTCTGTCCTGGGGAAGAGTGCGCCTGTGAGAATTTTGTGTAAGGTGCACACTAGTCCAGAATGTATATTCGATGCTTTGCATGTCTTCACATCATAAGTGGGGAGTCCAGTCAGAGATTTCCAAAAGCTGTGCCTGTTGAAATTAGGATTCTCAGTTCCCACATCCTTGGCTTTCTTTAGCTGCTCCTAGTTGTCAATAAACATTTCATTCAGGATATTTTCTGTTATGACAACCTTGCTGCCGAAGAGTTTGGTGACCAACCTACAGTCACCTCCATCCCGTGATCTATCCATGATGTCGACGAGCTCTTTGTTAAGAAAGGTGAAGAATTCAGTTGTGGGTTCAGAATATGAGATCTCAGGTACCAAACACAGCCTTGCAAGGTTGGCTTTGTCTAGCATGTTGAAAATTCGGTCATGGATCCCCATCTTTAGCAGTACGCTGGAGCAGACGTACTTTGTGGGTTTTAGGATTTTGTCGGTGGAGGGGGCGGTGTGTATGTAGAGGTTTTCTGGTGGTGGTGCTATGGTGGTGACGGGAGGGAAAGAAGGAATAGTGATGGTTGCGGGAGCGACAGTGGAGGTGGTGATTGGTGGAGTGTTTCCTGCCAGGGTTTGCTCCCTTGCAGTGACAGACCGGACCTACTTTCTTGCTCTTTTCTTGGAGGGTTGTCCGATTGCGGTTTCCTGGACCTTTCGTTTCTCCTTTAATTTTTCAGGTGGGGACTCGTCCTCGGGGTTTGGCGTGTATTCCGAGCCTTCATCACTAGAGGATATTTCTATTTCTTCTTCAGGCGCCTCAGCTAGACATTTGTTGAGGCGGTCAATGTCACACAAGACATCCATGATCTTGACCTTTGGTGGGGCCTTTCCAGTCTTGTTGTAGTCATATATTATTTTTTGAAGTTTGTCCCGGTCTTCCATCATTTGCACCTTTGTCCAGAAAGGAGCGTCATCAGATCCTGTGGCATGCTTAGCTGGTGATGCCATTTATGAAAAGTGGAAAATCATGAGTAAGAACACATGCTTAGAAAAGAATTGGATTTTATTTGTATTTATGTGGGTTTATATTATTACAAAACTTAAGCGATTGTGGACGACCAAACGGTTTGAAGACCGTTTGGTCCCAAACGGTTTCAAGACCGTTTAGTCCCAAACGGTTTCAGGACTGTTTGATTCCAAACGGTTCGAAGACCGTTTGGTCCCAAACAGTTTCAGGACCGTTTGGTTCCAAACGGTTTGAAGACTGTTTGGACCCAAACGGTTTCAGGACCGTTTGGTCCCAAACGGTTTGAAGACCATTTGGAAGGTAAAACGTCGGTGAACGGCCAACGAAGGGGAGGTGGAGCCGGCGGTGAAAATAGGGACGGCGGCGATAAAGGCGATGGTGGCGATGGAAAAGAGGATCACGACGGTGCCGTAGATGGCGGAGAAGGTGAAGAAAATGGTTACGGAAATGAATAGATCGAAACGGTTGCTGCGGTGTCAAATGAAGGCGTCGGCGATGGCGGGACTACCTTTTGGTTGATGGTGGAGATGACGGCAGAGAAGCGGAGAGTGGTGGAACAGCGGTGTGGTCGTCATGAAGAAACATGGAAACCAGGTAGACAGAGGCAGAAGGAACCTGAGCCGCGCGGGAGCAAGACAGAAGCAATGGAACATCTCTTGCGCAAGGGTTTGAGAAAGCTCGAGAGTCGAAAGAAAGAAGAAGGAGGGGAAGGGTTTATATTTATAGGAAATGGAGGTCGACCCTAGGTCAAACGGGTGTCGAGACCGTTTGACTCCAAACGGTTTCAAGACCGTTTGGCTCCAAATGGTTTGAAGACCGTTTGGTCCCAAACGGTTTGAAGACCGTTTGGTCCCAAATGGTTTCAGGACCGTTTGGCTCTAAACAATTTCAAGACCGTATGGACTCCAAACGGTTTCAGGACCATTTGGCTCCAAACGGTTTCGAGACCGTTTGGCTCCAAATGGTTTCAAAACCGTTTGGCTCCAAACGGTTTCAGGACCGTTTGGAAGGGTAAAGGTCGAACGGATTTTTATATTTTTATGTTTGTTTTGGTTATGTGAAATTTTTATATTTTCATAAGATAAACCTAAGGTAAATAAAAGAATGGAAAATAAAAGGAGAAGCTGAAATCTTGGGTTGCCTCCCAAGTAGCGCCTGGGTTTTACGTCACTGGCTCGACGAAGCTTTGATGTTGTTATGCTGGCGACGTGGCGTCTCTGATTTCGATGGTCTTTCTTGGCATTTTATCTGCTGGAGTGTATATTTTTTCAAACAATGGTCGTTGACCGTTCTTTCTCCTCTATTATTGTCGACAATTATGACAACTCCAGTTGGGTATATATGCTTTACGGTGAAGGGCCCAAACCATTTTATTCTGATTTTTTCGGGGAACAACTTGAGCTTGGAGTTGAAAAGGAGCACTTTATCGCCGATGGTGATGTCTTTCCTTTTAAGATGACCGTCATGCCACATTTTGGTTTGTTCCTTATAGATCCTGGCACTTTGATAAGCGGTCATTCAGAGCTCCTCGAGCTCTTGCAGCTGGAGTTGTCTATTTTCTCCGACACTTTTAAGATCGAAATTTAGCTGTTTGATGGCCCACCAAGCTTTGTGTTCCAGTTCCACTGGAAGATGACATGACTTCCTGTATACCAAACGGAACGGGGTTGTCCCGATTGGTGTTTTATAGGCTGTTCGGTATGCCCAAAGGGCATCGGGAAGCTTGGTTAACCAGTCAGAGTGGTTTCTGTTGACTGTTTTTTCTAGGATCGCCTTTAGCTGTCTATTCGATACCTCAACCTGACCACTGGTCTGTGGATGGTAAGGCGTTGCTACTTTGTGGTTGACTCCGTAGTTTTTCAATAGGGCTTCAAAACTTCGTTCCAGGAAATGGGTCCCACCATCTGATATGACAGTTCTGGGGACTCCAAATCTGGGGAAAATGATATCTTTAAACAATTTAATAACTGGTTTGGAATCGCTGGACACAGTGGGTGTAGCTTCGACCCATTTCGAGACATAGTCCACCGCAACCAGGATGTAAGAGAAACCACAGGAAGAAGGAAAAGGGCCCATATAGTCTATCTCCCACATGTCGAAAAGCTCAATTTCTTGCCACATTGTGAGGGGAATTTCGTTCCTTTTGGATATGTTACCATAAAATTGACATTTGTTGCAAGATTTCACAAAATCATAGGAGTCCTTTGCTATGGTTGGCCAGAAGAAACCAGATTGCAGAACTTTTATAGCGGTTTTCATTGCACTCATGTGCCCCCCGTGGGTCATGAATGGCAATGCTCTAGGATGGGGGTGATCTCTTCTTCCAGTAAGCAGCGACAGAAAAGTCCGTCAGCACAAAGGTGAAACATGTAAGGTTCATCCCAATAATATTACTTTATATCGTGGAGGAATTTCCTTTTGTCATGGTGGGAAGCAGATGGGTGAATGATTCCTATAGCTAGATAATTGACAATATCCGCGTACCAAGGGAATCCATGAGTAGCCTTCAATAGCTGGTCATCTGGAAGAGAATCTTGGATAGGGATTTTATCTTCATCTTCAACTTCGATACGACTGAGATGGTCGGCTATGACGTTTTCCACTCCGCTTTTATCTTTAATTTCCAAATCAAATTCCTGAAGCATCAACACCCAACGGATAAGTCTGGGTTTGGCATCTTGTTTCTGAATAAGGTATCGAATGGCGGAGTGGTCAGTGTAGACGATGACCTTGGATATGATCAAATAGGAGCGGAATTTCTCAAACGCGTAGATGACAGCCAGGAACTCCTTCTCTGTAGTAGTGTAGTTCTTCTGTGCTTCATCTAGCATTTTAGATGCGTAGTAAATAACATAAGGTTTCTTGTCGATCCGCTGTCCTAACACAACTCCTATGGCGTAATCGCTTGCGTCGCACATGATTTCAAAAGGTTGCGACCAATCTGGGGCTCTCAGAATAGGTGCAGAAATTAAAGCATTTTTGAGAGTTGAGAAACTTTGCATGCAGTCTTGGTTAAAGATGAACTCAATGTCTTTCAACAGGAGCTGGGTCATGGGTTTTGCTATTTTTGAGAAATCCTTGATAAATCTCCTGTAAAACCCCGCATGACCCAAGAAAGCCCGTACTCCTTTTATGTCCTTTGGTGGCGGCAACTTTGAGATAACATCGATTTTTGCCTTATCAACCTCAATCCCTTTGTCACTCACTCTGTGCCCGAGGACGACACCTTCAGTTACCATGAAATGGCATTTTTCCCAATTCAGAATTAGGTTTGTTTCCTCGCAACGCTGTAAAACCTGTCCAAGGTTGATTAGACAGTTATCGAAATAATCTCTGTAAACTGAGAAATCATCCATGAACACTTCCATTATGGATTCTGTTAATCCTACAAAAATAGCAGACATACATCTTTGGAATGTAGCGGGTGCGTTACACAACCCGAATGGCATTCTTCTAAAAGCATATGTTCCAAAAGGGCAGGTGAAGGTAGTTTTCTCTTGGTCTTCCGGGTGTATGGGTATTTGGTAGAACCCGGAATAACCATCAAGATAGAAGAAATATTTCTGATGAGCTAAATGCTCTAGGACTTCATCGAGAAAAGGCAAAGGGAAGTGATCTTTCCGCGTGGCTTTGTTCAGTTTCCTATAATCGATACACATCCTCCACCCTATCACTGTCCTAGTGGGTACTAACTCATTTTTGTCGTTGAACACGACAGTAGTGCCTCCCTTTTTAGGAACTACTTGGACGGGGCTGACCCACTGGGAGTCAGAGATCAGGTAGATTATGCCGGATTTTAGTAATTTAAGGACTTCCAGGCGAACCACTTCTTTGAGATTAGGGTTCAGCTTCCTCCGATGTTCGCGTGATGGCCTAAATTCTTTTTACCATGGGTAGTCTGTGCATGCATAGGGCAGGATTTATGCCCGTCAGGTCAGTTATCTTATATCCAATGGCCTTTTTGTGTTTCTTCAGCTCATCCAGAAGTCTTACTTCCTAGTTTTCTGTTAAGGTGGAACTAATGATGATCGGGCATAATTTTCCTCATCCAAGAAGGCATGTTTGAGTCCCATGGGCAGAGTCTTCATCTCAGGAGCCTTAGGTGGCTCAGTTGCTTCTATAATGGTGACAACCTTAAGTTCTTCAAAGGTGGCCGTCGGTGCTTCTTTGGCCTTCTCTAAGTGTTGCAGACACTGTTGAACCCACTCATTTGCAGAGAATTCGACTTCTGGGTTGGTTAGGACATTCTCTAACTCATCCGCTGGCTCAAACATTTCTAATTGAGACATTTGTTGTATTGCGTCTAGAAGAAAAACCTCCTCTTGGATGCTGGGGCATTTCATGCTATTGAGGACTCAGAATTGAATTTCTTCTTTTCCGAGCCTTAGAATGATGGTACCAGCTTCAACATCGATAAGCGCCCTGGCAGTAGTGAGGAAAGGTCTGCCAAAAATTATCGGGTATCTAAGATCTTCCTTAATATCCATGATGACAAAGTCACACGGGACATAGGCATCCTTGCCTATCCTAACTGGAATATCTTCAATAATTCCAAGAGGTGCGGTGATTGTAGAGTCAGCTAATTGAATTGTCATTGCTATAGGCAGCAATTCGGTGAAACCTAATCGTTTGCACATAGAATAGGGCATAATGGATATGCTGGCCCCTAGGTCAGCTAATCCCTTTTTGGTTGATGCATTCCCAATGCAGTATTGCGAAGGAACCTGGGTCCTTCTTCTTCTTTGGCATTTTATTGAGGATGATATCAGAGGTGGTTTGGGCAAGCTTGATAGTTTCTTGTTCCTCAGTGATGTACTTCCTTGATAACATAGTTTTGAGGTATTTTGCCCAAGCCGGTACCTCAGAGAGGGCATCAAGGAGTGGGATATCGATGTAAAGTTTCTTCATCGCCTCCTTGAATTTTTGGAACCTGGTATCCATTTTTGTTTCTCGCAGTCTTCCTGGATATGGGATCCTTGGTTTATACTGCAAGATTTCCAGCTCTGTGGACACTTGTTCTTTTCCTTTGCCCTTTGCATTCTCTGTGGACTTCTCCGTTCCTGGCTTCGGGCTCTCATTTTTCGTAAAGGTAGGTGTATCATCATCATCAAGAGTGATCCTTGTAGTTTTATGAAGGGTGCATCCAGATCTCGTAGTAACAAAATTCAACTGTTCAGGTCTATTCTGTCCATGTCTAGGATTCGATTCAGGCTGCCCTGCAAATGTGCCTGCTGGAGGTTTCAGTTGTACATCAATTTGGGCAAGTTGAGCCTCTACTGCTTTTTGTTGAGCTTGTTGATTAGCAAGCATAGTCTGTTGGGATTGCAACATCTGCCTTATCAAAGTCATTTCATCTTCCGGTTGAGAAGGAGTATTCTTCTGAGGAAGTTGTTGTTGTCCTTATTGAGGTTGTTGCGGAGGCAGCGCTAACTGAGGTTGCTGCAACTGAGGGTGCAGCTGTGGGTGTAGAGGAGGATGAGTATACTGATAGTAGGTGGATGAATTTCTGGGGTAGTTGGATCTCGGGAAGTTATTCCTGGGGTTCCCTTGATTTTGATTGAAGTTGCTTGGGAATCCAGGTGGCAACCTACTGGAGGATCCGCCATGCGTCTGGTGTTGTGGATTTACGGTCCTAGCAGGGTTCCCGTATTGAAATCCTGGGTGGTTCCTTGGTTGATTAGGATTATAATAAACTTGTCTAGGAATGGAATGAATCGAATTGACTTGTTCTGGCAATTTCTCTTCAAATTGGTCAATGATTGGTTCGTACGGTTGTGGTTGTGGATGCATATCCATAATCATGTTGTAAAGCATACCACATGAAAGAGTTGGATGATCAGATGCGTGACAGGCTTCATAGGTCCCTGTGGCAGCCTTGACCTGTTGAACCTGAGAATTTTTCTTCTTGTCAAATTCTCCAAGAGAAGTTTCGAGAGCTTGTTGCTTATGAGCTATGGTTTTCAAGGCTTCAACAATAGCCTTCATCTCTATTGATTCTTCGGCTTTATAGACCTTGAGGACTCCTTTGCCAGCTGATCGTCCCCAGTTGGACTGATTCTCAACTCCGAGTGTGACTATTTTCCAGGCATCCTCGTAATTCTTTCTCATAAAGTTTCCTCCATATGAGGAATCCAGAAATTGCTTTATGTCATCACTCACTCCTCTATAGAATGTTTCTATTAGTTGGTTTTGGGAGATGCCGTGATGAGGGCACTTTCGCAGAAGCTCTTTGAACCTTTCCCATGCTTCAACAAGTGATTCTCCAGGAATTTGAGAGAAGTGATTAATCTGCCCCCTGATCTCGTAAGTCAGTGAAGGGGGAAAGAACTTCTCCAAGAACTTTTCTACCAGGGGAGCCCATGTGGTGATGATTGGCTCCCTGTCAAGCGATTTATACTAGCTCAGAGCTCTCCCAGACAGAGTGAAGTGAAACAGATGAAGCATTATTGCATCGAAGGCAACTCCGGCATGTGGGACCAGTCGACACAGTGCCTTAAACCTCTTCAGATGATCCATGCAGTCATCTCCAGATCCTCCAGAGAATGAGATGCCCTGCATGATCTGAATCCATTGGGTTCGGATCTCGAAGTTGAGTATGTTGATGATCGGGGGTCAAACCGGATGGTTGTCTTCGTAGTTCTTAGGGACAACATAATCCCTCAACTGCTTGTTCCTTAGTTCCAACTGAGCAGCTTGGTTTGCTGCCTCATTTTCAGCTCGGATGCGGGCCTATTCTTCCGCACGAATCTCCGCTTGAATCTAAGCACGAATATCAACGATGAGCTGTGCTCTTTGAGCGGCGATGGCGACGTTGACCCTCTCCATCACCAATGCAGCCTGGCGTTGATCTTCAGCCATTTGCCTGGCTCTTTGGCGATTGAGTCTAATGCGGCGATGGAAGCTTCTCTCTACCTCAGAGTCGTACTCTGGATCAGGGGAGAATCCGCGGTTATGCGATGATTGCATACACATTTTCTACCTGAGTAGAGAAAAGAAAACACCTTTTAGATGATGGCAGAGATATAATGATTTCAAGAAGATATGGATTGATGATTAAAAGAAAGTGTAAAACCCTAACCAACTAGCAAGATACTAAATGAAATTAAAACGTTCTGTTGTCCCCGACAACGACGCCAATTTTTGATGGAGCTTCCACTTACGTAGAATTGCATGCACCAATGAAAAATCCTAAGGATGGTAAGTCTTTAGGTTTAGCCTTGCTTATACTAGATAGAGAACTCCACCCACATATGCTAAGATATGTGGAAGTCTTATCGTAGTATAGTTAAGGGTCGAATCCACGGGACAACAGTCTTGTTGGGAGCAACAAGATAGAAAAACGTTAGAACTTCACTTATTCTCTTGACGGTAGGCATTTAGATCGAAAGGTTGGTTTTGTTGTTTTTAAACTAAGAACATGTAAAATAAAGCAAACAAGTAAATTTAAAGAAGTTAAACAATGATAAAAGTCTCTAGGGTGTGATCGGTTTTCACCGCCACTACACATGGATCAAGACATGCAAAGTAAAACATAACCTGCAACAAGAGTTTAGTCAGTTAGTATCTTTGTAGACTTAGTTTCCTTTCGGAGAATTAACTACGAGAAGTGTGGGAATGTTGCAAAGTTAGCCATCCCTGAACGAATGGTCAACTACTTTGCATCATTCCCTTCGCAAAGTGTGTTCCTCGACTCATCAAGGTTGTACTTTCACACGTCAACTGATTCCATTTCATAGCATGAAAGTACAACGATGGGAGTGAGTATACTCCACTTCTTGAAAGACACTCCTAGATACCGAAACGGATGTATGGTGGAAACATGCACCAAGAACCAACATACAAATGAGTTTCGTATCTAATAGTACAAACGTATGCAATTCATACTAAAAGATAAAAGATAACACAAGTTGGTGATCAAGCAACAAGCATTCATTAAACGTTTGATGTTGAACTGAAAAGATAACAACTCTATATTACAAACTATGGATTACATTTACATGATATGAAAACATGGGTAGCGGGGCTACTCCCCGCACCCTAGTGAGAGAGACTACTCACTCATAACTAGGAAAAAGGAGGCAAGAAGAGAGAGAGAGCGTCATCCTCACAAAGGAGAGAGGAAAGTCAACCCCTTGGAGAGAGAGGGAGACGATCCACCAGCTTCACAGGTTGTGTGATGACGAGATCCCCTCTTCCCATCTTCTTTGGCAGAGAGAGAGAAAGCATCTTCGAGATGGAGTGTGGATCTCATACCGGCAGCCCCTGGGCGGAGGATGGAAGTTGGATGTTGCTCTAGAGTGATTGAGGCAGCCTCTAGATGTCTGAAATTTTTCTCCCCTTTGGAGGACCCTTGGGGTCTTATTTATAGGCCTTAAGTGAAGTCCAAATGGTTTGGAGACTGTTTGGATCTCAAGACCGTTTGGACCTTAAGACCGTTTGGACCTTAAGACCGTTTGTACCTTAAGACCGTTTGGATCTTCAAGACCATTTGACTTCATGCGGTCCCGGGACCGATTGGCTTCATGCGGTCTTGGGATCGTGTGACTCCATGCAATCTCGGGACTGATTGGCTTCATGTGGTCTTGGGACCGATTGGCTTCATGCGGTCTTGGGACCGTGTGACTCCATGCGGTCTCGGGACTGATTGGCTTCATGTGGTTTTGGGACCGATTGACTTCATGCGGTCTTGGGACCGTTTGAGCGCATGCGGTCTTGAGGCTAGTTGAGTCTTTTTCTACAAATATGAAGGGGAAAAGTTAGTCTAATAGTATATTTACAATAAGAGGGAACTTTTAGGTATTATGTCTAATTCTAATTAAGAAAGAGTGTGGAAAACTAAAGAAAAGATTAAGATAATCATCCCAAAATTGGAGGTTATCACCCTTGATACACCATCCTGATCTGCTCATCCGTTTGATCCTACCGACGGTATTAGCATATTTAGGGCAATCAGTAACGTCTCCTTGTAACATCTTCACAGCCTATAGAGAGTCTGTTTCAAATATAGCTTGCGTGATGTTATTATCCAGTGCTACCTCCATGGCGAACTAGACTCCTTCCAACTCAGCCTCAACCACCTCCGTGGTTTGCGATCTTACCACCGCACCTCCAATCCACCTACCTTCTTCATCGCGGCAGACAAAAGCGCTACAGGACATTCTATTCTTTACAGCCACGTCAGAATTGAATTTGACTACTCCAGGAGGAGGTGCCGTCCAGCGAGCGGGGCTGATGAAGGCTTCCATCTGCGTTTGCCTACTGAATGCCTATTTGTGTGCTGCAATCTCCCGCCTAATTTTTCCCATGAATGTCTACTTGTCCATGGTTTTATCTTCCAGAACTCGTATGTTTCTCACCTTCCAAATCACCCAGCAGGTGATGAAGGTATTCGATCTTTCTTCTTCGTACAGATTGAGGGTTGCGTCGATCCAGTCTTTGATGGCCACCATCGATTGCAAAGGATCAGGGACGCGCGTGCTGTCGCATACCTCCTCCCAGATGTCCTTAGCCTCTCTACAGTCTCGAATGGCATGGAGCATAGTTTCTTCCTCCTCCCAACATCTAGGGCATGAACTGCAGTTCGTCAACCTCCTCTTAAACCTTCAGCTGTTTGTGAGATGCGCATCATGCATCATTAACCACACGAACATTTTAATTTTGCTAGAGAGTTTAGATTTCCATAGTTTAGTCCAACTCCCATCGATCCTGATGTCCTTCCCTTCATGGAGCTTGGAATAGGCCGATTTCATAGTGAACTGTCCATTGTTAGTCAGGCTCCACACCGTC
The DNA here is from genome assembly GCA_963693085.1 of Alisma plantago-aquatica. NCBI lineage: Eukaryota > Viridiplantae > Streptophyta > Magnoliopsida > Alismatales > Alismataceae > Alisma > Alisma plantago-aquatica. The sequence continues at coordinate 681,731,475 of OY856410.1, read as the reverse complement.
ACGTCTTCGCCGTCATCCGCATGGGGTGGTTTAAGGTTCAAGATGGCCTCCGCCGTCGCCGGGCTAAACCAATCGTACAGGAAGTCCTTATCTCAGTTCCCCTGCAAATCCACCATGCTCGCCACTCTGAGGTCGGCCAACTCTGGCGGAACCTGTCTCATGACCTCCTCCTCCAATTTAGGCATGTTATGGAACCACCGGTCATACCACACGCTGGTAGATTCACCATTCATCGGTATGGTATAGGTATTCACTTCCATAAAGTCTTCCCCATCGAAAATAGTAGCACCCAACCTGGAGATATTCAAAGAACTAGTGCCTCTACGATCTTTTTCTCTCATGAACCGTAGCCAATGTGTATCCCTATTACTCCTCAGTTCCCAAAGGAGTTTGAGGATCAAAGCCTGATTCCATTCCCTCATACTCCTCATACCTAACCCTCTGTATTTCTTGCTGCTGGTTAGTTTGTTCCATGGCTTTGAAAACCTAATTCACATCATAATAAAAGGTGGTTTTTAGGGTTTGTATATTAATGGAAACCTAACCCTAATTCCACATATATGCTAATAGGTGCTTTGGAATCCTAGGCTTGGATCTATAAGTGTCTTTAGATCATTTGACTCTGAAGTTGAGGTATGTTTCATCTCCGATTATTCATATTGAGCAATTCTTCTCTCTTATGTATGTTTGCATCCCCGATTATTCTTCTTGAGCAATTAGCCTAATTTTTTTTACTTTTGGTCCTTTGGACATTAGCCTACACATTGGCTTGTTCTTTTGAAATCATGCTTCATGTGAAGTATCTTATTTTTTTATTGATCATGTCATCATAGATATTCTCTTGACTATGTTCCTTATGCCTTGGTGGATGTTGGACCTTTTGTATTATATGCCCACTGTGATGTGGAAGTTTACTTAATGATATGTGCCCACTTTGAAGTGGATTTTTTTATATGTTTGTGTTGTCCATTATGTGATGGCAACAATTGTATAAATCTGACTATACTTCTATATTTGCATCTACATTTAACATGCTATGTGATTCAGTAGCACTAGAGTAGTGTAATTACATTGGTTTTGTCTCATTATGCAACATGGCAACATTGTGATATCTTTGGGATGGAGGATGTGTGATTCCCCATACCTGGGCAGGATGTGTGATTCCTGGCCCATGTTATATATATTTGGATGGTGGATGTGTGATTCCCCATGCCAGGGCAAGATGTGTGATTCTTGGCCCATGTACCATCAGGGAAAGATGTGTGATTCTTGGCCCATGTCCCACCAGGTTCAAGATGTGTGATTCTTGACCGTCATTGTTATTTATATTGTTCTAGGGCTATGTTTATCTCACATCCATGCAGGTTGATGATGATATGTGCTTTGTTTCCCACCATGGTAGTGGATGTATATATTTATAGCACATTCTTTTTATGTTGTTTTATGACCAGTATCATTCTTATTGTAATCTTTTCTCTTGATACCCATTTGGGGTGGTACTTATCTTTTCTATGGGAAGCCTTTCATTTATTTTGATGTCCCTTATTCTTTATAAATTGCTCAATTTTCTTTTTAGTATGCACATACCAGCCTTTGTTGATGTCTCCTTTTGTTTCTCTTTTACTGGGGTATGCTTCCAACCCTAGGTGGAGGACTTGGATGACTTGTCATGTTGACCTAGACTTAGATTGTGAAGCTAAAGCTTGGAGACAATCTTGAGGTGGTTTAGATTTCCTCTACATGGATCCTAGTGATGTATGTTTGTAACCCTTTGTTTTATAATTGAATATAGTCATGTTTTTATTCCGCTGCTATACTTTGGTCTTTTGTTACCATTATATAAAGATTTGAAAAATTTACACCCACTCCAACATACCTTCTGAGTGTGTTTGGACTGGAGGTTTTATTGTTCAAATTTTTAGTAAGGAAGTGGTTTTGCTTCTTTACAGCATGGTATCAGAGCCCATGGTAGATGTAATCGACTATTTCAATTTTGTCTCCCTTTAGAACCCTTGACTTAGTTAGTTACCTTTAAGTGAGATGTTGACCCTAGATTTGATCAATGATGATCTTCTTCTGCAATAAGGCTCAGTTTGAGGATGAGATTAAGAAGTCTTAAAATGGAAAAGTTGTGACTTGGTTTTCACATTGAGTTTTGGCCAACTATTTGTTTTCACCTCGCAATGATTCTTATCTCCAAAAATTATTTTTATTATACTAGTATACATATAAAAGTTTTCTCAGGTTTGTCGATGTTTTCTCAAACTAAGTCACAATGAAGATGAAACTCTAGTTGAGTATAATCTAACCCTAGTTTTGTTACTAGGATTGAAATAAAGGTATAGTTGACCTACCCTATGACTTTTGGATGTTCATGTAGGGTTGATAGGTTAGAGGCACAAGGACCTAAAGCTCAACCCTAGATGGTGACTTGATAGTTGGATACATGAGAAACATAAATCTCTAAAACCTTTACAAACTAAGAGATGTGGGTAGCTTTAAAAAGTTGTTTAGTATGACTTGTTAGGTGTAACCTTTTTAAGGGGTGGAGAATAGTCAGTTGTTGATGTTTTGATCTATAGATTTCGAGGACGAAACCTTTTTAAGGGGTGGAGTGCTATAACATACTGGACCTTAGACCCTACCCTAGAAGTTTAACCTTTTGGGTTTGACCAAAAGAGGTTAAGGTTAGAGTGATCCTAATAATCTAATGCATGAATAATGTTATATAATATGTCAAATAATTCATTTGGTGATAATAAGATGATAAATAACTTAATTGGATGCATAATGATGTTAATGGGCCTCTAATGGGCCAGGTGACAAAACCCATGTAAGAAATTGTCAAAAGTGTAAATAAACTCCAAATTCATAATCTACACATTAAAATAAGCTTACATGCCAATTTTCATTTAATTTGGACAACCTTGAAATAATATGGTAAGTTAAGAGAGAGAAATTGCCTAAAAAGTGCAATTAATAAATAAATATAATTCATGACTCCAAAAGAGTAAAATAATGTTAGATTCATAATTTACATAATAAAATATGCCTTTGGGTGAATTTTCACTCAATTTGGAGAAAGTTTGATTAAAAGGTAAAATTAGGAGAGAGAAAGTGTGTAGAACCTTCAAAATATTAAATAATTATAAAAATAACTTCAACATCTAAAATTTATGGCAAATTCGTATTGAACATGTTAAACATGACTTGTGGGTCAAGTTTTATAATTTTTGGATAATCCTAACGTCATTAATGAAGGAAGAAAGAGAAAATAGTAATTAATTTTTTTGACATATTAAAAGTTGTCAAAAGGCAAATCTAATTTTAAATTCGGATCCAACTTATCAATATTAGCCTCTCTGCAAAATTTTAGCCAATTTGGAATTCGTTTAAGCCCTTAAATGAAGAGAGAGAAATTCATTAAACATTATATGTACCAATTTAATTGATTTCGAATTGGATAAGGTCTTTCCGTTGTGATCTAGCACACGGATCTCAGCCGTTGGATGATTGTTTGAGGGTTTGTAGCTCATCGCCTACCTCACGCTTGTTTTGGAAACAATAGTGGAAAGTGGTGATTTGTTTTTGGATTTTCTCCCTCCACACTTGATGAACCTTCAAGACTTTTGGCTCTGTGAATCCGTGAGAGGATTCCACATGCATGGATATCCTATTTACGAGTTTTTGGTGAATGTTCAGAAAATTCCCAAAACCTTGCTTCCCAAGTTTTGCGGCCGCCTACCTCCTTGCCATATCTCCCTTCATTGCCTATAAATACTTAAACCTCAAGTTTCCCTAGCACCTTTGTGATCGATCTCTACACTCAATTAATTGTTTGCTCATGGTTTGTGCGACCAACGTGTGTGGGTTTATAATGACCTTGCGGATGACACTCCTCCATCTTCTCTTCGTCTCCAGTTTAATTGAAGGTACCATCAGTTCCTGTTTGCTCTCCTCTTCGTTTTGAGTATCTATTCGTCGGATTTGATGGAGTAAATCGATTTTGCCTAAATCGGCCGAATAACAGCTTCATGCCGTGCGACCATGTCATCGGCAAAGGTGGAAGAAACCCCTCATTGATTTTATGATTTTACCTTTCTCGTTTTCCTCTCTCTCCTCTCTGCTCTTCACACGGGGTATGTTGGTCTTTTTCTTTTCGTTTGACTTCTTTGACTGTAGCCAACCGGGCCATCTGCAGGGCACCAGCATGCGCGAGACTACCCTCTCATTGGGCCAGGTCATCCCGGTGTGGGCCCACCTCTGCTCTCTCTCTGTTTCAATTTTTGGAATTTTCTTATTGGTCGGTCTTTGAAAATCCATAACAAATTAATCCCTAACAAGAAAAATATGAATAAATAGTCAATAAAATGAGAAAAATGTAAGCTTTCTTTTGGTATTGGTTTTGTCACCTGAATCTAATGTTTTAAATAGGTTTCTTCAATGGATCTATTTAATAATGAATTAACTTGTTAAAATCATAACTAAATATATATAAGTCATAAAAGTATAATAAAATAGGGTTTGGACTCCTAATGACATATACTAAAATATGGCATGGCTTTGAAAACCTTATTCACATAATAATAAAAAGGTGGTTTTTAGGGTTTTGTATATTAATGGAAACCTAACCCTAATTCCACATATATGCTAATAGGTGCTTTGGAAGCCTTGGCTTGGACCTAGAAGTGGCTTTAGATCGTTTGACTCTGAAGTTGAGGCATGTTGCATCTCCGATTATTCATATTGAGCAATTATTCTCTCTTATGTATGTTTGCATCCCCGATTATTCTTCTTGAGAAATTAGCCTATTTTTGTCTTACTTTTGGTCCTTCGGACATTAGCCTACACATTGTCTTGTTCTTTTGAAATCATGCTTCATGTGAAGTTTCTTATTTTGTTATTGATCATGTGATCATATATATTCTCTTGACTATGTTCCTTATGCCTTGGTGCATGTTGGACCTTTGATATTATATGCCCACTGTGATGTGGAAGTTTACTTAATGATATGTGCCCACTTTGAAGTGGATTTGTTTATATGTTTGTGTTGTCCATTATGTGATGGAAAAAATTGTATAAATCTGACTATACTTCTCTACTTGCCTCCACATTTAACACGCTATGTGATTCGGTAGCACTAGATCGTAGTGTAATTACATTGGTTTTATCTCATTATGCAACATGGCAACATTGTGATATCTTTGGGATGGAGGATGTGTGATTCCTCATACCTATGTAGGATGTGTGATTCCTGGCCCATGTTATATATATTTGGATGGTGGATGTGTGATTCCCCATGCCAGGGCAAGATGTGTGATTCTTGGCCCATGTACCACTAGGGCAAGATGTGTGATTCTTGGGCCAGGTCCCACCAGGTTCAAGATGTGTGATTCTTGACCGCTATTGTTATTTATATTGTTCTAGGGCTATGCTTATCTCACATGCATGCAGGTTGATGATGATATGTGTTTTGTTTCCCACCATGGTAGTGGATGTATATATTTATAGCACATTCTTTTTATGTTGTTTTATGGCAAGTATCATTCTTATTGTAATCTTTTCTCTTGATACCCATTTGGGGTGGTACTTATCTTTTCTATGGGAAGCCTTTCATTTATTTTGATGTCCCTTATTCTTTATAAATTACTCAATTTTCTTTTTAGTATGCACATACCAACCTTTGCTGATGTCTCCTTTTGTTTCTCTTTTGTTGGGGTATGCTTCCAACTCTAGGTGGAGGACTTGGATGACTTGTCATGTTGACCTGGACTTAGATTGTGAAGCTAAAGCTTGGAGACAATCTTGAGGTGGTTTTGATTTCCTTTACATGGATCCTAGTGATGTAAGTTTGTAACCTTTTGTTTTATATTTGAATATAATCATGTTTTTATTCCGCTGCTATACTTTGGTCTTTTGTTACCATTATATAAAGATTTGAAAATTTTACACCCACTCCAACATACCTTCTGAGTGTGTTTGGACTGGAGGTTTTATTGTTCAAATTTTTAGTAAGGAAGTGGTTTTGCTTCTTTACAGCATGGTATCAGAGCCCATGGAAGATGGAATCGACTATTTCAATTTTGTCTCCCTTTAGAACCCTTGACTTAGTTAGTTACCTTTAAGTGAGATGTTGACCCTATATTTGATCAATGATGATCTTCTTCTACAACAAGGCTCAGTTTGAGGATGAGATTAAGAAGTCTTAATATGGAAAAGTTGTGACTTGGTTTTCGCATTGAGTTTTGGCCAACTATTTGTTTTCACCTCGCAATGATTCTTATCTCCAAAAATTATTTTTATTATACTACTATACGTATAAAAGTTTTCTCAAGTTTGTCGATGTTTTCTCAAACTAAGTCACAATGAAGATGAAACTCTAGTTGAGTATAATTTAACACTAGTTTTGTGACTAGGATTGAAATAAAGGTATAGTTGACCTACCCTATGACATTTGGATGTTCATGTAGGGTTGATAGGTTAGAGCCACAAGGACCTAAAGCTCAACCCTAGATGGTGACTTGATAGTTGGATACATGAGAAACATAAATCTCTAAAACTTTTACAAACTAAGAGATGTGGGTAGCTTTAAAAAGTTGTTTAGTATGACTTGTTAGGTGGAACCTTTTTAAGGGGTGGAGAATAGTTAGTTGTTGATGTTTTGATCTATAAATTTCGAGGATGAAACCTTTTTAAGGGGTGGAGTGCTGTAACATACCAGACCTTGGACCCTATCCTAGAAATATAACCTTTTGGGTTTGACCAAACAAGGTTAAGGTTAGAGTGATCCTAATAATCTAATGCGTGAATAATGTAATATAATATGTCAAATAATTCATTTGGTGATAATAAGATGATAAACAACTTAATTGGATGCATAATGATGTTAATGGGCCTCTAATGGGCCAGATGACAAAACCCATGTAAGAAACTGTTAAAAGTGTAAATAAACTCCAAATTCATAATCTACACATTAAAATAAGCTTACATGTCAATTTTCATTTAATTTGGACAACCTTGAAATAATATGGTAAGTTAAGAGAGAGAAATTTCCAAAAAAGTGTAATTAATAAATAAATATAATTCATGATTCCAAAAGAGGAAAATAATGTTTGATTCGTAATTTACATAATAAAATATGCCTTTGGGTGAATTTTCACTCAATTTGGAGAAAGTTTGATTAAAAGGTAAAATTAGGAGAGAGGAAGTGTTTAGAACCTTCAAAATATTAAATAATTATAAAAATAACTGCAACATCCAAAATTTATGGCAAATTCGTATTAAACATGTTAAACATGACTTGTGGGTCAAGTTTTATAATTTTTGGATAATCCTAATGTCATTAATGAAGGAAGAAAGAGAAAATAGTAATTAATTTTTTTGACATATTAAAAGTTGTCAAAAGGAAAATCTGATTTTATATTCGTATTCAACATATCAATATTAGCCTCTCTGCAAAATTTTAGCCAATTTGGAATTCGTTTAAGCCCTCAAATTCATTAAATATTATATGTACCACTTTAATTGATTTCGAATTGGATACAGTCTTTCCTTTGTGATCTAGCTCACAGATCTCAGCCGTTGGATGATTGATCAACGATTCACAGCTCATCACCTACCTCACACTCGTTTTGGAAACAACAGTGGAAAGTGGTGATTTGTTTTTGGATTTTCTCCCTCCACACTTGATGAACCTTCAAGTTTCTGGCTCTGTGAGTCCGTGAGAGGATTCCACACGCATGGATATCCTATTTATGAGTTTTTGGTGAATATTCAAAAAATGCCCAAAACCTTGCTTCCCAAGTTTTTCAGCCGCCTACCTCCTCGCCATATCTCCCTTCCTCGCCTATAAATACCTAAACCTCAAGCTTCCCTAGCACCTTTGTGACCGATCTCTACACTCAATTGGTTGTTTGCTCATGGTTTGTGCGGCCAATGTGCGTGGGTTTATTCTGACCTTGCGGCTGACACTCCTCCATCTTCTCTTCATATCCAGTTTAATTGAAGGTACCATCATTTCTGGTATGCTCTCCTCTTCGTTTTGAGTATCTATTCGTCAGATTTGATGGAGTACATCGATTTTTCCCAAATCGGCCGAATAACAGCTTCACGCTGCGCGACCATGTCGTCGGCAAAGGTGGAAGAAACCCCTCATTGATTTTACAATTTTGCCTTTCTCATTTTCCTCTCTCTCCTCTCTACTCTTCACGCGGGGTATGTTGGTCTTTTTCTTTTCGTTTGACTTCTTTGACTGTAGCCAACCAGGCCATCTTTAGGGCACCAGCGTGCACGAGACTGCCCTCTCATTGGGCCAGGTCATCCCAACGTGGGCCCACCTCTGCTCTCTCTCTGTTTCAATTTTTGGAATTTTCTTATTGGTCGATCTTTGAAAATCCAAAACAAATTAATCCCTAATAAGAAAAATATGAATAAATAGTCAATAAAATGAGAAAAATGTAAGCTTTCTTTTGGTATTGGTTTTGTCACCTGAATCTAATGTTTTAAATAGGTGTTTTCAATGGATCTATTTAATAGTGAATTAACTTGTAAAAATCATAATTAAATATATATAAGTCAGAAATATATAATAAAATATGCTTTTGACTCCTAATGACATATACTAAAATATGGCATGGCTTTGAAAACCTAATTCACATAATAATAAAAAGGTGGTTTTTAGGGTTTTGTATATTAATGGAAACCTAACCCTAATTCCACATATATGCTAATAAGTGCTTTGGAATCCTAGGCTTGGACCTAGAAGTGGCTTTAGATCATTTGAGTCTGAAGTTGAGGTATGTTGCATCTCCAATTATTCATATTGAGCAATTCTTCTCTCTTATGTATGTTTGCATCCCCGATTCTTCTTCTTGAGCAATTAGCCTATTTTTGTCTTACTTTTGGTCCTTTGGACATTAGCCTACACATTGTCTTGTTCTTTTGAAATCATGCTTCATGTGAAGTATCTTATTTTGTTATTGATGATGTGATCATAGATTTTCTCTTGACTATGTTCCTTATGCCTTGGTGCATGTTGGACCTTTGATATTATATGCCCACTGTGATGTGGAAGTTTACTTAATGATATGTGCCCACTTTGAAGTGGATTTGTTTATATGTTTGTGTTGTCCATTATGTGATGGCAACAATTGTATAAATCTGACTATACTTCTCTACTTGCCTCTACATTTAACATGCTATGTGATTCAGTAGCACTAGAGTAGTGTAATTACATTGGTTTTGTTTCATTATGCAACATGGCAACATTGTGATATCTTTGGGATGGAGGATGTGTGATTCCCCATACCCGGGCAGGATGTGTGATTCGTGGCCCATGTTATATATATTTGGATGGAGGATGTGTGATTCCCCATGCCAGGGAAAGATGTGTGATTCTTGGCCCATGTACCATCAGGGCAAGATGTGTGATTCTTGGCCCATGTCCCACCAGGTTCAAGATGTGTGATTCTTGACTGCCATTGTTATTTATATTGTTCTAGGGCTATGCTTATGTCACATGCATGCAGGTTGATGATGATATGTGCTTTGTTTCCCCCCATGGTAGTGGATGTATATATTTATAGCACATTCTTTTTATGTTGTTTTATGGCAAGTATCATTCTTATTGTAATCTTTTCTCTTGATACCCATTTGGGGTGGTACTTATCTTTTCTATGGGAAGCCTTTCATTTATTTTGATGTCCCTTATTCTTTATAAATTGCTCAATTTTCTTTTTAGTATGCACATACCAGCCGTTGCTGATGTCTCCTTTTGTTTCTCTTTTGCTGGGGTATGCTTCCAACCCTAGGTGGAGGACTTGGATGACTTGTCATGTTGACCTGGACTTAGATTGTGAAGCTAAAGCTTGGAGACAATCTTGAGGCGGTTTAGATTTCCTCTACATGGATCCTAGTGATGTAAGTTTGTAACCCTTTGTTTTATAATTGAATATAGTCATGTTTTTATTCCGTTGCTATACTTTGGTCTTTTGTTACAATTATATAAAGATTTGAAAATTTTACACCCACTCCAACATACCTTCTGAGTGTGTTTGGACTGGAGGTTTTATTGTTCAAATTTTTAGTAAGGAAGTGGTTTTGCTTCTTTACAACATGGTATCAGAGGCCATGGTAGATGGAATCGACTATTTCAATTTTGTCTCCCTTTAGAACCCTTGACTTAGTTAGTTACCTTTAAGTGAGATGTTGACCCTAGATGTGATCAATGATGATCTTCTTCTGCAATAAGGCTCAGTTTGAGGATGAGATTAAGAAGTCTTAATATGGAAAAGTTGTGACTTGGTTTTCGCATTGAGTTTTGGCCAACTATTTGTTTTCACCTCACAATGATTCTTATCTCCGAAAATTATTTTTATTATACTAGTATACATATAAAAGTTTTCTCAGGTTTGTTGATGTTTTCTCAAACTAAGTCACAATGAAGATGAAACTCTAGTTGAGTATAATCGAACCCTAGTTTTGTGACTAGGATTGAAATAAAGGTATAGTTGAGCTACCCTATGACTTTTGGAAGTTCATGTAGCGTTGATAGGTTAGAGATACAAGGACCTAAAGCTCAACCCTAGATGGTGACTTGATAGTTGGATACATGAGAAACATTAATCTCTAAAACTTTTACAAACTAAGAGATGTGGGTAGCTTTAAAAAGTTGTTTAATATGACTTGTTAGGTGGAACCTTTTTAAGGGGTGGAGAATAGTCAGTTGTTTATGTTTTGATCTATAGATTTCGAGGAAGAAACATTTTTAAGGGGTGGAGTGCTGTAACATGCCTGACCTTGGACCCTACCCTAGAAGTTTAATCTTTTGGGTTTGACCAAACAAGGTTAAGGTTAGAGTGATCCTAATAATCTAATGCATGAATAATGTAATATAATATGTCAAATAATTCATTTGGTGATAATAAGATGATAAATAACTTAATTGGATGCATAATGATGTTAATGAGCCTCTAATGGGCCATTTGACAAAACCCATGTAAGAAATTGTTAAAAGTGTAAATAAACTCCAAATTCATAATCTACACATTAAAATAAGCTTACATGTCAATTTTCATTTAATTTGGACCACCTTGAAATAATATGGTAAGTTAAGAGAGAGAAATTGCCTAAAAAGTGTAATTAATAAATAAATATAATTCATGACTTCAAAAGAGGAAAATAATGTTAGATTCTTAATTTACATAATAAAATATGCCTTTGGGTGAATTTTCACTCAATTTGGAGAAAGTTTGATTAAAAGGTAAAATTAGGAGAGAGAAAGTATGTAGAACCTTCAAAATATTAAATAATTATAAAAATAACTTCAACACCTAAAATTTATGGCAAATTCGTATTAAACATGTTAAACATGACTTGTGGGTCAAGTTTTATAATTTTTGGATAATTCTAATGTCATTAATGAAGGAAGAAAGAGAAAATAGTAATTAATTTATTTGATATATTAAAAGTTGTCAAAAGGCAAATCTGATTTTATATTCGGATTCAACATATCAATATTAGCCTCTTTGCAAAATTTTAGCCAATTTGGAATTCGTTTAAGCCCTTAAATGAAGAGAGAGAAATTTATTAAATATTATATGTACCACTTTAATTGATTTCGAATTGGATAAGGTCTTTCCTTTGTGATCTAGCGCACGGATCTCAGCCATTGAATGATTGATCGACAGTTCGTAGCTCATCGCCTACCTCATGCTCGTTTTGGAAACAATAGTGGAAAGTGGTGATTTGTTTTTGGATTTTCTCCCTCCACACTTGATGAACCTTCAAGATTTTTGGCTCTGTGAGTCCGTGAGAATTCCGCACGCATGGATATCCTATTTATGAGTTTTTGGTGAATATTCAGAAAATGCCCAAAACTTTGCTTCCCAAGTTTTGCGGCCGCCTACCTCCTCGCCATATCTCCCTTCCTCGCCTATAAATACCTAAACCTCAAGCTTCCCTAGCACCTTTTTGACCGATCTCTACACTCAAATGGTTGTTTGCTCGTGGTTTGTGCGGCCAATGTCCGTGGGTTTATTCTGACCTTGCGGCTGACACTCCTCCGTCTTCTCTTCATCTCCAGTTTAATTGAAGGTACCATCAGTTCGAGTTTGCTCCCCTCTTCGATTTGAGTATCTATTCGTCGGATTTGATGGAGTAAATTGATTTTGCCCAAATCGGCCGAATAACAGCTTCACCTGTGCGGCCATGTCGTCAGAAAAGGTGGAAGAAACCCCTCATTGATTTTATGATTTTACCTTTCTCGTTTTGCTCTCTCTCCTCTCTGCTCTTCGCGCGGGGTATGTTGGTCTTTTTCTTTTCGTTTGACTTCTTTGACTGTAGCCAACCGAGCCATCTGTAGGGCACCAGCGTGCGCGAGACTGCCCTCTCATTGGGCTAGGTCATCCCGGTGTGGGCCCACCTCTGCTCTCTCTCTGTTTCAATTTTTGGAATTTTCTTATTGGTCGATCTTTGAAAATCCATAACAAATTAATCCCTTATCAGAAAAATATGAATAAATAGTCAATAAAACGAGAAAAATGTAAGCTTTCTTTTGGTATTGGTTTTGTCATATGAATCTAATGTTTTAAATAGGTGTTTTCAATGGATCTATTTAATAATGAATTAACTTGTAAAATCATAACTAAATATATATAAGTCAGAAAAATATAATAAAATAGGCTTTGGACTCCTAATGACATATACTAAAATATGGCATGGCTTTGAAAACCTAATTCACATAATAATAAAAAGGTGGTTTTTAGGATTTTGTATATTAATGGAAACCTAACCCTATTTCCACATATATGCTAATAGGTGCTTTGGAAGCCTAGGCTTGGACCTAGAAGTGGCTTTAGATCGTTTGACTCTGAAGTTGAGGTATGTTGCATCTCTGATTATTCATATTGAGCAATTCTTCTCTCTTATGTATGTTTGCATCCCTGATTATTCTTCTTGAGCAATTAGCCTATTTTTGTCTTACTTTTGGTCCTTTGGATATTAGCCTACACATTGTCTTATTCTTTTGAAATCATGCTTCATGTGAAGTATCTTATTTTCTTATTGATCATGTGATCATAGATATTCTCTTGACTATTTACCTTATGCCTTGGTGCATGTTGGACCTTTGATATTATATGCCCACCGTGATGTGGAAGTTTACTTAATGATATGTGCCCACTTTGAAGTGTATTTGTTTATATGTTTGTGTTGTCCATTATGTGATGGCAACAATTGTATAAATTTGACTATACTTCTCTACTTTCCTCTGTATTTAACATGCTATGTGATTCAGTAGCACTAGAGCAGTGTAATTGCATTGGTTTTGTCTCATTATGCAACATGGAAACATTGTGATATCTTTGGGATGGAGGATGTATGATTCCCCATACCTGGGCATGATGTGTGATTATTGGCCCATGTTATATATATTTGGATGGTGGATGTGTGATTCCCCATGCCAGGGAAAGATGTGTGATTCTTGGCCCATGTACCATCAGGGCAAGATGTGTGATTCTTGGCCCATGTCCCACCATGTTCAATATGTGTGATTCTTGACCGCCATTGTTATTTATATTGTTCTAGGGCTATGCTTATCTCACATGCATGCATGTTGATGATTATATGTGCTTTGTTTCCCACCATGGTAGTGGATGTATATATTTATAGCACATTCTTTTTATGTTGTTTTATGGCAAGTATCATTCTTATTGTAATCTTTTCTCTTGATACCCATTTGGGGTGGTACTTATCTTTTCTATGGGAAGCCTTTCATTTATTTTGATGTCCCTTATTCTTTATAAATTGCTCAATTTTCTTTTTAGTATGCACATACCAGCCTTTGCTGATGTCTCCTTTTGTTTCTCTTTTGCTGGGGTATGCTTCCAACCCTAGGTGGAGGACTTGGATGACTTGTCATGTTGACCTGGACTTAGATTGTGAAGCTAAAGCTTGGAGACAATCTTGAGGCGGTTTAGATTTCCTCTACATGGATCCTAGTGATGTAAGTTTGTAACCCTTTGTTTTATAATTGAATATAGTCATGTTTTTATTCCGCTGCTATACTTTGGTATTTTGTTACCATTATATAAAGATTTGAAAATTTTACACACACTCCAAAATACATTCTGAGTGTGTTTGGACTGGAGGTTTTATTGTTCAAAATTTTAGTAAGGAAGTGGTTTTGCTTCTTTACAACAAGTGAATAGTACCATGTGATGATGAGATGAGAAATTGTGTTTTACACATTTTATGACTTTTAAAGTTGTGATACTTATATGCTTGCTAGATGTGAATTAGGGTTTGTATGTACATTTGTTTGATGCAACCTTAATTCACCCAATTGGAGATAACTAATCAAGTGAAACTCTAATCATGTAGTGCCCTGTGCCATAGAACCATCTTCAGTGTCAGAACTTGCTGGATGGTGAAACAAGTATTCCTAAGGGAAACTCGGAGCTCATACTATTGAGTATGCAGGGTGCTTGTCATCCTGACACCAAGTGTTTCAGGAGGATGGCTACGGTCATACCTAGCCCACTTTTTGAGAATGACTTTGGTCAGGTCTCAGTGATTATAACATGGTGTGATTCGAGGACAACTGTAGTTGTACCTCAGTGATTGGGTTTGAATACCCTAGATGCTAGCGTCGTGACATGTACCAAGGTGGGCTAGTTACAAGACTATATGTCATTGTTTTGTAGTTTGACTATATGTCACTGTGGTGCAGACTCGTATTAACCGAGTATGGAGAATATCTTAGAGTCTGGCTCTTCCTAGATCCTGTATGGAACTGATTGTGACCAAGCGGTGGTCAGTTGGACTTTGAGTGGTACGACTCAAACTCCCCAGTTCACATTGGATGATAACCCTTGCTTGTTATCTTTACATAAAGATGATGCTTAGTGCAATTAAGAGATGGTGAAAATACTTAGGTTGTGGATATGCTTAAGATTGTAGATGCGTGCATACAATAGCTATGCTTATGTTGATAACTATACTTCTATTGTTGATTATAATCATGATGCTAGCTATCTCATGTTGTTAGTTAAGTTTAGCATGCTAGCCATGCCTTTGTAACTAGATATGCATATATTGATAATCATGCTTATCCAGATAGTTGTGCTTATGTTGTTAGCTCTTCTTATGATGTTGATATGTTCAACCTGTTAGACATGCTGATGTTGTTAGATATGCATATGATACTAGATTTATTCATGATGTTAGAGATGCTCATGTTGCTAGACTACTTATACTATTAATAGGGATATGAGAATAGTCTGGATAATGAATATAGTTATTATCTACTCCTTTATGTATTTTGTTAATCATAAGTGTTGTTGAGCTTATTTGTTATATATGATTAAATTGCTTAAACTGTCCCATTACCTAAAAATGTTGGAATCAATAAACGTTATTGGAGGTTATATCTCTTACTGGGAGATGGGTCTCACCCTTCTAGTTTGCCATATTTTTTTAGGTAATCAGAAGTGATGAAAATAAACATGTGGCAACAAAGAGGAGCTATATTAATGAATCTTTGATAAAGTTGATTAAATGTCTAGTGTGTCCTAGAGTCATCCCTGTACTCTCAAGTCCAGGAAGGAAAAGTTTATATATGGTGTTTCAAACAAATCAGAATTTTGTTAGCATGTTAATATTTATTGTGTGGCATATACAAATATTGTTCTCCTATGTATATATGTTGTGGCTAAGGTGATAGAACAATTTGTATCAAATTCTTGGCATAGTATGGATATAAGAAAGATGTTGGGCTCTTATGCAAATGTTTCTGAGCGGGTGCTGACGTTGAAATCGATTTTAATTAACCCATATTTTTGGGTATGTGATTAATTAGTGATCGAATGTGTTTTATATTTTGAGTAATATCATTTAGTGTAACAGGTTCTTACAGTCTTTGTGTTCTTGAATCAATATTAAGGTTCAACAACTTCACCAATTTAGGGTTTCCAAAATAGCAATTGTATGTAACCCCTAGTTCTTATTATTTCCAACAATTTTTAGAAATAAGGGCATTCTTTTATTATTACAATATGCAAGGGAACTAGGTATAATTATCCACCATCATTTAATTATACTAAGGTTAGAGTTAACAATTCAAGTTAGCTTAACATTGTGAATCAACACTGTAAAACTACCTTAGGTTTAAGTTAGCTTAACATTGTGAATCAACACTTTAAAACAATCTTTGGTTTATATTCATTTAAGGGCAAGGCTAAGATTAACAACTCATGGGGCTCAAAGCCATTAATCCTAACTCAACACATCCCCAACATAAGTTGCAATAAACACAACCTATAGAATCATAGACCACACATCAAACAATTGGATTCAAGGCAATTAAAACCATTGCATCATGTATATGAATCACCACAACTAAACCATGGTTGCATAAAACATAACCATAGGATTTAGAGCATCAAACCCAAATCTTTCAAGTATAGATCCTCACCAAAGACCTTCACATGTTAGATAGGTAAAACCATCAGATGCAAAACATGTAAAACCTTAAGACATTCATATAGGAAAACCATCGAGTTATGACTTAGAAAAACCATGTATCACCATCAGGTGTAAGTCCTAAACTCACCATTGGTTTCATGAGAAAGGAAAACCCTAAAATTAGATATTAGTGAAACCATCATTTATCTTAGCCAAGCAAAATTGTAGATTGAGAAAATAAGTGAAACCATCGATCTAATACTAAAGAGAAAATAGTCCATGACCTCTTAGAATGACAATGAGTTGTGAACCTCAAGAGTACAATCTATCTAACACTTGGAGAAATCAACAAATCAACAATTAGAAAAGCCATCAATTGTGAATCTTGTGAGACCATCAAAATAGTCATTGTGAGAGAATCAAAACCATCAGTTTTGAAAGGAAACAAAGCCATCATTTTAAGCCAAAAAAAATCCAAAATAGAAACTAAGTAATCTTCATCGGTTGGAACAAGAAGCCCAACCATCGAGTTATGGAAACAAGAGAAAATTAGCTCAAGGCATTTAGAGAAAAACCATCGTTTGAGAAAGAAACAAGACCATTGACTTAAACCACCCGAGATAGCATCATGAGATTACTTTCTCAAACATAAGAGAGTCCAAAATAGAAGATAAATCCAAACCATTAATTGGCACAAAATGGTTGAACCATACAACATCAAAACCAACTATCGAATTGAAACACGAGGAAAAATCTGCTCAAAACTTTAGGAAAACCAATGTTCATGGGGCTTAAGATAACCATCAATTATTCAGTGATGAAGACCATATAACCATACTTTATTAAGTTCAATTAAGTCATGGAAATAGTAATTAAAGTACCAAAATCATTCCTTCATATAGGCCAAGACATCAGATACCCAACAAGTAGTAAAACATTTTAAAGGCACCAAATAAATCATAGCTATTTTCGACCATTCAAACACCACAGATTATCATCAACCAACCAGAGCTAAGAATATTTTGACCATGGGTTATTATGCATCTAATAAGGTCATCAAAATAGTAGCAACTCACCACTGTAGTTATACACAAAAGACTAGTCATCAGATCATGAAGCAAGGTAGAAATTAGCTTAATTAGGTCAAGGACATCCATCAATTCCCACCATAACAACTCCATCAATTTGTGGAAAAGCAAGGTATGAACCTCATCTCCCAAAACAGAGAATGTGCAAAAGATTAAGGAGAGAAACCAGAGAGTTATTACTAAAATATCATTACAAATATACACAACTTAGCTAAGGATCTGAAATTACTACTCATTATTAGGATTTAGAGCAAGATGTAGCATTAGAAGTTGAATGGTAAGCAACAAACATGGATCAAGTTATATAACTTGCCTCTAGAACGAAGTTGTAGCCCCAAATAGAAAGGAAGAAGGAAGAAAATCCCAACTTTGAGCTTCTCCATTCGTCCAAACTAGTTTTATCTCCAAGAATGAGAAACCCTAGATCAAATGAGCAAGAAGAAGAGTGTCTTTCATGTTTCTAGCACAAACTCAACCATGGGGACCAGGGATCCGACCAAGAAGAAGAGAAAGTAGGTTAGGATCAGAAAGGAAATGAACATAAGAGATAAGAGCTTACTTGCTTGAGTCAAGAACAACTAAGGAAGCTTTGAAATCTTGAAAGAAGACTAAATCCGAATCCCATGATCATATGCAAGTAGATTGCCCCAAGCTCCTCCTATTTTGAGCTTCTTTTCCTTCCTCAAGAGAGAGGGACGAGCTCCAGAAGTAGGGGAAGAAGAGAGGGTATGCTAGGAGTGTAAGAAATTTTTTTGCAAGCAAGGAGGGAAGTATAAAAGCTAAAAGGGAGAGAGAAGGAAGAGGTAAGGTGTCTAGACAATATTGCCAAGTGTCCATGGCCAAGACCATCACTTGCATGCAGCCCAGCAGGCCATAGATAGTGGGAATCAAGAGGTCCACCAAAATTTGGCTCCTAAAATAGCTGTTGGCTCCACTCACAAAGAATCCAATCCAAATATATCATACAAAGTATCCCACCTATGAGAGGAAAATCCTAAGTAGATGTCATGCACAAAACCAAGGTGCAACTAGGTGCTCCATGGTACAACTAACTGCAAAATGATATAAAACACGTGAGGCACAAAAAACATGTGAAAAATTGTAAGAAAAACATCAAATCTGGGTAAATTGCATAAAAGTCTAAAATGTGCACAAAATTGCATAACTTGCTCAAATAGTGTCCAAACTGGACCAAACTTGAAACATAGCTTAATTAACTGATATCAAAGCATAAGATAAAGTTTAATTAAGAATATTAACCATCCAATAAGGTAAATTAAGCATAATTAGGGTTTAGGCTAGGTCAGGAGCCTTACAATCTAGATACAACATGAACACACTGTTCATCAGTTCCATGAAAGTTGTCGATGCATTTGTCAACCCAAACAGCATAACCACAAACTCATAGTCACCATACCTAGTCCTAAAAGTAGTCTTAGGTACGTCATACACTTTGATCCTCAGCTGGTGATATCTTGACCTCATATCTATCTCTGAGAACACTGCAACACCTTTCAACTGATCAAACAAGTCATCAATCCTAAAAAATGGGTACTTGTTCTTCACTGTAACCTTATTCAACTATTGGTAATCTATGCATAACCTCATGGAACCATCCTTGTTCTTCACAAACAACACTAGATCACCCCAAGAAGAAGTCCTCAGTCTGATAAAACCCTTCTCAAACAACTTCTGCATCTCTGTTGGTGCCATCCTGTAGGGTGACTGTGCTATGGGTTGTGTTCCAGGAATAAGATTGATCTCAAAATCAATCTCTCTGGGAGGGGGAACATTAGGAGACTATTCTGGAAAGACATCCTCAAACTCTCACACTACATGTACCTCCTGGATACTAGGACCTCTCCTCTTGGTATCCACAACATGTGCTAAGAAAGCCTCAACCTCTGCGCTATCACATCTGACACGAAACATGTAGGAAGAATCTACCTATATCATTGAAAGATCCAAGAAACATATCCATCATAGAACGTCGCCCCCTTGGAACTGTAGTAAAAAACAATCTTGTACTTCTTTAAGGTATCCATCCCTAAGATCACATCGAATTTGTGCATGTCAAGCGGCATAAGATCCACTTGAATGTTGTGTCTCAAAAAAAGAAAGAACGTAAGATGGGCACACCTCCCACAACTCAGCAGAACTAACAAGAGGGGTTTCAAGCAAAAGGCTACCAAATCTATTATAAACAGGCAAATAGCAACTACTTATCACCTCTCTGGTGATAAATGAGTGTGTCACACCTGAGTCAATTAAAAGAGATACGAAATAAAAAGTAGATAAGTTAGAATGAAAAAGTTCCATCTGACATGTCACGACCTGTGTATTGACCACTCCCTCTGGCTAACTGATAGCATAGAATCTAGATGTCACCTATTGTCATCCACGACCCCTTCATGTTGACCCCTAACATCATGCCTGCGACACCTGACCGCAACCTATACCACCACCACTATTGTACTGTAGTTGCTGCAAATCTCTCCAACTCTGCCTCAGCTGATGTGTCACCTTTCCATAGGGCACACCCACCTTATATGCCCTACTTGTTCACACTTCTGACAAGTCCTCAAATCATATTGTGGCCTATACGACCCTCTCACTGACATATATTCTACAGTGTGTGCTATTACTAGAAGAAAGATGTGACCTTTTCCTTTACTCAGGGACCACTATGAAGGAACTCCTAATCTCATCTCTGAGAAAGTTGACCTTTGTTGTGACTTTGGTGAAGAGAACCTTGTCTTTTTAAAGCCTCCCAATGGTTGCCCTTAAAACTGAGCTGGCCTCTTCTTAGCATTGACTTCATGCTTCTCGGTAGTAGACCTCTCAATCCTCCTAAAAAAATCCACAAAGGTGTAGAACCTCTCTTTGTTCTCCAAAGCAAACTCTGTCATAGACAACTACATGCTTAAACCCTTATCAAATCTCTGAGTCCCCTCCTTCTATCATCACCTTCATATGAGGATAAAACCTCAAAAGCTTCATAAACTTAGCCTCATACTCGTTGATAGACATCGAACACTGAATCAACTTCTCAAAATGAGTCATCCTCTTGTCTAGGTACATCTCAAGAAAGTAACGTCTCACAAACGCTTGCTGAAACTCTTCCTAACCTACAACAACTCCTAGTCTTTTCTCCTCTTCTATGGCCCAACAATGGCCAACACTATCCTTCAATAGGTAGAAAACACACTTCCCCTTGTCCTCTTCAGGGATGTTTAGGATCTTGAACGCCTTCTCAAGCTCTTTCAACCACATATCGGCGTCATCCGGGTCTGTTGTGCCCACGTACTCAATAGCTCCAACACGCTGTAACCTCTTTAATGTCTCCCCAAAATCCTAGCTTGAGGTATCGACTCTCTATCAGATAAGTGTGTAATAGTCACCATGAGTTGTCTAAATATGGACTAAAAGTAGGGTTGGCCATGGTTGTAGGGTCCAAATGAGGCATTGCGGGATGTTGTGGCCCCATCTTAGGCACTCTTCCATCGTGTGTCCGCTCCTACTACCACCTCCTAGCGTGATGTAGATACTCTCTGCATGCTCTTCACATTCTCTACACATATCTGCATATGCTTAAGCTATGATTAGATATGTTGGATTACGTAAGAACATACACAATCCCTAGTCCTATGTCCCTATAGACTCAACAAGCCTAAAGCTCTAATACCAACCGAACCGTCACACTAAATGAGATTATTCAAAACAAAACACACGATCAAGCACTAATATAATTAACTAGAAAAGAGGGTAAATTAAAACCAATTTAAACATTACCATCATGTTCAGAAATATTACATAAAGATCCAACAACGTGCATATCAACACATATCACATTAGGTATTTACATATCTATCCAGTGGTTGAGGCCACAACCTGTACACAAAGGTTATTGTTCCACATCTACATGCCATACGCAAACATAAGCACACTACTAAAAACTCGATTTGATGTACATATCATATACAAAACATCTCATGCCCAGAACTGAGAGTACATGGATGACTCTAGGACTCTACTAACTACTAGCCAACCTTATGCTCCTACTACTCTTCAACCTGCTCTTCCTCAACACCACGACCCTGACAACTTTGCTGATGATCACCTGAAAAGATGTGGTGACCCACGAGGTGAGACCAACATCCCAATGAGAGATATAACTCTCAAGAGTGTTTGTTGACTGCATTCAGTTATATCTTTAAACAAATTAAGCAGTTCAAGCAGATTAAGAAAGTTAAATTGATAGACATAGAAACATGCATGATTAACAAGATGTATGAAGGAACATATAAAACCATCATTTACTAAGAACTACTCCTACTATGTTATATAACAACTAGTAGTATAAGAAACAAGGAAAGGGTTAACAACCGATGTGAATCATTCTCAACCCTAAACAAATATACTACATGACTGGATTATGTCCTTTATTAAGCCCTAAGGAGTTTGAGGTATACAACTAAGACTCCAACTGACCACTACTAAGTCAAAATTAGCAACGTATAAGATCTAGGAGAGCCAGACTCCTAAGATCTCATCCACCCTTGGTCAGTACAAGTAATCCAAATCAACATATATAGTCTACCTACAAAATAGCCTAGTCCACGCTTGGTATATAGGTCACGACACTAGTAACTGAGGTATACAAACCCTATCATCTGAGGTCCAACTATAGTTGTCCTCAATCACACCACATATATTATATCATAATCATTTGATATACAGCCTCAACCATTATCCTATCATGGTATGACCGCATGCATCATAAAAACATGCATATATTCAACAATATATGAGTCCGAGATTCCGTTAAAGGAATACTCGTTTTAGCATCCAACAAGTCCTGACACCGGAATGGATCTACGACACATGGCACTACATGATTAGGGTTTCACTTTATTAGTTAATGCCAATTGGGTGAGTTAAGACTCTATCAATCAAGTTACATACAAACCCTAAAAGAGTTCTACAAAAACATGAGTATGTTACAACTCCATAAGATATAAAATGGATGAAATATATTTCTTACCATACCATCACAAGATACCAATCATTTTCACATCATGAAGAGGACCATACCTCCATAAGGGCTCAAACATGCCCAAAGGTCATTAAGACCATCACATCGTTCTCTATAATATTATCATTGTCTTTCCATGCCTTTCCAAGGCTCATCAAATCACCACCATGCATGTGACATATGAGTTTGCCATAACATTGCAATTAAGATCTTATAATGCTCATGTGGCAACATATTAGGGTTGCAATAACATAGAGAGAGAAAATATCCCTTCATGATACTAATCACATAAGGAAGATAAGTATGATTAATCAACATCACTTGATTATATTAGGATTAGGTTCAACAAGATAAGTTGGATTGAATTTACAAATCAGCATTCAAGGATAAACCCTAATTCTTAGCATCTCCATCAAATCATGAATACATAAAGTCAAACATAATCATATGATACCATACAATCAAATCTCTTGTCTCAAATTCATAAGATCAGAAAATCCATCAATCATGGGTTAGGAAGACATAGAGACCACATAGATAAGAAACTCTCATCGACCACATAGACCAGGGGATCTTGGAGACCACTTGGGTTAGGTCACTTTAGCGACTGCAAGGATTAGGTTACTTTGGAGACAACTATGGTTTGGTGCCTTAGCGACCTCTAGGGTTAGGATCCTCAAACACCATGTGAGTTCAAGATCTTGGCAAACAACCATGGGATCAAAGCCTTGGTAACCACATAGAATTAAAACTCATCAACCAATATGGCTCAAAATCTTGGCGACCATAAAGAGTCAAAAACCTTAGAGACCATCAAGAGCTCGAAACCTTAGCAGCATAAAGAGTCTAAAATCTTGGCGACCAACATGGAAATCATACTTCATCGACCATCAAGAGATACAAATCTCACCAACCACTAGGAGTCAAAATCTTAGTGACCAATCATGAAGATACAAAACTTGGCGACCATATGTATTCAAAACTTGGAGACCACATAGCATCACACACATGTGCAAGGTTTAGGGTTTACTATCTTCAAGGAAGAAACATGCATCAGGTTTAGATGTACATCAAGACAAATTATCTACTCATCTATGTTCAACCCTAGGAAAAGGCAACATCTTTCTACTTGGAACAACATTTTAGGGCAAGAACATGTACATGCAAGATAAGAGTATGCAATAATCGCGAATAATGTTATATAACTCACCTTAGAGACGATGATGAAGAAGCTCCAAACAGAAAGGTAGCTTGAATAAAGAAGGTATAAATGCTAGCTTGAGCACTCCACTCACCCAATCTAGCTCCTTCTCCAAAAAGGAAGCAAACCCTAGGTCAAGGAAGCAAGAAAGAGGAAAGAGGGTGTCTTAAACCTCTATCACAAGCTCCACCAAGGATCCGACCAAGAAGAAGACAAAAGAAGGTAGGGCATCAAAGAAAATGAAGGAAAAGAGTGATATCTCCCTTACCAAGACCAAGAAGCAAGGGAAGAAATCACCAAAAATCTCAACAAGGGTGGATCCAAACCCTAGGTTCACATGCAAGTACGATCGACAAAGCTTCTCCTTGCTTGGCTCCTTCTTCTACACCAAGCAAGGCAGATGAGGTCAAAGTAATAAGAGAAAGAGAGAGAGATAGAGATATATTTACGTGTAAAGAGATTGTTTGCATGCAAGGAGAGAGGCATATATGGCTTAAGGTAGGAGGGAGAGAGAAAGGAAGAGGTATCTTGCCATGCATGCCATGTGTCCAAGCTCAAAACATGTCATAAATGCAAGTATCTCACCCATGCAACCAGGTTGACCACAATAAGAAAACTTGGTGCCCAGGATGAATGGAAAACCAATAGACCACAAAGGGTCAAATGACTTGGTGACCACCAATGAATCTTGGCAACCAAGATGGTCAGAAAACTCATCGACTACTAACCCTATGAAAGCTAATGACCAAGATGATCATAAGTCTCATCGACCGCTAACCCTAGGTGGCTCACATGAAACCTTGGTGACCTCCTACCCTAAAGACCTCATGGAAAGTTGGAGATCACCAACACTGGGTGGATCAACCCTCAAGGTCAACCATGAGTTAGGGCATCCATGAGATCAAACCCTAATATCAACACAAAGCCAGATGTCACCACTAAAACCAAGGTGTAACAATGTAATGACCACATTTGTGCTTAGTTGGTAAACTAGGGTTTTCCTGAATGATTACATGCTTGATTAGATTGAACATCATTTACACTTGATTAATGATAGTAGATCAATTGTGATGTTTCAAGCCTATGAATAAAATATAACTATGATTTTAGTTTGAAGAATTAGGGTTTGAGAAATGTAAACCCTAACCGGCAAAAATTAGGGTTTTGATAGTACATGAATATGGAATTTGATCAGGATAGTAGTGTGGTAAATGATTTTTCATATTTTCTAAAAATTTTGTATTTAATTGAATTTTGGATATGATATGGATAACTCAATCATGCATATTGGAGATAAGTTTCAGAATATTTGAGTGTTCTTTGAATGTGGTTCTCGATTGAACTATACTTCGACCAAAATGCTGACAAAGTGCTTTTTAGCAGCATAGTGTTTCATTTTTATTTATTTATTGGTAGCTCCAAATGATCTGAAATTTTAACTGGAGATATGAATCTCAATCATAACAAGTAAACTTTTCATATTTTTTTGATGCATTTAGACCTTATCAGTAGACGAATTACAGTAATATTTTTATGATAGAAAATTCAGCTGAAATAAGAGAAAGTATAGTGAGGGGTCAATGTGCAATTGACCCAAGCAGCTCAATTGCTCTATATGGTCAACATAACACACAAGGAGCTCTCATAATTCATGATTCAATCTAGAGAAATAAAATCCTAGAGAGAGAGGGAGAGTTAGGGTTTGAGAGGAGAAAGTGATGGAGATGCTGACCTAGGGTTTTGAGGTCCGAGGAATGATGAAATCATGTAAGTTAAGCTTCCTTGCATAGACTTTAATGGTGAATCTTCTCTCACATGTCAATATTCCGCCCCTCCTCTTATTTGATCTGAAATGGTATCAAAACTTCCCCTTTTCTCACTCTTTCTTCATAATCCCTCATTTCTAGGGTTTCCGAGTTGAAAGGAAGAAGAATCTGGTGAATTGCTAGGGATTTGTTATGAGATCGAGATTTTTAGGGATGAGCTACGTTTTTAAGGTGTTTTCACACCTTAGGGTGATTGGGAACTTCCTTTAAACAATATATTTCACGAAAATTGGTTAAATCATCCATAATCTTTAATTGCTTGGTATGCGACTACAAACCGTAAATTGTTTGTTTGATCTAAGTTGTTGCAAAATCATATGAAATGGATTCTTCCTTTGTTTGTTTGAATTTCAGATGATAAATTCATATTATAAATGTATACAACACATCCTAATGAGAATTCTCTAAGTATTCGCAAAGGTTATAAGAGTAAACTGAAATATAGGCAATTTGTTTGTGACTAAAATTGTTGTATAATTAAATAGAGAAATTTGTTTATCTGGACCCCCTTGGTTATGAATGATTGTTTATCTAAATGCGTAGTACATATATGTCAGATACTATTTTGGATTTCATGTGATGTGAATAATGTTTTCTTGATATCTTCATAAAGAGGGTGAAGCCCTATATGAGTGGAAAGTTGGAAATTTGTGAATAAATATGGTGAAATCCATTTGAAGTGTTTTTCTTGGCATCATAGACTCGATTTATGAAATGTTATTCTTGATTCATAATATCTCAATGAATGGCATGGAAAAACATAATTTAGCTCAATTCGAAGATTTCGTACATATGTTGATTGTATATGACTTGTTTAAAGCAATATGTATTTAGTGGATGTTTATGACATATTAAATCCTTATGAGAGCCATGTGATAAGTGAATGAGGTAAATGAAACCCTAAGGATAGGGTGTTCAACGAATTAAACATTTTGATTACCATGTTCTCAGCATGAGATGCACAACCCAGGATTTGGGTCGATGTGCACATTTTCCAAGAAAGTGCAAATAATTTATGGGTGCAAATGATGATTACTCGTATGCCAAGTAATTAGCTCTCATTAGTATATTAAGATGTTTAATTGCATGATTTTAGTGTATACGTTCCAAATGGACATGCATTATGTTTATATAAGTATGTTAGTCTGCCTGCATGTATAGTATGTTGATAACTTAGTATATTATAGTGTTTTGAGTATACTGCTCGACCAAGTTTAGAATGATATACATGTTGTATTATAACTTCAAATAAGTAGACACGACACCATAGAGATACCAGAGTCGAGTATAAGTAAGAAAAAGGTTCAACATAGTAAGAGTATTCTAGGAAATAATAAAATTATAGATTTAAGGGCCCTGACACCGTAGAACCCTTATGTGAGGTCTGCGCCTTAGGGGTAAAATGACCTAACCCTGGTAGCGTCCAGTATACAGGGATTGGTATGTGTTATCAGGTGGCACGGGGGACAAAGCCCTAGTGGAAGTCTCCTTAAATTATAGTTTGTAGTGTCCAACATCAACCAGAAATCCTGGTGGCACTAGATTATAGAAAAGCATGTCCAACATCAACTAGAAGTCCTGGTGGCACTAGAGTACAGAAAAGCCAATAGGTGGCTTGACTCTCCGCCTGTGTGCTCAGGTTAGAGGAGGAGTCTAGTTTATGGCACTATAGGAGTGCCGAGGCCAAAGAGAAAGCATCCCTATTGTAGACCAGGAGAGTAGTCAGACTTATCTATCCTGGGGTGTCGGCTAAGTCTTGTATGGTGAGATTGTAGTTCACTATGAGTCTTCATATGTAGAGTACACTACATATGACCAGGGCATAATAAAATGAATGAGAGGTCAAACAAGTGTGTACAATTATTCAATTATTCTTTGTATGTTTCTGAATTATTAGCTCTCTTTATGATCAATCAAGCATTTCATATATTGATTCACTCTTATAGATATTTAGAGTATCCTGCCATATTTATGATTGCCAATGCTCAATCTCTTTAAAGCTTACTACTGTTATAATTGATATCAGTTGCTTAAAAGTATATCTATAATTATATCAATGCTTTAGACTGTTTCTTTGAAGTACTCATTCATTGAGCGAGTGGGCTCACCCCTCTACTCACAATTTTTAGGGAAACTACGTGGACTTGAAGAAGTTCAAAGCATCAAAGTAGATCTACCACAATAGTTAAGTCTGAGTATAGTTAAGTTCAGTCGGTCCCTATCACTCTAGATCCTTGTATAGATCTGAGAGAGAGTTGTAAATGATGTTTTGTATGTTTGTTTCCTTAATATTTGAGAATGCAAATGATTGTCATGCCATACGTACATGGACGTGTGAGAAACATAATGAATGTATGGATGTGTATCATTAATGCTGAGATTATATTAGAGAAATAAAAGTTTAATTCTCTTGTAAAGTTAGTTTATGTGGTTGAATGTGAGAAAACAAAGAGTTTGAAAAAGAAAAAAAGGTTAAGGGTGATCTTTGTATTACGTTAAATCCTCAATTTATACCCTAATCTCATAATTAGTGGTAATTGTGAGATCGGGGTGTAACAAATTTGGTATCAGAGCCTAGGCTGAGTTGTCAGGGACCATTAAGTTAGTAAGTTAGAGTCATAAGTGTGGCAGATAGGAGATTTTATGATGTTAGCTCTAGGGATTTGAGTATTTGGATATCCTGGCCCGGTATCTGAGTACTTGGATCAACCAGTATCAAGCTACTTTGTCTATTCTTTCATGTATGCCCTGGCCAGGTATACAATGGAAGGATGGTCTAGAGAGGAACCCTAGAAATATTAGGGTTAGAAACAAGATAAGTAACATGAATTAAGAGCATAAATATAAAATGTGATAGAACTTTCATTTCATATTGTTGTTTATTGGAGATGAATAGAAAAGCTCTTATATGTTTGAATTTAGATATTCAGTATTTTGAAATATATATGGGTCTTTAAGATTTGTTGTACACTATGAAGTTGTAGCATTTATTGATTACATTCTTTGTATCAAGTAGATTAGAAATGATCTTTGAATAAGCTTTCCTAAGCGGATAAGTTTTCTTCCACACATTTGAGATTAATAGGAGTTGAGTAATCATGAGTATCTCTTGACTTCAGGACTGCAGGTTCGGCCTGGTCCGGCTGGCGGGATGCATTAATGGGATCTAATGACTCCTATTAGTAACATAACAAGAGCAAATTCTGGATAGATTAGATCCAAATTCTAGTATGAATGTATATACTCTAAGATTTTGAAGTATAAGGGAAAGACTGGGATAACTAAGAATAAGTTGGAACTGATATATGAGATCCAACTTTGGGGCCTCATATGAGAAACCCTTAATTGGGAAAAAAGGAACACGACATAAGGTTCAGATTAAGTTTAATTATTAGTATTATATTGTGACGTCCCCCAATTTCTATATACTTTCCATAGTGACATTCATAGATATGCGTGCACTCATATCTATTGATGTCAAAAGGGAAAATATAAGAGATTAAGGTAGTCAACTAAAATAGAGATTAAGCCAAGATCTAGTTCGCATCATCGGATAAAGCCACACAAATATTCATTCCTAAAGATAGTATAGTCATTACATATGGAGAGAAATATGGTTCTAAAGAAAGTTAACTTTATTACATGGGATTTCAATCATCCTCAAGATTTCTAAGGAAAGAAATAAAACTGACATCTAACAAGAAATGAGATAAGAGGAAAAGAATCTATCTATAACATCCTCCAAGTTTATTATTTGTGCCTTCCGATACTTTGAGCACGCATTTCATCTTGTAGTCAATTGTTCCTTGCACCTAGAAAATATGAGAAACAAAACATCAGCAAGGCTGGTACGTGGAAAAAGGTACATTTAATAAGGTTGCATAAAGGAAAAATATTTGAACAAGTAGAAAGGAGAGATAAAACCATTCCTTAAGACGAAAATCAGGTAAACATCCTTTTTATTACAATCATTTTGGTGCAGTTGTACTACACATATTGCACTTAACTTACATCTAGTGTGGACAACATAATATCATCATACATCTAACATGGGCCAAGGAAAACATACATCCATGTTAGGCAACATACATCCACACCAGGCTATGTGCTCTAGTAGCTACAACTCATCCTAACCATTTATGTTTCATTAGGTTTGGCGAGGTATAACTCATACTAATCAAACAAGAAATAATATTCAAATATGAGCATTCAAGGTACACATATCATATGCAACCAGAAATCTAGTCATATACTTATACGACCACGTACCTTCTAGCAGATCAGGTTCTCACAGGTTCCCAGATCAAGGGTTGAGAGAAGATCCTCCTGAAATATGAGTAACCCTATGTTACAAAATATCTTTATCATTTCTTATAATTTTAGGGTTTAGATCATTAGGGTTTAGATCCTTAGGATTTAGATCATAGGATTGGGATCATTAGAGTCATGATTAGGGTACTACTGATCCTTGAGTTCAGAGTTGACCAAAGGAGATTGGTTAATCAGGTTCTTAAAGAGATCTTAGAAGATTAGGGTTTGATATGATGTTTTCAACAAGTATTGAAATAAGAAAGTCATATGCAAGAGTCTAGATATGATTCTTGAAGATTAATCATATGGGATTAAGGTTTCGAGATTCAGGGTGATTTAACTCATGTCAGGATAAAAGATATCAATATTTGATTAAGATCATCCTAAAGATAATCATATAACATTGATTAAATGGGTTTAGATTACATTTTCGAACAGGAATGATCAACAGGGTCTGATCATATTTTATATGAATAGGTCTCGTTTTTCTGGTCAAAAAGATATATAGTTTTGCTATTTTCTGATGATCCTACTATTTTCTATAATTAATTGAAAATCGACCAATCAGGGAATTTCTAGGAAATAAAACGAAAATAAAAAAAGAAAAAGGGTCGCTGGTCTCGCGGATCAGAAGAGGGATCCGGCTACGCGGATCCTTTCCTTAACCCGCGAGCCAGTAGCAGTCAACTGGGTCAACGGCGGGGTAAAGGACGGGAATGCCCCTTTTGGGGTTTGTATCGCGTCGCGACGGTCGGGGCAGATAGGTAAATTTACCGAGTTGATTGTTAAACTCACGCCCCCGAGTAGCAGCGAGGTCACAGAGGTGAGGGAAGGGGTGGTTAGCTCGAGTTGAGCTAAGCCTGGAGGAATGCAGAGGGTTGCATTCACTCCGCGGGATCCTTCCGAGCTCAACGAGCTCCAGATCATCGTCGGAGGTGAAAGATACCGCAATTTCCATGTTTACAGGTTAAACGAAGAAGAAAATGGAAAGTTGGGTTTACCTGCCCCTTTGGCTGAGATAAGTGGTCACAAAGCTCCGCGGAAGGTTGCTGAGGTATTCCCGATCCTCCTTCAGTTCTCAACAGGTTCCAACCTCGCCGGCGATGGAGCTCTTGGAGCTCGGTTGCTCGGCTTGTCGACCCGAGACTCTGGGCCTTCGCGACACCAACTGGGGGTGGCGTTCGACTCGTCGGGATCCCGAGATGGTGTGATCGTCCTTGATTGAACGGAGGAATCCACCAGAGTGAGAGGGAGGTCGGGAAGCAGGTGAGCAGGGGTGCTCGAGGTGAGGGAGATAGGGGCGATCTCGGTTGCAATTGAGGTACTAGCGCGACTAAAGGAAGGGTGGCGGAGCTACTGGGCTCTTTAAATAGGCGTGGGGGTTGCTAGGAAGGGGAGCCCTAATTGTGGCTGCCGCCGCCACTGAGAGGCGCGGGAACTCAGGAGGTCGTTCTACCAGTTGTGTGGACGAGGGGAAGTGGGTAGAGGGTGGTTGAAATCGTCTCGGTGAGGCGTGTCTATCCTCCAAAAATCTCGCGCCGAGGTGACGAGGTTTGGGCGCTAGCCGTTTTGGAGGTGTTGCTGTGCTGCCGCGGGCGAAGACCGAGTCTTGCGGGAGGTTAGGGACGATCCGGGGATCGTTGGATCTCGCGCGATCCCTGATCAGTAGATCGGACGGTTAAAATCGGATCCCAGCAAGGGCCGTGCCAAAGCAAGGGAAATGGGCCGCGTGACATAAATAAAAGCCCAATAAAAGGAACTTAGGTTTAAGTCTTTATGATTAAGAGAATAATACACGAAATTAAAATGGGCATAACTCCCAATTGGTTGACCCAATTGTTACCAAATTTTAGGTGCTTGATAGTGAGGTCAAAGTGTACCTTGTGTACAAAATTGGTAGCAAAAATCGATTTGTAGATAGTTAAATTGAGCATTTGTCTCAATCATTAATTTTGGTTATCAAGTAAACTAGGGTTTGCTTTCTTTTTGCCACAAGTGCTATTTTAAGCTTAGTCATGCAATGATTAAATTGAGGGTAGTTTTGTCAACAATAACTTGAGAAAAGAAATAACGAGAGAGGGAAAATAAAGTAAAAACTCACTCCATCACATTCTCCCCTCCTTAAAAAGAATTTTGTCCTCAAAATTCAAGAAGCCTGAAAGAGATGAGGATACTTCCGCTCAACGTCAGACTTGAGCTCCCAGGTAGCATCGGTTGGATCATGGTGGCTCCAGAGAACTTTCACCATATCTATACTCCGATTTTTGCGAAGCTCCTTTGTCTTTAGATCAAGAATTCTGACTGGTGACTCAGCATATGACAGATCATCTTTCAGTTCGAGGGGCTCATGATTCAGAATGTGAGTAGGATCTTTGACATACGGCTTCAGATTGGATACATGAAAAACATTGTGCATGGCGTTGTACTGAGGTGGCAAAGCAAGACGATAGGCGCATTCTCCAACCCTTTCAAGGATCTCAAAGGGTCCCACATAACGAGGACTGAGCTTTCCCTTATTCTTGGCCAAAGCTCGGATAGGTCGGATCTTCAGGAATACGTGATCACCTTCCTTGAATTGTCATTCTCGTCGGTGAGCATCTGCATAAGATTTCTGCCTATCCTGTGCTCGCTTCATTCTTTGCTTAATCAGTGCAACTTTGTCTGTATACAACTGTATCTCCTCGGATTTCATCAAAGTGCGTTCTCCAACATCCTCCCAGTGTAACGGAGATCTACATGGCCTGCCGTAGAGAGCTTCGTAAGGCAGCATCCCAATACTCGCCTGATAGCTATTATTATACGCAAACTCAGCCAATGGCAAGTAATGGTCCCACGAGCCTTCCCAGTTGAGCACACAAGCTCGTAGAAGATCTTCCAAAATCTGTACTGTTCGTTCTGACTGCCCGTCTGTCTGCGGATGGTATGCAGTACTGAAATTTAGTTTGGTGCCCAATTCCTCTTGAACCTGCTTCCACAGCTTTGAGGTGAACTTCGGGTCCCGGTCTGAGACGATGGACGCCGGAACTCCATGTAGACGTACAATCTCCCGTATATAAAGATCAGCCAACTCAGAAACTTTCGTAGTAGTTTTCACTGGTAGAAAATGAGCTGACTTAGTGAGACGGTCCACAATGACCCATGCAGCGTCGTACCCCTTCCTGGTCCTGGGTAATCCCACTACGAAATCCATAGTGATATGTTCCCATTTCCATTCCGGAATCTCGAGGGGTTGCAGTAGACCACCTGGTCTTTGATGCTCGGCCTTGATTCTTTGACATGTCAGACACCTGGATACAAATTCTGCAATGTCGTGCTTCATGCCTCTCCACCAGAACTGTCGTTGTAGGTCCTTGTACATCTTTGTTGTGCCGAGATGAACCGTGTACTTGGACCCATGCGCCTCGCTAAGAATGGTTGTCTTTACCGCTGACTGCTCAGGGACCCACATGCGGTTCTTATATCGAAGACCACCATCAAGACCCACAGACAGATGTGTATGAGGTTTAGCTAGGAGAGAGGAGAGCTCTGCAAGTTCGGGACTAGCTTTCTGCGCCTCCAGAAGTTCGAAATGCAAGTTGGACATGATGGAAATGTTATTAACATGCATCCGATCAGACAGAAACTGCGGTTTCCAGCCCACTAGATCCTCCATGTTCCTCCATTCAGGGACAGAAAGAGATGCACACACTGCCCTTTTTCTGCTAAGGGCATCAGCGACTACATTTGCCTTACCTGGATGATAGGCAATAGTGAAATCGTAGTCTTTAAGGTATTCAATCCATCGACGTTGACGTAGATTCAAGTCCTTCTGGGTCAGGATGTATTTCAGGCTTTTGTGATCGGTGAAGATGTCGAACGTTGCCCCGTACAGGTAGTGCCTCCAGATCTTAAGGGCATGTATGATTGCAGCTAGTTCCAAATCATGGGTGGGATAATTACGTTCATTGGGTTTTAGCTGT
This sequence comes from Alisma plantago-aquatica, assembly GCA_963693085.1. NCBI lineage: Eukaryota > Viridiplantae > Streptophyta > Magnoliopsida > Alismatales > Alismataceae > Alisma > Alisma plantago-aquatica. The sequence continues at coordinate 681,697,594 of OY856410.1, read as the reverse complement.
CTAGATGCGAAGGCCACTACTTTACCATTCTGCTGTAGGACACATCCTAATCCATTCCTCGAAGCATCAGTGAAAATTACAAACCCTTCATTGCCAGAGGGTAGAACAAGAACAGGAGCCGACGTCAACTTCTGCTTGAGCTCTTGGAAGCTAGACTCACAAGCAGCTGACCAGATGAAATGCTCGTCCTTCCGAGTAAGCTTAGTGAGAGGAAGTGCCACCTTGGAGAAATTTGGAATAAACCGACGGTAATATCCAGCCAGACCTAAGAAACTCCGAATTTCAGAAGGATTGCGAGGAGGTTGCCAATCAAGTACAGCAAATACTTTAGCGGGATCAACAGATATATTACCCCCAGAAATGACATGACCAAGAAACATAACTTTGTCAATCCAGAATTCACATTTTGAAAGTTTGCCATAGAATTTCTGGGCTCGAAGAATTTCAAGGACATACTTCAAATGCTCACGATGTTTCTCCATAGAGTCAGAATAAATCAGAATATCATCAATGAAGACAACCACAAACTCATCAAGATAAGGTTGGAAGACTTTGTTCATTAAGTTCATGAATACGCCAGGTGCGTTGGTCAACCCGAATGGCATTACCATAAATTCGTAGTGCCCGTAACGAGTCCGGAAAGCAGTCTTAGATATATCGGAATCTTTGACCTTAAGTTGATGGTAGCCAGAACGAAGATCAATTTTTGAGAAGACTTTAGCAGTACAAAGTTGATCAAAGAGGTCATCAATACGAGGGAGAGGATACTTGTTTTTAATGGTAGCTTGGTTCAACATGCGATAGTCAATACACATCCGCATCGAGCCATCTTTCTTTTTAACAAAAAGAACAGGTGCACCCCAAGGGGAAACACTAGGGCGGATAAAACCCTTATCGAGAAGTTCTTGTAATTGTTTCTTCAGCTCCATAAGCTCAGCAGGTGCCATCCTATATGGTGCCCTAGAAATCGGAGTGGTTCCAGGAAGAAGATCTATAGAGAACTCAATGTCTCGGTTTGGAGGCAGCCCAGGAAGCTCCTCTGGGAATATGTCAAGAAAATCACGTACCACCTCCAGTCTTTCTACAGGCCCGTTGTCAGGATTGGTCTCTGAGACGAATGCGAGGAAGACTTTGCATCCTTTGGATATGAGCTTTTTAGCTTTAAGAGAGGAGATTATTATATTATTACAAAATCCGCTTCCCCGAGGGATCACTACTGGAGAGGAATGAGGTTAAGAGAGAACAACCATCTTGTTTCTACAGTCAATATAAGCATGATATGTGTATAGCCAATCCATGCCAAGAATAACATCAAAGTCTTCCATAGTTAAGAGAATGAATTCAAAGGGCATGTCATGATTTCCAAATTTTAGAGGGAGGACATCGGTTTTCTGCAATGTAGTGAATATTTTGCCACTAGGAGTTGACACATCCAGAATATATCCCAAGTCCCTTATATGTAAGTGCAACATTGAGGCCATATTTCGAGATATAAATGTGTTTGTAGATCCAGAATCAAATAATGCTTTAACAGGATGTCCATTCAAGAAAACAATGCCTACACATGATAATTACATTTTTTTAAATAATTGAAGGTATTGAACAAAATATTAGATATATGAAAAAGATTTAAGTTTACCTTCAACAAGCTGGTTCGGATTTGCCCTAGCCTCTTCTGCGGTCACTGCGAACACCCTGGCATTGCGGTGTCCTTGAGGGGGCGGAGCACCCGCGGGAGGTTTTCCAAGTATAGATGCATTGGGGCATTTGGCAAGGAAATGTCCCTCCTTTTTGCAGTTGTAGAAGACTGGCTTGGTGTAGCGACAAGGCCCGTCATGTCCTCGTCCACAAGTCTTGCATTTGCTGCGGTAATCCATCAGCTTGCTATTCTTTGGTCCTTTCTTCCCTGAACCTCCTCCCTTCCCTGATCCTTTATTATGGCCTGGGTGGAACTTCTTGAACTTCTCTTCCTCAGTGGTAGTCAAACCTAAATATCCCATGCTAGAAGGCTTTTGCAATCCCTGCTCCCTTTCCTGCTTAAGAGCCATGTCTAGGGCCTCATCAATGCTTCTGGGATGAGAGGCTATGACTAGGGTTTTTAGGTGGGCGGAAAGGCAGTCAACATAGTGTTCAGTAAGGCGGTCTTCAGTCTTGATGGGTGCATACCGTTCCAGAAGCCTAAACTTCCGGGTGTAATCAGCTACTGAAAGACTACCCTGCCTTAACTCCATGTACATCTTTTCCTTCCTCTTCCTCTCGGCTATGGGCATAAAACGATCCGTGAAGAGGTTTTTAAAGGCTTCCCACTCCATGTTGTCTATTTCCTCACCCCTATTCCCGCCATAGTTCTCCCACCAGATTTTTGCCCCTCCCTTAAGCATATGGGTGGCTAACCTAACCTTCTTCTCATCAGGTACTTCTAGGGTATGAAAACCATTCTCTATGGTCAAAATCCAGGCTTCAGCCTTATCCATGACCTCAGGCTGATCCTCACCCCAAAAAGAATCAAGGTTTAGTTTAATAAAATCTATCACCGTCACCTCTTTCTTCCTAGATGAGCTGGGTTCTGGGGTTCCTTTTGTGGTAAGGGTTTCCATAAAATCTAAAAGGATTTTCTTCTGTACTTCCCACCTTTCCTTGGCCTCAGCATCGGGATCATGTACTTCAGAGGGTTCACGTTCTTTTCTTTTCTTAGAGGAAGATTCCCATGAGCTGCGAGTCTTAGGAGGCATCCTGAAATTAATTTGAACGTATTATATTATTACTTCAACAATTTTTTTTTCTCGTCATCATCATTATTATATTCACATGATATTTTATTATTCTCATCATTTAATGATTAATATTCTGAATGTTATGATTTAGGGAGGATATCCTAAAATCCTTATCAGTCGATCCTTAGGACTTTCTAAATAGAGAGACTCCTTCCTAATCTTATAACAGGGGTAAGAGGAGAATTTAATTTATCTAAAAAAAATAGATGAGAGGGAGAAATTTTTCCTATAGAAGAGATGAGAGGGAACATCTATAGATGAGAAGATTCCTAAATTAAGGTATGTCCAAGAATAGGGGACACTTAGGATATCGGCCAGGTAGACTTATACTGCCATAAAGGTAGCCTCGTGATTGCCAAGCTAAGTGGCTCGGAGACTTTAGTCAGACCCATGGAAGATGCTATCCTAGACACCTCAACCCTTCACATCCCTAACTCAAGGACTACCCTAGATTCAAATAGGGGGAATGAAGTTCATGTGACTTGATGTGTGAACATTGGCTCTGATACCAACTGTGACGTCCCCCAATTTCTATATACTTTCCATAGTGACATTCATAGATATGCGTGCACTCATATCTATTGATGTCAAAAGGGAAAATATAAGAGATTAAGGTAGTCAACTAAAATAGAGATTAAGCCAAGATCTAGTTCGCATCATCGGATAAAGCCACACAAATATTCATTCCTAAAGATAGTATAGTCATTACATATGGAGAGAAATATGGTTCTAAAGAAAGTTAACTTTATTACATGGGATTTCAATCATCCTCAAGATTTCTAAGGAAAGAAATAAAACTGACATCTAACAAGAAATGAGATAAGAGGAAAAGAATCTATCTATAACATCCTCCAAGTTTATTATTTGTGCCTTCCGATACTTTGAGCATGCATTTCATCTTGTAGTCAATTGTTCCTTGCACCTAGAAAATACAAGAAACAAAACATCAGCAAGGCTGGTACGTGGAAAAAGGTACATTTAATAAGGTTGCATAAAGGAAAAATATTTGAACAAGTAGAAAGGAGAGATAAAACCATTCCTTAAGACGAAAATCAGGTAAACATCCTTTTTATTACAATCATTTTGGTGCAGTTGTACTACACATATTGCACTTAACTTACATCTAGTGTGGGCAACATAATATCATCATACATCTAACATGGGCCAAGGAAAACATACATCCATGTTAGGCAACATACATCCACACCAGGCTATGTGCTCTAGTAGCTACAACTCATCCTAACCATTTATGTTTCATTAGGTTTGGCGAGGTATAACTCATACTAATCAAACAAGCAATAATATTCAAATATGAGCATTCAAGGTACACATATCATATGCAACCAGAAATCTAGTCATATACTTATACGACCACGTACCTTCTAGCAGATCAGGTTCTCACAGGTTCCCAGATCAAGGGTTGAGAGAAGATCCTCCTGAAATATGAGTAACCCTATGTTACAAAATATCTTTATCATTTCTTATAATTTTAGGGTTTAGATCATTAGGGTTTAGATCCTTAGGATTTAGATCCTTAGGATTTAGATCATAGGATTGGGATCATTAGAGTCATCATTAGGGTACTACTGATCCTTGAGTTCAGAGTTGACCAAAGGAGATTGGTTAATCAGGTTCTTAAAGAGATCTTAGAAGATTAGGGTTTGATATGATGTTTTCAACAAGTATTGAAATAAGAAAGTCATATGCAAGAGTCTAGATATGATTCTTGAAGATTGATCATATGGGATTAAGGTTTCGAGATTCAGGGTGATTTAACTCATGTCAGGATAAAAGATATCAATATTTGATTAAGATCATCCTAAAGATAATCATATAACATTGATTAAATGGGTTTAGATTACATTTTCGAATAGGAATGATCAACAGGGTCTGATCATATTTTATATGAATAGGTCTCGTTTTTCTGGTCAAAAAGATATATAGTTTTGCTATTTTCTGATGATCCTACTATTTTCTATAATTAATTGAAAATCGACCAATCAGGGAATTTCTGGGAAATAAAACGAAAATAAAAAAAGAAAAAGGGTCGCTGGTCTCGCGGATCAGAAGAGGGATCCGGCTACGCGGATCCTCTCCTTAACCCGCGAGCCAGTAGCAGTCAACTGGGTCAAAGGCGGGGTAAAGGACGGGAATGCCCCTTTTGGGGTTTGTATCGCGTCGCGACGGTCGGGGCAGATAGGTAAATTTACCGAGTTGATTGTTAAACTCGCGCCCCCGAGTAGCAGCGAGGTCACAGAGGTGAGGGAAGGGGTGGTTAGCTCGAGTTGAGCTAAGCCTGGAGGAATGCAGAGGGTTGCATTCACTCCGCGGGATCCTTCCGAGCTCAACGAGCTCCAGATCATCGTCGGAGGTGAAAGATACCGCAATTTCCATGTTTACAGGTTAAACGAAGAAGAAAATGGAAAGTTGGGTTTACCTGCCCCTTTGGCTGAGATAAGTGGTCACAAAGCTCCGCGGAAGGTTGCTGAGGTATTCCCGATCCTCCTTCAGTTCTCAACAGGTTCCAACCTCGCCGGCGATGGAGCTCTTGGAGCTCGGTTGCTCGGCTTGTCGACCCGAGACTCTGGGCCTTCGCGACACCAACTGGGGGTGGCGTTCGACTCGTCGGGATCCCGAGATGGTGTGATCGTCCTTGATTGAACGGAGGAATCCACCAGAGTGAGAGGGAGGTTGGGAAGCAGGTGAGCAGGGGTGCTCGAGGTGAGGGAGATAGGGGCAATCTCAGTTGCAATTGAGGTACTAGCGCGACTAAAGGAAGGGTGGCAGAGCTACTGGGCTCTTTAAATAGGCGTGGGGGTTGCTAGGAAGGGGAGCCCTAATTGTGGCTGCCGCCGCCACTGAGAGGCGCGGGAACTCAGGAGGTCGTTCTCCCAGTTGCGTGGACGAGGGGAAGTGGGTAGAGGGTGGTTGAAATCGTCTCGGTGAGGCGTGTCTATCCTCCAAAAATCTCGCGCTGAGGTGACGAGGTTTGGGCGCTAGCCGTTTTGGAGGTGTTGCTGTGCTGCCACGGGCGAAGACCGAGTCTTGCGGGAGGTTAGGGACGATCCGGGGATCATTGGATCTCACGCGATCCCTGATCAGTAGATCGGACGGTTAAAATCGGATCCCAGCGAGGGCCGCGCCAAAGCAAGGGAAATGGGCCGCGTGACATAAATAAAAGCCCAATAAAAGGAACTTAGGTTTAAGTCTTTATGATTAAGAGAATAATACACGAAATTAAAATGGGCATAACTCCCAATTGGTTGACCAAATTGTTACCAAATTTTAGGTGCTTGCTAGTGAGGTCAAAGTGTACCTTGTGTACAAAATTGGTAGCAAAAATCGATTTGTAGATAGTTAAATTGAGCATTTGTCTCAATCATTAATTTCGGTTATCAAGTAAACTAGGGTTTGCTTTCTTTTTGCCACAAGTGCTATTTTAAGCTTAGTCATGCAATGATTAAATTGAGGGTAGTTTTGTCAACAATAACTTGAGAAAAGAAATAACGAGAGAGGGAAAATAAAGTAAAAACTCACTCCATCACATATATGAACTCTAAATATGAAATATGGAAAAGATATGTGAAAAGTATGTAAGGGGACAAGATAGTAAGAATCAATCATGAGGAATGGATTATATAACCGAGTACAATGTTTTTATGTACTCCAAAGCAAAGGGAAAATAGAAAAAAAGAGCTTAGTATACAATAAGTACATAGAAGTGAAGAGTCTTCAGAAGAGTAAAAGTGAAGAGAACTAGATGAGCATGTAAATCATAAAACTAGGATAAGAAACTTAGTTGAAACAAAGAGAAATGTTGGAAATAATGAGCTTGATTAAGGAATGAGGGTTATGATATAATTGAGAGCATGGAATGTATACATTTATTAATAAGTTTAATACATTCATCCTTACTTTCTTTGGATTCTAAGTCTCTATAGAACAACAAACTAGTTTCTAAAAGAAGAACAAAAGTGTAGCTAAATAAATGAATAAGTCATACAAAGGTAGACTATATTCAGAAAGGAAAAACTTGATTGAAAGAGAAACTAAGTTTCACCCATGCATGGGCCATTTGATTTAAAATGAAGGATATGCAATGTATTAAACATGAGTTGAAACTAGTAGAGAGATTATTGATTTAGAATTTCAACTTCACATTAGTAGAAGGATAAAAGGAAACATTTGCAACATGGTATACTTGATCATACACATAAAAGAAGCAACATGATCATAAGAGAAAACTAGAAGTTAAAGATGACATGTGGAATAGTAGTATATGGTAATGGGATTATGGAAAGTAACGAAGGGTTTGAAACATAATGGAGTAATATAGATTATAAAAGAAAGAGGCTGCGAGATTCAAGAAAGTGGTAATTAGTCAAGTATCCTTGTTGATAATTAATTAAACCTACATATGAGAAATGTATTATTGAATATTTAAAGATAAGAATTCTAAAGTCTCAGAATCATCTTCTCTTTCATATCTTCCTTAATAAGAGCAATGTGGGAATAAAGTGATAGGAAAATGAATCATATATGATGCATAACCACCGTGGTAGAGACATCTAGTGAATGTAATAATATACACAATATGATGATGAAACCCTAGAAGGGTAATTGAGAACATAATCTATCTGAATGGCCAAGTAAGAGAAAGGAAATTCAATTGATAAGATAAGGAAGACTTTAGTAAAACTTGTGAGATCCAAAGTTTGGATTTCAAATTAAGGGAGTAAAGTCATATCATAATAACATCATGTTACTGATGAGGATCGAACCCTAGAATGTTTAGAGTTGTAGTAGTTCAAGGGACATCACTAGTGATTTAACCTTGAATACTAGCATCTCTATAAAACAAGATCATGCGATTTGCACTATGAGAAGTAAACTAGCACTGATAGTAATCCAGGGTTTAAATATAGCTAATCTGAAAGGTAGATAAACAATATGGAAATGATTCAGAGCAAAGAGTAAGATATAAATTTGAAATGTAACAAGTGTGTTTTGAAAAAAAGGAGAAATACAATTGAGTGAAGTGTGATATGAAATAAATTCTTGTAGTGATATAAAGAATGATGAATAATCTATTCTTACCTTGTATGTTTCAATTTTAGGAATATTTATTCTATATGATCAAAATGAGAAGGATAAGTGGCAAAAAGTAAGTAGTAGTGAATGAGGAGAGAGATAAGAGATAACAATGGCTTTTAGTAATATGTGAATTTGTTTTTAGAAGTATAATTTGTTGAAGGTATATTAAGGGATGTAAATTGGTTATACGTATAATTTCAGTGTACATGTGCAAGCAATATGTTAATTAAAGGTGTCTGATAGATGTAGTCATTCATACCAGTAATCCGTCTTAGTATTATACAATTGTGATATGGTGATATGGGTCAAATGATGATAAAACAAATGAAGGGTTACCTTGAATAAGGTAGCCTTACCTATTCACTCATATGAATAGAAGGGATGATAACCATATTATATTGATATGTTACCCTAATGAGGTATACCTTGTTATACCTAGATTTAATATAACTAAGTGATGGTAATTGGGTATGAATAGTACTTGAACGACTAATACAATCATGGAGTACTTTGTTACTGTTGTTGAAACCTTAGTATGCTATAACCCGATGGTTACACCTTGAATTATGTGTGGGTTCATATTTGAGAATAGTATGGAATGTGATGGTAGTGCTTCACCTTATGCATCCATGATCCAATGGGGATGCCGTGAGTAGTATTTTACAATTGTTGTTGAATCTAGTCTTTCAACTCAAGACTATTTTGCTATTTGAGTAGCATAAAAGTAAAAATTCAAAAGAACATGGTGAACTCTCTTTTGTGACTTAGAGGTAATACAAAACAATAATACATATTGAATCATATGATTTGAGATAGTTGGATCAGATTATCAATATTGAGGCAACACCTCAAGAGTATGAAAATATTGAAATTGTTGCTTCTCTATCTACTCTATGATTGATTGTGGCATAGAGAATTTGTTGGATATCATTGGGAACTGTTTCAGACATGTTGTGATTATAAAAGAAATAAAGGACTTAATGTTGAAAACTGCATTCAAGTATGAAATACAAGAATATAATGATATGTAATATTTCAAAAGCTTAAAATAAACTTTGAATATACTTTTTTTGTGTATTTATGTTTCAGGGATGAAAATTTTTAAGGGGGTGAGAATTGTAACCACATTTGTGCTTAATTGGTAAACTAGGGTTTGCCTGAATGATTACATGCTTGATTAGATTGAACATCATTTAGACTTGATTAATGATATTAGATCAACTGTGATGTTTCAAGCCTATGAATAAACTCTAACTATTATTTTAGGTTGAAGAATTAGGGTTTGAGAAATGTAAACCCATAGGGTTTTGATAGTACATGAATATGGAATTTGATCATGATAGTAGTGTGGTAAATGATTTTTCATATTTTTTTACAAATTTTGTATTTAATTGAATTTTGGATATGATATGGATAACTCAATCATGCATATTGGACATAAATTTTAGAATATTTGATTGTTCTTTGAATGTGGTTCTCGGTCAAACTATACTTTGACCAAAATGCTGACAGAGTGCTTTTTAGCAGCATAGTGTTCTATTTTTATTTATTTATTGGTAGCTCCAAATGATTTGAAATTTTAACTTAAGATCTGAATCTAAATTATAAACAAAAATTAAAATTTTCATATTTTTTTGATGCATTTAGACCTTATCAGTAGATGAATTACAATAATATTTTTATGACAGAAAATTCAGCTGAAATAAGAGAAAGTATAGTGAGGGGTCAATGTGCAATTGACCCAAGCAACTCAATTGCTCTATATGGTCAACCTAACACACAAGGAGCTCTCATAATTTGTGATTCAATCCAGAGAAATGAAATCCTAGAGAGAGAGGGAGAGTTAGGGTTTGAGAGGAGAAAGTGATGGAGATGCTGACCTAGGGTTTTGCTGTCCGAGGAATGATGAAATCATGTAAGTTTAGCTTCTTTGCATAGACTTTAATGGTGAATCTTCTCTCACATGTCAAGATTCCATCCCTCCTCTGATTTGATCTGAAATGGTATCAAAACTTCCCCTTTTCTCACTCTTTCTTCATAATCCCTCATTTCTAGGGTTTCTGAGTTGAAAGGAAAAAGAATCGGGTGAATTGCTAGGGATTTGATACGAGATCGAGATTTTCAGGGATGAGCTGCGTTTTTAAGGTGTTTTCACACCTTAGGGTGAGTGGGAACTTCCTTTAAATAGTATATTGCACGAAAATTGGTTAAGTCATCCATAATCTTTAATTGCTTAGTATGCGACTATAAACCCTGAATTGTCTGTTTGATCTAAGTTGTTGCAAAATGATATGAAATGAATTCTTCCTCTGTTTGTTTGAATTTTAGATGATAAATTCATATTAGCAATTTATACAATACATCCTAATGAGAATTACCTAAGTATTTGTAAAGGTTATAAGAGTAAATTGAAATATAGGGAATTTTTCTGTGACTGAAATTGCTGTATAATTAAATAGAAAAATTGGTTTATCTGGATCCCCTTAGTTATGAATGATTGTTTATCTGAATGTGTAGTACATATATGTCAGATACTATTTTGGATTTCATGATATGTGAATATTGTTTTCTTGATATCTTCGTAAAGAGGGTGAAGCCCTATATGAGTGGAAAGTTGGAAATTTGTGAATAAATATGGTGAAATCCATTTGAAGTGTTTTCCTTGGCATCATAGACTCTATTTATGCAATGTTATTCTTGATTCATAATATCTGAATGAATGGCATGGAAAACCCTAATTTAGCTCAATTTGAGGATTTCATACATATGTTGATTGTATATGACTTGTTTAAAGCAATCTGTATTTAGTGGATGCTTATGACATATTAAATCTTGATGAGAGCCATGTGATAAGTGAATGAGGTAAATGAAACCCTAAGGATAGGGTGTTCAATGAATTAAGCATTTTGATTACCAAGTTCTCAGTATGAGATGCACAACCCATGATTTGGGTCGATGTGCACATTTTCCAAGAAAGTACAAATAATTTATGGGTGCAAATGATGATTACTCGTATGCCAAGTAATTAGCTCTCATCAGTATATTAGTATGTTTAATTGCATGATTTTAGTGTATAAGTACCAAATGGACATGCATTATGTTTATATAAGTATTTTAGTCTGCCTGCATGTATAGTATGTTGATTACTCAGTATATTACAGTGTTTTGAGTATACTACTTGACCAAGTTTAGAATGATATACACGTTGTATTATAACTTCAAATAAGTATATGCGACACCATAGAGATACCAGAGTCAATTATAAGTAAGAAAAAGGTTCAACATAGTAAGAGTTTTCTAGGAAATAATAAAATTATAGATTTAAGGGCCCTGATGCCGTAGAACCCCTATGTGAGGTCTGCGCCTTAGGGGTAAAATGGCCTAACCCTGATAGCGTCCAATATACGGGGGTCGAAACATGCTATCAAGTGGCACGGGGGACGAAGCCCTAGTGGAAGTCTCCTTAAATTATAGTTTGCAGTGTCTAACATCAACCAGAAATCCTGGTGGCACTAGAGTACAGAAAAGCATGTCCAACATCAACTAGAAGTCCTGGTGTTACTAGAGTACATAAAAGCAAATAGGTGGATTGACTCTCTGCCTGTGTGCTTAGGTTAGAGGAGGAGTCCAATTTATGGCACAATAGGAGTGCCGAGGCCAGAGAGCCAGCTTCCCTGTTGCAGACCAGGAGAGTAGTCATACTTAGCTATCCCGGGGTGTTGGCTAAGTCTTGTATGGTGAGATCGTAGTTCACTATGAGCCTTCATATGTAGAGTACAATGCATATGGTCAGGGCATAATAAAATGAATGAGAGGTCAAACAAGTGTGTAAAGTTATTCAATTATTCTTTGTATGTTTCTGAATTATTAGTTCTCTTTATGATCAATCAAGCATTTCATATATTGATTCACTCTTATAGATATTTAGAGTATCATGCCATATTTATGATTGTCAATGATAAATCTCTTTAAATCTTACTACTGTTATAATTGATATCAGTTGCTCAAAAGTCAGTGCTTTAGACTGTTTCTTTGAAGTACTCCTTCACTGAGCGAGTGGGCTCACCCCTCTACTCACAATTTTTAGGGAAACTACGTGGACTTGAAGAAGGTCAAAGTATCAGAGTAGATCTACTACAAAGTTAAGTCTGAGTATAGTTAAGTTCAGTCGGTCCCTGACACTCTAGATCCTTGTATAGATCTGAGAGAGAGTTGTAAATGATGCTTTGTATGTTTGTTTCCTTAATAGGAGAGAATGGAAATGATTGTCATGTCGTATGTACATGGATGTGTGAGAAACATAATGAATGTATGGATGTGTATCATTAATGTTGAGATTATATTAGAGAAATACAAGTTTAATTCTCTTGTAAAGTTAGTTTATGTGGTTCAATGTGAGAAAACAAAGAGTTTGAAAAAGAAGAAAAGGTTAAGGGTGATCTTTGTATTACGTTAAATCCTCAATTTATACCCTAATCTCATAATTAGTGGTAATTATGAGATCAGGGTGTAACAAATAAGGTAGACCAAAGAATAACTATATAAACTATGACATGAAAACATGTGAAGCACAACAAGCATGTGACAAATTGCGGGAAAAACCCTAGATATGGGTAAATTGCATAAAAGCCCAGAACAAGCACATATTTGCATAACTTGCTCAAACAGTGTCTAAACTAGACCACACTAGATAATTAATCTTGTCACATGATATCAAAGCACATCTTAGGGTTTGATCAAGGTTTTGAGCATCTAATTAGTGTAAGAAAGCATGTTTAACCAAAAAGAAAGGTCATGGGTCTTTATAGTAACCCATAATATATGTAGACCTGAAAATAAATATAACATACTACGTGGCATATTAACATGATAACATGTACATGTGCTAACATGTTGGTAAGTTTATGAAACACGTCACACATGCTCGAGAGCATAACTAATATGCACATAATGCCTAAAATACATTAAAAAAGTATTATATCGTGCTTTGGAATAATAATTGGTGTTTCCATGTCCATAACTATGAATACATTTCCATTATTTATACAATCATTGAATTATTGTACTTAATGGGTTAAGTAATTTAAATAAGTAAAATATGAAAATTCGTGCATAATAATGTGAGCAAACTCTTTTGGTAACAATGTAAGGATAATATGACTCTAAATACTAATAATTATGGTAATGATTTAATGTTCAAATAATATAAGGGTAATGAGTGGAAAATCCTAATTGTATTAGAATTCCTAAAGGAAATTTCAAAACTAAAAAATAATGATAAAATTGTGTTCCTTGGGTCCCAATCATCTTGGGGGTCAAGTTTCACATTATTTAAACAATCCTATATATCTTAATTTCCTTTGTGCAAGAAAAAACGAGTTTTGCTCTAAAACATTAAATAATATGATTAATGACTTCAAAGGTGGAAACTAATCTTACATTCAGATTCTACATACCAAAATTAGTCTATGTGTGAATTTTCATATTAATTGAACAATCTTATCTATCCTAGTTTTTTTGGTAACAAAAACCAGTAGCACGCACAGGAAGAGTCAAACATGTGACCAGGTGTTTGATAGTATAGACTGCAATCCATTGAACCAACCGAGATTTCTATCCTAGTTTTACTTAGGAGAGAGAATGGAACTTAAAAAAATGAAATTAATAAATAGTATAAACCAACTTGTATGGCTTATACATATATAATTTAGGTGAAGTTGTAATAATAAAATTGTGGTATAAAATAAATGGAAACAATGTTGTACATGCATGTTAAAATCTACTGATAATTTATCATGGTGAAAAATATTAAAATGTATATACTTTCCAAAACCAATGGATCGAGGTAATTGCAAAAATGTGGAATACACACGATATTTTAAATAAATTAGAACAAAATTCAAAGAACTAATTCTCTCTACTTAATGTTTGAAAGTAATAAATAAATTAAACAAACACATTAACATATTATAAAGAACACAAATATTATAACTTGATTATATACATGTTTGGAAACAAATAAATTTTCCCAAATTTATATAATCTATTAGTTAACTCAAACAAGAAATAATAATCACATTGATTAATGATTTCCTTAGTAAACCTCCCTATTACCTCCTGAAATCACTGACAACAAGGAAATAAAAGTAAAATAATTTGATGGATAACGTTTACACCCTTTTGATTTGAAATCATTTTTCTAAAATAACTAATTTTGGATATATAAATTTATTATCACCTATCTCCTCCAAAAATAATTAATGTAAGATATAATATCAATATATATATATATATATATATATATATATATGGGCTTATCTTTAATACCCGATGGGTAACTAACGGGTAGCTACCCAGCAACACTTCCTGATATTTTTTTTCACACTTCCTAATATTTTTTTTAATTTTTTTTCATAGTTGTAGAGGAACATTTTATCTAGCTCTCCAAAAAATTTGATCAAAAAATACTATCATTTGCCCCCCCCCCAAAAAAAAAAATAAAAAAACCCGTCCACATGTATTACTGACTGTATATATGTATATATATATACACACACACACAGATATATATATATATATATATATATATATATATATATATATATATATATATATTCACACTTCCTGATATTTTTTCTAAATTTTTTTTCGCAATTGTAGAGGATAATTTTGTCTAGCTCTCCAAAAAATTTGATCAAAAAAATGTCATTTGCCCCCCCAAAATAAAAAAAACCCGTCCATATATATTACTGACTGTATATTTTCTGCGCAGTTACTCTTTTGCACTCACAGTTACTCCAGCATACCATATAGTTACTCTTGCTATTCAGACGGGTTACTCCAGAATACCATATAGTTACTCTTTTGACCCGAGTTACTCCAGCGGGTAGCGAAAATTCTGGCTACCCTCCGGGCAACGAATGAACAACATATATATATATATATATATATATATATATATATATATATATCTGTGTGTGTGTGCGTGTTTTCCTTAAATCTAGAATTTTGAATCTAACTTAATATTAATTAAATAGATGCCTTTTGATAAAATAAAGTTGTTATACATGTTTATAGTGACTCTAACATGAGAAGAGAAACATCATGAGAAAGTCATTTCGTAATGCAATGAATAAGTGTATATAAGAGGTTGATAAATGGAATACATAAAAGGATAATCCTACACAATCGTATATTAAATTATTATGCATGTTTACATTGAGTAAATAATTTCACAATGAAATATTTAGAAGTTTCTTTATTGTTAATACAATAGTTAATATTTCTATAATCAAGTTGTTAAAAAGAGGGAAATATATGATAATACATAGAAATAAATAAATAGAAGGGAAATGATGTTTTTATATTTATTCTCTTCTATTATTTGTTAAATAATGGTTACTTTTTCTCCTTTTACAATGTATGCTACATATTTTTCCTAGTAAAAAAATATATATTAGTTTCTTGCTACCCAAGATAAATAGTTCTATATACATACCCCTCTTCATGGTCTTGACACACGTAGAAACCACTGGACCAATAGGAAATGAATCCTAACCTTCTCCCTTATCCTCCCCTTCAAGTTCCTTGGAAAGGCCATCAAATCTCATAAAAAAATCATATGGTGATCCCTTCTCAACCACTGACGTTTTAAACTTGGATCTAAGGTTTTGACAAGTTAATTCACATCTAGAGGTATGTTGCATTCCTATTACTCATATTGATCAATCAGGGAGGCACTTTTTGACTCCTCATTCGGAGAGGAAGAAAATGAAAACAAGAACGGAGTTCTCATACGGCCCGTAGAAAGTGAAAAAGAAAATAATAATAGGTCAGAGATTGGGCCCATCTCAGGTATCTTCATTGGTACTGTAAGGTGTCAACCGAGTATTCCACCTCTTATTGGGATCTTTGGAAGGTTCCTCCGGTTTATATTCCCTCTCTCTCTTGGTCTTGTGGACAAATTCACCTACACAATTTCTCTCTCTTTTGAGAATTTATTTCATGTGAAAGATTCTGTGTTAACTCTGATCTTATGATAATCTTACTTTTTTAGATATTCTTATTGGACTCTTATATATAACTTGTTCATTTCATTCCATGCAGAAACCTTCTTTTGGTGGACTTTATGATCTTATGTTGCATCTTATTTGTGTACATGATTGGATATTTTTTATGGGTCCTCTGACCCCACATTATAACTTTTAGATGTTCTCATCATGCTATTTCAGATTGACTAAAAGTATTCTTGCCTTTATATTCTATGTTCTTACAAGTAGACTAAGTTTATTTATAGTAGCATGTACATATGTACTACCATAATAATTGGGTGCACTTTTCCACCCCAAGTGTTCCTTTCCACTCATATTATATATATTGGGGGTGCCTTTTTTCCCGGGGTGCACCTTTTCACTCGATTTAGGCTTGAGATTTTATGGGCCTCAACCTTACATAAATAAAAGTAGTCAAAATGCTTTACATGCACTTATTATGATTTGATAACTTTGTTATATGAAAAGAATTCTTCTTGTAATCTCATATATTGACTTGCTTATCATAATTTTGAAATTCATATTCTATTGATATCCACTTGGATAGTATTTGACCTCTTCTACAGGAAGCCTTATTATATTTGATGCTCTTTTTCCCTTATATTTCTCAAATCCCGATTAATATGCACATACCAACTTTTATGTTTGCAATTTCAATTATTGTCTTATCTTGTGGGGTTTGCTTCCAACCCCAGGTGTAAGACATGGAGGACATGACTTGCAGACGTGGACCTAACTTATGGAGCTGAGTCTTGGGGAGATTGACTTAAGATAGTTCATAAATCTCTCTACTTAGATCCTAATGTCGTTTCTTTAATGTAAGCCCTTTTATGAGAATAAGATGTAACTTTGATAAATTAAATATAGTCATGAAATATGATTCCCCTATTATACTTTGGTCTTTTGAACACTATTATTTAATAAAATGAAAAATTTACACCCATTCGAGTAAGCTTGTTAAAATGTTTGGATAGATGGGGGTTTATTCCTCAAATTAAGGAGCGGAGTGGATCCCATCTCGGGTCCCACTCCTTACATTAGATCTCACCTCTCTCTCATATCCATAGTGTGAAAGGTTAAACTAATCTTTGAGATGGGAAGTAGTCTGACTATATGATAGGCTTTTCCTTGTGATTACACTATGGTAGTAAACTATCAAGGTAAGAAGAAGCCTGAATTTCTTATTATACTGGTTGGATGATCTTATACCTACCCAATGTTTTGAGATGATATAGCATAAGTCATGCTAAGTTGAGGTGTAGAATAATAAATTTCATACCCTAGTAGGACATATTATATGTAGACTACATGGCAAGACAAAAACTTCACCCCTCCTAATCTAGATGTTAGAGATTCTTTTCTAAAATGTTTTGATGTTTGAAGACTAAACACTTTCAGTAGAATAAAGTGACGGTAGGATAGTAGTATATGGTTAGTATGGTAGAGTTGTGGATGACTTGGTTCCTAAAACTATTTTGGCACCATTTTTTATTTTACCTCGTAAAATTTTCACCTTTAATTTAGTTAGTATTACACTATATGTCAAAACAAAAGTCTTGTAGATTTTAATGACAATTTTTGGAACCAGGTCACCACCATCAAGATGTTTGAGTTGTAAAGAAATCCTTTAGTCAATAACCCCTCTAATGGTATGATCAATTGAGATAACACAGGTTTAAGTGTGATATAGTGAGTATGCAAAAATTTTGGATATAAATGTCCTAGTTGATCTACCCATGTTGCCCTTATATAAGGTTAGTTAGGTTATTTTCCAATCTTTTCTAAGGGGTGGAGTACTAATGCATTACCATTTAATGAAATTCAACTTTTTTTTTGGTCGGAAAAAACTCTGTTACTATTATGATACCAAAACTTTAGGTACAACGAGAGCGCACCCCTTAATCCTCTAAACGAGGATTACAAAGAAAACAAAGAAAGCTAAAGTCTTACACAGAAGACCCACCAAAGAAAGAAAGACCCAGGTACAGAGGACAACAAAGAGCACTCATACAAACAAAAACTGATATGATCATCTACCTACACAGCAAAGGAGCTCCACTATCCATATGCATACCCACAAAGTGTGTAGACTCTACCGATAGGCACATAAGTATCAATTAATATAAGAACTCATGCTCTTATGGTGACATCAGTCTGAAATCAGTCCAACTACTGTCACTAATGAAGAAACATCATCATCAGTGCTCTCCCCCGATGCATCAACTGAATCGTAGAATAACTTTTAGCAATCTGTATCACCTACAGTAATCGTCTGAGAAATAAACCTTGGAGCCTCTTCACACTAGCGTTAATCCACTCACAGAAAGTAGTGGAAGGAGAAACAAGGATATCTCCCAAACCATCAGACAATGACTAAATTACCTCAGGTTTTTCTACAACACAGAAGGAAAACCAAGTTCACAACAAGAAAATGGGAGGATCAACCTCCATCCTTTCTCTTCTTGGGCGATTTTTTCTCCTGTTAGGCCTGAACTTACTGAAATCCTATGAGTCGGCTTCCCAAGGATAAAAATCCATCTCCGAGTTTGAATCCATATTGGATTCATGATCATCACCAAACAGCTTTTCCTTCTCCTGATGGATCTCAGTAGAGAATTGGCTGCTATTCCAGATCTTGTTGATCTGCCACGAGGACGAGCTCGCCGCACCCTTGCTTGCCCTGCTCAACTCTAATTCCCAATCCAAGTTAAGACTCCTGACGTTGATCACCGGAGAGCACCTGAACTTCTCAGGTTCTGGAATGCAGGGAATGGATTGGGGAGGAAGCTCAGCAGCCACGGAAAGAACCACATCTCTAACCTGCTATGCAATGGAGTCTAAAAGCTCTGCATCTGCAGTAGCAAGAACGTGTGCATTCTCTTCCAACTGGTTCACTATCTTTATTCCTTGACCCACCTCGGATTGCTCCTTGGAGATCAATTTGACATTGCCTCGAACACCTGATGTTTTCCCCAACCGAACCTGCAGATCCTTTTCCGGCGGAGGATTTCTGGCCTTCAGAGGGTAGGAAGTGGCTCTATGCCCAAATCTCTTACAACTGGGGCATATCACAGGCTTTGAGATAGCCTTGATTTTCAGAGTTTTGAGAACAGAATCCACTTCCACCAATGTCTCTTTAGGAACTTTAGAATCATGATCCAGCTCGATGCAGACCCGGGCGGCGTCCAGGTAGCCAGCAGCAATCGAGTAGTCATCAATATCCACGGGCTTGCCAATGGTACTGGCGACACTAGCGATGCGCTTGCGATTCCAGGGAAACCCTACGTTCTCAATTTTAAACCAGACAGGAACCTGCAAGAAGGAAAAGGGTTGAAGGGGAGAGCCAGGCTTCCATGCATGGGCCACAACTAGTGATCCGTCCATGAACCACGGTGCTTCCGCGAGAACCCTGTCTCTGTCACCACGAGATGGCATCTTGACTATGAACCCCTCCCTTTCCTCAGACATGACCTCGACAGGTCCACTTGGTCTCCACAACCTTCGTATCCATCCAGACAACTGGCCACCGTAGGGCTTCCTCCCAGCGAATCTGATGGATATGAACTCATCCCAATCGGGGACAGAGGTGTCCTGACTCGTAATGGAAGCACACCTCTTTCCATTCTTCATGCTTGGCTCGATGAACTCCATCAAATCGACATCAATCTCACCTTGACCCAACCTACTGGTCTGCAGCTAGTCAGCAAGCCGATTTGAGGTCGACGGCTCTTCGGATCTACTGGTCGGAGCTTTTGGGGGGCTTGCGGCAGACACGCGAGGCAACTCCTTATCACACAGCGGAGCCCTAGATGCGTCGGGGGATCTCTCGAGGGAGCATCCTTCTCCATTTGCCTCCGATTGGCAGATTAGAGGAGTCAAAGACTCGCCTGCATTCCCCCTCCCCCCTCGGCTGCTAGAGTTTCACCCTCGCCCTCGCCCCCGCCCGCTCCTTCCGCTCCTTCCGCGACCCATCTCCCAAAATATGTTTTATTTGATAATATGAAATTCAACTTAGGACCATCCATATTATATAGTGGTTGTAATAAGTAATACATGAGTAACATCTAGTGTTAAGGTCATCAATATGTAACTACCACCTAACCAAGATAGATAGGTAATTCTTGCAAAATTACCACGACAAACATTACTTACAAAATTTTAATATGTTTTAAAATTTATCTTACCTTATACAAAATGATGAACATAAGTAAGATAGGTTGCTAACAAGATGATAATTTGTGGAAGTGATGTTGATCATGATGATTGGAAGATGAAGTCATTTTAATAAGGAATACAACATTATTAGGACAACATTGGTTTTGGTGTAACTTCTCTAGCTCAACATCTGATTAGAGAAGTAATGAAATCCTAACAAATGGAGTGATATAGTTTCACCTTAAGATTGGGCCATAATTGTGATATGAAGAGACGTACTATAACCCACAATATTATGTGAACAAGAAATCTATGACCGGGTTGAGAATTGTATCTTAGTATGTAAGCCTAGATATAGATGGGTGGATTTTGGGGACAAATCCCTCTTTAGTGGGTGTAGTGTTGTAACATACCCAAATCTAGGTTCACATCCCAATCCTTCCTTTTTCTAGGCCCCTTTCTAGTTTTGTTAGAATAAAATCCCATTTCATTCAAATAGACCAATTTAAAATATCTTGAGATAAGGAAATACAATAATGTAACATATAACACTTTTATATAATATTAATGATATAGTAATTAATCAAGTCATTAATTGGAGGTTAATTATTTAAATCTACTAATTAATGAGTTAAAACCATACTTTGACCCCCTATAACATTTCTAACCTTTGGATGAAATAAAATAGGAAAATTATAAATAAATGTATCGATTTGAATAATAAGAAAAATAGAATACATTAAATGAGTACTTGTCATCCAAACAAAGAAATAAGATACCTATCATTTTTAAGAACAAATTAACTTCAAAATTGAATCCCCATGTTTTTAATTATTCAAACAATAAAGTTTTATCTCTTTTGAACTTTGTTACCCATTTATTTAATTAATTGAATTGACAACATTTAATAGATTAATGTTCCAAATTAAAGCCTAAAGTCCCAAGTTCTATTGTTTTGTAAGGCCAATGTGTATTGTTGTTCTTCTTCGCATAACTCCCACACGACACATTTCAAAGTGTGACTTTGCTTCCTTTTCTCTTCTTCTCCCTCACCCATTCTCCATTTCCTCCACTTGTTCTCCTCTTCCCCTATGCATCCCTCTCCTATATCACCTCCTTCAGTTTTCCCTCACTTATCATCTTCCTCTCCTAACCCTACATTGTGTTCCCTTACCTATGCCCATCGACCACAACAACTGAGAGACTCTCTCTGCCTATGTAGTGGCCAAAAGGGGAGTTACTAGTAGATAAAATCATGGTGGCACCTCCTTTCTTCATGTTTAGGTTCACCGTTGCAATATAGATCACCTTCCAATAGTGAGATTGCTGCCCCTTCAACCTTGATAGTGACACAAACCCATATTCTTCCACCCTGCTACCTGCAACAAAACAACCACCCCGTCTCTACCTAGAAATCTCAAGTAGTGCTATCTCAAGAAGGGTGCTAGTCCAAACCGTCATGACATCCCTCAACCAAAGCTACACGGGCCTATAGATAAAAGAGAATGGGCCTATAGATAAAAGAGAATCAATGAGCCTTCCAACTCATCTACAGTACGACTCAACCCCTACCTCTTATCCACCCAAAACAACCATTACCCCTATATCCATTTTGAGCCCTTCCATCTACATCCATCGACAAACAGGAAACATAAACCTCTTAACCATGGAGATACTACCTACTCCACCAATAGAGATAGCCACAAAGTACAATGGTCGATAGTAGAGAAACAATCCAAAACCGCTAATGTTTCCACCCTCATTCTTCACCTCGAGCCTCCTCCACCTCTAGATCATCTCCAGTCTCCCTTCTCTATCTCCTTCTTCATCCCATTAGAACCTGATACATGTAACAAACAACTTGTAGCCAAGGAAGAGCTCATATGTGTTGTCAAATCCACACTAGATACAAAGGTCTAGATTCCATACACTGAGGTTGAGATTGAAATCATTTACCAAAGACTAACATATCAATCTTTCCATAAACCAATTGTATGTCTCATAATTTTGAAATTCATAGAGAAGATAAATAGAAAAGAATATTAGCTGTGAGTGTAACCGAGACAGTACTATGATAATAGTAACTGATGTGATGACTAGTCATTGAATATGTATAATGCTTATATACATACATTAGCATATTAATATCAATGATATAGTGGGTTGGTAACTACCAATGTGATGACCGTTATCAAATTGACAACGTTATTGCACAAAATATGCAGAAATAATCATTAACAACGGATTACCAAAAATCACTAAAAAATTAAATCCTTTTTGCCAAGAGATCCACTACCAGGAAACTCTTTTTAGGAAGAACCAAACCATATATACACATCATGGCTCACTTTATACATATATTGTTCCATCATCTTGTAAGGATATGAGATAATAGTCGCTTTACCGAAACATATACAAAAGCAACTTTATTCATCGAGGCATACTAGCCAAAATCTCAGATCGATCATAAAACTATTTACACATTATCTCCAAAGGACATGAGAGTACATGGATAACACATAAGACTCTATATCCACAAGACACATAACAACATAGTCAACCTGAACTATTATCACTGTTCTTGCTATTGCTGCCTACTTTTTGCTACACAATCTCTACCTCCTCATGCACATCCACCTAAAATGTTGTGGAACCCACAGGGTGAGACAACAAGTCCCAGTGAGATATATAACTCTCTGCCAACATTATTATTATCACAGTTAAACTTTTAAGAATGAGAGAAGAAGAAACCTTTATTGAATTAAACATGTATAACTGTTGATTATATACAGGATAGAGCAGTCTCAACATCTCATTAGTTCAAATATCTACAACTGAGTAATCAATCATTTAATCGCTTTTTAAAAGGAATATGAAGAACATGTATAATTGTTATAAACTAAACAGTATAAAACAAGGCAAGTCTTCAACAAATGTTTCTATATTTGATCCTTAAACAAATACACTATACCGATGAATACATCTTTAAACAATCCATCTTATGCCCTATGGAGATGGGAATATAGCTTCCATGCTCCAACTGACCACTGCAAAGTAAGCATCAGTGCCATAAAGGTCTTATGGAAGAGCCGGAAACCACGATCTCTCCTATCTCGGTCAGTACAAGATTATTGGAAGAGACACATGAGTCATTCTGCATTATATCTAGCCTGGTGTATAGAGGCACTTCTCTATAGAGATACAATGTGTAGCATGTTCTCTTATCAGGGTATGACCCATAATCAATCCTGATTATATTAGGGTGTGGTCCGCAACCAATCATGATCATTTATTGAGTCATGGTACAACCACAATCTTATTAGGGTATGGCCCAAAATCAATGCTAATATTCAAGGTATGGCCCATAGCCAATCCTATTCGTTAAGGATATAAGGAGATGACTTGCACCCCACATATTCAATAATATGTACTCCGAGTAAAACTCATTTCACCATTCAACAAATCTTGACACTGAATGGATCTATGGCCGGGGCAACTTGATAGATTAAGTGCATTGCAATATCTTTTAGCATCAATCAAGTTACAAGCATGAATTATAGATAAATACTACATAGAAAGGTGTAACATATTTTCAAGAAATCTTGTATCAATTGAAACATATCTTATTACACTCATCTTGGGATCTCAATCCCCTAAACACTTTACTAGGAATCCTACCCATTCAACATTGTCATTATCATGATCACATGATTTGGGAATCAAACCCTCAGTTCATTATTGAATAATGTCACCTTTTACTAGGCAACAATCATCTCTAGGTCATCAGACCCATATATATATCATACTTGTTGTACAAGTATATCACATGTCTCACAAGGAATTATATAAAATGTATTATGCTAAATCATCATAGCTCATACCTGGCTATGCTCATCATTTCATAACACCTACATGGTTAGGATTTCATAGAAAATGGCATATCAAATAAATATCATCACCATGCCATAAAGAGAATCATTCAAATTGCAACCCTCTCATAATTAGGGTTAGGGTTTTCCCTTGTAACTGATTTAAGGTTTTCAAGTGCATATTTATCAATCAAACCCTAATTCAAACCATAAGAGCTATATTATTGCCATAAGTGTTCAATCATACTTCATCAAATATCATTAATTGATTAGAAACATGAAGTATTACCTTTCTCACGTGAGTAGTACAAGTCTCTTTCTCATCCTTACTAGGATATTGACTTCAACATACTTATTACATTGATTTAAACTTCTTTAGGGTTTATCAACCTACACTTATTAAAGTGTGTCCATCTCATTACTTCATAGTGTATTCATTGATTACATTCAGGATGTATCGGCCTACACTTAGCCTAGACACATTCACTTGTGTCGGCCTAGACATATTGACTTGTGTTGGCCAAGACACATCTACTTGTATCAAGCGAGAAACATCTACTTATGTCGGCCTAGACACATTCACTTGTGTTGACCTAGACACATCAACTTGTGTTGGACAAGGCACATCAAGTTGTATTGATTTATAGGTGCTTAGGGTAGTATTGTTTGTATGGTGCTTGAGGTATATTGAACATAGTGTATTCTTGTGTGTCGACCATACTATCATATTATGTATCGACCACTTAATCAACTAGTGTGTCAACCACACCATCAATTAGGGTGTCATCCACTCTATGAACTAGAGTATTAACCTAGCTATGCCTTTATGTATTGGCCATTGCTCACTATGGGGTATCAACCTCTAGGGTTTTGGGTTGTATCAGGTGAACCCTTATCAACACCTTAGTTTCTTTCACCTATTGACTTCACCACTTCTTGGTGTGTCAACCAAGACCAAAAGGGATGTGTTTCTCACATTTTCACGATGTGTGTTGGGCTAAGGGATATCAGATTAGGGTTATTGTTGGCCATGTTGGCCACCATATTAGAGTACAAGTATATGTTAACAATTTTCAAAGTATCGGTCTATCTTACTCTTTAGCCTTGGATGATAGGTTAGACAACTACAAAGATAGTAGTCCTACATATATAACAAACTGATAGGGAGTTAGGAATTCATATGTATCATGTTTCATTCATTTATGCTTGTATCGGGTTAGGGTTCCCACCAAACCGATATCAGTTTGTGCATTGAAGTTCACATCATCTTCAAACCCCAACCCTTCATCCATTATTACTCTAGTTCATGGACAACAACCTCATATATCCACTAGAAATCATAGAACCATCATTCAAACAAGAAAAGTCGAAGTAGAAGAGGAATCACCAAGTATTGCATGATAGAAGGTGAATAATAATAAAGTTGAGTTCAAGTTATATAACCCACCTCAAGATCAACACAAGAGTTTCAAGCTCCAAATCACCACATTCCCAAGGTTGAAGATTACTTATCATAAGTCCAAGACTTGATAACAACACTTCTGTAGGAATGAAGATATCATAGTAAGGAACTTGGTGAAGAAGGAAGGAAAGGAAAGAATCGTGATCCAAGAAGTATAGTCTTTCCAAGGTTGAAGATGATAATGGCTTTACCTTGGGCAAGTTTCTCAGCTCCCCCTTGATTCTTGAGATCCTAGGGTCTTCCACCAATCAAGATATGGTAAAGGAGTCAAAAGGTTTACTAGGAGGTAAAAAGAGAGGATTATATAGTTGAGGCTCATGAAAGAGAGTGTTTGTGAAGTATCATCACCATATGTACTTTAAGTGACATGTGTCTATGCATGGTGACTTCATGCATCCATAATTATACTGACATGCAAAACTCATAAGGATAATCCAGAGATAAGATATCGGGCATTGGGTATCTTGCTTGATAAGATATCACAACCCAATATCACTTTATGTGCAAACTGATACAACTTTTGCCAGGAACATGTAAACCGATAGACTTCACCTACTTGAGGTGCTTAACCCGAGATGAGTACTTTCAAAGGTTACCAAACCGATATGGGACCTCTTCTATGGATCCCAAGCTGATAGGGATTCCCATATACACTTCATAGCTCGACCCAACCTCATCTAGGGTTCAAAACACTCAACACTTCTTTGGTTCTTTCACCGCAATCAGTGCTATCATTCAACTTAGACTCAAACAAGGTGCCCCCTTCTTTCTCTTTCATCTATTTGATGCTAAGAGAGAGAAGGAACATTCTAGCAGTGATAATTGCACAGAAAACCCTCATTTGGGTAAATTGCAATCTTTACCAAAGTTATCATATTAGGCACACAATTTGAAAATAAGTTCAAAATTGAGAAATAAACTCTTACTTTTCAAAAGATTAAGACAAGGTTCTTAACAACTTACTTAGGCAAAGCTTCTAGGGTTATCCAAAAACCCTGGTCAGGGGTGTTACAAGTTATCAACCCTAACAAGGATTTTGTCCCTAAAATCTCAAAAGAAAAGAGAAGGGTACTTCCTCCTCATCTCTTCCTCCAGGTCCCATTCGGCTTCTTCAACGCCACGATGATGCCAAAGAACTTTCACAAGTACTATGTCTTTCTTTTTCAACTTCTTGATTCTTCTATCAATAATCAACATTGGACCTTCCACATATGATATATCCTCATCTAATTCTACCTCTACATGTTGTAATACAAGATCTATATCAGGGTGACATTTTCTCAACATAGATACTTGAAATGATGGATGTAATCTATGCAACTTAGGTGGTAGTTCCAACTTATAGGCCACCTTTCCAACACGTCCTATCACCGGATAGGGTCCCATAAATCTAGGATCCAACTTACCCTTCTTCCCAAATCTGAGAACACCTTTCCAAAGAGAGACCTTGAGATACACTCTATCTCTGAATTGGAATTCTAAAGGTCTATCGTGATTATCAACATATGACTTCTGTCTGTCCTGTGCTGCCTTTAACTATTGTTGTATCACTTTAATATTTTCTGTTGTCTATTGTACGAGTTCAGTACCAAGAAGTTGGTATTCTCCTATTTCATACTAGCATAACTGAGATCTATGACGTCTACCATACAATGCTTCATATAGTTCCATATCAATGCTTTTCTGATAACTGTTATTGTAGGAAAACTCTATCAAACTCAAATGTATATCCAGCTACCAACAAACTAAAGAATACATGCCCTAAACAAGTCTTTTAAGGTCTATATAGTCCTTTTGAATTGTCCATCTATCTGAGGGTGGAAAGCAGTACTAAAGTTTAATAGTGTACCCAAAGCTATGTGTAATCATTCCCAAAAGCAACTTATAAACTGAGGACCTTTGTCAGACACAATTGTTGTTGGGCCTCCGTGCAACCACACTATCTCATCTACATAAACCTGTGCAAGTTTCTCAGCAATATATGTTGTCTTAATAGCAAGCAAATGTGTCGAATTTGTCAACCTATCAACAATCACCCAAATGGAATCGTGACCTTTGTATGTTCTAGGCAAACCAACTACAAAATCCATGGTCACATGATCCCATCTCCACTGTGGTATAGGTAATGGGTTTAATGTTCCTACAGGCTTCCGGTGCTCAGCTTTAACTTGCTGACACACTAGACATCACATAACAAACTCAACTACATCTTTCTTCAAACCAGGCCACCAATACATATCTTTTAGATTATGATACATCTTGGTACTTCCTGGATGCCTACCATACATAGATGAGCTTCTTCCATAACTATCCTTCTTAGGTCATTAACATCAGGTACCATGATCCTACCATGGTAACAAACTGTTCCATCTTCTGACTCATGAAAGCCATCCCGCTTCTCACTGCCATATTATGATCTGATCTGTTGTATCACAGTATCATCCTATTTGTGCTTCTTTAATATGTTGTCTCAGTGTAGGTTTTACTTGCATCTATGCCAGCAATCCAGCTAGCAAGGATACTTCCACCTGTAGATTCGTCTGTCATAAGGAAAATATCATGTCCCACTTATGACACACCAAAGAATTCAATGATGCTTTATCTGTGAATGAAGATGACAACTTTCTTCTTAGCGCATCTACCAACACATTAGCCTTTCCTGGATGATAATAAATCATATAATTAGAGTCTTTGATTAGTTCCATCCAATGACGCTGACTC
This sequence comes from Alisma plantago-aquatica, assembly GCA_963693085.1. Lineage (NCBI taxonomy): Eukaryota > Viridiplantae > Streptophyta > Magnoliopsida > Alismatales > Alismataceae > Alisma > Alisma plantago-aquatica. The sequence goes on along the minus strand of OY856410.1, from coordinate 681,669,468 downwards.
ATGTTTAATTCTTGCTATGAAAAGATGTACTTCATATTCTTCTGATCTGTCAAAATATAACACTTCTCTCCGTACAAGTAATGTCTCTAGATTTTCAAGGCATGAATCACTACATCCAATTCCATATCATGTGTAGGATAATTCTGTTGGTGTTTCTTAAGCTATCGAGAGGCAAATGAAATCACTCCTTTATCCTACATCAACACACATCCTAAACCATTCTTTGAAGCATCACAAAAGAAAATGTATCCTTTCCATTGCTCAGGTAAAGCTAATACTAGTGAACTGGTCAACTTTTCCTTCAACAATTAGAAAGAGCATTGACACTTGTCATTCTAGACAAAAGAAATATCCTTCCTAGTTAACCTAGTCAGAGGTAATGCTACATAACTGGAATCTTTGATGAACCTCCTATAGTAACTTGCCAAACCTAGGAAACTATGAATTTTTGTTGGTGTCTTAGGTTGTTCCCATTCTTGAACAGACTCCACCTTTTTAGGATCAACACAAATACCTTTAGCAGATACGATATGCCCTAGAAAATATACTTCGGACAACCAAAACTCACACTTGCTAAACATAGCATATAGCTTGTGTTGTCTTAATAAAGTCAATACTTGACAAAGATGTTGTTCATGTTGTTGGATATCTTGACTGCATATTAGAATGTCACCTATAAAGACCACTATAAACTGATCAAGGAATGGTCGGAACACTCTATTCATCAAATCCATGAATGTTGTTGGTGAACTAGTTAGTCCAAATGACATAACTATAAACTCATAATGACCATACCTTGTCCTAAACGATGATTTGGGTATGTCATCCTCCTTAATTCGTAATTGATGATATCTTAACCTCAGGTCTATCTTAGAGAATATTGTTGCACCACGCAACTGGTCAAACAAATCATCTATCCTTGGAAGAGGATACTTGTTCTTTATTATCACCTTGTTCAACTGTCTTTAGTCTATACACAACCCCATACATCCATCCTTTTTCTTTACAAAAAGTACTAGAGCACCCCACAGTGATGTACTTGGCCGGATAAAACCTTTTTCAAGTAACTCTTCAACTGTTTCCTTAATTCTGCCATCTTAGCTAGTACCGTCCTATAATGTGTTCGGGCTATTGGTTGCATACTGGGAACTAGATTGATCACTAAATCAATTTCTCAAGGTGGAGGAACATCAAGAAATTTCTCAGGACACACATCCTTAAATTCCCTGACAACTGGCACTTCTGGAATACTAGGACTAGTTACCTTGGTATCCACCACCACTAGTACAGAAATGACGTATAATGTCACATTCGCTGACGTTGGTTATAAATAAAACACTAATGCTAATACACTACGATGTTGGTTTAGCAAGAAAACCGACACCTATATGTGAAGGCCGACTGCTTTACAGAAGACACGGGTATCACTTTTCATTTAACGTCGCCAAGTCGAAATAAAAACAGACATCCAAAATCACCCGCAAAATACAATTTTCTAGGGAAAAAAATTTTCCTCCAAAATTTTCAATTTGACGTCAGTTGTATAAACACCGATGACTCATGTTCCGCGCCAAGTCCCGTAAAATTTATTTCCCCCATATGTCGTTGGTTGTTTAAAATACAACTGACGCCTAAATATCCCTTGTGAGGCAAAAATTCATACATTATATGCCGTCAGTTGTTTCACAGGAGCTGACTAGGATGTTTATTTGTGCGTTGTCCCCGTGAAAATCCCCCCCAATTTGTCTAATCAGCATTGGCATTAGGGGAGACACCGACAACTATGATGTAGATGTTATTAAGCGTAAGTTTTACCTAATAACCGACACTGATATATAACTAAATAGAACCTGTGTGAGCCAGACTCTTCCTGTGACGACACCCGCTATCATTAAGATAACAAATGCCATCAACAATAAAACATGCGGAAGCAAACATCATTAACAACAGATTACTGAAAATTACTAAAAATTAAAACCATTTGCAAAGAGATCCATTCTCAAGAAAACTCTTTTAACAAGAACCATTGAATTTCAATTACATCCTGTTTCATAATGTACATGTCATGTACCATCTCTTCTCGAGGATTACATACAACAACTGCTCTATTAAATTTGTACATAGGAAACTTAAAACCTCGAGGCATCAAGATAAAACCTCAGATCGATTTTAAAATCACAAACTACTGACTCCTAGGACCCGAGAGTACAGAGACGACACATCGGACTCTTGACTACAAGACTCGACAGACAGTATCTCCACCTGAGATATTACTGTTATCCTTGATGCTGCTGCTGTTCTTTCTCTTCTATGGGATTTCTGACTCTTCGTCCGCATCCACCTAAAAATGTTGGTACCCATAGGGGTGAGACAATTGTAAATTACCCCAGTGAAAGATATAACTCTCACCCAGAAACATCATTATTGCAGTTTATTAAATTAAAACTGAGCATAGGAATCTTATATATTTAACAACAGATAAGTTGTTGTATGAACAGAATCAAGTAATCTCCTTTCCTAAGGAGAACATTGCATCTACTCATGGTAGAGTTGTAAATAATCTATCCACCTTGCAAGGAATGTAAAGAGACATAATTCACATCTATCAACTAAAGATGCATAAAAGAAATGTAATATCAACCAATGAATTTCCGTATTCAATCCCTAAGCAAACATGCTATACGGCTGATTATATTTACAATCACACTTATGCCCTGAGGAGATGAGGTATACCGCTCATACTACAACTAACCACTGCGAAGTTGAAATCGGTACCATACATAGGTCAATGGAAGAGTCAGATTCCCATGACCTCCCACATCCCGGTCAGTGCGAGACCACAAGCATGACTTATATCAACTACTCAATATAGCTTTCCAGGGTATACTGACAACTTCGCTATAGAGTTATAGTGTCAACTGCACTCTCATCGGCAATCGAGAGATTTAATGTTTATCTCCATCGACCCGACATTAAGTATTATTGGGAGTTGTGTACGACATCTATCCCAATCATTGGGATATTTGTGATACATCCATCCTGACACATAAATAAAGGATTGAGAGGTTTAATGTTTACCTTCCATCAATCTCCTCATCAGGATGTAAGGATATGTTCACTCATTAACCCCCACATATTAAAAAATATGCATTCTGGGTTTTTTCCGCGGAGCAACCCATTTCACCATCACCTATTACTCACGATGATGGATCTATGGCCAGGGCTCTACATGATATGATTTCACTTGATTAATTAGGTACATTATCATATTCTTTTAGCATCAGTCAGGTTCTCAAACATAACTTATTATGACAAATGCTACAAAGAACCATGTACTGTTTCATCAATCACTTCTCAGTTTTTATAAGACATTGGGATCTCAGTCCCTCATTTAAACACTGGGAATTCTCATCCCTCCACCACATTATTACCATGTTTATCAAATTTGGGTATTTAAACCCTAGGTTCATCACTGAACATGCATTGTTACCACTTATTAGGTAACTATTACCTCTAGGTCCTCAGACCAAGGTATACATGATACTTGTTACACAAGCATTAAACATGGCTCACAAGGCCCATTATTTGTCTTGTCACCTTTTACTAGGCAACAACTTGATCACATGGCTTACAATGCCACTGCACATTTTGTTACTTCTCATAAGCAAAATATAATATAATGGCACACCAGGCCAATGCATATCTTGTTACTTCTCAGTAAGCAATAAAAGCATATCACAGCATACAATACAATAGTAACACCACTATTTCCTTACCAGGATTAGGGTTTACCATCAAATAGGGTTTTTCATCCTATTACCCAAAATTAGGGTTAGGATTTCCCATTACACATTAATTAGGGCTTATGTTCATTTTATGAATCCAACCCTAATTAATTGCTCCACTCCTCTAAGAGCCTCTTTTAATATCAAAAGCATTCACACATGCTTATTGCTCTCATCATATATCATTAAATATTATTAATGCAAGGTATGAGTTTATTTCTCATCCTTGCCAGGGTATAATTACATCATACTCATTAGTTTGGCTTAACCCGTTTCTCAAGGTATGTTAGCCTATTCTTATCAAAATGTATCAAACTCCTTACATTTCATTGTATCAGTTTATATAACACATTTCATGTGTTTCTTATCCAACTAAATTGGATTTAAAGTGTATCAAGGTGTATCAATCCTGAAGTGCTGAATGTGATATCTATCATGTCTTGATGTATCACTTTTCTTATCACTTCTAACTCACTTGAATTTACCAACTTATTTTGTATTAAGGTATTTCCCTCTTAATACCTTTAAGCACTCACCTATCACCTTTATCATATAGTGCATAGGTTACACACTAGATTTGACCAGCTATCTTTAATGATATGGACTTGTCTAATGGTTAGGCATTGTTGATATCATTATCAACCACTTTAGGTATCTCAACTCTCAAAATACTATCCACACCATTATTTGGTGTTGCATACATCACTCCTAAGAGTGTCTTGTCCTCATCTTTATAAGGTGTATAGGGTTGATACATGTATGTCAAGTTATTCACATGTATAGAGTTGGATGTATAATGATCTAGGCGTCACCTTGTCCCTTATACCCTTACATATTAAAGTATCAATATAACCATTCATATGGTTTATTAATTTCACCTTTCATGGTGTAACATTCTCATCTTACTTGATTATGTCAGCCACACTCTACTTTAGTGTATTGGCCATTATACCCTCATTAGGGTTTCATATCTCATTACATGGCATCACCCCAGATTTAAATTTCACATCACATCATTACATTAGGGTTCCACATGGCATTACCCTAGATTAGGATTTCCCATGGCATCACCCTCAACTAGGGTTTCACATGGAATCATCCTCAATTAGGGTTTCACATGGAATCATCCTCAATTAGGGTTTCACATGAAATCATCCTCAATTAGGGTTTCACATGGAATCACCCTTAATTAGGGTTTCACATGAAATCATCCTCAATCAGGGTTTCACATGGAATCACCCTTAATTAGGGTTTCATATGGAATCATCCTCAATTAGGATTTCCACTTTAATTACCCACAATTAGGGTTTACTATTCATCCCAATTTAGGGTTTTTACATCACATTACCCTAAATTAGGTTTACACATATTATCACCCTGGATTAGGGTTACATTCTTAACCTAGATTAGGATTTCACTCAAAATTGCCCTGAATTAGGGTTAGGGTTCAATAACCTTATCAATTAGGGTTTTATGCTCATGATTCGGGTTTTATGATCTATTTACTAAGGATCATACCCTTAATCACCACATGAATCATAATCAAGTATGAATTCCCTTCTATCATTCTCTCCACTTAATTTGGTTACATCAATCATACGATCAAGTATATACAAATATGATTAACATAGTGTACTGAGTTATTGCTATTATAAGCAATTAGGGTTTATCCCTTTAAAGGTACTAATCATCTAGGTACTTTAGGGATTCAACCTTTATACCTATCATTGATTATCATTGATATCAATCATTAAATCAATGGAACTATCATCACCTTCAATTTCCAAATGATTGAATCACATTTGACCTCCATTCGGTTTTGGGGTTTCATCACCAAACGGTTTTGAAACCGTTTGACTCCAAATGATTTTGAAACTATTTGACCCCAAATGGTTTCAAGACCGTTTGGGCCAAATGAGTCTCAAAACTACAAGGGTTCATTAGGTACATCCATCAATTGGTTGAACATGATTTGCTACATTGAAACCTTCAATCAATTGAGTTTTTGAAGTTCAACAATTATTGGCTCTTAGATCTCCAGCCCTAAAATCTCATCCATTGGATCATCAAAGGGTTTTGAAACCATTTAGTCCCAAATGGTTTCAAGACCATTTGGGCTCAAATGGTCTCAAGACCGTTTGACCCAAAAAGTCTTGAAATCGAATGGATTAATCTATGGAACCTCCATCAAATCGATTAGGGTTGTAATTGGTGGATTGTCCATACATTTAATCAATGAATTGGATCCATAGGATCATCATCCAAAAAGTACTAGGGTTCAAACCTCAAATGATCAACCCTTCCAAATGGTCAACACCCTCATGTGGTTTGGGACTCAAATCACCAAACAGTTTGCAAACCGTTTAGGCCAAAGGTCCAAAACCGTTTGCAACTCAAAATTGTTGAAAAGTGTGCCTAAGATGATGTCATCATCATCGAGCCTTAGTCCATGGAAAACTACTGCCATTATCATGGTAGTTGCATCAACTAATCAAAGGAATTGCAAGAAGAGCAATTGAACATAATTGATTGAGAAATTGAGTTCAATAACAATGAATAAGGGTTCAAGTTATATAACCTGCCTTCAATTGGGATTCAAAGCTTGGAGCTTCACATCAAAAATGGTGGAAGAAGATTTTGAAACTCCCCCAAGGCTCGTCCTCAAGTTTTGGAGTGAAAGGATTGGCTAGGGTTGAAGATGGAGTGAAGAAAAGAAGAAATTATGCATTGATTTATGATTTCCACCATAAAATCAAGATGAAAGAAGGTCAAGAAGATTACCAACAGGTTGGGGGTCGTCCTCTTGGTCCTTCAAATCTTCCTTGGTCGTTTTTCAAGCAAAGGGTGGAAGTGAATTCGAAATTCCCCTTTTACTCTATGGATAAATGAGCTTATATGCACTTTTTATTAAAAATTCAATTAGGAGAGAGAAAGTAGGAATTATCTCCTCCTTATACTTGCCACTTTCCCCCTTAACTTACTTAGGGACTAGGATATCCTCTTTGACTGTTATTACTCTCAATTATCCACAATATAAAGAAAAGCAAATTAAGCACCTTAATCCATTTAATAGTAATATCCATAAGTGAGTGGATATTTCTTTTTCTTATAATAATGTGAGTGGGGTTTTCACCTCCTTGAAATATTTCGTGGCCCTTGCAAGGCACAAAGACGTCCATACATATCTGAATTCAACCATTTCAATTTTGGTTGAAGGTCCTTCAATTATTTTATTTATTTATTTTTGCATTAATTTGAATTAAGGTTTCCATTATGCTTAAATCTTGATTATTTTAATACCAAGATTCTCTCTCCTTTAAAGAGATACAAATGAGACGCCCCTATCATTTTATTTGCTCCACATGATCCCAAGAAACATTAGGGACTATTTTGAAGTTGTAATTCACATATTGAACCCTGGGTTTTAGGTAAATTGCATAATATACCAAAACTAGGTTTTAATGCACAAACATTGCTTTATCGGCTCTTTCTTAGTACTCAGTCTTTTCCCAAGCTATACCTCTGCATAATATTCATTCTCATGATGATTCAACACATGAGGAACATTTAATAATGTAAAATTTGCAAGTTAACCCCTCAACTTGGGTAATTTGCACTTTAGTCCAAATAAGCAAACATTGCTTCAACATTATCAAAACATGACCAAAATTGAAACATAAGTTCCTATTGGCCTTAATTACTTTTCACAAGATAAAATTAAGGATCAAATTATCTTGCTTAAGCAAAAATTCTAGGGTTAAGGCATAACCCAGGTCAGGGATGTTACAATTTATAAACCCCTAACAAGGATTTCATCCCCGAAATCCCAGATAAAAGGGAGACAAATATTATTCATGCATCATATCATCATGTCTTCACATAACATCTCATTATTATGGAGACACCATAGAGCTTTGATCAACACAAAGTTCTTCCACACAAGATTCTAATAGAATCTTTTACACATGACACATACTCCACTGTCTTTCTCATTATTGACTGTGGAGTTAATTCTGTGTCAGGTAACATCTTTCTTATTCAAAGAAACATCATACATTCTTTATTAATATCATGTTTATGCAAAGCATAAACCCCTAACATATGATGTTCATACTATTTTATAGTCAAACTGATTTCTTGGTTGACCATTCCAGGTAGCCAACATAAATCATCTATTATTTCTTTAGATACCAAGATCTCTTACCTTGGTATCTGTCACATGTGTTGAAAACACATCGCATATTTATCTTCCTTTCATCTTGGAACATTACTTGTCACATATATCTTCACCTTGGAACCAAACTCCAAGATAAAATGATACTTTTCTAAGTATCCATCACATTAACATTTTTATCTTATGCACATCAAGTGTCCTAAGACCCACTTGATTGCCATGTCTCTGAAAGGAAAGAAGACAAGGAAATCATATCCCTCTTATTATTTCATGAGTTTTCAACTATTCAAGAATCATTTACTCTTTGCCTCATCCTAGTTTCCTTGCCTTCAACATAGGAATTTATAAGGATGTTTACATAACATCATTCCTTTCTTTGTTATTATCTAACATGTTCATGAGCATCTTATGATCTTATCATATTTCCCATTTCCACATTATGGGAAAAGATCTTTATTATACACAAAACGTTTTTTTAACAGGGATCACCTCCCTTGTTCTCATTCTTATCTTATGAGGAGTATACTTTTTACTTCCTCATACACACATACTCATATGAGATTATCTCAAAATTTTCTTTCTTGTAATTAGGATATGACACATTTATCCATACCATATTTCAAATTTCATGATACTCATTAGATTGTCTCAGAATGACTACTTGATCAGAGCAATAAAAAAGATAACAATCTAAGAGTTTCCATACTTACTTTATCATCAATAGTTGTATACCTGGCCATGGTATATAAATATTGATATTAAGTAGTATGCACTTTGTATACTATCATATTCCTTTCTTTTCTTATCATCATGAGCATAAGATTCATCATTTTTGGATTTTATCCATGCATCTTTTCTATACCTCATCTTCTCTCATAGAGGTAAGAGCAATAAATATAAAACATCCATAATGTTTACTATGCAAAATGTAAGTCCTTATAGGACTAATCAAAGAAAACTCTATCAATTACTTTCTCAATTAAGCTCAGGAAATCATGCAATGACATATTAGAATGACATTATTTTGTCTAACCTGTCATGATTCGTGGATGGTTCACTGCCTCAGAGGTTGATTCACCATAACATTTCTGGCTGAGCAATCTCTTGCCAGATGTCCTACATGTCTACATTGGTAGCAAGTTCTGAGCTTTAGATGTGGTCTAAAAGGTTCTTTACCCTTTCCAGGTAGCCATTGCCTTGGTGTATTAGACATTGGTTGTACTAGTGGTGCCAAGAACTTTCCCTTTTTGGGACTACTAGGCCTCTGTTCCTGAGTTTGGATAGGCCTTTTCTCAATTCTTCTTTTATTTTTCCTTTCTGGACAGTGTTTACTAATATGTCCAGGTTGTCTACACCCATAGCAAACCCTAGTTTCAGGTTGTAACTTATTCTTTTTACCATTATTCATTGCTCCAACATGCTATTGTTGAGCAAGAATCCTATTGGAGTTTAAAAATTCATCATTGGAGACTGGTAGTCTAGGTTGCATTGCCAATGCACGATCTACTATATGCATCATAGTTGTACTAAATTGCTCAAGCAGAGTAGGGAAAGCTGCACTCTCTATCATGGCTAGGTAAAATTGGGGATGTACATGTATATGTTCTTCTCTACTCTGATCCCCTATACCTCTTCCTGGTGCAGCAGTGCTGCTCTCAGCATCATGTTCTCCGTGTGATCCTGACATCTTCTAGTTCTTCTTCTCCTATATGAGTAGAATACACTACCAGATACACTGGAAGACACTAGAACATACTCAACAACCTTAATCCTATGTCTCTGTAGACTCAGCAAACCTAGAGCTCTAATTCCACTTAACTTGTGATGACACCCACTATCACTAAGATAAAAAATGCCATCAACAATAAAACATGTGGAAGCAAACATCATTAACAACAGATTACTGAAAATTACTAAAAGTTAAAACCATTTGCAAAGAGATCCATTCTCAGGAAAACTCTTTTAACAAGAACCATTGTATTTCAATTACATCCTGGTTCATAATGTACATGTCATGTACCATCTCTTCTTGAGGATTGCATACAATAGCCGCTCTATTAAATTTGTACATAGGCAACTTAAAACCTCGAGGCATCAAGCCAAAACCTCAGATCGATTATAAAATCACAAACTACTGACTCCTAGGACCTCAAAATATAGAGATGACACATAGGACTCTTGACTAGAAGACTCGACAGACAGTATCTCCACCTGAGATATTACTGTTGTCCCTGATGATGCTGCTGTTCTTTCTCTGCTATGGGATTTCTGACTCTTCGTCCGCGTCCACCTAAAAATGTTGGTTTCCACAGGGGTGAGAAAATTGTAAATTGCCCCAGCGAGAGATATAACTCTCTGCCAGAAACATCATTATTGTAGTTTATTAAATTAAAATTGAGCAGAGGAATCTTATATATTTAACAACAGATAATTCGTTGTATGAACAAAATCAAGTAATCTCCTTTCCTAAGGAGAACATTGCATCTACTCATGGTAGAGTTGTAAATCATCTATCCACCTTACAAGGAATGTAAATAGACATAATTCACATCTATCAACTAAAGATGAATAAAAGAAATGTAATATCAACCAATAAATTTCTGTATTCAATCCCTAAGCAAACATGCTATATGGCTGATTATATTTTATAATCACACTTATGCCCTGAGGAGATGAGGTATACCGCTCATACTCCAACCGACCACTGTGAAGTTGAAATCGGTACCATACATAGGTCAATGGAAGAGCCAGATCCCCCATGACCTCCCACATCCCGATTAGTACGGGACCACAAGAAGGACTTATGTCAACTGCTCAATATAGCTTTCCAGGGTATACTGGAAACTTCGCTATAGAGTTACAGCATCAACTACACTCTCATCGGCAATTGAGAGATTTAATGTTTATCTCCATCGACCCGACATTAAGTATTATTGGGAGATGTGTACGACATCTATCCCAATCATCGGGAGATTTGTGATACATCCATCCCGACACATACAATGAAGGATTGAGAGGTTTAATGTTTACCTTCCATCAATCTCCTCATCAGGACGTAAGGATATGTTCGTCCATTAACCCCCACATATTAAAAAATATGCATTCCAGGTTTTTGCCGTAGAGCAACCCGTTTCACCATCACCTATTACTGATGATGATGGATCTATGGCCAATGCTCTACATGATATGATTTCACTTGATTAATTAGGTACATTATCATATTCTTTTAGCATCAGTCAAGTTCTCAAACATAACTTATTATGACAATGCTACAAAGAATCATGTATTGTTTCATCAAACACTTCTCAGTTTTTATAAGACATTGGGATCTCAGTCTCTCATTTAAACACTGGGAATTCTCATCCCTCCACCACATTATTACCATGCTTATCAAATTTGGGTATTTAAACCCTAGGTTCATCACTGAACATGCATTGTTACCACTTATTAGGTAACTATTACCTCTAGGTCCTCAAACCAAGGTATATGTGATACTTGTTACACAAGCATCACACATGGCTCACAAGCCCCATTATTTGTCTTGTCACATTTTACTAGGCAACAACTTGATCACATGGCTTACAATGCCACTGCACATTTTGTTACTTCTCATAAGAAAAATATAATATAATGGCACACCAGGCCAATGCATATCTTGTTACTTCTCAGTAAGCAACAAAAGCATATCACAACATACAATACAATAGTAACACCACTATTTCCTTACCGGGATTAGGGTTTACCATCAAATAGGGTTTTTCATCCTATTACCCAAAATTAGGGTTAGGATTTCCCATTACACATTAATTAGGGCTTACGTTCATTTTATGAATCCAACCCTAATTAATTGCTCCACTCCTCTAAGAGCCTCTTTTAATATCACAAGTATTCACACATGCTTATTGCTCTCATCATATATCATTAAATATTATTAATGCAAGGTATGAGTTTATTTGTCATCCTTGCCAGGGTATAATTACATCATACTCATTAGTTTGGCTTAACCCCTTTCTCAAGGTATGTTAGCCTATACTTATCAAAATGTATCAAACTCCTTACATTTCATTGTATCAGTTTATATAACACATTTCATGTGTTTCTTATCCAACTAAATTGGATTTAAAGTGTATCAAGGTGTATCAATCCTGAAGTGCTGAATGTGATATCTATCATGTCTTGATGTATCACTTTTCTTATCACTTCTAACTCACTTGAATTTACCAACTTATTTTGTATTAAGGTATTTCCCTCTTAATACCTTTAACCACTCACCTATCACCTTTATCATATAGTGCATAGGTCACACACTAGATTTGTCCAGCTATTTTTAATGATATGGACTTGTCTAATGGTTAGGCATTGTTGATATCATTATCAAACACTTTAGGTATCTCAACTCTCAAAATACTATCCACACCATTATTTAGTGTTGCATACATCACTCTTAAGAGTGTCTTGTCGTCATCTTTGTAAGGTGTATAGGGTTGATACATGTATGTCAAGTTAATCACATGTATATAGTTGGATGTATAATGATCTAGGCATCACCTTGTCCCTTATACCCTTACATATTAAAGTATCAATATTACCATTCATATGGTTTATCAATTTCACCTTTCATGGTGTAACATTCACATCTTACTTGATTATGTCAGCCACACTATACTTTAGTGTATTGGCCATTATACCCTCATTAGGGTTTCATATCTCATTACATGGCATCACCCCAGATTTAAATTTCACATCACATCATTGCATTAGATTTCCACATAACATTATTCTAATTCAGGGTTTCACATGGCATTACCCTAGATTAGGATTTCCCATGGCATCAACCTCAACTAGGGTTTCACATGGAATCATCCTCAATTAGGGTTTCACATGGAATCATCCTCAATTAGGGTTTCACATGAAATCATCCTCAATTAGGGTTTCACATGGAATCACCCTTAATTAGGGTTTCACATGAAATCATCCTCAATTAGGGTTTCACATGGAATCACCCTTAATTAGGGCTTCATATGGAATCATCCTCAATTAGGATTTCCACTTTAATTACCCACAATTAGGGTTTACTATTCATCCTAATTTAGGGTTTTTACATCACATTACCGTAAATTAGGTTTACACATATCATCACCTTGGATTAGGGTTACATCCTTACCCTAGATTAGGGTTTCACTCAATATTGCCCTGAATTAGGGTTAGGGTTCAATAAACTTGTCAATTAGGGTTTTATGCTCATGATTAGGGTTTTATGATCTATTTACTAAGGATCATACTCTTAATCACCACATGAATCATACTCAAGTATGAATTCCCTTCTATCATTCTCTCCACTTAATTTGGTTACATCAATCATACGATCAAGTATATACAACTATGATTAACATAGTGTACTGAGTTATTGCTATTATAAGCAATTAGGGTTTATCCCTTTAAAGGTACTAATCATCTAGGTACTTTAGGGATTCAACCTTTATACCTATCATTGATTATCATTGTTATCAATCATTGAATCAATGGAACAATCATCACCTTCAATTTCCAAATGATTGAATCACATTTGACCTCCATTCGGTTTTGGGGTTTCATCACCAAACGGTTTTGAAACCGTTTGACTCCAAACGGTTTTGAAACTGTTTGACCCCAAACAATTTCAAGACCGTTTGGACTCAAACGGTCTCAAGACCGTTTGGACCAAATCAGTCTCAAAACTGCAAGGGTTCATTTGGTACATCCATAAATTGGTTGAACATGATTTGCTACATTGAAACCTTCAATCAATTGAGTTTTTGAAGTTCAACAATTATTGGCTCTTGGATCTCCAGCCCTAAAATCTCAACCATTGGATCATGAAACAGTTTTGTAACCGTTTGATCCCAAATGGTTTCAAGACCATTTGGGCTCAAACGGTCTCAAGACCGTTTGACCCAAAAAGTCTTGAAATCGAATGGATTAATCTATGGAACCTCCATCAAATCGATTAGGGTTGTAATTGGTGGATTGTCCATGCATTTAATCAATGAATTGGATCCATTGGATCATCATCCAACAAGTACTAGGGTTCAGACCTCAAATGGTCAACCCTTCCAAATGGTCAACACCCTCATGCAGTTTGGGACTCAAATCACCAAATGGTTTGCAAACCGTTTGGTCTCCAAACGGTTTTGTGAAACCGTTTGGGCCAAAGGTCCAAAATTGTTTGCAACTCAAAATTGTTGAAAAGTGTGCCTAAGATGATGTCATCATCATCAAGCCTTAGTACATAAAAAACTACTGCCATTATCATGGTAGTTGCATCAACTAATCAAAGGAATTGCAAGAAGAGAAATTGAACATAATTGATTGAGAAATTGAGTTCAATAAAAATGAATAAGGGTTCAAGTTATATAACCCACCTTCAATTGGGCTTCAAAGCTTGGAGATTCACGTCAAAAATGGTGTAAGAAGCTTTTGAAACTCCCCCAAGGCTCGTCCTCAAGTTTTAGAGTGAAAGGATTGGCTAGGGTTGAAGATGGAGTGAAGATAAGAAGGAATTATGCATTGATTTATGATTTCCACCATGAAATCAAGATGAAAGAAGGTCAAGATGCTTACAAACAGGTTGGGGGTCGTCCTCCTGGTTCTTAAAAGCTTCCTTGGTCGTTTTTCAAGAAAAGGGTGGAAGTGAATTCGAAATTCCCCTTTTACTCTATGGATAAATGAGCTTATATGCACTTTTTATTAAAAATTCAATTAGGAGAGAGAAAGTAGGAATTATCTCCCCCTTATCCTTTCCACTTGCCCCCTTATCTTCCTTAGGGACGAGGTTATCCTCTTTGACTCTTATTCCTCTCAATTATCCACAATATAAAGAAAAGCAAATTAAGCACCTTAATCCATTTAATAGTAATATCCATAAGTGAGTGGATATTTCTTTTTCTTATAATAATGTGAGTGGATTTTTCACCTCCTTGACATATTTCGTGGCCCTTGCAAGGCACAAAGACGTCCATACATATCTGAATTCAACCATTTCAATTTTGGTTGAAGGTCCTTCAATTTTTTTTTTTTTTGCATTAATTTGAATTAAGGTTTCCATTATGCTTAAATCTTGATTATTTTAATATCAAGATTCTCCCTCCTTCAAAGAGATACAAATGAGATGCCCCTCTCATTTTATTTGATCCAAATGATCCCAAGAAACATTAGGGATTATTTTGAAGTGGTAATTCACATATTGAACCCTGGGTTTTGGGTAAATTGCATAATATACCAAAACTAGGTTTTATTGCACAAACATTGCTTTATCAGCTCTTTCTTAATACTCATGATTTTCCCAAGCAATACATCTACATCATCTTCATTATCATGATGATTCAACACATGAGGAACATTTAATCATGTAACATTTGCAACTTAACCCCTCAACTTGGGTAATTTGCACTTTAGTCCAAAATAAGCAACCATTGCTTCAACATTATCAAAACAGGACCAAAATTGAAACATAAGTTCCTCTTGGCCTTAATTACTTTTTGCAATATAAAATTAAGGATCTAATTATCTTGCTTAAGCAAAACTTCTAGGGTTAAGGCATAACCCAGGTCAGGGATGTTACACTTCCCCTCCTTCTCTGTTTCATTCCTGATTCTCTATTGCCGCTCAAGCTAGGTCTCGCGATTGTGGCTTGCCACTCGCCACCGCCGCCGCTACTATTGTGGAGAGGAGTTCGCTGCTTCTGCTATGGAGAGGAGCTCACCACTTCCACTGTGGAGAGAACCACCGCTGAGGAGCTCGCCACTGCCGCTCCAGTGCAGTCGCTGCCGCCGCCGCTCCAGTAGTTCAGTCGTCGCCGCCGCCACTCACTTTCTTAGTCATCTCCGCCAACGACCACAGCCACAGCCCACCATCCTACCACCACTCGCCACCTGCTTCACTACAGATTCAGTCATCTCCACCTCCACCTCGGGGCACCTCCACCTCTGGCCACAACTGCCACTATCTCCACAGCCACAGTTGTGACCACCTCCACCTCTGATCGCCGCCACCACAGCCTGCTCCACCAGTGCGGTGAGTTTTCTATAAGATTATTATTGATTAATTAGGGTTGATTAATATTGATTAATAAGGGTTAAATGAGGAATGAATGAACTTAGTTCAATATATCATTGTTCTCCAAAATTATGTAGTTGATTAATAATGATTAACTAGGGTTAGTGATGAATGAATGAATTTTATAAATTGTTATTGCTTTCTCTCTCTTGTTAGTGATTGATTTAACTTATTTCAATATATAATTGTTCTTCAAAATTGTGTAGTTGATTATTAATGATTGATTTGAGTTAATGATGAATGAATGAACTTATCCAAATGGAAGAATGAATTGAATAAAATGATATTACACAAAACCTAGGATATGAACGATGATACTATGATTGTAGATATATGAATGACAACATATATAGATGTATTTTGTTGGCCTAGAAACCCGTCTGAGATTTACTCATTAGGAGTAAATCTTGGATAGTCACTAGTTTGGGACTGTTCTTGAAAACTTAATCTCACTTAGGATGTAAGTGTATAATGTGTATTTGGTTTTCATGATGTTTTGTTAGCACTTCCCCGTTTGTTCTCTAGGTACATATGTCAGTGGGCATTTACCCATGTACATCGCGGTACTTGGAGAACTGCGGGGAAATGTTGCCGAAATTTCTTAAAAATTGAATACACATTATACACATACTAGTGATATTAGGTGATCAAGAATGGGATAGGTGGTACACATTTATTATATATAACACCCTAAACCCTAAACTTTTAACCATAAACCCTAATATTTTAACCCTAAATCCTAATATATACTTGTTTTCACTTTGATCATTGAATGGATAGATCATGGATGTCCATTCCAAATTGCTGCACCCTAGATTTTATTTCTCGTCTTGATTAGTTTATTAGATTTGTCGAGGAACATAGGAAACAACCTGGAGATAGGTTCTACTATCCATGTAGGCTTTATGGTAACAACTTGAAAGTCATCACTGGTGATGAAATCAAAAGTCATGTCATGTGCAATGAGATTGTACAAGGCTATACAGAATGGCACTGGCATGGAGAGATTTCAAACCTAAAATCAGTAGATGTCGATAGCAGTTCTTGTGTGGAAGAAGAAATTGCCTCCGATGACGTAGATGTGAACGAACGAGTTCCAGTAGACATCGTTGATGCGATGCTAGATAGTTGTGGGGTAGATCACACCGATCCACCTCCCATGTTTAGAAACATTGTGTATGATGCTGAGAGACCATTATACACAGGTTGTACTAAGTTTACGAAGCTTAGCAATGTGTTGAGATTGTATAAGCGGAAAGCTAACAATAGATGGAGCGATAAAAGCTTCACGTCATTGTTGTCTTTGTTGAAAGAAATTCTTCTTGAAGGAAACGGACTGCCAATCTCAACATACCAGTTAAAGAAATTGTTGTGCCCAATGGGAATGGAGGCCAAGAAGATACACACATGCCCGAATGATTGTGTATTATTTCAATAGGACTATGTGCATTTGAAAGATTGTCTAAAATGTGGTACGTCAAGGTATAAAATGATGACTTCGGAGGAGTCCAAAACTGGTCCTCCTGCCAAGGTGATGTGGTATCTACCTATAATATCACGATTTCAACGCTTGTTTGCCAATCCGATAGATGTGAAGAATTTGAGGTGGGATGTAGATGTTAAGAAAAACAATGATGGGATCCTACAACATGCGTCTGATTCCCCACAGTGGAAGAAGATTGATTTGTTGTACCCTAAATTTGGTGAAGAAGTTAGGAATCTAAGACTTAGGCTTTGTACATATGGGATGAATCCGTATGGGACATTGAGCAGCCAACATAGCACTTGGTCAGTTATGCTTGTCATATACAATCTTCCTCCCTAGTTGTGTATGAAAAATAAGTACGTTATGCTGTCATTGTTGATATCATGACTTAAACAACTTGAAAATGATGTCAACGTTTATCTTGAACCTCTGATTGATGACTTAAAGAAACTTTGGGGTGAAGTTGTGATGACCTATGATGCTTCATGAAGAGAGACATTTCGTTTGCACGCTATGTTGTTTTGCACTGTTAATGACTTTCCAGCATATGAGAATTTGTCTGGATATAGTGTCAAAGGATCTAAAGAGTATCCTATATGTGAAGATAACACTGATTCGATATGATTAAAACATGGTGGCAAGACTGTATATCTTGGTCATCGAATGTTTCTTCCAAAATTCCATCCCTACCGCAGGTTGCACAAAGCGTTCAATGGACGGAATGAGGAATTGAGTGCACCTAAACCTATACCAGGGGACATTTTTTATGAAAGAGTAAAAGACTTTGTCAATGAATTTGGTAAGAGATCACAATGTACCATGGCCACACAGAGTGACAACTCTTTATTCAAGAAGAAGTCAATATTTTGGGATCTTCCTTATTAGAGTTCTTTGGCAGTCAGACATTGTATCAACATCATACACGTTGAGAAAAATGTCTTTGATAGCGTCATTGGTACTCTATTGAATATACCAGGTAAGACTAAAGATTGGATAAAATCCATAATGGACCGACGTTAAATGGGAATAAGGACAAAATTAATAGAAGTAGTTAGTAGTGATCGGAGAACATACTTACCTCCTGCTTGTTACACATTGTCTAGAAAGGAGAAGAAAGCTTTTTGTGATTGCTTGGTAAATGTTAAGGTGCCACAGGTTACTCATCCAACATCTGTAGATTGGTATCAATGAAAGATTTGAAGTTGATAGGTCTTAAATCTCATGATTATCACACTCTAATGCAACAAATATTGCCCATGGAAATTTGATCTATACTGCCAAAGCATGTAAGGTTTACAACCACCAAACTTTGTTTCTTTTTCAACAGTCTGTGTAGCAAAGTTATTGATCCTGATACTCTTGATAAGTTGCAAAGAGAAGTGGTTGTTACCCTATGTTAGCTTGAGATGTATTTTCCTCCTTCGTTCTTTGATATCATGGTACATCTTGTTGTCCACTTGACTAGGGAAGTGAAAATGTTGGGACCGGTTTTCTTGCATTGGATGTATCCCTTTAAATGATACATGAGCATTTTTAAATGTGATGTTTGAAACCGTTATCATCTTGAAGGGAGTATTATTGAGGGTTATGTGGCGAGAGAGGTTATGGATTTTTGCAATGACTTTCTGAGTGGTAATGACGCTCTTGTTAATGACAAGAATATTGAGGAGTATTTTGGCAAAGGAATTTTGGGATCACGTATGAAAGTAATCAGCCGTGAGAAGTTGGAATAGGCTCACTTGTATATTTTTCACAACATCGACAAAGTGAGTGTTTATATCGTGGAACATACCAATTTCATCAAGAAACAATATCCTCGAGCCAATTCAATGTGGCTTGCTAGAGAGTATAACAAGACATTTATTAAGTGGTTTTAAGATAAAGTCTTACATCAACTATCTCAACCACCAAATAATCTTGCTAAAAATATCAAATGCCTCACCTTTAAACTAAAATTGAATGTTATGTCTTATGAAGGGTTTGACATAAATGAGTTCTCATATTACACCAAGCGTCAAGATGATAAGAGCGTCGTCCAAAACAGTGGGGTCACCCTTTAAGCGTCTTCATTGTTTTTTGCAAGTGCAAAGGATAAGAGTCCACGTGAAGCTAAAATGTCATATTACAGTGTCATTAAAGACATATGGAAGATTGACTACGTAGATTTCAGAATTCCGCTCTTTAAATGTAATTGGGTTGATAACACCAAAGGAGTTATAGTGGATGAATTGGGTTTCACATTAGTGAACTTTGAAAAGATTTGAGAGAAGGGTGAACCATTCATATTGGCATCACAGGAAAAACACGTATTTTATATTGATGATCCTGCAAATGATAAATGGTCAGTTGTTCTTCATGGTAAAAGACAATTCATTGAAGATCCTATAGATGAAGAAGAGTACTATTATAAGTATGATGACTCGAGTCCATTCCCAGTTGGGTAGCCAACACCACCAAATATTGAAGCTAACGATGACTTGTATGTGCATGGAGATCAAACTGAAGGAATGTTAATTGATAAAAGATTGCAGTATTAGATGCATGTTTTTATTTTTTTATATGTTTTATTTTTCTGAATGTGAACTTCACAATGTTTTATTATCTTCTAGTTATGTTAAATGTATAATGTTTGATTTTCTAATGACAATTTCAGATGGATGAGCATGAGTATGATGACTGTGATGATGATTACCGTGAGGGTGGGGATATCAATGCGATGACTCACAATGTAAGTTTTTAAAATATATCCTATATTTCTATCTATATGTCCATTTATAAGTTATATCCTGTAAGTGTGCTTTTTTTGTTAAATTTTAGGTTGATGGTGTACCCCTTGAAGAACTTGGGGCACTTGATGAGCAACAAAAAAAATTTAAAAAGTGAGGGGCATCACTATGATGATGTAACGAGGCGAAATCACCCCTTTACTAAAAAAATTGAAGAATTAACATCCATTCCAAACACTCTCAGAGGCATGATGGAATGGGCATAAATTTTCCAAATTTATTAAACATTGGTATACAAAAGACCATTAGAAAGCAGTGGAATAAAAAAATAACTGACTATATTCAATTTCATAAAAGGTTTAAAAAAATACATCAAATACTCCCATTAGGGTTTACATCAAGACACATAATCAGGATCTAGATAGAGGGAAGTATAGACTACTACAATCTTGTCTCCAAGCAACATCTCCATCAACCGAGTCCAAGCCAAAAGCTAAGATCTTCCTTGTCTTGTCCATCACCTTGCTCAGCACCTGGGTGGTTGGGAAGGCACCCAGCAAAAAGGGAAAGGGAAGAAAAGTATGTGTCACAAATCTAGTCTAGGATATCAAGATAAGTAAAGCAAATAAAAACAGGCTAGGGTTCATCATATGATGAATATAACAAGAGTACGAGGCTATATACCAAAGAAGCTTGCCATTAACAATTATATCAAAAAGGATTTGCATATAAGATAATTATGTCTACCTAACTAAGTAGGGTTGAGGCACCTACCAGACCTCTAACCTATAGGTGAGGGGAGAATAACACATTCCCAGTCACCTACAATATTATGTGGAGAATAAGACATTCCCCAGGGCGATTATTTACATGCCCTCTGTGAGTGGTTGTACATAAGTACTGCTACTTTAAATTAAATAGAACATAAATCCACATGCTAGAAAAGTAGTCATGGTAAGAGTAGTCATAATATTCAATAAGCATGGCAGTGGGGTATAAGACCCAAACAAGAAGAAATTATAATTTAATTTGAGGCATGAACAACATTAGGATTCAAGAATAGAATATTTAGGGTTCATTTAAGCCTCATTAGGGAAATATAGGGTTTGGCTACAATTATCCCAACATAGGGTGTAAGGAATGCTCATATATAAATAGGGATTTCACATACATAGCACATACCTTTCATTATGATTCATATTACCCACTTTCATTACTTGATTGAGTCCATGATCAAATTTTCCTATTTTCAATTCGTATACATGTATTAGAATGATATATATGCATTAAGGTAGAGAAAACCCATATTTTTACTTTTGTTAAGCAAAACCTTGATTTAGACTATGAAAACATCACCATAGACTTAGTTAGGTTCTTCTAATTAAGAAAACATATAATTTTGCATATTTTGGAGTTACGATGATTAGAGTGTATTTTTGGTGATTTTTCAGTGATTAAATCATTTTCTAGAAAACCACCATCGACAAAACTCAAAACCAATACTTGGAAATATTATTATTGAAAATAAAATGTTTTTATGAGTTTAGGACGTATTTTACTTTAGTTTTTGGACAAAGGAGTCAAAAGTTATGAATTATTGAAATTCGGACAATAAGAAACTGACACATCATCAAACCAAACGAGATAAGCAAAGAGAGAGAGAGAGAGGGAGGGACCTATAATAGGTGTTTTAGGGTTCTAGGTGGGGTTTCACCATGGAATTCCATGGTTATGACCTATAATAGGGTGTAAGGAAGACTAACAGTATGAAAATAGGGAAGGAAGGGAGGAAACTTACTAGTTTTGGTCGAATCCACCAAGGAGGAGCTTTAGAAACCCTAATAGAGCAATTTGGAAACCCTAAGAGCCTTCTTCACCAAGCTAGGATCCCTCTATTACCTTGGGACAGAAACTTCGTTGCCAAATACAAAAGGAAATATTCTCTAAGCTAGAGGAAAGAAAAGGAGAGCAAGAGTTTTCGAATTGTGAGTTGGGAAGGGGTATATATGGCTATATAAAGAAAGAGGTGAAGCATGAGGTGTCTAAGGGACTTTCCATGTGTCTTTAGCCTAGGGCTTAATGGCCATGCAAGAGGACAGCTCATGGACTCTTCTTGGATCTCAAAATTAGGTCCTAAGATACCCTAGAGTCTTCTAGGCCATTCCCACCATTTTTCAAGAAAGAAATAACCTCATTGGTTGATAGCTTTTAAAGATAAGCACCTTTACAAAGAGGGTAATCCCTATAATGCCCTTGGAAATAAATACCATCAAACCAAGGTGAAACTAGGTTCTCCAATGGTTAAAAATCTCGTTAATGGTAAGGGAATATCTAAGGATTAAAATTCAGTTGATAATTTGCAAAGAAAACCTCCCAATTGGGTAAATTGCATAAAAGTCCAGAATGTACCTAAAATTGCATAACTTGCACAAACAACATCCAAATCGAGCCAAATTTGAAACGTATGATCATTTTATGTTTTCAAATCATATCAAAAAGTTAGAATAAGGTTTACATCACTTTATTATGGTAATTAATCTTTTAATGAGGTTTTTGTGCATAAACCCTTATATTGGTACAATTAGTGAATGAATTTCCACTTTACCACTATAAATTCCACTAATTAAACATAAATGATATAAAGGATAGAAATGAAAGGGAAAGATGGGAAAGAGGGTCAAAAGACAAAATTCTAGAATTCAATATGTTATAACACTCCACCCCTTAAAGAGGATTTCATCCTCGAAATCACAAGCAAGAAGGGAAGGGTGAGTGTGCAACATCTCATCACAAAACTTTAGGTTATTTCTCCAACCTTAACTTCTACCAAACAACTCATAAACATATACTCCACAAGCATATAGGTTCTCAAGGATCACCTAGGTTTCATTATTTAGATATTATTTTAGGAGATTTAACATTATTTACATTTTTGGCTCATTAACATTATATTCTTTATGATATCACATTATCACCATTATTTTAATTATGTCTTATCATAATCAATTTATTACCAAGGAAGTTATATTTCGTTATCATCCATGAAACATCGTATATATATATATATTTCTCATTTATCTTACTAAGAATTTTAGAAAAAATTATGGGTTACTCAATTCCCTGAATATACTTGATCATTATCCTTAATATTTTGAACTTAGACTTCATTATCCTTATACTATCACCACATTAAGTTATAAAAAATTATTTTGCATGAAATATTCAATTTGTCTTTAAGTCTTCATTGAATCCAAATTATGTCACATCAATTACATATATTTATATTAAACGTTATCTCATTGCCACATTATCTTTATTGCTCACATTAATTTCTTCATTAATCATTTTCTCATATTTATTTATATTATTGATTTGCACATTTATGTGAATCGAAACACTTCATATTCATATTGAAGCCATTCCATGTATTTTAATGATCAAGGTGACGCATATTACAAATTGATTTACATTAAGTGACTAATCATGTGTATATTAGATAACAAGGTAACATACCATGCATTTCATATTGATGACTTGATTAATATGTGATTAGATGATTATATATATTATTTATGTGTATCAAAGTATGTTAACTGATTATGGCACCTAATGTCATTAATGTATCATGAAAGACATTAAGGATGTATATGTTAAGGTTAGATGATTACAACTTAGGGTTCAGGTTAATATGATCACTATATTTTACTTAGCATGCATTAAGTCCAAGATTAGGTTACACTTATCTTACTTGTCATTTCATTAGGGTTTATTGGTTTATGACATGGGAAACACCATGCATATCTGTTAGAATTAATATGTGAGTTACTCATATTATGTGCATTAGGTATTCATTAGGGTTTGAACATATAAATTATTCCTCAGATGATCATTATATGTTCATTAATATATAAAGAATCATGTTAGGCTATAACTATAACTTATTTGGACCCCACTAAGGTGTCACTCACAACAACCTCCTAAGTATGGGGTTAGGGTTTCTAAAGATAGTGTATATAGATCTCAAGATGTCATAGGGCTCCATCCCCCTAAAGAGGATTTCATCCTCAAAATCTAACTACCCAACATCATCAAGCTAACTATACTCCAACCCTTAAAGGGTTCAACCTATCAAGCCAAAATACACTAGGGTTAAAGGATGAGTCTAACTTAACCATGTACAAGATCCATCACACTTCCACTACACACTCTGATAGCTCACTTAACCCCAAACTTCAAAGTCTAGGTTCTAGGAATAACTATCCAAACATGTGGTCCTATGGGTCATAAGGAAACTAGTCTTGGTATCCATCCTCAAACAAGTCACCATAAACCTAAAACTTAGGGTTCCCAAAGATATAAAACATAGATGTCTAAGGTCACTATTGCCTAAAAGCAAACTATTTCAAACAATCCATTTTAGCTTAGGCCAGGCCGGTATCATATGGATTTGGGAGTCCTCGTAAACCAAGCAAGTGGCGCGGAGGAAAATATTGCCAACCCCCAGAACATGATCCTTTCTAGACACCTTTGCTTCAACTTAATGCCCTAATAGTTTCCTAAATCCAAACCTAAACAACATTAAGTTATGCATATTTTAGTTATAAGTATTTTAGAGTTTTATTCATCATGATACTAATGTAGAACTATAGGGTCCTAAATCAACCTTTCATCATTTATAGATCAATTGTAGGGAAACCATTTCACCTAAAGGAACTATGTAAGGTATGGATTCTAATTAGGGAGACAAAACTGAAATAGTCAGATTCTGACTACCATGGGCTCTGATACCATGCTATAAAGAGAGTGAAATCACCCCTTTACTAAAAAATTTGAAGAATTGACATCCATTCCAAACACTCTCAGAGGCATGATAAAATGGGCATAAATTTTCCAAATTTATTAAACATTGGTATACAAAAGACCATTAGAAAGAAGTGGAATAAAAAAATAACTGACTATATTCAATTTCATAAAAGGTTTACAAAAATACATCAAATTCTCCCATTAGGGTTTACATCAAGACACACAATCAGGATCTAGATAGAGGGAAGTCTAGACTACTACAATCTTATCTCCAAGCAACATCTCCATCAACTGAGTCCAAGCCAAAATCTAAGATCTTCCTTGTCTTGTCCATCACCTTGCTCAACACCTGGGTGGTTGGGAAGGCACCCAGCAAAAAGGGAAAGGGAAGAAAAGTATGTGTCACAAATCTAGTCTAGGATATCAAGATAAGTAAAGCAAATAAAAATAGGCTACGGTTCATCATATGATGAAGATAACAAGAGTATGAGGCTATATACCAAAGAAGCTTGCCATTAACAATTATATCAAAAAGGATTTGTATGTAAGATAATTATGTCTACCTAACTAAGTAGGGTTGAGGCACCTACCGGACCTCTAACCTATAGGTGAGGGGAGAATAACACATTCTCAGTCACCTACAATATTATGGGGAGAATAAGACATTCCCCAGGGTGATTATTTACATGCCCTCTGTGGGTGGTTATACATAAGTACTGCTACTTTAAATTAAATAGAACATAAATCCACATGCTAGAAAGTAGTCATGGCAAGAGTAGTCATAATATTCAATAAGCATGGTAGTGGGGTATAATACCCAAACAAGAAGAAATTATAATCTAATTTGAGGCATGAACAAATTAGGATTCAAGAATAGAATATTTAGGGTTCAATTAAGCCTCATTAGGGAAATATAGGGTTTGGCTGCAATTATCCCAACATAGGGTGTAAGGAATGCTCATATATAAATAGGGATTGCACATACATAGCACATACCTTTCATTATGATTCATATTACCCACTTTCATCACTTGATTGAGTCCATGATCAATTTTTCCTATTTTCAATTCGTATACATGTATTAGAATGATATATATACATTAAGGTAGATAAAACCCATATTTTTACTTTTTTTTAGCAAAACCTTGATTTAGACTATGAAAACATCACCATAGACTTAGTTAGGTTCTTCTAATTAAGAAAACATATAATTTTGCATATTTTGGAGTTACGATGATTAGAGTGTATTTTTGGTGATTTTTCAGTGATTAAATCATTTTCTAGAAAACCACCATCGAAAAAACTCAAAACCAATACTTGGAAATATTATTATTGAAAATAAAATGTTTTTTTGAGTTTAGGACGTATTTTACTTTAGTTTTTGGACAAAGGAATCAAAAGTTATGAATTACTAAAATTCAGCCAATCAGAAACTGACACATCGAGGGAGGGAAAACACCATTCGACCTAATATCATGGTTTTAGTTTAATAGTTAACCAAACTAGATCTTCTAGAGAAGGTAAATTGGTAAGAAACCAAAACCCTAGATGAACATGGTAAATAGAGATGGAAATCATTGATTTTAAACATAGATGCATGAATTTTAAGCATGTAGCAAGCAATATATGAGAAGTGGGTTATGAAACTCACCTCAAGGGAAGATAAGAAGGTCCAAACAGAAAGGATCCGAGCTTAGAAGGTCTGGTTGCTCCAAGCCTAGCTCCTTTCTTGGACAAAGATCACCTTCTCAACTTAGAGGTGATAAACCCTAACAAAAGAGCTTAGAGATGAGGTGTTTTAGGGTTCTAGGTGGGGTTTCACCATGGAATTCCATGGTTATGACCTGTAATAGGGTGTAAGAAGACTAACAATATGAAAATATGGAAGGAAGGGATGAAACTTACTAGTTTTGGTCGAATTCACCAAGGAGGAGCTTTAGAAATCCTAATAGAGCAATTTGGAAACCCTAGGAGCCTTCTTCACCAAGCTAGGCTCCCTCTATTACCTTGGGACAGAAACTTCATTGCCAAATACAAAAGGAAATATTATCTAAGCTAGAGAAAAGAAAAGGAGAGAAAGAGTTTTCGAATTGTGAGTTGGGAATGGGTATACATGGCTATATAAAGAAAGAGGTGAAGCATGAGGTGTCTAAGGGACTTTGCATGTGTCTTTAGCCTAGGGCTTGATGGCCATGCAAGAGGACAGCTCATGGACTCTTCTTGGATATCAAAAGTCGGTCCTAAGAGACCCTAGAGCCTTCTAGGCCATTCCCACCGTTTTTCAAGAAAGAAATAACCTCATTGGTTGATAGCTTTTAAAGATAAGCACCTTTACAAAGAGGGCAATCCCTATAATGCCCTTGGAAAGAAATACCATCAAACCAAGGTGAAACTAGGTTCTCCAATGGTTTAAAATCTCGTTAATGGTAAGGGTATATCTAAGG
Source organism: Alisma plantago-aquatica (assembly GCA_963693085.1). Lineage (NCBI taxonomy): Eukaryota > Viridiplantae > Streptophyta > Magnoliopsida > Alismatales > Alismataceae > Alisma > Alisma plantago-aquatica. Next base: position 681,641,956 of record OY856410.1, on the reverse strand, counting down.
ATTAAATTTCAGTTGATACTTTGCAAAGAAAACCGCCCAATTGGGTAAATTGCATAAAAGTCCAGAATGTACCTAAAATTGCATAACTTGCACAAACAACATCCAAATCGAACCAAATTTGAAACTTAGGATCATTTTATGTTTTCAAATCATATAAAATGTTATAGTAAGGTTTATATCACTTTATTATGGTAATTAATCTTTTATTGAGGTATTTGTGCATAAACCCTTATATTGGTACAATTAGTGAATGAATTTCCACTTAACCGCTATAAATTCCACTAATTAAACATAAATGATATAAATGATAGAAATGAAAGTGAAAGATGGGAAAGAGGGTCAAAAGACAAAATTCTAGAATTCAGTATGTTACAGATGAACAAGTTACTACAAAAAAGGGGTAATGGACCCAAATTGGCTGTGGATTTTGATCATGCAGGAAATCCAGTTGGAGTGAACCACAACTTGTTTATTTCATATCTTGGGGTTCTTACTCATAGACATTATAGTCCTAATGTAGAATCTTGGCATAAAGTTCCTAAGGGGAAGAAAGAATTAGTATGGAAGGAACTATGCATGAGTTATTATTATTTGCAATTCTATTTTGTAGATTACTAATTTTTAGGATACTAGTTAGCTGTATAGTCCTTTTGCAGAGTATATTTGAACTAGATGAAAGCCTGCATCATAAATGTGTGATGCAGTGTTGTGGGAGGGTCCTAAGGAACTATAGGACAAATATCACTTGAGATTACATACGAGATGCTGAGAGGAGGAAGAAGTCAACCACTGAGCAATGGAACTACCTGGACCCCAATGACTGGGAGGAGTTTGTTGCCAAAAGAAAAACTGACAAATTCAAGGTATTAAGCGCCACTCCCAATTTAATTCATATACATTCTTATGTATTCACCTATTCAAGATTGACCTTTAGTGTTACTAACCAAATCAATGTGCTTACTAACAAGGCTATCCGTGATGCTCAAAGAGCAAGGCGTGCACTGAATGTGCATGACCACATGATGGGTCCAAAAGGCTATGCAGGCGTTCGCCAAAGACTACAGGTTGTTGTTGCTATTGCTGAGTCTGCTGCTACTCAGGAGACTAGGGAGTCCTCTACAGTTGCTCCCGCACCTCTGCGCCATACTGTGTGCATAGCTGGGAGGCAAAACAAGAAAGGAGATATAACCAAACCCGCAACTGCTGAGGCGACTACAAAAATGGTAAAATTCAACTCTCAGAGCAATCAATATTGATTATTATGTTTACTTACCAATTTCTATTAATGGTGATTAGTTGGAGCTTCACGAGCAGAGGAAGCAAGGCAAGTTCACCCCTGAGGGCACAAGGGAGGAATTGACAGTTTCTCTTGGTAACCCAGAGCATCCTAGATGTGTTAGGGGTGTAGGCACTGGTGTGGGCATAAAAGCGTTCTTTGGGCCATCACAGCGCAAACAAGTCCCAAAAGTAGGATTTTCAAAAGTTGAGATAACCTATTCTTTTTTAGAATGTTATTGCAAAAGGGAATTCAATAATTACAAGCTAGCATTTCTTGTGTCCATGTATTGGAAAATGAGTTAATTAATAGGAGAGTCCATGAAGTAATGAGCAAGTGGAAGGAGTATCTTACTGCCACTCAGACAATACCTATGGCGTCCCACTCTTTTCGTACTATAGAGGTGGTTGGGAGTATTCCTGTTGTGGTGATCGAATCGCCAAAACACGAGATACGAATGCGGAAGCGATTAACTAATTAAAACTACTGCGGAAGCGTTTTGTTAGCAGTGGAAGTATTAAAAATCACTAGAAATTAAAACTTTTTCATAAAGAAACATGATGAAATGTTTACAGACTGATCCATCATTACATCTCTACAAAATCACATTTTGAGAATTACAAACATCAATTACCTTATTAACTGTACAAGGTAAGATACAAAAATCTCGAGGCATTAAATCAAAAATCTCAGATCTACTTTTAAATATCTAAAGACTCCTAGGACCTGAGAGTACAGAGATGACACATAGGACATTCTATCTACAAAACTTGACAGACAATGTCTCCACCTGAGGATCACTGTTGTCCCTGGTGTTGCTGCTGTTGTTGCTCACCCTCAGATGGGTTCCTTCGTCCTCGGCGTCTACCTAAAAATTCAAATCCCACAGGGGTGAGAAAATTTGAATAATTGTCCCAGCGAGAGTTATAACTCTCCGACAGAAGCTTTGTTATTGCATTAAAGGAATAACAATAAGCAGTAAAACTATAAACATTTAACAACATGTTTAATATTAAGTAAAGCAACATTCTCTTAGGAAATCATTTCAATTATAACTTAATTTAATATCAAGGCATATCTCAATAAGGAATATGAAGAACATGTATACTAGTTATTTATCTAGAATATTCTAAATAATGTATCATCAATCATTGTTTCTCGTAGTTCAACCTAAGCAATGATGCTACACGGCTGATTATGTTTTTCAAACATTATTATGCCCTGAGGAGATGAGTTACACCTCTCATACTCCAAACGACCGTTACGAAATCGCAATCAATACCATACATAGGTCATCAGAAGAGTCAGATTCCTATGACCTCATCTTCCTCAGTCAGTGTGAGGACCAACCTGCAGGACATCTCGTGTCTCTGCTATAATAGCTTTCCAGGGTATTCTGGCAACTTTGCTATTAGAGTTACAGTGGCATTATGTACTCTCTTCGCTATCGAGGGATTTCTTGTTTATCTCACACCGATGCGGCATTAACAACATCATCGGGAGATTAGTAATACACCATCCCGGCATAAACATATAATGAAGGATTGATGGATTAAAGGTTCATCTCACATCACATCCTACATTAGGACGTAAGGATATTCACATCCATAACCCCAACATACTCAAAAGTATGCTCTCCAGGAGTTCCCTTAGGAAAACCTGTTTCACCGTGATTTAACTTCTGACATTGATGGATCTATGGTCAGGGCTGTACATGATATCATTAAACTTGATTATTTAAGTACATTATGGCATTCTTTTACCATCAGGCATGTTTCCAAACACAAACCATTTAAAACAATTGCTATAAGGGAAGAATACTAAGTGTATCAAGTTTATGTTACATGTTAGTAATACTGGGATATCAATCCCTAACCATTTCATCATTATGATTCAGGAACATGGGTGTTCAAACCCTTAGATCATCATAAGTCATTTAACAGCATGACCTTGATTGTAACAATACAGATGGTCTTCATGGCTCATACAGCCTATCCATCTCAAAAGTTACCTTTTAATAGACAACATAACATATCATTGTTTTCAAATCTTAAAGAATACTTTCAATGAATGTGGCATCATAACCCTTACCTGGATATGATTACCTCTTGTTAACAACCTGCATGACTAATATAATTGAAAACATGCACATTATATCTGTATCAGCACAATACAAGTTCTTTTCAATTTAATCATAGAACACCACGACCGTGCTACCTTGCACGGTCGTGCAAGAGTAAGCCACCACGGTCGTGCTACCTAGCACGGTCGTGTTACAGACAAAAATACCACGATTGTGTCACATCACCACGGCTGGTTGCTAGGGTTAAGTTTCCTTTTTAATTCAATTAGGGTTATTCAACCCCTTTAACTTATAAAGGCATAATGATTACTTATTCCATAATCAGGTATAGAGTCTCATGCTTAAAAGCATAACCCAAAAATTAGGGTTTACTGTTCATACCATTACATTTCCTAATTTAGGGTTTATTATTCACATTATATCACATTACCCTAAATTAGGGTTTACTATTCACATTACATCTTATTTCCCTAGATTAGGTTTTACTATTCACATTATTGTGAATTAAGATCATACCATCATCATGTATGAGGATCACTTCCATTAATGTCCTCAAATTAGGTTAAGATTCATTATCCATCATAATTAGGGTTTTCATGATCTCACTATGAAGGATCATACCCTAATTGGATACATTTATACATGTAGGAATTTTATTACTTGATTCACTTTCATATTAGGAGTCTTCTCTCTCCTCTTAGTATTAGGTGATGTTTACATCACTCTTGATTAAATTAAGTCAAATCAACCTTGACAATATAAGTCATGTCATCACCATTATGGTCATTAGGGTTTACTTGATCAAGGGGTATAAGTCATACTATCCCATCAAGGGTACTTTGGTAATGTTCACTATTGACCTTATCATGCATCAATCCACTAATTACTTTAGGTATCATTAAGGTTTAGGTTAATCAACTATTAAACCATCTTAACCTCTAAAGCATCAAACGTTCTTGACCTTTTTAAACCCCAAATGGTTTTGCACTTTCAACCCCCAAATGGTTTTGAAACCGTTTGATGGTGTTGACCGTTTGGTACCTTTGACTTTTGAAACCGCATGGCAAGGTACACCCTCAAGACCGTTTCCCCTAGGTGAGGTGAAGACCATTTGGTCTCGTTGACCATTTGACCAACTTTGAATTTTGAAACCGCATGGTCACCAAACGGTTTGGGATCATTTGGTCCCAAATAGTCTTGAGACCATTTGGACCCAAATGGTCTTGAGACCGTTTGGTCCAAACACCCTCAAAACCGCATGGACCAAAAAGTGTCTCAACTAATCCAATTGAGTTAGAGATTTCAATGTTGAACCCCTCAAACGTTCATGGACTTGTTAACCACTTATCAATTGAGTCAATTAGATCAACCTTCAACTGATTTGACCCTCAATTGATCACTAATTAGGGCTTGGATCACAGATTTAATCATTAGGTCACTAATCGATTATACTTCATCTTGTTGCCTTTCAATCTACAACTACTTAACCATGGTCAACCCTAGACCTCCAAACGGTCTTGGTTGACCCCCAAACGGTCTTGGGATCATTTGGACATCCTCCAAACGATCTTGAGACTGTTTTCCCATTATTTCATCAAAAACCAAGACAATCACTTAAAGGTTGAACCCTAAATTTGGTCACAAAATCAACACTTAGTTGTTTAACAATTCAATAGTATTGGACCCTCAATTGGTCAACCCCTCTTAACCCTAGACCTCCAAATGGTCTTGGGTGATCACCAAACGGTCTTGAGACTGTTTGAGTGATCCCCAAACGGTTTTGAAACCGTTTGGGACACTCAACCCAAACTTCAACATCATAGCATTATTGAAATCAACAATTAACCCGATTAGGGTTTAGGTGACTAATGTGCCTTCAATTGATGATTTACTTGGAATTAGATGATGATTTTTGGTGGGTGATTAGTCCACATTATTTACAACAGTCCTCCAAATGGTCAACTCTTGGTCAACACATCCAAATGGTCTTGGACCGTTTGCTTCCATGCGTTCTTAGTTGAAACCGTTTGCTTTCAAACGGTTTGGGAAACCGTTTGAGCAAGAGGTGGAAGACCGTTTGCTAAAGTGAAAACTTGGATAAACATTGGAAATAACTTCATCATCTTCTTCCTCAAGAACAAGGGCTGTTCTTTACGGAATTTCTAGCAAGAGCACTTAAAAGTGTCTAAAGAATAAGAACAAGCAATGATTCTAGGAGAAGGAGATGCACTTAACAAAGTTAAAGGTTTAGAGTTATAAAACCCGCCTCTAGGACTGATCCAGAGCTCCTAGATTCGTAGATTTAATGGTGGCTTGAGCTCCACATGTCTTCCAAGGTCTGTTCTTCAAGATTTGGATGGAGAAGATGGCTAGAAAGAAGAATTGTGTAAAGAAAACTAACAAACCAACCTTGTATTAGGATTTTCTCCATGAATTCGAGCTAGGTGATGGTCAAAACTTACCCAAACCAGCTTGGTCGTCTTCCTCTACTCCTGAGATTCTCCTTAGTCGGCCAAGGAAAGAGGATAAGTGAAGGAATGAAGGGAAACGTTCCCTTGCTTTGTGGAAAAAGAGTTACTTATATATTTTTGAGTATTTTCAAGGCAAGGAAGATTATTTCCTTTATTTGCCAACTATATCCACCAACCCCTTCTCCACTTCTTGGCCACGTTTATCCCTCCATATCACATTTAAAACCCCTATCTCAACCAAGGTTAAAGGAAAGAGGAACCAAACACCTTACTAAGTTGCATATGTAAAAGGGTCATTTTGCCTAAAACTTAGTTATTTACATATTAAGGTTATCTTTCTTATTTGATCAATAAAATGAGGCACCCTCCTCATTATCCTCAATATACTTGATCTCAAGAGTCATGAAAGATACTCTAGAGCATACATTTTACATATTGCACCCTATGTTTTGGGTAAATTGCATTTTACACAAAAACTAGGTTTTAAAGCACAAGGATTGCTCTACAAGCTATATCTTGGTGCCCAAGCTTGAAGAATCCTTTCCACCACATCATACTCATACTTATGATGTCTCAAAATTAGAGGAACATCTGAACATGTGCAATTTTCAAGTTAACCCCTTTAATTGGGTAATTTGCACATTAGTCCATTTTTAACAAAACAATATTACAACATTGTTCAAAAAGGACTGAAATAGAAATATAAGTTCCTCAAAAGCTTTAATTACATAAAAAAAGATAACCTCAAGCATATAATCACATATTTAAGCAAAACCACCTAGGGTTAGTACATAACCCAGATCAGGGATGTTACACTTGTAGACCCACCACCTAGCACGTCCGTTGTAAGTATTTTTATGACATAGTAGCTAGTCTTTTCAAGATGATATGTTTATGTATATATGTATATAACATACTTTACATAAATTTGTAAGGGTTGAAGCCATGCCGTCTAAAAAGCAAAGAATTTATCATTGCAGAGGATGAGGGTTACCCACTCCTTGTAGGGGACATGTTTCATGGCACTCCAGTACCAGATGGTGCAGTTCGTGTGAACCCAAGACTTGTACTCCACCAGTGGAGGCATCTTCCATTGCTATATTCCCACCCATATTCTGAAACACTTGGTGAAGCAGTAGGCAGAGTGATATTGTGGCCCGCAGAAGATGTCATCTATACTGATATTGTATGGCAAATTTACATTATGTTAATTTGTTTGCGTGTATATACGAGCTTGTCAATTGATCTGAAATTATATATACAGGTCAAAAGGAAGAAACCCGCTATAGCTCGGCCTCCACCTCCACCTCTTCTTGAAGTACCTAGTTGGCTTCCAAGGGACCTATACAACTCATTAGGTCCTAATTGTAAGGGTATGGCAGTATGGATAGGCGAACATGACCTAAATTCTCCTATAAATGTTTCTATTGCGATGGATGTTGCAGGCAAATCATATGATAACAAAATATTTATACAAGATCTTTCGGAGTTGTTTCATTATGATTGGTTGAATACATCTATGATAGAGCTATGGATATGGTGAGATCTTGTTTATATATCCATATACCTTGTTTTATATATGGTGATCTAGTTTCTTATATATTAATGCATACATAATACATGTTTTGCAACCACTTACACACGATTTGTAAAGATTTTTCATTTTCCCATGTGGGATTTCTAGTTCCATCTTTGATCAGTCTTGTAGATAAAGATCCTTCACCAGTTACCTCATACTGCTCTACCACTTTTAATTATTTTGGTACAAAAAAGAAGTCAGTGATAATAGCTCCATACAATGTTGAGTAAGTTTACTTTGCTTATAATTTGGACTTAAGAAAATTACATTTTTATTGTGGATTTTGAGTTATTAATTTTTAACTTTCTTACCTCTAGTGGTAGGCATTGGGAGTTAGTGGTTATTTTCCCCAAGATGTGGACTATTTATTATATAGATCCTTCGGGGAAGGAATTAGACTCATTATATGGACACTCAATGAAAAGGCCATTATTCATGTGAGAAATTTGTCATATTTTATATCCGTTAACATCTATTATTACATTATTATTTAATAATACAATTTAGTGTGTTACATTAACATGTAGGGCTTTAAAAGTGTTCAAAAAAGCTAGAGGAAAAATGGCCAAGACAGAGAAACCGTTACTTTGGGAGAATTTGAAAGTAATTTCCTGACTGCAATGTATATATTATTTATGTGAACTATGCTTGTTTGTATTTGTTAACATTTTGTATGTTTCAATTTATAGTGTGCTACACATAACAACATATGGGCATGTGCATACTACGTGATGCGATATATGGACCTAATTATCAAACATGCTACAATGGAAATCGAAACCATACAATTGGTATTATATATAGTCTCACTAGATAATATGAAATATATCAATCTTATTATATATTATTAATTTTATATATACGTCATTCTCTTTGTAGGTGTTTAAAACCAGTAACTTCACTACAGGTGAAAAGTTATTAGATATACATACTTCATATATGATGCAAGAATTAAATGATGTAAGAGAACAATGGGTAAAAGCCTTACAAGTAGTGGGAATTTTTTTATTATCATTAGAATATTGATGGCGATGACGATGATGATAATGATAAAAAATGATATTTCTAAACTTTATTGTCATAGTTATTTATGTATTTGATGACATGCTAAACTTTGAAAGACACACTTATATATACATGTCTGAATGAATTTTTTTGAATTGGCTTATCTATAATACATATGTGTGTGAAGATGAATACATGAATGTTTTTACATGTGTTTGAATGTGAAAGGAGATGAAATGAATGGAACTGTAGGTTGCTACATGTGTGTGAATATGAAATGGAGGAATGAAATGGAACTACATGTTTCTACATGTGTGTGATGAAATCATATGAAATGTGCTTATACATGTGTGTGAATCATCCCATATTAATTGTCCATCCTTGTTAATTTTGTAGGTTTGTGGCCTGTTGTTAGATGAAATCAATGGATGTTGTAAACCTGTAGTTTAGAACTGAACTGTAGGTTCTGCATCCTACTCACCAGCCGGACAACAGGCCTGCAACCTGATAAGAAAAAAAACAAAACATAGTTGTCAGTTAAAAAATAAATCAACAACAAAAAGTTTACTCGTCGGTGATTAATATCTAATCGACGTCTTTATCCCTTAATGGTGTTGGTTACTATTTAATATTAGGTCAACAGAGTCAGTTTTATGTTGCTAACCGACATCTATGGTCTAACCTGGGGCCAATTTTTTTCTGGGATGGGGATGTGGTGTCGGTTATGACTAGATAACCGACACATATTGCACCATGTTGGCATGTTTTTTGGGTTTGCAAATCGGGGGATGACTTTGTGGCATCCGTTATGAAATTGACGCTGAAAGTGTCTTCATTTAGTGTCACCCACTTGGGTTTCACTTGGAAACTGACTGCAAAAGTCATACTTAACCGACACTAAAGGTGATATCTGTACTAGTGCACGTGTGCTAAGAATGCCTCGCACCCATGTCACAATAGTCTCTCAGCTATCATTGTTGATACTAGACATGTTGGAAGAATCTTCTTATCTCCCTAAAAGATTCATATCTCACCACCATATGTGAACATAGCTTGCTTGGAACCACAATTCAAGACTACCTTATACTTTTGCAAGGTATCCATCCCAAGCATTACATCAAATCCATGTATCTCAAGTGGTATAAGATCCACTTGAATGTTGTGTTCTGAGAAATAAAGAACATAGGGGGACCATACCTCTTGTAACACTACAAAACCAACTAATGGAGTTTCTAGCAACAAGTTATCTGTTTTACAACTAATAGGAAAACAACCGTTATAAACCACTTCACAAGTGATAAAGGAGTTTGTAGCACATGGGTCAATAAAAACATATGTGAAGCAAGATGAAGACATATCAGAATGAAATAACTCCATCTGACCTGTCACAACTCATGAGTTGACTATTGCTTCTAGCTGACTCATAGCATAGAATCTTGATATTGCATGTTGCTGACCACATCCTCGGCTACCTTGTGCAGATGAACCTACTTGAGACGCCTGTCCACGTCCTCATCCTTCTGTAGCACTATTGAACTATTGCCTCTGAGAGCCTTGCTGACTCTGTCTTAGTGGTTGGGTTACCTCAGTATCTCTTACTGGACAATCCCTCATCAGATGTCCTGTCTATTCACACTTGTGGTAGGTTCTGGTCTCTTGTTGTGGACTAGATGGCCCAGTTACTGACATTGATTCCGCACTATGGGCTCCAGTAGGCAGTAAATTATGGCCTCTACCCTTACTTGATGTCCACTGCATTTGAGCATTGAACCTCTGCGATGTTGACAACGTAGAAAACCTTGGTTTCTTATAGCTTCGAGACCACTATCCTTGGAACTGGGCAGGTCATTTCCTAAAATTGGCCTCATGTTTCTCAATTAGTGACCTTTCTATCCTCCTAACTGATTCTACAAACATAGCAAATATCACCTTATTCTCCAAAGCAATTGCATGAGTGGTTAACTCAACGTTCATACCCTTTTCAAAATGTTGAATCCTCTCCTGGTCTGTAGTAGCCATGTACGAACAAAACCACAGAAGCTCCATGAAATTAGCTTCATACTCATTAATCTTCATAGGCCCTTGCCTAATTAATTGAAACTATGAGATTTTCTCATCTAGATACGTCTGAGGAAACTACCTATTGGTGAACTCACGTCAGAATTCCTCCCATCTGATCTCAACATTAAGCCTTTTTTCCTCTTTGATGGCCCACCAATGGCCAACACTTCCCTTTAACAGGTACAAAACATGCCTAACTTTGTCAGTTTTTGGGATGCTAAGGATCTTAAAAGCTTTTTCTATCTCAATGAGCAACATATATGCATATGTTGGTTCATATGTTCCAGCATATTATATACCTCCTACATGACATAGTCATTCAAAAGTCTTACTAGAACCCAAAGTCTCTACATTGGGTACTGATGCCCTAGGTGGTGGTGCCGGTATCCTATCTTCCATATGTGATACTGTCGTCATGAACTGCCCAAAGAGAGCATGGAAAGTAGGGTTCTCCAACATAGTCTGATCCAGTTGGGGATTCTCAAGCACTTGTTCTTCTCTTTAATGTTCCCTTGTACCTCTTCCTGGTGTAGCAATGTTGCTCTCCGCAACATGTTCTTCATGTTCTCGAGACATTTTGAAGATTTACTTCTTCTTCTATATAAGCAAAAGTCACTATCAGATAAACTGGAGAACACTAAAATAGACTCAACAACCTTAATCCTATGTCCCTGTAGACTCAGTGAACCTAAGGCTATGATACCAAAAATTGTGACGACCTCTATCAAACTGACAACATTATCACATAAAACTACACTGAAATAATCATTAACAACGGATTACCAAAAATCACTAAAATTTAAAACCTCTTTTTCTAAGAGATCCTCTGCCACAAAACTCTTTTCAAGAAGAACCAAACCATATATATACATCATGGTTCACTTTATACATATATTGTTCCATCACCTTATAAGGACATGAGATAATAGTTGCTTTACCAAAACATATACAAAAGCAACATTATGCATCGAGGTGTACTAACCAAAATCTCAGATCAATCATAAAATTATTTGCACACTATCTCCCAAAGGACCTGAGAGTAGAGGGATGACACATAGGACTATATCTACAAGACACATAACAACACACTCAACCTAAACTATTACTGTTGTTCTGGTTGTTGCTTCTTACTTTCTACTGCATGATCTCTACCTCCTCGTGTACATCCACCTAAAAAGATGTAGAGCCCATGGGGTGAGACAACAAGTCCCAGTGAGAGATATAACTCTCAGCCACCATTATTATTATCACAGTTAAACTTTTATGAATGAGAGCAGAAGAAACCTTTATTGAATTAAACATGTATAACTGTTGATTATATACAAGATAGAGCAGTCTCAACATCTCATTAGTTCAAATATATACAACTGAGCAATAGATCATTTAATCACTTTTTAAAAGAATATGAAGAACATATAAATTTTTTATAAACTAAACAATATAAAACAAGGAATGACTTAAACCAATGTTTCTATATTTGATCCTTAAACAAATACACTATATGGCTGAATGCATCTTTAAACAATCCATCTTATGCCCTGCAGAGATGGGAATATACCTTCCATGCTCCAACTAACCACTGTGAAGTAAGCATCAGTGCCATAAAGGTCTTATGGAAGAGCCAAAATCCACGACCTCTCCTATCTTGGTCAGTACAAGATTATTGGCAGAGAGTATGAGTCATTCTGCATTATAGCTAGCCTAGTGTATAGAGGCTCTTCACTATAGAGATACAACACGTAGCATGTTCTCTTATTAGGGTATGACCTGTAATTAATCATTATTATATAAGGATGTGGTCCACAACCAATCCTGATTGTTTGCTGAGTCACGATACAACCACACTTTTATTAGGGTATGACCCAAAATTGATCCTAATATTCAGGGTATGACCAGTAGCCAATCATGTTAGTTAAGGATACAAGGAGATGATTTGCACCCTGCATATTCAATAATATGCACTCTGAGTAAAAATCATTTCACCACTCAACAAATCCTAACACTGAATGAATCTATGTCCAAATGCAAAGACAATAATCCATATGTATCATTTTTCATTCTTTTATCCTTGTATCAAGTTAGGGTTTCCACCAAACCAATATCGGTTTGTGCATTGAAGTTCACATAATCTTTAAGCCCAAACCCTTCATCCATTATTACTATAGTTCATGAAAAATAGCCTCATATATCCACTACAACTCATATAACCATCATTCAAACAAGGAAAATCGAAGTAGAAGAGGAATCACCAAGTATTGCATGATAGAAGGTGAATAATAATAAAGTTGAGTTCAAGTTATATAACCCGCCTCAAGATCAACACAAGAGCTTCAAGTTCTAAAGATCCACAGTTCTAAGGATGAATATGACTTATCAAAAGTCTAAGACTTGATCACAACACTTCTATACGAAAGAAGATATCATAGTAAGGAACTAGGTAAATAAGGAAGGAAAGGAAAGAATCATGATCCAAGAAGCATAGTCTTTCCAAGGTTAAAGATGATCATGGATTTACCTTGGGAAAGTTTCTCGGCTTCCCCTTGCTCCTTGAGATCCTAGGGTCATCCACCAAGCAAGAGATGGTACAGGAGTCGAAAGCTTTACTAGGAGGTTAAAAGATAGGCTTATATAATTTAGGCTCATGAAAGAGAGTGTTTGTGAAGTGTCATCACCATATGTACTTTATGTGACTCGTGTCCATGCATGGTGACTTCATGCATCCATAATGATCTTTCCATGCAAATCTTATAAGAATAATCCATAGATAAGATATCAGTCATTGGGTATCTTGCTTGACAAGATATCACAACCCAATATCACTTTATGTGCAAACCGATACAACTTTTGCAAGGAACATGTAAACCGATAGGCTTCACCTACTTGAGGTTCTTAGCCTGAGATGAGCACTTTCAAAGGTTACCAAACCGATATGGGATCTCCTTTATGGCTTCCAAGCTAATAGGCATTCCCATATACACTTCATAGCTCGACCCAACCTCATCTAGGGTTCAAAACACTAAACACTTCTTTGATTCTTTCACCGCAATCAGTGCTATCATTCAACTAAGATTCAAACAAGGCACCCCCTTCTTTCTCTTTCCTCTAGTTGATGCTAAGAGAGAGAAGGAACATTATAGAGGTGATAATTGCACATAAACCCCTCATTTGGGTAAATTTCAATCTTTACCAAAGTTATCATATAAGGCAAATTTTTTTTTGCAAATAAGTTCAAACTTGAGAAATAAATTATCCTCAAGTCTTAATTACTTTTCAAAAGATTAAGACAAGGTTCTGAAAAACTTACTTAGGCAAAGCTTCTAGGATTATCCCAAAACCCAGGTCAAGGGTGTTACCCATAGAGCCATGTAACAATAAAGAACAAAAAAATATAACTATTTTTATATTTCAAAAAGATCCTAGTGACATTGCTCTACACCTTAAGAAGGTGGTGATAAAAAATACTAAAATGTTACATCTATTTACATCTGAGACCCTTATCAGAGGGTAACTAAGTCATTGCAAGCTAATCTCATGTCAAATTTTTTAATGTGGTTATCTTGATTTCATCTAAAATTCCTACGTCTAGGTGGTTTTGGGAATGACACCTAGCAAAAGGAACAAAATTGTATGTGTCAGAACACTTCCGAGTATGTGCACAAAAGTAACATTTAGGCATATTAGTACAAAGTGATTCTACAAAGATGGTTTCTTTACAAGAGAGGGATATAAAAAGTATGTGAGTTCAAAAAGCTATAAACAAGATAATGAGGCATATGAAGAATAATAACATTACATGAGGTGTCTTTACATGAATCTATTCATAAATAAAACAATTGCATGTATATAATGTAATTAATAATTACTAAAGCAGTGCCACGACACCAAGGATCATGGATCTAAAAATAGGGATGACAGAATAGCATGCCTGGGCGGAATAGCATGCCCTTGTGTTATTATGGGTGGAATAACACGCCTCAAATAGAAAAGCATGTCCTTATATAGAAGCATGGTTATGCAAATGCATCTATGTTAGCTAAATTAGACTGAAACTAGATGCAGAATATGGAGGCAAGACATATGTCATCAGTCACATCAACAAAATTAATTTATATGACAAGAGGGGTTACAAATCCAAAATAACAAGCACGAACATGTTTTTAGGATTTTTGAAAGGATTGCCACATGAAAGGCATATATTTGCAAATAAGAAGAAGTAATATCAATAGTTGTCTCATTATGGGAATGTTTATGTCAAAGTTGTATAAATGCCTAAATTAAAATAGAGATTGCACATACATGATCTTCACATCTAAAGGTCAACTCAATGGATATATGTGGTCCCCAAAGTTGAGTATACATCCTAGTAACACATTATATAAGTTAGTCAAACCAAGTTGAACATATTCATACCTTCCTATTATGTTATATGTATCATTCTTATCCTAGTCCCAATCACCTAATTTTGTATTAGGCTTGTTAATCTTAATAGGTGGATACATGATTGGATATATATTTTTGTTCTTATACACATATTTAGCCACATAATCCTAAGCATGTTAATATAAGGGAGTTTGTTTATGTGACATTCTCTGTCAAGTTATGCGTTATGTTCCCAAACCACCATTGACTTTATATTTTCAGTAGTGATATGCTTATTTCACTTGCATGAAGGTTCATTTTTGTTGATTGTGCTTACATGGCACATCGTGTTTGATTGTTCTTATGTATTCCAAATTATATGATTGTTCTTATGTGGGACAATCAAGTATTTGATTGTGTCCTAAATTACTTGAGCGTGCTTATATGGAACATGTTGTTAGTATTTTGACTAATGGCAAGTACAACTTTTTTAATATATTATATAGTTTCCTTTTGATATCCATTTTTATTTTCACATTTCATAATTTTATGGAATCCATGAATAACTAATTGTTGTCCTTCTTATTGGTTTGTATGCCCAGAGATCTAATCATATGATGATTATGATGGAATATCATATAAAATATTTGATTAATAATAAAGGCAAGCTTCGATACTAATACAGACCAGAAGAGACGAGGGAAATTTGCGCGCATCGCGGTAAAGTTAGACACAAACCAGCCATTGGTACCGGAGATCTTCGTCCAGGGAGAGACGTATAGGGTGGAATATGAGAACTTAACGAGCATATGCATGTTCTGTGGTAGGATAGGGCATGGGGATGAGACCTGTACGGAAAAAAAGAAGGCCTTGGCAGCCCACAACACGGCAGGCAAACAGAATGAAGGGGAGGAGATTACAGTGCACCCAATGGGGAAGTTCTCAGAGAATTTACATGTGAAGGCGTTTACCCGGAAGCCTAGGAAGGATGATCGGCCTGGTGGAAAAGGCAGCGTCCCAACGCAGAACAAATATGGCAGCCTCAACGTCCCGGAGGAAAGCAATGCAGGTGCGGCTACGGGGGAGGTGACAGGCCCAAAGCTGGGGTATGAATGGCGTCAATGGAAGGCAGCGAACAAGAAGAAGAGGCCAGTGGAGGAGCAGCGACCATCACAGAATCAGGCATGGCGTCCCAAAGGGGATGGGTCGGTAGCAGTGCAGAAAACACAGCAGCACCAAGCCGTAACAATTGATGGGGAAGACACGGTGTTCATACCAGTCAACACAGAGGAAGGCCAGGAGGGCATGTGCTTTAGAATCGGAGGAACGTCGAACCGGAAGGCGGCGGAACTGGTGAGAAGCCCAACCAAATCCATGAGATTTGGCGCATCAACAGGAGTCCATCTCAGGAATAGGAAGATAGTAAATTCAAAAGACCTAACTAAGAATGGCCCAAGGAAGAAGACGAGGCACAGTGGTCCTGAAGAGGAGACTATATCGGGTACAGACCCGAGCCCAACCGACATGGTTACCCAATGATCTTAGCCGCATGGAATGTTCAGGGTATCTGCGGAGGAGATACCCAAAACACCATTCGAGACATTGCTCAGTTGCACAGAATCGATATGTTGGCCGTTCTAGAGACAAGGACCAGTGGTCACAAAGCGGACAAGATCGTCCGATCACTGGGATTTGATCAGTCATTTCGAGTAGAAGCTACCGGATACTCTGGGGGTATTTGGGTGTTGTGGAGAAGAAGAATTGGGGATGTGGAAGTCGTCGCGAGCCACAAACAATTTGTGCATTGTCGCGTGAATAAGGATTTCAGGGTGACGTTCGTTTATGCAAGTACAAAGCAAGCGGGAAGGAGATTACTTTGGGGTCATCTCCATACTCTGGCCATTGCGTGCGATTCACCATGGTTGGTGTTGGGTGATTTCAACGCAGTGCTAAGCGCGGATGAGAAGGTGGGAGGGGAACCTATTATTCTGAGTAGTTGCAGGGAGTTTGCGGAGGGCCTCCGGAACGCTGCACTTGAGGACTTGGGGGCGTCCGGTCCCAAAATGACGTTCAGAAGGGGTTGGCTATCGGAAAGATTGGACAGAGCTGTCGCTAACCAGGCCTGGATTGATGCTTGTCCAGCCACGGGAGTCACCAACCTGCCTCGGCTAAACTCCGATCATGCGCCAGTGTTAGTTACAACTCAAAGGCGAGCAAGGCAAGCACATCACAGGCCGATGACGAGTGTGAGGTGGAATATGAGGGCCTCGTTCCCGGAATTTCTACAACAAAACTGGAACAATTCACTTCCTTTCCATGAATCTATCACTATGTTGATGGAGAAATCAGCAAGGTGGGATAAGGAGGAAAGGAGGAAAGCCACGCGCAGGAAGCATAAGCTCTTGTCAGATATTGAGCGATTGCAGGAGGCTGAGATCATGTCTCCACGGGGTGAGTTAGAGAGCAGATTGGGCGAGTTACAGCTAGAATATAATGAGATGATTCAAGAAGAAGCAGAGGAGTGGAGACAAAGGGCGCGATGTGACTGGATGAAAAAAGGAGATGCTAACACCAAGTATTTTCAGGCCCTAGTCAAAGCTAAGAGACAAAGGAATATAATCACCAAACTTAGGAACAACGATGGAGTGTGGGTGGAGGAGGACGAGTTGAAGGACACGGTGAGGGAGTATTTCACCGATCTATTCACGGGGGGACCGAGAAGGAGGAGCACCCAGGCTGCGTTGGAGTATGGGGGAAGTTTTCCTCTGTTGGGGGAAACGGATAGAGAAGCTATAGGACGTATACCTTGTAAGGAGGAAGTGCGGGAGGTGCTGTTGAAGATGAACCCCATTAAGGCGCCGGGGCCTGACGGAGTTGACGCAGGATTTTTACAAAGGAACTGGAATTGCTTGGGCGATTCAGTTTCACTAATGATAGCTAAGTGTTTTGCAGGTGCTCCGATCACTGATGAAATGGCGAATTCATCGCTCGTCTTGATCCCCAAAACAAAGACGCCGGAGAGCTGTAACAACCTGCGACCCATAGCTCTCAACAATGTTGGACTGAAGCTCCTATCAAAGATCATCGTGGATAGAATCAAGCCGTTCCTTCCGGATTGGATCTCACCGGCGCAAAGCAGCTTCGTACCGGGAAGACGCATCACAGACAACATAATCCTAGTGCAAGAACTCGTCCATTCGATGAAGGTTAAAGTAGGGAAGAACGCAGCAATGGCGATGAAGGTGGATCTTTCAAAGGCGTACGACAGAATGGAGTGGGAATTCATCCATGACACGCTGAAGAGGACGGCTTTACCCCAACATCTTACGGTGGTGATAATGAATATCATAACGGCAGGGAACATCTCTATAATATGGAATAGGGCTACCTTAGCACCGTTCAAAGCTTCTAGGGGAGTGCGACAAGGGGACCCCTTGTCCCCATACATTTTTGTGCTCTGTCTCGACAGGCTCAGCCAGGACATTGCAATGGAGGAACGATGTGGTAATTGGTTTCCGCTAAAAGCTACAAGGAACGGGATCGGTATCTCACATGTATGCTTTGCCGATGATTTGATATTGTTCGGCGAGGCATCAACGAAGCATGCGAAGATCATGATGAAGGTTATGCGTAGATTCGCGAGAGCCTCTGGACAGATCTTGGCAAAGGAGAAATCAGCCATTTTCTATTCAAAGAACACAACACTGCAAGTGAGAAGGGCGGTGACCAGGATCACCGGAATAAGGCAAACTGCGGATCTAGGGAAGCACCTGGGTGTGCCAATAATCCATGAACGAGCTTCTAAAGCTATGTATTTGGACCTCATCAACAAGATAGAGGCTAGGATCTCATCTTGGGTCAATACTTCTTTGTCATTTGCTGGAAGGATTACGTTGGCTAAGTCTGTCCTAAACACCATTCCTATTTACACCATGCAAACCACGAATCTTCCTATTGCGGTATGCGATAACATAGATCAGGTGATTCGGACGTTTATCTGGAAGGGTGTTGGGGGGCATAAGGGCATCCATGCCGTAGCATGGGACAAAATCTGTGCTAGCAGGAACGAAGGAGGGCTTGATATTAAGTCTGCGAGGCTACAGAATGAGGCGCTGCTTAAAAAAACCAGCTGGGATTTTATGTCGCAACGCCAAATTCCATGGAAGACTATTATGATGGAGAAGTATCATCATAGGGCGAACCAGGGGGTTGCGGGAGCTTCACAGTTATGGAGGACGATCATCAAACTTAGAGCCAAGTTGGAGCCCTTTGTGGGTAAAGCAGTGGGATCGGGAGAGCTTACTTCTGTCTGGTTCGACAAATGGGTGGGAGGATCACAGCCCCAACTCAGGTGTTCGCTCCAAGTACCAGATGAGCTAAGAGAACTCACAGTCAATTCGATGGTGAATATGAAAGGTGGTTGGGACGAGGAGTTCATAAATCACTGGTTTGAGAAGGAGTCTGTTCGGCAGATTTTGGAGATGCCATCGCCGGACATAACGGCAGGAGAGGATGACATTCTTTACCTACATGACAAAGAGGGTCACCTCTCTGTTAAACGGGCGTACCGACTCTTGCAGCAGGAGAATACTAGGAGAACGCCTGGTAGGTGGAAGCAGCTTTGGAAGCTCAAGGTTCCCCAGAGATTCAAAACTACTTTGTGGCTCACACTACATGGTAGCCTTATAACAAATGAAAAACGAGCTCTGCGTGGATTCACTGAGGACGCTGGATGCCCTCGGTGTCAGAGGGCGTCCGAGTCGGCAATGCATGCCCTCTTCGAATGCTCCGAGGTCCGTGAGGTGTGGAAACACATCCAGCGGACCACGGGACTGACTCTAAGCCATGAGCGATCGGTGGAGAGTTGGATCCAGGTTAATCTAAAGAAGAGGAAAGAACGACAAGATTGGAACATATGGATTGCAATTGCAATCTGGAAGCTTTGGGGGTTTCGATGCATTATAGCATTCCAGGAGCTTAATATCAATGCCATCGGAATGTTCAGGAGTATACAACAGGAGGTTACTCTATGCAAGCTGGCTTTTGCGGAAGAGGAAGGATGAGGAGGTGACTGCAACATGAAAACTTGGCTCGCTCCTCCGAGGAATCAGGTCAAAATCAATGTCGACGCCGCCGTAAAAAGAAAGAAGAAGGAGATGGCCACTGGATTTGTAGTCAGAGACCATGATGGAAGATGGCTTATGGGCGGCTGTGATAAAGGTGCTACGATGGACATACTGGATGCTGAGCTGCGTGCTATTGAACTGGGTTTACAGGAATGTCGCCTCCAGTTCAAGACAGTATTGTTAGAATCAGATAGTGCGACCGCGGTGAAGATGCTGAACAAGACAATCGCCATTCCAACGAAGTACCGGGCAAGGTGTCATAGAATTAGTAGGCTAAGTAGGGATTTTGATGTCACAGTCTTTACATATAACAATAGAGTCTGTAATAAGGCGGCGGATTACGCAGCCAAGTGGTGTTTGAAGCAGTCGACTGCTAGTAGTAGGTGGTCCCAATGTCCCAGTTTCCTCACTGCTACGATTAGGGAGGAAGCTCCATTGAGCCACAAAGAAGGTCAGGAGATTATGGATGCCTGGTCTGTGGGAACAGGCTGAATAAATTTTCCCCAGGGTCTCGAAAAAAAAATAAATAAAGGCAAGCTTCCAATTCATTTCATTTCACTCAATTATGAGATAATGAGGAAACATAATGAGTGTCTAAAGAATGACAATTACTCAATGACACATGCCTTCAAGTACGTGACTTGAACAATGAGATCATGCGGATGTTAAGAGTATGTATGTTCTTATTATGTTCCTAGTCAGATGTTATTGTGGAAGCCAAATAGAAAGTAGTAACACTAAAGACTAGAATGTGTGTTGGTGGATGATAGAATCTCATCAATCATGATGTATGTGATATCAAACCAAACACATTGATACTTTTTAGAGAATAGTGTATCAGACAAAACCACCTTGAGAGTGACACATAGAAACCATAAATGGTGCTCATAATCATCTCTCATAGTGAAGGTGGTGATTATGGTTCTTAGACTTGAAGTCTCTACACTCATCACATGTCATTCAGTATTCTTTGACATCATTCAACATGATCTTGAATGAGGTTTGTCATAAAGGTGATGATTGGGTGCACTATGACACATGATGATTGTGAGTAATGTAGATGGAATTTGTCCCTCCTACATGAGTTTGATATCCTGGCCACTTGATAAGCAAGACTGAGAAAAGAATGCACATGCACATGTGAATCAATATATGATATTGAGGTCACATATATCTCAGACAGACTGCTCTGGATCAAGGAACATGAATTCGACATTGAAAGGATGAGTATTCCATGCCTCAAGTTCATTTTGGATATTAGATACAAAGGAATTAGACAATAACTATAACACATGTTTCTCCAACTTTCCTGATTATTGACTAGGCACCGTTCTTTGCTTGTGATGTCATAAACAAGTTCTGGACATTCACTACCAACTTAACATGGAACCTATGGGGTCACACACATAGGAAACACCTAGAAGAGGAGTTTAATTATGAATGATAATTAAATTTATTGCTAAAGTGTTTAGGCATCCAATTAAACAACATTGGTTGAAAAATGTCTGACTAGACAGTTGAACCAACCAATTTAAGTGTTGAACAAACCATTTCAGTGTATCAGGTTAATAGAACCAAGTTTGGCAATTCTAGACAGTGAAATGACTGGTTCAGAAAGATAACCGATCAGATCAAGTCCATGAACCGGCCAACTCAAGTTGTAAATCGAGTAGTTGGTGGATCAATTCGTTTAATTCAAGGATTTGTGTTGATGTTATGTTGTGCATTAAATCAAATATTAATTTATAATACAATTGTGATTGAGAAACATGATGAAATGACCGGTTCACTGAGTTAACGAATCGGCTCACATGCCAACCAATCACTTCACTAGTGAACCAATCATTTTGCTTGTTGCAGGTTGTAAAAATTTGTGAGTTTCCGATCCCTTCCACTCCCACATAGACTAGAATCCTGACCCTGACCCTCCTATAAATAGAGGGGTACTGGGGGCTTACCAGAGACACAAATCAATTTCCTCTGACAATTGTTGTCCTCTCTGGTTGTGGTAACCAATAGAGAGCCCAAGCAAGTCCTACCCGATAACGGGATGGATAGCAAGGGAGAACAATTATGGGAGAGCAAGTTGGTGACTAGTACACCAAGGGGAGGGACAACTCCTTTTTGTCCATTCCGGTAGAACAACATGAGTTCTAGGTGGTCTGTGTTGACTTCCATAGAGGCAAGGAGGTTGTTCTCTGTCTCTAAGAGGAAAACATCAACCGAATGTCCGTGGTGAGACCAGTAGCTGCTGCAGACACTATCCCAATGCAACTAGAAGACAACTGCATGACTACTACAATGAGGGATAGTCACTGGACTTGCTCTAGGACTAGGTATGAACTCGTTAAACCATCCTTCCCATTACATATTTATTGATATGATATTGCTATTTTGGGGAATATGGATGGATAATCTTTGTTTCCACTACCTACTCTGTGCCAATATTTTTCAATAGTGGTATCAGAGCAAAGTCAATCTAATATGTTCTGGGATAATCAATATGAACGATTATCTATGTGTGGTTGGATGGTTTCTTTTTTTCATGTTTTATCTCAGTTTTCATACCCAACCTCTACCTTCTTGTTCCCAATGTAAAAGCATTATTATTTCCTACCTTTGCTCCTCCTTAATGTAACTTGAGGTTTCTCATTACCATGTAATTAGTTTAATAAAAATAGGATAGTTTCTTTTCTTGCAATGATGAATATGAATATCAAGCGTTAGGTGAGGCGACCATTTCAGGTGATGAGTTGATTAGTTAGAGGACTGAGGAGGATAGATTATAGGAGAGAAAACTAATTGGCTAGTGGACCTAACTGACCATTTGGAGGTGTCTAAACATCAGTTGGATAGGAGGCCAAACAATCATTTCAGACACCACCAGTTTGGCCAAGAGGCAAGCCGACCGATTCAAGGGTTGAATCGATCAACCTGGATTGGTAAGCATATGTCTACACCAACAACAAGTTCAAGCATTTGATGTTGACCTAGGTGGTAGTAATTCCTTATGGCTCCAAGGAATCACAATAGTATGGCCATAACCATCACTAATGTTTCATATTGTAGGTTTACGTTGTGGGATATAACATGTATATGATACATACTGTATATATGTGGTTATTGGATAAAGTAGATGATTTTATAAATACAAACTCCCTCAAATAAAATAGTAAGTCTAAGATGCTTTCCATAAGCAACACAAATGAAAATATTGATCGACCAAGTGTAGGTTACGCCCAAGTGTCGTGCACCGTCCATCTTGTGGAAGTGTGATGGTAGATATGTAGGTTCTTCCCAAGAAGGGTGCATATCTATTGTGTTGGCTTGTGTGTTCTTAATGAGATTAAGCACCATAGGCATGCTTATGACTATGGAAAAGCATTGAGCATATCATATATCCAACAGTTACATATGATGCAATTGACAAGAGTTCCCTACCTTAATAATTGACTATGGGCGCTAGCATTGGCTGGGTCATAGTTGAATTATTTTGGACTTGGATCACTAGAAGGTTGTACGTTGTAATATTCCAAATTGATATGTGAGGGATATCAATTTGAATAAAATCATGGGAGCAATAATTAATTAAAGACTTAATTGAATATTGTCAATTTTTACAAATCAAATCAAAACGAGTTTTTGACAAAATTGCAAATTCTTTTCTAGAATGAAATGGAAACACACAATAAAATATTTTATCTACAATCAGTCCTTGAGAAGGACAAGTTAAATGGGAAAAACTTCCATGACTGGTTCAGGATGCTGAGAATTGTTCTCACATAGGGGTGAAAGCTCTATGTCCTGGACACACCAGGGCCAGATGAACCTCTTCCCACTGCACCTAAGGCTGACAAGGATGCTGATAAGAAGAATAATGAAGATGTCATTGATGTCAAGTGTCTCATGTTGTGATATATGAACTATGAGTTACAAAGGCATCATGAGAACATAGATGTAATTGAGATGGTCACACATCTTAAGAACATGTTCCAAGATCAGGCAAGACATGAGGGATATTGTCAAGGATGCATTTGTTTCCCAAATCCTAACTCCAAATGACTATAAAGTCAATGGCAATAAGACCTAGGCATATGTCCCTAGCATGGTATTATCACAATGTGAATGCAGAAGCGTAAATCACAACATACATGAAAAAATAATAGGATAAAGGTGCCAATCATGATTTCAACAATCAACAAATATATTAAGCAACATTGTTTATTATAAGCTTTCAATTACATATTCAAGAGTACAATTTTACAAGTCCACTCATGTATACTAGGGATCTTACAAAAAGTACACCTAACATAGCTCACCATGCCAATCAATTTCTAGCCATCTCTAAACCTATAAAATACATGAAACAAGTCAGGTCAGCACACAATGTGCTGAGTATAGGGCTAAAAGATACATATACATAAGCTTCGCATAATTTGAAAAGATTTACAGAAGCAACAAGAAAGAATAAACAAGTTAAGTATTTAGCAAAGTGAGAACCCCCATTTTAAATCATTTTACTCCAATTATACCAACACCATCATATATCATAAGGCCTTTGACTACTTCCCATTTTAAGAGTCTGTAAGGGTGATCAAGATTGGCTAACCCTTTTATCGACATGATACGCCCTACCTTGACAACTCAAGTAGGGTGCCCAACCTTGTGTCCTTACCCTAAGAATACAAACAAGTCTATAAGGTTTGTATAATGGAGTTTCTATATTATGTTTGCAAGTTATAAAACAACGACACGAGATAAGCACCGAGTACAAAACTAGAGTACTACATGGAAATATTTGAGCAAGTAAACACGCATACATACGTATCACGTTTCAAGCAAGAAATCCATAGTCATATAATTATTTAAGCTCATATCTGATTTAGATATTCATAACCTAACTCAACTTTGGTCATCTAGCTACAAGCCACACCGGATTAACAACAACATCATATGCATGCATTAGATTCTCATCATTAAGCCTAACTAGCTTCATTTTAGGATTTTTGCCAAGTTAGGTTTTAGGGTTGGTTATTAGTGCATTTGATGGTATTTTACCGATCTAGCCATCATCATGAAGTTGTGGTTCTAATTTCAAGACATTTTTAGGTTCCATTCATATTCTATGATTATTACAAGACTTTAAGTCACATACTTGCACTTTAGGGTCAAAAGACTCATAATGTAGAAACCAAGGTCATGGATCATCAATACATGAGATTTGGACAAGATGTGAGATTAGATCAACAATATTAGGGTATAAGAAACACATTCCAATATAGGTGGATGTCCCCTAGGGTTTTGGCATCAAACAACCAACATAAGGTACCAACATTCGATCATACATGTGGTTATCATCATAGTTCACTTTTGTAATAGGGCTCAACATATGAATCATGTGATACATCCACATCAAGATGGTCATAAGGAAGGATATTTCCTGATTCAGAAGGGATAGACAAGAGAACAAAGTCCACATCACAATTGGGGCACAAGGAAAACAAGCAAATAACATAAGTCACATAAGGCAATTACTAGGGGATTTGGAGTCCCAAACACCTAAATATTACAAAGGAGTTTGGTCATATTCAATAAGTCACAAGACTTCATAACATCACTGATTTGAAGGATTTAGAGTAATTGAGTGCATAAGTTGGGTCAAGTACATCATATGATCCAAGGTATATCATATGTTCACATAAAAGGGACACACACATGCATTAGGGGTCACAAAGCTCAAACATAGAAAAAGGATATTAGAGGTTGGTCCTTGTGCCAAAGAGGGTCACTAACTACTAATTTGAAGATCTATGTGGATTTACATGTAAAAAAGGAGCAAGATTACCATATAAATCAAGTTCACACATTCAAATCCCAAAGTAAGAATAAATGTGAATTAGTGTCAACTAGTGAGCACAACAGATGATTAGGGGTCCCTAAGTACTCAAGAATGAACAAAAGTCTTGATTTGGTGATTAGTAGTGTAGGGGTGCAATGAAACTCAAGCTTGCACATTATAATGCATCAACTATACTCAATATGATTAAATATCATTTTTAGGTAAATAGGGACATATGTATTATAATTGAGGTGGGACAAGCCCAAAGTGTAGAACTCATTGAGATGATCAAAATGGTATACTAATTCACTATATTTGGATAAGGGAGTTAGGAGTTATGCATTTTAGAAGACTTCAGTAAAACTATAGGGATTTCACATTGGGTGTTACCTTAATAATCATCATATATATCATTTCCCTTGATCTCTTATCCAACGACTCACAACATGCACTTCATCTAGCGTTCCTTGTCTGCTTGGGCCCTTGGTTCACCACAACCATGCGATCACTAGAATCCTGCAGTCGAACGCCACCGTCACCATGCCATTGAGCAATGCTCGTGGTCGCCAGAACCCACCACCCACCATGAACATGAGGTCGTGGGTCTATGTTTACTACCCACATATCTTCTGCAACCCCGCTATGCAATTCCCCTATTCCTATGCCCAAAGTAGGGGTTGAACAGGGGAAGTTGCTCCGGACACACTTACTTCCATCCAGTGAAGGGGGGAGGGGAAAACATTGGTCCACAAACTCAACCTGATCTCCTTTGCTCCGAGGAGGTGCCAGGTTTGTTGTGTAGGTCCTAAACCAGTGCCACCATGCCCATAGAGCTCCCCTTTATGCATCATGTTCAACAACACTATGACATCCCCGTGGGGGAGAAGAACTCCCAGTATAAATGGCTCGCCTTTGGATGGGCTTTACGAGCTTGACAATGCCCTATCTAAGGCTAAGAAGAGGAAGGGTGCAACACCCAAGATCAATAGCACATCTGTGATAGCAACTGGAGGCAAGCAAGGGAGGAGAAACTAATGAAGGTGAGGGCTAGAGTCAAGGTCTGTGATCTGAATTCAAGCATTCCTAGGAGGAAGTGACAAGGGAAAATGGAGGCAAGAGTTAGAAATGGGGCTCTAGGGTTCAGTCCCCTCTTTTGTTTCCCCTCCATTACTCAATTTGGGTGGGGAAGTAGAAGGGAAGCTCCCATCCTTGGATGGTTTCCTAAAGGAGAAAGGGGGAATCTAGAGCAAGATGACGGGCTTGAACTTCAAATTGGGCCCAGGTAGGCTGACCCAAGGAAGAGAAAAGGGGGAACAAAAAGGGACTCAAATATGTAATCTTCATATCATCATAATTACAGTTCTATAGGTCTGGTTGGCATGATTTTGGTGTTCTTGGATTCAAAATTGAACCCTCCACAATATGAAAAGCACCAAAGTGCCAATATATTTCATTGATGAAGATTAAAATAAAATCCAAAGCATGATACATCAAGGCATCAAACTTAAGTAACCATGCAATAATTGTATCAAATCTTGGGCCAAAATAATTCATGTGACCACAATCACACGTCAAGACACTTACATCATGCAATTGACATCAAATCTAGTGATGTGGATCACTAATAGAGAGAGGAGTATAATCTAGGAGAGAGAAATTTTGGGTTGTCACATCCTTCCCTCTGTAAAAGGGGATTGCATCCTCAAAATTCATTCAAGATCATATTCAAAGGTCAAAGTTCATATTTGCATCATGTTTAAATTTACCTCCCATAGGTGTCAAGGCATCATCCATCATTGGGTGTGGATATACAAGGGTGTACTAATCTCAATTCTACATGTCACTTGGTGTTTTATCATATTACAACATTGTTTTGACATTAGGGTTCCATAACCCTTATCCCTAACACATTAGGGTTTTTGTTCATGTACTCATACAAGCCAAAGTGTGTTATCAAACTGTATAATATCAATTTCTCAAATGGACATGTTCATTATCTTGACTTTCAACAAGATTATCATTGGACCTTTATTTCATCATTACACAAGATTTCATTCATGTTTTTCCCCCAAAATTCGACCAACTTTCCCAACTATGTACATCATTTCCCATTTCGGATCTGAAATTAAGCAATTTATTCATCATATTTATTTGAGTTATGACCCCAAGAGCATTGTCATATTGAGCTGATCATTTTTCATTTGGGTATGAGATTAGGAATGTTACCCCTGATTATTCGAGGTAAGATCTCTAGGCACCATTGTATTAAGTTCATGATTTCATACTTACATATTTCATGTATGATATTGTTACCCCTAATTATTCGAGCTAAGATCTCTAGGCATCATTATATTAAGTTCATGTTTTCATACTTACATCTTTTAGGTATGGTATTGTTTCATATTAGGTCTAGCTCATGTGAGTGGATCATCTTACATATATCAATTTTTCAACTTAAGTGAGATTATTTCATGTATCATTCATCATACAAGGGACAACATTAGAATCAACATCGAGGTTTCGGAATCTCTCACTTATATCTAGAAAGTGCTCCACAAGCTTGAGCAGCTCAAGCTAAGACCTATCTATATCAAGGCAACGCGTGCTAACTACCAATATCTACCCATACCATATTTTTACCCAACATACAAAATGAGTGCCACCACTAGATTCCTTTACATCCAACAACTAACCTGAGTACGAGTTCATCATGGAGGTCACACATCATGTACATCTTCTTAGGGTCTTTGGACATCTCCCTCACCTATATAGGAAACATCATATATCCAATTGCCTCTTTCTCTAGGGTTAGATATTTTCATAGGAAGTCTAGGGTTCAACATGTTCAAGGGAGCCTCCCACTAGGTGACTCATCTCATATACTTAGAAGCAATCTAGCTAGGGACTCAACATCATGTATTTCATTGTGCATATTTTTCAACATTTCACATAATTTGGAGTTTAGGTACTCTGACCTTCTCCACGTGGCGGGTCGATTCGTATCAAGAAGTCACCCTTTTCATATGTCCCATGCTAGAGGTACTCCTTTGTAAAGAGTATGAGGTTCGTGTTGGTCTCAAATCATATGTCAC
This sequence comes from Alisma plantago-aquatica, assembly GCA_963693085.1. NCBI lineage: Eukaryota > Viridiplantae > Streptophyta > Magnoliopsida > Alismatales > Alismataceae > Alisma > Alisma plantago-aquatica. Next base: position 681,613,065 of record OY856410.1, on the reverse strand, counting down.
ATATCGTGTCTCAACATGTACAAGACTAGGCACAAGCAAGCATGTCAACCCACATTTGTGTTTAGTGCATCAACCAAGTCATATGTACCATACATGGTGCTAGATCTAACTAGGGTTGCATGATAAAACTCATCTCATATAATCAGATCATACTTGACCTTTCCAAAAGCAAACTTAGGTCATAATTAAGAAAGCTCATAATATCACCATCAACATAGACATCATCATCAAGATCGACATCAACATCATCATAATCATCATCATTATTACTGCTACCATCATCATCATCATCATCATCATCATCATCATCATCATCATCATCATCATCATCATCATCATCATCATCATCATCATCATCATCATCATCATCATCATCATCATCATCATCATCATCATCATCATCATCATCATCATCATCATCATCATCATCATCATCATCATCATCATCATCATCATCATCATCATCATCATCATCATCATCATCATCATCATCATCATCATCATCATCATCATCATCATCATCATCATCATCATCATCATCATCATCATCAACAACAACAACAACACATGTCTTCTAGGCTACTTACTAGTCTAACATTTATCATGGCTCTAGACAACTCTAGAGATTATAACTATGATTAGAAATGAAAACCACCATACACCATTCGAATAAAACCAAAACCAAAACAAGTTACCACATTCATTAGGCAGTCTAGCACCATGAAACCTAGAGAACTAGCAAGAACATGGTGCAACACCTGTGTAGCTACCCCAAGCACATGTCACGAACATATGTACATAGTTGTAATAAGGTCTCCCTTTTATCTCCCTTCTGAACCTACAACCCATACTACAAGATAGAAGGAGGAGAAAAGAAAGATTCTAAGGATTACACAAGTACACACCTAGTTCTAGAACATGTAGGCTCTAACCTAGAGGCTAGGTCAACTTTATCAACAAATGACAACTTATTAAGTTTATAAGGTTGAGATGTAAGGCGAGTTTAGGTTGTCTTTCATGTGAGCAATGCTTGATGTAGTTATTTATAGGCTCTGATAACATCTGTCACAGAACTATTTGTTACCCAAATCCTAAATCCAAATGACTATAAAGTCAATGGAGATAGGACCTAGGCATATGTACCTAGCATGATATTATCAAAGTGTGAATGCAGAAGCGTAAAGCATAGCATACATGATCAAATAATAATATAAATGCACCAATTGTGATCTCAACAATCAACAACATATATTAAGCAACATTGTTTATGACAAGCTTCCAATTACATATTCAAGAGTACAATTTTACAAGTCTGCTCATGTATACTGGGGATCTTACGACCAGAATACCTGACATAGCTCACCACACCCATCAAGTTCTAGCCATATTTGAACCTATAAAATATGTGAAACAAGGCAGGTCAAGTACACGAGGTGTTGAGTGCAGGGCTAAAAGATACATATACATGAGCTTTGCATAATTTGAAAATATTTGTAGAAGTAACAAGCAAGAATAAACAAGTTATGTATTTAGCAAAGTGAGAACCCATGTTTTAGACCATTTTAGTCCAATTATACCAACATCATCATATATCATAAGGCCTTTGATTACTTCCCATTGGAAGAGTCTATAAGGGTACTCAAGATTAGCTAACCCTTTTATCGACATGGTCCGCCCTATCTTGACAACTCAAGTAGGACACCTAATCACATGGCCTTACCCTGAGAATATAAGCAGGTGCACAAGGTTTGTATAAGGGAGTTTCTATATTATGTTTGAAAGTTATAAAACAACGTCATGAGACAAGCATCAAGTACAATACTAGAGTACTACATGGCAATATTTGAGCAAGTAAACACGCATACATATGTGTCACATTTCAAGCAAGAAATCCATAGTCATATAATTATTAAATCCCGTACCTAATTTAGAGATTCATAACCTAACACATCATTGGTCATATAGACACAAGCCACACCTAATTAACAACAAGATCGTATGCATGCATTTAGATTCTCATCATTAAGCCTAACTAGCTTCATTTTAGAGTTTTCGACATGTTAGGTTCCAAGGTTGGTTATTAGTGCATTTGATGGTTTTACTGATCTAATAGTCATCAAGAAGGTGTGGTTATAATTTCAAGACATTTCGAGGTTCCATTCATATTTTTTGATTATTACAAGACTTTAAGTCACATACTTGCACTTTACGGTCAAAAGACTTGTAATGTAGCAACCAAGGTCATGGATCATCAATACATGAGATTTGGATAAGATGTGAGATTAGATCAATAATATTAGAGTATGAGAAACACATTCCAATATAGGTGGATGTCCCCTAGGGGATAGGCATCAAACAACCAACATAAGGTACCAACATTCGATCATACATGTGCTCATCATAATAGTTCACTTATGTAATATGGTCCAACATATAAATCATGTGAGACATCCACATCAAGATGGTCATAAGGAATGAAATTTCTTGATTTATAAGGGGTAGACAAGAGATCAAAGTCCACATCACATTTGGGGCACAAGGAAGACAAGAAAGTAACATAAGTTAGATAAGGTAAATACTGGGGGATTTGGAGTCCCAAACACCAAAATATCACAAAGGAGGTTGGCCATAACCAATAAGTCACGAGACTTCATAACATCACTGATTTGAAGGATTTAGAGTAATTGAGAGCATAAGCTGGGTCAAGTACATCATATGATCCAAGGTATATCATATGTTCACATAAAAGGGACACACACATGCATTAGGGGTCGCACAGATCAAACTTATAAAAAGGATATTAGAGGTTGGTCCCTGTGCCAAAGAGGGTCACCAACTACATATTTCAATATCTGGGTGGATTTACATGTCAAAAAGGAGCAAGATTACCATATGAATCAAGTTCACACATTCAATGCCCAAAGTAAGAAATAAATGTGTAGTGTCAACTAGTGAGAAAAAAGGTTTATTAGGGATCCAAAAGTACTCAAGAATGAACAAAAGTCTTGATTTGGTGATTAGGAGTGTAGGGGTGCAATGAAGATTCAAGCTTGCACATAATAATGCACCAACTATACTCAATATGATTAAAAATAACAATTTTAGGTAAACATGGAAACACACACATTAGAATTGAGGTTTGGGACCAATCACAAAGCATAGATTTTGTCGAGCTAATCAAAATGGTATATTGGTTCACTATATTTGTCCAAGGGAGTTGGGAGTTATGCATTTTAGAAGATTTCAATGAAACGACATGGATTTCATATTGGGTGTTACCTTAATAATAGTCACAGAGACTGTGTCCCTTAATCTCTTATCCAATGTCTCACATCATGCACTAACCTGACATTCCCTAGCCGCTCAGGCCCTTAGTTCACCGCAACCATGTGGTCACCAAACTCCTGTAATCACACTCCACCGTTACTACACTGTTGAGCGATGCTCACGATCGCCAAAACCCACCGCCCACCATGAATGTGCGGTCGTGAGTCTTCGTTCACCACCCACCTGTCTTCCATAACCCTGGTATGCAATTCCCCTATTTTTGCACCTAAAGTAGGGGACGAACAGGGGAAGCTTCTCTTGGCGCTCTTGCTTCCAACCAAGGAATGGGGGAGGGGAAATGTTGGTCCACAAACTCAACCAGCTCCCCTTTGCTTTGAGGAGGTGTCGGGTTTCCTGAGTAGGTCCTAACCCAGTGCCACCAAGCCCATAACACTCCCCTTTCTTCATCATGTGCATCAACACCACGGCATCCTTGTAGGGGATAAGAACTCACAGTGGAAGCGGATTGCATTTGGATGGGCTTTGTGAGCTCGACAACAAATTAGTCATCTTGAAGACATGTTTAATAGATGAGATGAACCTAACCCATCCATGCTATTTGTAGTATGATGATGATGTTTGAGTTTAAACCAACCAATCAAGAGTGGTATTTATCATGTAAGTTTTGGAAACATACTTTTTTTTCACAATGATTCACAATTGATAATAGAGGGACATATCATGGTTGGGAAGAGAATGTATCTATTACATCCACATCTCATGATAACCACTAATCATTAGATTGGGGCATAATTTGAGAATTTATCATAAAATAAAGCTCACAATTAACCTTTTTTTCTAATTTGAAACTCGTTGTTTTCTTAAATTCAATCATATAAGCTAACTTTTCAAGGTAAACTAAGATTTGATTATTTTAAACTGATTTCAACAATAAAGATACACATCCCTAAACATTGATTCTATTTCTCACACTTCCATTACATACGACATAATAATTGAATACATTCTCGACTGTTAAGGAAACAAAGTTACACATCATCATTTAAAACTTTTCAACTCTCTCACTTCTATATACGGACCTAGAGTGATATCGTTGATCTTAACTAATCTGATACTTAGCTCTTGTGGCACATCTACTCTGGCATTGAAATTCTTCAAATCCACATGTTTTCCCTAAAAATTGTGAGTAGAGGGGTGAGCCTGCTCACTTAGTGGATGAGTACTTCAAAGAAGTAGTTTAAACCACTTCAATAGTCAAAACATATATTATTGAGAAATAAAATTTAAAGTAGAACAATAATGATCGATATAGGAACTAATCATTCATAGACATATATATGGTAGGATACTCTAGGTATCTATAAAGATTAAATTGATATCTAGACATACTTGATTAATAAAAAATGAAACTAGTAACTTAGGAATACAAAAGGATAAAGGAATAACTACACACACAATTAATCTCTCATTCATCGTATTATGTCATAAACCCACATGAAGTGTACCACAACATGTGAAAGCATTGTAGCAAGCTGATCTCACTATACAAGACTTAGAAGCATGCCTAGGTTCCTAATCCTATAGTCTCATCTATCCAATCTGTAGTGGGCAGGGGCCACGTCTGGCTCTTGGTGGCTAATGAGAGCAGCTGGATTTCTAGACTCCTCCTCTAGACTTGGGTACTCAGGAAGAGAGTCAAAGCACTCTGGCTTTTTGTGCATCAGTGGACCTACTGAAGATGTCCACTGATCAACACAACTCTACATCAATGGACCTATTAAAGATGTCCATTGACTAGTAACACGGGTACCACTGACATCTCTAGTAGGCGTTGGGTACCACAAAAACTGTAAATCTTCCCTCACTGGCCTAGACCCCCGCACCCTACCTTACGCTCTCACTTACCTCGATCTGGAAAAAATATCTCCAGTCGGGAAGTGTGTTTCCTCCTCACAACATAGGAATCATACAAGAGGATTATACAGTGTTCATGGCATCTAAAGTCCAATCACTCTTTAAATTCATAGTTCAATCATAAAATCAAATTTCTTAATCTAAACTTGTAAATAGTTATTTTCATAAGTTATCAACCATCTATATTGTAAATTGAGCAACACCACTTATCATATTGAAGAGCACTAAATTTTGAAAATACTTGATTCACTAAATACCCCATCCTTAGAGTTTCATTTGCCTCATTCACACATCATACGACTCACATAAGGATTTAATGCATCATAAACTTTCACTAATAAAAGACTACTTTCAACTATTCACATATGACAAAACATATATATAAAACCCTAGAATGGATTGAAATAGGGTTTCCGCACAATTCACTAAAATTTCATACATCAAGAATAACCTTGAATAAATAAATCTATAACATTAAAAAGAATCACTTATGTTGGATATCATAATGGCTACTCACAAACTTCCAACTTTTCACTCATTTACGGTTTCACCCTCTTTACTGAGATTTCAAACAAACACTGCTAACATCAAATGAATTCCAAGATAATATCTACCATATCTATACTAAACATTCAAATAGAACAATCATTTATAAATAAAAAAGACTCAAATAGGCAATGTTCTTCATTCATTATACCATATTTTGACATAGCCAAAAACCCTAGATTTTGATATATTCCTATAACTTCTTGATTAACTTAAGGAATTCCATTTTATATGATTTCTATTCATTTCTAATATAATTTTTATCAACTGAAATTAATCACAATAGGAAATCAATCTATTTCTAGATCATCTTTCATAAGCTTAAATTGATATGCAGATTTAGGGTTTGTAGTCCCATACCAAGGAATTGAATACTATTATGGATTTATCAAAGTTCATGCAATATATTGTCAAATGGAAGTACCCACTCACCTAAGGTGTGAAAACAACTTAAAAATGTAACCCAAGAACTGAAATTCTAGGATCCATAAACTACTAGAAATCCATCACTTCTCTTGCTTTCAACTCAAAAATCCTAGAAATGGAGAATTATGGAGAAGGAGTGAGAAAATTTGGAGATTGGCCATACTTTTGAATCAAACCATAGGATGGAATAAATATTGACATGTGGGGGAAGAATCACTAAGAGAAGCTATTTATAGATGACCAACTTACTTAATTTCATCAACTATAGAAAGAAGAAACCCTCAGTTGACATCTTCACCACTTTCTCCATCTAAACCCTAACTCTCCCTCACTCCATAGGATTTTGTTTCTCTAAAATGGATCATGAAATATGGGATCTATTAGTGTGTTAGGTTACTCATATACAACAATTAAGCTACATGGGTTAATTTGCAATGATCCTACTTACACTTTCTTATATTTTAACAGAATTTTCTGTCATAAAAATGTTTCCAAATATCATTATTGAATAGGTCAAAACTCATTCTTAAATGATAAAAATTTCTCATCTTGTTTGTCATTGTTTCAAAGCTCCAGTAAAAATTTAATATCATTCCTATCTACCGATAAATAACTAAAAATCATATAGTGCACTACTATGCTGTAGTCTGTAGCATAGTCAATTCAAGAATAGAATGCCATAGAGACCTCTGAAATGCCCATGCAAGGTACCATGACCAAGTCAACAATGATCCAATACAATTGTTATGCCTTCTATGGATGTGGTTCCTTGAATCCATTAAATAAACTACCAACACATTCCTCCAACACAGCCATGTGGTCTAGAATGTTCGTGCCACCAACAACCCTACATGGCTGTAGTTCCCACCATGGCCATTCTACCCAAGTGCCCAACTCATTTTCACTATACCTTTGTTCACCTTTCTTGTTACACTCCAGCACGGTAGTTGTTCCCTCCTCCACCACAACCTTCTTTCCCAACATGACTGTGGTGAGGAAAACCCTAGTTCTAGCTGACAAGGGTTTATTCTTTTCAAGCCCTGATTGTTCAAAATGAAAGCCCACTTAGAGTTTTCATTAGGTTTACCACAACATAATTGAAATATCATCCTTAATCAATTTTAAGCAATGATCAATGTAATTAAGTATGTCATCATCCAAGTAAACCCTACTTTACCAACTAAGCTCAGACGTAGTCATAACAATTCTTCTCCCCTCAAAAGGTTTCATCCTCGAAACATAAATACACATCCAAAGTAGATTCAAGAGTTTTGTTGAACTTTTGAAATCTTATATGTCACTAAATTCTTCTATTTGTTATTTGAATATTGTTCTCAATATTGAGTCCTTTGTCTCTCTTCAAACCGCAAAAGTTCAAAAAAAGCCTTTTAATGACAACAAAATAAATTTCTATGTCACAATCAATACTAAGAAAAAAAAGAAACAACCATTTTTGATCCTGTCATACTCTCTTAAGGTGTTTCCATAATACTGGAAAAATGATCCAACTATCTCAATTTATTTGTCTAAATCTATACAATTGTTATGTATCACCTACAAGTTACTAAAGAGAGTTCACCTTGTTGGTCTGAAGTTTACTATTGTGCTAATATAAAAGAAAAGCTCTCATAAGATACAAAACTAGATTTAACAACAATTGTATATTATTGAGCTAGATTACTGGTATGAATGACTAACCATAACACCCTTTTCAATTTAATATATTATTTGCACACATACAACTAAAATCATATGTAAAATAAATTTAATCGTTTAACGTACCTTCAACAAATCATACTTCTAAAAACATATTCACATATTAATGCAAGACATTCATTTCCTTTGATCTCTTTCTTATTCATTATATGTTACTTCTTGTTACTTATCCTTCTCATTTTGATCATATAGAATAAGCATCCTAACATTAAAACATTCAAGGTTAGAATGGATTATTCACCATCCTTGCTATCACTGCAAGAATTTATTTTAGATTGCACTTTGCTCATTTTGCACTTATCCTTTTGTTCAAATCACACTTCTTACATTTCAAATATATTTCTTATCCCCCATTCTTAGTTATTTCCATATTGTTTATCTATCTTTCTAATTGTAACTTTGAACCCTGGATTATCATCATTGCTAGTTTCTTGTCATATTGCTGATCTCATGATTTTATTTTATAGAGATGTTAGTACTAAAAATCAAATCACTAGTGACATACCTTGAACTACTATAACCCTAAACATTCTAGGGTATGATTGTTATCAATAACATATGTTGTTGTGACATGATTTTACTCTCTCATGTTTCAAACCCTTCTTTATTTTTAATCATACTCTTACCATATGCTAGTCTTCCATATATCACTTTAACTTCTTATTATCTTTTATGATCATGTTTCTCACTCATGTTTGTAATTGCATATTCCATGCCATATATATTTCTTATTATCCCTTTAATAATATGAAGTTGAAATTCTAAGTCAATATTCTCCCTACTGGTTTCATCTTATGTTTAATACAATACATTCCTTTTCATCAAATCAAATGGCTCATGCATGGGTCAAAGATAATTTCTCTTTCAATCAAGCTTTTCCATTTTGAAAATAATTTACCTTTACATGACTTGATCATTTTCTTAGCTACACATTTTTTCTTCTTTTGAAAATTAGTTCCATTTCATCGCTAGGAATCTATTGAATGCATCTGATGGAAACTAGGTTGTTACTGTGTAGAGACTTTGCATCAAAATGTAGTAAGGATGAATGCATTAGAGTTCATAATATAATGACACATTTGTGCTTTCTATTATATTATGTAACCCTCTTTCCATCGTATCCAACATTTCTCTTTGTTTCATTTGAGTATCTTATTGTAATCTTATAATTACATGTCCATCTAATTCTCTTCATTTCAATTGTTCCAAAAATTCTTCACTTCTATATACTTCTTGTATACTTAACTTTTTTGTCATATTTTCCTTTTGTGTTGGAGTACATAAATGCATTTTACTTGATTATATGATCCATTTCTCATAGGTGATTCTTTATATCTTAGATGTTATGTACTTTTATCTTATCTTTTCCATATTTCATATTTAGAGAGTTCATGTAATACTGTTCATTAAGCTTTATTCCCAATCTTATGTCATTTTCTTTTCATTTCTTTCTATTCTCTCTCTTTACTTTTTTTGGTCGGAAAAGCATGGGACTCCTATTTATAGATTTTTGTAAAGTATATACAAGCAAGGGTTTGACTCAAGGTAAGTCAAAACAAAAAAAACAGAAAAACAAGAAGGAAGACTATACAATTAGAGTATCTATATCCTTTCTAATCCTCTTTCAGTTCCTATCTGCACATAAGCTCGCATCAAGAAAAATCCTCCCATTCCTTTCACTCCAAAGGCAATGAAGGATGGCCAAAATATCAATCTTGTACTTCCTTTCCCCTACAAGAAGTATGTCATCCAGGGATCCAGGCACTCGATTAATATAACCCTCACCAGCCGCAAAATTCCACATCTCTATGGCATAATCACACTCAAACAGAATATGACTGAGATCTTCAACATCATTCTTACATAACACACATCTCGAAGGCATATGCAAACCCATCCTCTTCATATGATCTCCTATCAGTAAACTATCCACAAAACACCTCCATTTGGCATACTTTACTATTATGAGGCTTTTCTCAATCGGTCCATCTCTTGTGTATGTCTTAGAATGATCTTTAACTATTGTCTTCTTTACCTTCCATTGTTTCAAATTGAAAAAGTGCCTTAATTAATTACATGATTCATGTCTCTTTATCCATGGTTTCTTCTTCATTTTGTATGTTATAAATTAATATGTATCTTCAATCTTTACTTCTACTTCCTTTATTTTGAAACTAGGGTTTCTTATCTAGTGCTCAAAACTTGAACATAGTTATTAGTTCCAACCGATTCCTATCTATCCCAGTCTTTCCCGTATATTTCAACATCTTAGTGTATTTACATACTCATTACATTATGAAATTTCCTCTCCATAGTATAATTATTGTTATTAGATTAATAAATAGGAGTCATTAGATTCCAGTAACACATACTACCAGCCAGACCAGGCCGAATCTATAGTCCAAAAGCCAAGATCTACTCAAGATTAAAGAACTCCTATTTTTCTCAAACATGTGGTAAGAATATCCACTTAGGGAAAACTCATTTAGATATCATTTATGGTCTATTGATACAAAAAACTAGAAAATAACTGAAGTAAATTTGTAGTCTGCAACAATCTTAAGGAACCACCAATATTTTAAAAAAACTATATATCTAAATTCAAATATATAAGAACATTAATATCGATATCCAATCAAAACAACAATATAAAATAAAAGTTGTATGCCATTCTATCTTATGTTCTTACTCTTTCATTACTTTATGGTATTCTATCTTTAACACTTTTAGAATTTTCTCTCTAGCCCATCCTCCTTCTGAACACCTGGACATGACATATAGAGAAGAATAGACAGAGCAACTTTATAGTGGTCAACCTAAGTATTCAGATACTGGGCTAGGGTATCCAAATGCTTAGACCTGCCGAATCTATTGACACATCACATCCTAAGTGCCACACCTATGACTCTGTTTTATTATCCTAGTAGTTCATGATAATTCAATACTAATCTATGATACCAAGAAATTACATCCACATCGCATAATAGCTACTAATCATGAGATTAGGGCATATGTTGAGGATTTATCATATAAAAAGCTCACACTTTACCCTTTTCTTCCGATTTCAAACTCTATTTTTTCTCACATTCAATCACATAAGCTAACTTATCAAGGGAAATTAAGACTTGATTACTCTAAACTAATTTTAAGAATAAAGATACACATCTAAACATTCATTATGTTTCTTACACTTCCATGTACATATGACATGATAATCAAATACATTGTCTATTGTAAAGGAAACAAAGTTACACATCATCATTTACAACTATCTCAATTCTATACAAGGACCTATAGTCACATAGACTAACTGAACTTACTAGTTTGATCCTTAGCTCTTCTGGCAGCTCTACGTTGGCATTGACATTCTTCAAATCCACATGTTTTCCCTAAAAATTGTAAATAGAGGGGTGAGTCTACTCTCTCAGTGAATGAGTACTTCAAAGAAACAAATTAAAACACTTTAATAGTCAAAACATATACTATTGAGCAATTGCATTTAAAGTAGAACAATAATGACTTATATATGAAGTAATCCTTTGTAGACATTTATATGGTAGGATACTCATGGTATCCATAAAGTGTAAACCAAAATATAAACATACTTGATTAATCACCAAGGGAACTAGTAATTCAAAAACATATAAAGAATACAAGAATATCTGCACAGACAATTAATCTCTCATTCATCTTATTATGCCTTGAAGTCACATTAAGTGTACCACAACATGTGAATGCATCACAACAAGCTACAATCTCGCTATACAAGGCTTAGAAGCATGCCCGGGTTCCTTAGCCTATAGTCTCATCTATGTGGTCTGCAACTGGCAGTCGCCACGTTTGGCTCTCAATGGATAATGGGAGTGGCCGGATATCTGGACTCCTCTAAACATGGGCACTAAGGTGGCGAGTCAAAGCACTCTAGCTTGTTGTGCATTAGTGGACCTACCTAAGATATCCACTGATCAACACAACTCTACATCTGTGGACTTACTAAAGATGTCCACTGAATAGTAATATAGGTACCAACGGAATCCCCAGTAGGTGTTGGGTACCACAAAAATGGTAAGCCATCTATCCTAACTGGCCTAGAACACCACATCCTACTGATACACTCCGTCTTACCTCAATCTAAAAACAATACCTCCAGTCAGGAAACACATTTCCTCCTCACAATGCATGACTCATCCTATGAGGATTATACAGTGTTCATGGAATCTAAAGTCCAATTCACAATTTAAATTCATAGTTCAATCAACATTTTTGAGTTTAAACTTGTAAATGTTTCTTTTCATAAATTTTCAACAATTTATATTGTAAATTCAACAACTGAGCAACACAAGTTATCATACTGAAGAACACTAAATTGAAAATACTTGATTCACTAAATACCCTATCCTTAAGGTTTCATTTACCTCGTTCACATATTGCACGGATCACATAAGGATTTAATGCATCATAAACTTTCACTGATAAAAAACTGCTTTTAATGTTCACATACGACAAAACATATACATGAAACCTGGAATGAATTGAACTAGGGTTTCCATGCAATACACCGAAATGTCATGCGACAAGAGTAATGTTGAATAAATAAATCTATAACATTTAAAAGAATCACTTTTGTTGGATTTCATAATATCTATTCGCAAACTTCCAACTTTTCACTCATTCAGGGTTTCACCTTTTTTACTGAGATTTTAAGAAAACACTGATAACATCAAATGAATTCCAAGATAATATCTATTATATCTGTACTAAACATTCATATAGAACAATCGTTTATAAATAAAGAGACTCAAATAGGCAAAGTTCTTCATTCAACATTACCACAATTTCTAACATATCCAAAAACCTTAGATTTTAGTATATTCTTATATTTCTTCACTAACTTTAGGTATTCCATTTTAGATGATTTGTATCCAATTTTAATATGATTTTTATCATTTGAAATTCTTCACAAAAGGAAATGAATCTATTTCTAGATTATCTTTCATAAGCTTAAATTGATAGCCAGATTTAGGGTTTGTAGTTGCATACAAAGGAATTGAAGATTATTATGGATTTAGTCAAATTTCATGCAATCTATTGTTAAATGGTAGTTACCACTCACCTAAAGTGTGAAAACAACTTAAAAAGTAATCGAAGAACTAAAATTCTAGAGTCCATATCAAACTCCCAGAAATCCATCATTGTCTCTTCCTTTCAACTTGAAAACCATAGAATGGATAATTATGCAGAAAGAGTGAGAAAAGATAGTTATTTGAATATTTTATATAGATGATCCTACAAATTAAAAATGGTTAGTTGTTCTTCATGGTAAAAGGCAGTTCATTGCTGATCCTATAGATGAAGAAGAGTACTATGACAAGTATGATGACTCAAGTCCATTCTCAGTTGGCTTGCAAACATCAAATATTGAAGCTGAAACTGACTTATATATGCGTGGAGATCACACTGAGAGAATGTTAATTGATACAAGATCAAAATATTATAAACATGCTTTTATTTTTTAGATGTTAGATAATCATTTTACATTCTTTATCACTTATATTTCATTGTTTGACTATTTTTGAAAAGATATTTTTCAGATGGCGTCTGACCTTGAGTTTGATGATCATGATGATGATTACCATGAGGATTAGTACCATGACGATGTGCACCATGAGCATGAAACTGGTGTAAATTGTATTGTTTTATTACATAGATGTGCATTTTACAATGTCTATCTTGTTGTATTGTTGTATTAAATCATCACATTTATAAGTTATATCTTTTTATGACTTATGTGTGCTTTTTGTCAAGTTTAGTATGAGGATGTGCGACCTGATGATCTTGTTGAGCTTGATGTGCAACATCATCAGTGTGCAAAAATAAGAGGCATCACTATGATAAAAAAGTTACTAGAGCAAAGGGGTAATGGACCAAACCTAGTCGTTGAGTTTGATGATCAAGGAAATCTTGTTGGGAAGAACCCAATTATTTTGTGTCATATCTAGGGCTTCTGACTCATAGTAAAATAGATGTAAATGTAGAATCATGGAATAAAGTTGGTCAAGGAAAGAAAGACTTAATATGGAAGGAACCATTGTGAGATATTATCATTTACAATTCTATTTTTAAATCTATTTTTAAGAATATTCCATTAAATATATGAACTTTTGCAGAGCATATTTGACCTGGATGAAAAACTGCTTCGTGAAAAGGTGATGCAACATTGTGGCAGAGTACTAAGGAATTATAAGACAAATTTGACAAGATAATGCATATTGAACACTGAGAAGAAGAAGTCATCCACTGAACAATGAAACTATCTCGACCCAAAGGCATGGGTGGCATTTGTTGCTAAGAGACAAACTAAAGAATTCAAGGTATTAAGCCTCGCTCCTCATTTTGAATACATTTTTATGAAATCATTGTATCACATATTTAACATATGTTTTGGACTAACCAGGCTATAAGAGATGCTCAAAGAGAAATGCGTGCAAAGAATGTGTACAAACACAATGGGTCTAGGTGGCTATGCAAATCTTTGCCGAAATCTATTGTAGGTGTCTTCTTCTTAGCAACCTACTCCTGGAATGATTGAGTCCTCTACTACTCATGAACCTCTACCTCGCCGTGATCTGTGGATATCTGGGAGGAAAATCAAATATGGAGAAATACCCAACCATGCAATAGTTGAGGCATCTACAAAAATGGTAAAATTCAACTCTTAGAACAATTACTATTGATGATTGTTATGTTTTACCTTAACCTTGATTTTTATGTTTTACTTACCAATTACTATTGATGATGATTAGAGAGATCTCCATGAGCAAATGAAACAAGGCAAGTTCATATATGAGGACACAAGGGATGAATTGACAGTTGCTCTAGGTAACCCAAAGCATCCTAGGCGTGTTAGGGTTGTTGGCATTGGTGTCAGTATAAGAGCCTTCTTTGGGCCATCAGAGCATAAGCACAAAACTAATAAAAAAGGAGGATTCTCATAAGAAAAGGTACAAGAGGTGATTGTAAAGGAAATAGAGGAAGCAATGAGAGTATCATGCTTCTCATTCAGCTACTCAGACAGTACATGTGGTGCTCTGCTCTTAATATGAAGTGGACCCCCTACGACAGAGTTGTTTGGGAGTAATCTTGTGGACCCACCACCTAGCATGTCTGCTTTAAGTATTTTTATGAATAGTAGTCTTTCATAATGATTTGTATAATATGTTTGAGTTTAGGTATATATATAACAATCTATGCAAATTTGTTGGGGTTGAGACCATACTGTCTTTTATTACAAGGATATGTCACCCACGCCTTGATGGTGACATGTTTCATGGTATTCTGTTGCCTACCAATGTGGTTTGCATGATGCCGAGGCTTGTCTATGACCCTTGAAAATAGACTACACTACCATATAACCACCCCAAGCACGAGATGACAAGTGATGCAGAAGGTAGCGTGGTTGTGTAGCCCAAAGAGGGAGTTGTCTATACAGATGTATGCTAAATTTTCATTGTGTTTGTGCCCATATATACATGACAATTGATATGAGAATATATATATGCAGGACACAATGCCTAAGAAAACCCTAAAACTTATCCTCCTTCTCCACCTCCTCCTCAATTACCTAGTTGGCTTGCAAAGGACCTATTTGAATCACTAGGCCCTAATTGCAGAGGGTTGGTAGTTTGAATAGGAAGCTTTGAAGAAGGGTCACCTATGATGGTCCATATGAAGGAGGATGTTGCAGGTCAACCTCATGATACTAGTATATTTTTGCAAGATGTTGTGAAGATGTTTACTTATGCTTGGTTGAATAGATATTTGATAGAACTTTGGATACATTGAGATTTTATATAGCTAAATACCACATTTTATATATGTTGATCTATTTTCTTATATATTAAAGCACACATGATATGCATTTTACAATTCCTTACATAGGGTGTGTACAAAGTTCACACTGCCCCATGTGTCATTTCTAGTTCCATCATTGATTAGCCGTGTAGTTAAAAACCCTATATTTGTTACAGAATACTGCTCTACCACATTTAATTATTTTGGTAAAGTAAAAAGAATGTGATTATAGCTCCATTCAATGTTGAGTAAATATAGTTACTTTGTTTATAATTTTAACTTAAGAATTACATTTCATTGTGGATTTTGAGTTTTATTTTGTTTGCCTTCTTTTCACTCAGGAATAACCATTGGGTGTTGTTGGTTTACTGTCCCCACGACACTAACTGTATAATTTCTAAATCCTAAGGGTGACAAAATAGACTGTGGGGGACACAAAATGAAAAAGGCATTATTTACTTGAGTAAATATTTATATTTATATATCTTAACATATATTATTACATGACTATTTACTAATGCAATTCAATGTATTACATTAATGTATAAGGCTATAAAAGATTTCAAAAAGGTAGTAGGAAAGGTGGACAAGAAAAAGAAAGTGATAATTTGGCAATATGTTGATGTAGTTTTCTGACTCCAATGCATATTTATGCCAACTATGCTTACTTTTATTTATTAACATTTTGTATATTGATAAGTTTATGGTTCCCTATACAAGATAATGGTTGGGCATACAGATACTCTGTGATGTTGTATATGGAGATGATTATCAGATATGGGGTACTAGATATCAACTTCATACAAAATGTAATCTATATATAGTCTTGATCATCATAACTAAATAGTCTCATTTGATAATATGAAAATATCAAACTTTTTAATTATATATGGCATTCTCTTTGCATGTGTTTGAAATGAAAAAGCCTATACAACAGAATATCTGGACGAGATATGAGAACAATGGGAATAATCCTTCGTTAAGAATGGGAAGTTTGAATTTGATTGGGATAAAAATTGAGCTTCTAAATTTTGATGTCATTATTTCTATATACATGTCGTGCTTATGACTTTTTGCATCTTTAAATTCAATGTGAGTAAATTATTATTTCATATGTGAATGATGGATATATACATGTGTGTGAATGTGAAAATGAATGAATACAATGAGAATTATGTTTCTACATATCAAGAGAATATAATTGGAATGGATAAGCCAATGACAATTCAACATAAGAAGTGATACATCATAGACACTTTGATGAATGTGAGGAACGGTCTACGAGATGAGAACTCTCAAGGACATCAGAGTTGAAAAGGTCAGTATTAATCATGTGCTTTAATTTTCTGATAAGGCTAAGAGAGTGTTGAGTAGGCCATGGAGGTACTAGATCCTGGTCATATTATTGGATGTAAATATCTCATACCAGGTTCTAGTGATGAGAATTTGGAATTCCTGGAGACCAACAACACACTGAAGTGTAATAGATCTAGAAAATGACTTCTATTTCTATATTGTCCAATTTGTTTCCTAAGGTTGTTGATGCTAACAAGGTGGTTACGGTAGACCTAGATGAGGTGGAAGACAGTGAGAAAAAATGAAGAAACTCAGTAGTTTTAGGGAAGAGACCATTCTATAACCACACCACCTTCAAGCCTTCGTCTAGTGTGCATCCTTCTCATCATTTGTAGGGTTTGGTTGCCCAAAATTGACTTGGCTTTGTCAAAAGGCCCCATCTCGGAAAGCTCGGTTCGCGAGGCCTCCCTCTCATAGTAAGAAATCCCACCCTAGCCTCATTCTTGTTACATGCTATTTTTGCCTTTGACATTCGGGTGAGTCCTATGGAAAAAATCTCACGCATGGAGACCTAGAGCTTCCCACACTACACCCTTACATTTATGCTACATCACAGTCAAAGGGGAAGACTCTGACCATCACCTTTCTTTGTTCGTCGAACTGGCAAAAAAGACCTAGTTTACTCTCCCACGCATCCATGGCTAAATGACACACCCAACTCAACATTGGCTCATGGGTCCTACACACAGAAGTTGAATCTGATCCCTTTATCTCCTCATATGAAAATCCCCGCCAAATTTGATTGAACATGGATAGGGCTCGTCGGAGGGGAGCCTAGTATGAACCCTGGAAAACTAGACTATCTACTTGATCTAGGATGTGTGATGTATATGCCATTCTGAACTATCCCCCTACGGGGAAGTTGTTTAATGGTAGTTCCATCTATCATTTTCTTGTGTAAGACCAGACCCACACGTTCTGCCATAACATAAGTACCTCCCTGTTTCACTGAGTAGGGTTCAACAATGAGTTTGAGTTAATGATTGGAAAACTTCCTTTTCTCAATCTTGATTTACGTAGAAAGGTCAGGAACTACAGTTCTAATTAAACTGAACGAGAAAGGCCTGAATTCACACCGGTGTCATAGAATTACTTAGCTTAGTGTAAAGACCTGATTCTTGCAACCAAATATTTACAAAATTTCATCATAAAATATAAACAAATCTTTTTTTAAAATCATGTATTACATTAGAGTCATGGAAGCTTTACATAAGATTACAAAAAATATGAATAGTCATGTATTCTTATCTACTCTTCAATAGTGGACAACTCTTACACGTCTCTTCTAGGTTTTCTCTGGTCACCTGCCTATGAGTTCCCAGAGGGAACGAAAACCACACATGGGCCCCAATAAGGGAAGTTGAGGTCTGTAAAGCTGGTACAAAATCAATATTTGGAATGTAAAGTGACATAAACCTATTTATAAAGAATTAATATGGAAAAATGTAAAATAATGAACAATATAGGAAAGTATCAAAACGTAGAAATAGACTTTCAATTCAACAATATTCAATATCCAAAGTTTGAAACTAGTCACTCAATTTTCAATAGTTAGCACATGTCAATGTCTAGTTGTTGGGGAAGCTATGTGTTCTCTTCTACAGAGAATGACAACACACCAACTGAAATTCCCACTATACTAAGGGACCTTATGTCCTTTAACTCTGTGCAGAGGCATGCAAGTGTAATTTCACTAAACTAGGGGCACTAACCTGCCCTTTTTTGACGTTTAAACAATATGCTACTATTTTCAAGATTAGGTTTTGGTGGCCTTTCAAAGAGCTAGGTAAAGATACAAAATCAATTTTGGCCGACCAACCTATCTAGTCATGTATACAATCAATCAGGAAAGTAACTTTCCAAATAAAATTTTGAAATTGTATACCTTTAAATCAAAAGTATAAAAAATTCAACCATTCCATGTATGGAGCTCCAATATTTGATCCAAGAGAGGTATCTAGAAATATAGAGTGAATTGACTGCTAATTAGTTTGGAATGAGATGTTGTTCAATTTGGAATTATTTAGGATTAGGTTTCTAATATAGGTTTAACATTACATGTTTTTATGTTGTTTTCCCTTTCTAGGGTTTCTAATTGGATTATGTAGATGATCAATATTTCATAGGAGTACATATTATCATCATAAATGTCTTCCATTTTATTGATTTTAAATTTATCATTTTGTCTTCCTTATAATCAATTTTACTCAAATATCCATTAAAGTCCAGTCACATGCAAAAGTATGATTTTACATCTATGATCTAGGTGGTCTCGTATCATGCCCCTTATATGTGATTTTATACATCCATTTATCCCGCTAGAATCAATAAATTCAAATTATCAATTAGTGATGTATATGCTTCTAAGGTCGTGCATTTATAGTTACCATGACATGTGTATACATGTATTTGTGCATCTTGGGTTTTTAGTTTACAATAATGGAGTTAACCTTTTGGATTGTCCGACTACTAAGTGATGACTCATTAGAATTCTTTCTTTATTGGAAAAAAAACATATATCTCTATGATGGGAATATATGCATCATATTTTTCTATGTATTGTGCTCACTATACTCCATACATATTATCAATACATAGATGGATTGCGGGACTTATTACTCAAATTCTAGATTAATGATCTATTAATACACTAAGGTATACCAATATATAATATGACATGATATGTATTTAAGGATTGACCAACCAATCTATACCAATGTCATATGTATATGTTCTAAGATTATCTAAGTTACTGTCTCCTTATATACGTTTGTATAGCCATTGCTTTATGTATACACATAAACACTTACATCATATAGTGTTAGATGGTTAACATAATAGCTACGAGTTTGCTCTTTATCTTGTTAATCTGGATTACAGATCTGAATAGAAGAGGGTGAAGACTAGCTTACCGTATTGTCGAGGTAGTTTGGATCTCTTCAAATCATCGGTGAACTGTTCAGTGGTTTCATCAGAATCATTGGTGAGTTTGCCAACCCCTTTCCTTAACACCCAGGTCCAACAAAATATCTTCAAAGTTCAACAGGCACCGTTGCAGAGCTGGAGTTGTAACTCCACTTGGGAGAAGGAGATATCAACGTTGAATATCTCATAGATGTGGAAGAACTCCACTGAACTGTTGCCTGGATTTTCTAGCTGATGATCTATTGGTGTTGTGATTTCAAGCCATGATGCCCCCCGTTGTTACAGAATCCTTCTAGTGTGCAGTGGCTGTCAGATCTGAAAGGTTGTAGAGAACCTGTTGAAGTTATGGAGGTTCTCTTGGTTGTCGTGGATAATGGTTTATGTTGCAATAGACTGAAGGTGACGTGGCCAAGTGGCTGGCGAGGTTGCAAGAGTAATAAAGGCGAGGAAGGAGGTGTGCTTTTAGTGGTAGACCGTTATGGTTGGGGTCTGGCTTGGCGGAAGAGATCCTAAGATGGCCAAGGGGATGGAGCATTGACTAGGGATTGCAGGGTTCCTTACTGGCGAGTTGAGTCGATGTGAAGTGAAGGATGTCAAGATAAATAAAGGTGGTGGTTTTGCAGGTCGAAGGGATCGAACACTAGCCGTTCCAGGTTTTGTTGCAGATTACAAGACCGGGACGGCCGACGACGTGGATCAGGTGTCGGCCGGCACTGTCATGGGATTTACATCTATAAGTTGGCTCTGCTGAAGAGGATTGCGGTGGTGTTTCAGATTAGTTGCCGGCGAGTTCTATGGCGGAGCGATGCCTTTTCAGTTTTTGGGTTGCTGGTAGTCAACTGTAGTTGATTGATCGTCAGTGCAGGTTGGACGGAGGCATGGTGGCTGTCAGAGTCGACAAAGGTTAGCCAACGATCTGCAGCAGGGGCGAAGAGGCTTGCAGGTCCTTGGTGATTGCAACCGTGCGCCAGCAGAGTTGAAGGGAAGCAAAGCGGCGGTGTATTTGGAGGCTGGAAGGAGGACGGCGGCGGTTTCCTATGGTTAGTGTTGATGGGCGAGGATGGAACAGGGAGTAGGCAATCGAGGGTTTCGGGGGTAAAAATAGAAAGGAGAAGAGGAAAGGAGAGAAAGAGAAGAGGAGGAAGAGCGAAGAGGAGGCGAGGCAGCAGACTCGTTCAAGGGAGGTTTCGGGAGGTAGGAGATCGTGTTCCCTTGTAACGCATGTGTTACATAGTGGAGACGTGGTCCTAACTTTCCAACAGAAGTTGCTAATTACTCCCCTTAATTCTAATTAATTTTGTATTTTATAACTTCTCAACGATAGCTTTAAATGATTTAATACTTGGACTAATAGTTAAGTTTCTACCATATTAATTTCTATAATATCAACGTCTGTAGTTACATTTCTGGCGTTCACTATTTAGGTTACCATCACAATGGAACTAATAAGTGTATCTTTTAACAGAATTGATAATTACCATAAATTTCAAGACACTAGTATACAAATCAAGAGAGCTCCATGCATGTGTGTCTAAATCAAGATGTAGGAATTAATAATTCAAATTGACATCAAAATGATTCGTTGGGCCCAATTGAGGGACTATTTTGTAAATATATCTCAAATGAGGAGAATAAGTATATTTAGACAAAAAGGGAAGTTGTGATGGAGTGGACTTTTGAAATCCTTAAATGTCCAATGACATGAGTAAATTCATGCATTTTGAGTTGTTTTGAGAGTTCCTAATGTTTTGTCAAAGTTTGGAAGTCAAATGATATTGATATCATGATTTGGATCCCTATGTTCATGCCTTTTTGAGGTATTTTATTCAATCATCATACAATAGAATTTTGACACCAAATTCGTGTACTAGGTAGCTTGAGTTGTGAGAAATCTATGGTTAAAATTTCGTGGCAATTGGAGTATCCTAGATGGAGTTATTAAGATTTGAAATTTGGAAGATAATGTGCATTATCGATGGTTGTTAGACCAAAGTTTGGTATACATATGGTGTCACGCGCCCTTGGCTTGGGTTGGACCTGCGCAGCTAAGTTTTGGGCTTGATTCACATGGTAATTTCTGGCCATAGATCTCTGATCTAGCGGCGATGTCCATTTAAGAGTTTATGCCACGCATTGGCGAGGTGAAGGGGCTATTTTTAACCCTTAGATGTGAGATCGAGGACAATCAGCTTGTCCCCTACCTTGCGGTTAGAGCAAGGCTAGGGAGCAGTTTTTGTTGCGGCCTTCCCAACCACCACTAGTCGTGATCGTATTATGTATTCAAAGTATTATGTAAATTGTAACGCCCTATTTTTCATATCACACGAGCGGAAGAATTTTACTCAATGTGGGTGTCACAATATGCTAATCATGCAATTAAATTAAATGAAACATTTGCATTCATTTAAAATTGATTCATACATAGTTCTTGACTGCATAAAGCTCATCTATCAAATCTAATTTACTTGTACTATGACTGAACATAACATGAATTATATCTAATTTGTCCTTCTCTTGCTCCAAGTCCTACAGACATCTCATACCCAGCCATGTAAAACAAGCATCACATCATTAAGCAGTATTTGACACTTTAAATGACATAAAAGAAAATATAACTTGACATGACATACTTGACATAAACTTGAACATAGATTTTCTTAAGCATTCATGATTCATAAGTTACATGAAGAATTGAACAGTAAGTATATGCATCCCTCTATAATGCCAAATGGTGCATGGCTACGATCTGCCTAGTGTCCCGAGCGGGAAAAGGAAATCTTCCATTTTGCCAATAATGGTAGGAATATTCCCTTTCCAACTGCATTTTCTAGGATAATTTGAGAGATAAGTCTTATTCCAGACAATTCAAGTAGGCAGTTTGTGAAGAAAATTCTACTTAGGGAATAAATGAAGGACGATTGAACTTTTGGACTCAAATAAGGTTTCTTAGCATAAGGGCCCGAATTGGGTAAAAGTGGTAAAAAAGGGGTGGGCAAATGTGTTGTAAATGTGGAAAAATAGGTATATGTGGAAGTTGGGTAGGATGCATAACGAATTGCATCATTAGCCAGAGGATTAATATTAATTATGAATTTCTTTCGAGTGAGCAAAAATGGGGTGTCAATACTATGTAATCAGGGTGTACCACCAAAAGCAAAAGAAAAGATTCCAATGTGCATAGAAAAAAATACAATCTTGAGTCAAACAGAGGAGAGATTTGCATATAGAAAAATGATTTCATTTTGATTTCAAACATAAAATAAAATCTTGAGTCAAATAGAGAATAGATTTTCTACTTTCCTTCACATTTCCATTCATTTCCTTTCCCACATATAGGCACAAAGAATGCCTTAATTTTGCCATTCTCTTGAAAAGAACCAGTGTCAAATCAGATGTGCATTTTTTGTTATAGGGGTACCCCTAACCCTCACAAAGCTCTTAGACATGCTTGATTTTGGAAACAGTGGAGAGGAAATGTAATTGGGAAATGAAATAGGGAACAAAGATGTTGTAAGATGTGTTCAGTAATCTCAAGAAGTTGAGATACTTAGCCATGCTTGGAAGTGAAGTAACGAATGTGATGAGATCATGAGGTAATGACAAAGGTTGAAAAGATTTGATTCACAGCTATTACAGATTTTATGCTACTCAAGGATGAGAAACATTTAACTTTGGGGTATTTTGACGAATGCATTCATCATAATTTTAGTCACATTTTTATCCCAATTTTGATCTCGTGTCCCTTGATGTACCTTTGATTTTTGTTTTGTATACTTCACCTAAGTTTTATGTGAATATTTTGGGGTTTTGATCAAATCCAGGGGCATCCATTGTAGGGTTACACTTCACAACATGGGCATCAGTAAGGGGACAGTTGTCCTTCTAATAGACTAGCAAGCCCAATAACTTTTTTGCCTTCTTCAACTTAATATCCCATGATCAGTCCCTTCATCAACTGATGCTTTACTTGACATGAACCCTTATCGACGCCACCCTATGATGGAATGCTAATAGACCCCCCCCATAGGGAAGGTAGGTTTGTCCCTGGTCTAATTGGTCATCAACCCCCATCACCCATCAGTTGTCACCTTATGGGATTAGCACCAGAAAAGGACCAACGAATGAACCTCATTCTAACATCACTTCATCTTCCCTCTCAACTGTAGATATATCCTAAACTCATCGACATATGAGTGTCCTTGCCCCCTTAATAGGTATGTTGCCCAATGAGTGGCCAAGTCCATCCTGAAAAAGACTCCACAAGTCATGCCTGATGACATCTCTACACCTATCCCGATGGGATCCTACACAAAGCCGCCTTTTGCCCAATCAATGCTCAGCCCCATCGACTGATGGCTCCTCTATGTTTGGAAACCAATGAAGATCCAACACCTGTCCACTGATAGAGTCCATGTCTCTATGGCACCGCTAGCATCAACGAATGATGATATCTTAAACCCTCATTCACCGGCTACAAACCAGGATCGGTGGCTACTCTCTACTTTTACTTATTGACTATGGTCCTGTGAACTATTGAGTAATGACACTATTGTTGGGTTTTAGGGGAGGCAGAGAAGGCAGCGGAAACAAAAATTTTCTCCCCCAAACCCGGAACAAGGAAACGCGTCAACGTCTATATAATAGGAAAGGATGGTTTGTGGAATCATACCTTGTCCCGAGGCTTACTCGGAGACAATACCTCGCACCTTGCGTGGTCTTCACCTCCGGTCTTGGATGGTGTCTGTGCAGCTCCTAGTCACACCGGGACTGACGACTCCTGGTCTCACCAGACTGTCGGGTTGACAGTTGTCCTCCTGAGCGACAGAAACCTCCCGCCTCTGAAGTAGTCCACACGAACCACCTAGAACTCCACACTCCTTGTCCCACAAGGATTTGGAAGGAGTCACACCCTCCTGTTGATGTACTAGTCGCCAACACACTCTCCTGCCTCCAGTTGCAACTACAGTTGTCTTTCCCTTGCTGTGCCTCCCTTTGCGGGTAGCACTTGCTCGGGCTCTCTCTTGGTTACCAAAACCAGAGAGAACGACAACTTTCCAGAGCAATTGGTTGCACTGAGTTGTACTTTGAGAATCCCCCAATACCCCTATATATAGGAGGGTCATGGGATAGGGTTCTCCATCCCGGGCAATATGGGACTAAAGCAGGAGTAGAAGGGTTCGAGATTTTCCACAAAAACAACCAACTCACAAGCTAAACTGATCATTTCACAAGTGAAACGGTCGGTTGGGGATCTGAACCGGTCGGTTGACACTCAACCGATCAGTTGGGACCCATGAGCTGGTCGGTTCACTTTCTGAACTGGTCGGTTCGTGGTCCTCACCAGTTCCTGATTAACTTTCCAACTTTTGTTTCTAATTGGTATCAAATACCAATCCTTGTTCCAATCAAATTGGGCAAGTGAAACACAAGGAAAATTCTCATCAATCCGACTTTCCCAAGTTGCTCGGTTGTACTAGTTGAATCGATCCTTTCAACACTTGAAGCAATCAGTTCACCCTAATCTTGAGCCGATCGACTCAACACTTGAGTTGACCGGTTCACCAAGCTCAGCCGATCGGTTCATCACATGAGCCGATCGGTTGGGAGTGCAGATTGTGCAGAATCAGTCAATTGCGATTTCAATCAATCCGATACTCTAATCAATCTGTCCAACACCTTGAACACTATTATTTTGAACTATCAATCAATTGAGTGTTTAATTGAACAACTAAACTCCTTTAGTAATCAATCTAAACATTGTTTGTGGACAAAACTCCTCTTCCAGGTTAAATCCTATGTGTGTGACCCTGTAGGTCCATTTCACGTTGGCAGTGAAAGTCCATAACACTTATGACTTCACAAGCAAAGAGCGGCACCTAGTCACACATCAGTGCTACCCAAGTGAAAGTAGAAAGTTGGAGAACAACTTTCAATCCTACAATCCGTGAATGGTGTTACAATGAATGTATAATTCCTTTGTCACGGATATCCCGAATGAACTCGAGGCATGGAATAGTCATACTGTCAACGTTCATTCACTTTCTTGATCTCAGAGTAGATTGAACGAGATATGTATGACATCAATATCACATACTGATTCACACATGCATGCGCACGCCTATCTCAATCCTACTCATCAAGTGGCCTTGGATACCCTCAGGAGGGACAAATCCCATATCTATCACTCACCCCTCAAAAGCCCCATGTGTCAAAGCCACCCAATCATCACCTTTATAACAACCCATGTTTCAGGACTGCGTTTGATGATGTCAAAGTGTGCCCAACGACATGTGTTGAGTGTAGTGATTTCGGGTCAAAGAATCACACTCACCACCATCAC
The DNA here is from genome assembly GCA_963693085.1 of Alisma plantago-aquatica. Lineage (NCBI taxonomy): Eukaryota > Viridiplantae > Streptophyta > Magnoliopsida > Alismatales > Alismataceae > Alisma > Alisma plantago-aquatica. The sequence continues at coordinate 681,586,703 of OY856410.1, read as the reverse complement.
TGTGAGCACTGACTGTGACTATCATGTCATGGTTCGATGTGTCAAACTCACGGTGGGTCTGTCTGGTACACTTGTTCTCCAATAAGTACCTATGTGTTTGGTTTGATATCTCTATATCATGACTAATGAGATTCTATCAGCAACCAACACCACAATCTAGTCTTGTGTGTCATTGTTGTCTATCTACCTTCCACAATGACATCCGACTAGGGACATAACAAGAATGTGCAAACTCTTAGCATCTGTATGATCTCATCATTCAGGTCCTCAACCGGAAAGCATACGTCATTGAGTACTGTCATTCTCTAGACATTCAATCTGTTCTATCACTATCTCATATGAATGAAGCAGAAAGAATTGGAAGCTTGCCTTTGATGTTTATCAATCAATCTTAATGTATCCCAACAATCATCCCATGATTGGCTCTCAGGGCATACATACCAACAGACTCCCACTTGCACTGTGAGCCAATCACCCTTGAATCATATTCATAGTGATCTTCAAACATGTCCCACATGTCACTATGCTCTTGTGCAAACATAGTGAGTAATGGCAACACCTTACCAAAGTCAGTATAAATTGCATATCTCTCATCTCTTCGATGTATGTCACACGTATGAGATGGAGTTGTTGTAATATGCGATCTAGTATTCCTTTGCTAACCTTTAGCCACATTGCATGATCAAGGATTCCATACTTGTCATCAAATGAGCGGAATATAAGTTCATCTCATGAACTTCCAGATCCATATAGTATCCACTGTTGTTCTCTAACACACGGATACTCGACATTTCCTTTTAAATGGTTTTATTCGAACATTTCCAATCATCAACAAACTTTCACTTTTATATATCCTATATATATGTTTTTTGCAATTAATTTTCTGTCCTTTCGGAAGTTCTCATCAATGTAACTCTTTACATCAAACTCTTCCTTATCTCCATAGAACTAGTACTTCCCAAGTACTTATCAGGTTCTCATGGTATTCTAGTAACTCTTACTGGAAGCAGACAGACATCCACTCGTCATGTCTCACATACGAGTTATCAGGATGAGCACATCATATTGTCATGTCTCACACACAAGATGATGAATGCATTTTATTCTTGTCATGTCGATACATGCAAGATAATGGGATGATTACATACATGATAGATCCAAATCTATTCTTAGTGTTCCCATTCTTCATAAGAATTGGACACTTGGCCTTGGGATACTAACTCCATGTAACATGGACAAGTTTTCTCCCACTAAATCTGTGCATACTGAACTCTTCAGTATAGATTGCCAATGTATGTATTATCTTTACAGGTCAAGAGGTTTTCGAGAACTATCTCTATAGATCTCTATTCCTATCACATAGGAAACATCTCTATCTTCCTTAAAGATAACTTCCACCTTTTGGATTTCCATTCTAGAACATTTCCATTTCACATCAATATGTGGAATGTGAATACGCTCCCACTAAATCACAGATCCCTTCTTTATCTTTGACATATCAGTCAAACCCTTTGACTATATCATCAAAGTAAAGATCCAATTCTGAGTTGCTTGTACTCAATCAATCACATTGATTAGTCTATTGGAACTTATAGACTTCATTTGCATTAGTGGATTCATAAACCTTATAGGTTGTGTCACGTACACATCCTTGCTTTATTCCTCATAGGAATGCGGTTTTAGTATCCATATGCCAAATATCTTAGTCATTAAGTTGCAATCAACAAGCATCATCCTTCTCAAAATGGTATCCATGTGTCTTAACACTTAAGACTTATTCACACTTATGGATTTCATCCCAATGAGTGCTACCATCAAGGTCATACCTTATGGTTCACATGGATGTCATTTAGGATGTAATGGTCATAAACCATAACTCAAAATTCGGTTCCTCATTTTCATCTAGATAGTTGACTCATCACATGAACAACTCATCACATAGATAATTGAGGTGTATCTGTCAAGGATATAAGAACTTACAACTTCTTGTGATTCTTAATGTCCTTTATTAGTGTGGGGTATTCTTTTATTAAGAAGAATTCAGTTATTTGATAATCATTCTCTAACTCCTTAGAGTATGATTCCTTCTTGATTTAGACATCACCATGCCTTAATCATGAGTTCACTATGATACACTATCATAATCACTCATAAGGATCTCAAACATTTGGTCCAAGTATTTCATTCATTGATCTCATCAAGAATTAACACTTTACCAAATTTGCACTTCATCTATGATAATCTTGAACATTTCAAGATATTCATATTGGTATTTCTCTAAACACCATTTGAAGTATTAGCATTTGTTCCAATAGGTATGTAAATACATCACATGTATTATACCTAATAGGACAATCATTCTCCCACTACCATTAGTGAAGATTGATTAATCATGTCCAAGATATTCATGTCTCTTACTGGTTCTCCAACCAAAAGAGTCTAGATTTATCCATCATATGGAAACTAGAAATGAATCTCTCATGATTGATGCTAATTTGATTGTTTGAGTTATCAATAACTTTTAGGTATCATTTTATCTTATGCATATCAAATACCACAAGATAAACAAGGCATTGCCACAAAGATGATATCTTTAAGATTGAAACATCAACTTTATTAATTGCCATCATTGTCATACAATATGCAAAAATAAAGTGTTTCTATCTATTGGCAATATATGAAATAGCAGTTCTCAACTCTATTTCGTGCCCTTTAGGCTGAAATAAACTGAAAGATACTCCTATCTATGGCAGCAACACTTGCTCCAATGATGGGTACTTCTTTCTTGGTGCTTTCACAAAGGCCATCACTTCTTTGCGGATCTTGCATATCATATATGATAGATCCATATCTTGGTATCATATACCTCAGATAAAGAAGATGTTCATTTCATGATACCTTAGGTGGAGATCTCCATCCCCTCCTTCATCTTCTTTTGTTCTTCAAGATATAGAGGGCAATTCCCTCATACACCTTTTCCCCTTGTGCCTTGAGGCTGAAGACGGCTTGGGTTGCTGGCTAGCATCAGAACACTTCTTTGCTTTTCCCTTATCCTTGCCCTTAAGAATTACCTTTCTCTTTGATCACATCAAAGATTATGGTTTGTCTTTCTTCATCTTTGCCTCTACTATCCTCAACATGTCCAACAACTCTGTCAACGCTTGTCAAAGTTGTTCATGTTGTAGCTTACCATGAATTGTATGATTCTCGCAACATTTGCAGTATCATACCAATAGCCAACTCTTGGCTCAGAGGGAAACCTTCTTAGTCAGGTCTTTCCACATACCCAATCACATTGAGTGTGTGAATACCTTACTGGTTCTCCTTCTGTCATGATATACTAGGACAGTGTCTTGGAGACATCATATGTCTCATGTTGTCTCTACAACTCATAGTTCAGAGAACACAACATCAAGCACTCCTCATCAATGTCTTCCTCGGTATGTTTCCATAAGCATACTTTCAGCCATTGATGTGGTGGGATCGAGTTCATCTGGTTCTGGTATAATTAGGACTTAGAGCTTTCGCTCTTTGAGAACACTTCTCATCATCCTAACCAGTCATGGAATTATTCCCATTTAATTTGTTGATCGCAAATAAAGTGATTTGTTAATTAACCATTTATTTTAACAAAAAGGAAATATATGCAATTTTAGACCAAAACTATTTTTGACTTGTTTGATTGATTTGAAAAGTTGACAATAAAATTAGGCCTTTAATTAATTATCGCTCCCACTATTTTACTTCAAATTGATAGCCCTCACCATCAATTCGGAAGATTACAGCGTACAACCTTCTAGTGGGAAAGATCTTGAAATCCTCTAAGTCATGGACCAGCTAGGGCTGTCACCCACAACATAGATCTCTCAGGTAGGCAACTCTTGCCAATTGCATCATATGCAACTCTTGATAAGATGCCATATGTAACTCCTTGCCATGAGCATATCCATGCCTCAAGGTACTAGATCCCATATAGATCACCTTGTTAAGTCTGACCCAAAGCAAACACGATGAATATGCACCCTGCTAGGGCAGACCCACACATTCATCCTTCACGCTTTCACGAGATAGACGGTGCACCACGCTAGGGCGTGCCCACACTTGGTCGATCAAGCTTTTCACGTGTGTCGCATTTGGAAGCCATCTAAAACTTAATATTTAATGAGGGATTTGGTTTTTATATACATATACATATCCAATCACCACAATACATAGTATGTATCATATACATAATATATCCCACAGAAAACATGCAGAACGATAAAATCAATGATTATGGCCATCCTAATGTGATTCCTCGAGCCAAGAGGAATCACGATCATCTAGGTCTACATCACATGCAACGTGTATAAGATAAAATATGTGCCTTGCCTTCCGAGTAGATCAAATCATCACATGAGTAGCCTACTCGATCTGGCCCGGTCGTCTGGGTGCCACCAGCCGATCGGTTGGCTCCTCCAACCGATCGGTTTGCCTGGTCATCGTGCATCTCATCATGGCCGCCACCCGATCGTCTCGCTCCTCGAACCGGTCATCAACCGATCGACTCACTCCTTGAACCGATCGTCTGGAACGTCAACCGATCGGTTCACGCCTTGAATCGATCATCTCATCTGTCGTCTGGATGTCCGCCTTTCTTTGACATAATAGGAAATAAAATATATCCTAATTTTACATTTCTTAAAAGGGAAACCCTAAGTTACATTCAGGGGGAGCAAAGGTAGGAAAGAATCTCGAATTATTTTGAGTTACATCAGGAATAGGAGAGGGAAGATCGGTGCGCAGACCGAGATGCAAGCAACCACATACAACCATACACAGATAGAGTTTATTGGCTATAACCACGCTATACATCCACCACAAAACTCGTTTAAGGGCGACGCGTATCGAGTGCATTAATAATACATATCATATATGTAAATTGGGATGTGTGGATTTAGGATTGGACATGCATAAAGCCAATATTATTTGCATCACATGCAATAAATAAAGGTGACAAACCAAAATCGATCATATCAATATTCCTAAAATATAGAGCAGTTGTCGTGGCTCTGATACCACTGTTGGGTTTTAGGGGAGGCAGAGAAGGCAGCAGAAACAAAAATTTTCTCTCCCAAACCCGGAACAAGGAAATGCGTCAACGTCTATATAATAGGAAAGGATGGTTTGTGGAATCATACCTTGTCCCGAGGCTTGCTCGGTGACAATACCTCGCGCCTTGCACGGTCTTCACCTCCGGTCTTGGACGGTGTCTGTGCAGCTCCTAGTCACACCGGGACTGACGACTCCTGGTCTCAGCAGACTGTCAGGTTGACAGTTGTCCTCCTGAGCGGCAGAAACCTCCCTCCTCTGAAGTAGTCCACACAGACCACCTAGAACTCCACACTCCTTGTCCCACAAGGAGTTGGAAGGAGTCACACCCTCCTGTTGACGTACTAGTCGCCAAAACACTCTCATGCCTCCAGTTGCAACTGCAGTTGTCTTTCCCTTGTTGCGCCTCCCTTTGCGGGTAGCACTTGCTCGGGCTCTCTCTCGGTTACCAAAACCAGAGAGAACGACAACTTTCCAGAGCAACTTGTTGCACTGAGTTGTACTTTGAGAAGCCCCCAATACCCCTATATATAGGAGGGTCATGTGACAGGGTTCTCCATCCTGGGCAATATGAGACTAAAGCAGGAGTAGAAGGGTTCGAGATTTTCCACAAAAACAACCAACTCGTAAGCTGAACTGATCGTTTCACAAGTGAAACAATCAGTTGGGGATCTGAACCAGTTGGTTGACACTCAACCGATCGGTTGGGACCCATGAGCCAGTCGGTTCACTTTATGAACGGGTTAGTTCGTGGTCCTGACCAGTTCCCGATTGACTTTCCAACTTTTGTTTCTAATTGGTATCAAATACCAATCCTTGTTCCAATCAAATTGGGCAAGTGAAACACAAGGACAATTCTCATCAATCCGACTTTCCCAAGTTGCTCAGTTGTACCAGTTGAATCGATCGTTTCAATACTTGAAGCAATCGGTTTACCCTGATCTTGAGCCGATCGAATCAACACTTGAGCCGAATGGTTCACCAAGCTCAGCCGATCGGTTCATCACATGAGTCAATCGGTTGGGAGTGCAGATTGTGCAGAATCAGTCAATTGCGATTTCAATCAATCCGATACTCTAATCAATCTGTCCAACACCTTGAACACTATGATTTTGAGCTATCAATCAATTGAGTGTTTAATTGAAATACTAAACTCCTTTAGTAATCAATCCAAACATTGTTTGTGGACAAAACTCCTCTTCCAGGTTAAATCCTATGTGTGTGACCCTACAGTTCCATTTCACGTTGGCAGTGAAAGTCCATAACACTTATGACTTCACAAGCAAAGAGCGGTGCCTAGTCACTCATCAGTGCTACCCAAGTGAAAGTAGAAAGTTGGAGAACAACTTTCAATCCTACAATCTGTGAATGGTGTTACAACGAATGTATAATTCCTTTGTCACTGATATCCCGAATGAACTCGAGGCATGGGACAGTCATCCTGTCAACGTTCATTCACTTTCTTGATATCAGAGTAGATTGAACGAGATATGTATGACATCAATATCACATACTGATTCACACATGCGTGCGCACGCCTATCTCAATCCTACTCATCAAGTGGCCTTGGATATAAAACTCCCTTAGGAGGGACAAATCCCATATCTATCACTCACCCCTCAAAAGCCCCATGTGTCAAAGCCACCCAATCATCACCTTTATGACAACCCATGTTTCAAGACTACGTTTGATGATGTCAAAGTGTGCCCAACGACATGTGTTGAGTGTAGTGATTTCAGGTCAAAGAATCACACTCACCACCATCACTGTGAGTATTGACTGTGACTACCATGTCATGGTTCCATGTGTCAAACTCACGGTGGGTCTGTCTGGTACACTTGTTCTCTAACAAGTACCTATGTGTTTGGTTTGATATCTCTATATCATGACTAATGAGTTTCTGTCATCAACCAACACCACAATCTAGTCTTGTGTGTCATTGTTGTCTATCTACCTTCCACAATGACATCCGACTAGGGACATAACAAGAATGTACAAACTCTTAGAATCTGTATGATCTCATCGTTCAGGTCCTCAACCTGAAAGCATACGTCATTGAGTATTGTCATTCTCTAGACATTCAATCTGTTCTATCACTATCTCATATGACTGAAGCAGAAATAATTGGAAGCTTGTCTTTGATGTTTATCAAATCAATCTTAATGTATCCCACCAATCATCCCATGATTGGCTCTCAGGGCATACATACCAACAACTATTACACACAAAAACATGAAAGTGTTGTTGCACTGAGCTAGATGAGTCCCCTGCCTACTCTTCTGCAACCTATAATTATTTGAACCACTCCTCCTCTAAGGGATATCCCTCCTACTCCTCAGGGCCGCAAGGCTGTTGCTCTATGCCCAGCCTCAAGAGACGATCACCATTGACCCTCAACTATCAAATTCCTCTATGGTGCCTCTATTGTGCTGATTTTTTCACCACACTTCCATCACATCCATTTTCCATGAAGGTGGTTATATCTCCATCAAATCCTCTATTCATCCACCTTACACTCCTTCTTTGAAAAATCACAGTTCAAGAAGTGAAGAACCAAAGAGGGAAAAAACACATTGATGCCTGCCGTCGGTGCCATTCTCCTTCTTCAATTGGGTCATCATCCTCATCAGGGTAGAATGCAACAGTTGCTAATCCAGGCCAAGATTCTCCTCTCCACAATGATGATGGATAATCTTTCCTTCCCCCTTGTTTCTCCAAATTTTTTCATGAAGAGAAAGTAGTCCTTCTTGCTGGGGTGTGGGGATTAGACCCGCTACCCATTCTTGCATGTCCATTTTTGATGTTCCAACTCTTGTATATAACTCTTTCGATTCAAAGTTAACCATATAATGCATGTCTTGTAGACTGATCTCTTACTTTGTGTGATCTATTATATTCCTATGTTTTGAGGACTTTAATGCTTAGGTTTTACACTTCGATTAACTTAGTTGAATTCTAGATGAGAACTTCAGAAGGGATGACTCAAGAGTGGTAGATACATGATATGCGAGTAATGAGAGATTGATACCATGGAGATATCTACATGATTTCCCACACCTAATAGGTGGAATCTTTCTTTGCTCCATTTTAATAGTTTTATCAAGTCTAGATATGTTGTGGATATGTTTGTGCATGTAGTGGTGGTGAAACCGAACTCCACTCGAGTGACTTCCATCATTAATCTAAACCTAGATTTAATCCTACACTTTTACTTTCCTTTTCAATTAGTTAAACACAACCCAATCAACTCTAAATTTTAGATCATAGTCTAGTTCAGTTGGATACAAACTAGTAAGACTCAAACACATTATCTCTTGGGATATGATCCTTAAATATATTTCTATAAGACATGTTCCCTTGCGGGTGCTATTATTGCATTTTTTGGTAAAACCTAGGGATTTTAGTCATAGACGAATTTGTAAGTGTGATAAAAATCACATCACAAGGTAACCTCTCAAGTTCATATATTGTGGATGGATATTGATGTGTGAGACCCCTCTCTCTTCAGGGGAGATTTTATGGGAGAAATGCTCACAGGGTAAAGGGTATCTACGGACAAGGTGACCTACTCAGGCCCAAAGACTATGGTTGGATATAGGTATGTGAGATTCCTCTCTTCTCAAATGATATTTTATGAGAGAAACACTCACAAGAAAAAGGATATTCAGGGACAAGGTCACCCCTTGAGGCCATACACTTTGGTTGGATATGAGTTTGTGAGATTCACTCTCCTCATAAAGAGATTTTATGAGAGAAACACTCACAAGAAAAAGGGATATGTTGGTCCAATTTTAGGTCATGGTCTGGGATCAATTGAAAATTGGTAAAAGATGGGTAATGGTTAATTTTAGGTCCTGGTCTAGGACCGTATAGATATGGTAGTGAATGAATGGTGATGGCGAATTGTATGTCATGGTATGGGATTATATAGATATGAAAGTGAAGACGCGGTGATGGCCCAATTTTAGGTCATGACAGGGGACTATGGTGCAATGTAGGCAAAGATGGACAGACCATGTGCTTCTAGGTGACATCTTAGTCAAGTTGGAAAATCATTTGGATAAAATTGAGTTGGTATGCTCAACGAATGAAACAATATTTTAGTCAAGATTTGGAAGTTACATCCAAGATTCGAGGATTGAGTAGCTTCTTGTGTGCGTAATGTTGAAGCTTTTGTATTGAAATGATCAAGGTGAGTAGGGGCTCTTCAAGGATGTAGCTGTCAAGTAAAAATGGGCATGTGTATAATATTATCTTTCTTGGCTTGATGACATATCTTGGTCTATATTTGATGAATTCAAATCCTAGATGTTCTTGAATTATCTATATTTCATATTGGACTCAAGAACTATACTTTGCAACATGATGAAAACCCTAATTGTGAAATTTGAACCATGATGTTCCCAATTGCGAGATAGAACCCTAGTTCACCCACATTTGTGGTGGATGTTTCATATTGTCCATTTATGTGATGGAAGTCTCATTAATTCTATTTATAAGACTAAACTTTCACTTGCCTCTACATTTTGCATGCTTTATGATACATAATCCCTAGAGATGTACAGATTTTTTAGTTTTATGGGATTATGTGCCCTTTATGTTTGGGATTGAGGTTATGTACCCCATACATGGGTTATGTACCCATGTTATTTAGAAAGGGAGGTTATGTGCCCCATAAATGGGTTTTGTGCTCACCTTACATATTTGGGAGTTTAGTTATGTGCCTTAATCTACTAGGTTATTGGTTATGTACCCTAACCACCATTATCCACTTATATTTCACTATTCCTATGCTTATCTCACATGCATGTTGGTTAATTGTATCATGATATGTTTTGTGCCCTAAATTCTTTACTTGTGCTTGTGTGGCATCTCTTGTGGAAAATGCTTTTCTTGATTATCATCTTATTGCAATTCATATTCTTTTGACATCCACTTGGATGGTATATTTCATCTTGGATGGGAACCCTTGTTATATTTCATGTCCTTTTTTCTAATGTTGTTCAATCCCCAGTTAATATGCTCATACCGGCTTTTATGCTGATAACTTCCATTTTGTCTTCTCTTGTGGGGTATGTGATACATGTCATTTACCGCACCAAAACATAGGTGGCTAATTTAGAGGTTATCTTTTTAAAATGGAAAACCAATTAATTAAGGTAATTTAAAAGTATAGAAAGCGTCAATCCACAAACAATGTTTTTAAGATTGAATTTATACCCAAACACTTTTGAACAAAGAGATGTAGAAAGTAAGGATCCAACGGTTGATGGGTTGATTACACTAAAACAAGGATTTTAAAATTCCAAATAATGAAAGTTACAGTACGAACAATTGAAGAAAAGAGTCATGCTAAACAAGAGTAAAAAAGAATTATTCTAAAATCATATTTAAAATTGCAAGAATGTAAAGGAGGCAATTGAAAACAACGACTAAAGAAATAGATTGAATCAGAAGGGAAAGGATGTCGAGACTATGGGTTTTACCTCCACAGTCAGTGTGAAACAAGATATATGGAAACTATATGATAAAATAAGATAGAAGAGGGCATGTAAAACATTTGTATATGTGTCTACAAAAGACAAGTTGATTTTGAACCCATTGGTCCTGGAGTTTAAAATTTCTAGCCTGAACATCCCAATGAGGATCTTTTTGCAATCACATCCAGATCCTCATGAATTTGGTTTGGTTGTTCTAAGTCTAGGGATCCACAGTCACATCCTCCAAGAATAACATATGGTAAGAACGAGAGATCAAATTGTTAAACTAATGATTATCCAAGCCAAAAAAGTTCTAGAAAATAGAATCATAAAGGGAATCAATCTATGTTACAAAATGGTCATGGAGTTACTCCCCACGCCTCAACATGAGGAACTAATCACTAGCCTGAACAAAACAAGAAGAAGCATGGAAAGAAGGATAGAAGCCATAGACCAAAAAAGGAAGAATCTCCAAAGAGATCTTATTGGTAACAATAAAATGGTTTGCTCCCTTAAATCCCCACTCCAAAGGAAAGAACGAGAAAAAAAATCTAGAGATGAAATGCTATTTTTTATTGCAGAACTAAAGGGTGCAAAACTATGAATTGAAATAATAATTCTCAAATAAAATTGCAAGTACAAAACAATCCTCCTTTCTTTGTGGAGTCCCCTCTCCTGATATTGGGGAAGGAGGGCTGGAAACCCTGAAAGGGGGAGAGGAAAAAAAGGTGGAAGCTACGGAAAAGGATGTCTTTGTGCTGTGAAATGATCTGTTCAAAACCTGAACCGGTCATATGAGATGTAGAATGGCGTAAGCCCAAGGAGAAGCGATCAAACCCTTGTAAAAGGTTGGAAGTGCTTTTAAATCGATTCTCAGCCTCAAAAGAAACCTCTGAACCGGCCGTCTGGGATGCAAGACAAGGGGCTTGTGACTCAAATCTGACTTGGTCCCAAAGTTAGCCTGAGATGGCCATATGTGACTCATAAGCCGATCATTTGAGATTTTTGAGTGTCTGAGCTAAGGACCCAAATAAATATTTGTCTCTAAGATGTGTATCTCTTTGGAGATGAACCGAGTGATTGACAAAGCGAACCGATCAATTTGTGTGCTCTAATGGTCAAAATTTTTCCTTTGAAGATTGTAACACCCTATTTTCCATATCACATGAGTGGGAGCATTTTACTCAATGTGGATGTCACAATATGGTAATCATGCAATTAAAGTAAATTAAACACTTACATTGATTTAGAATTGATTCATACATAGTTCTTGATTACATAATGCTCATCTACTAAATCTAATCTATTTGATATTATGACTGGACATAACATGAATTATATATAAACCTCTGGATTGAGTTGGTAAATGGCACCCCACCAGGAAAAGCTTGAAGTCCTCCTAGACCTTGATTGTCCTTGGTACCCTTCACTTGCTCCAAGTCTTGTGGACACCGTGTCGCCAACCATGCAAAACAAACAACACATCAGTTAGTGGTATTCGACACTTTATATCACATAAAATAAATATAACTTGACATGCGATGAAATAACTTGACATAAACTTGAACATGGTTTTTCTTAAACATTCATAATTCATTAATGACATGAAGAATTGAACAATAAGTATATGCATCTCTCTATAACTCCCATTTAAGAGCACATGATTGGCACAAATGCCCATGATTCTAATAGGCCCATAATGACCCCTTGAGGCCCATGATTGGTTATAAAGGCCATAATTGGCATAAAAAACCATGATTTGTCCAAAAGGCTCATAACAACCCCTTGAGGTACATATTGGCAATAAAGCCCAGAATTGGCATAAATGCCCATGATTTGGCTAAAAGGCCCATAACGATCCCTTGAGGTCCATGATTGTCTATAAAGCCCATAATTGGAACAAATGCCCATGATTTGGCCACAAGGCCCATAATGACCCATTGAGGTCCATGATGGTGAAAGAATATAAAAACTAATTCAATTCCATTTATCTTAACATTAACACTAACATGATGTTTTATCAGTTAACATGATGAATTGGAAAAGTAGATATATGCCACCTCTCTTAATGCCCCATAGGAGCCCATGATTGCTAGGAAATCCAATACTACTAGTAAATCCCATAGCGACCCTTTTAGGTGCATAAATGAGGCACACATAAAAACTTAGCCAATTGTCCTCACTAAATTATCTTTTGACTTACACAGTAGCTCTTCTTAATCTTAATATTGAACATGATTGGATTACTCCCTTTTAATGCCATGATGGGATTTATCCCTCTTAATTCATAATAGGGTTTCCCCTTCTTGAACATGAGTCATTAAATCTTAATTCCTAATCATAATCATAATCATGGTTCTACCATAGATTATAAGTACACAAGCAATCAATCAATGATAATTATACATGATATATTCTTAAAAAGACATTCATAATTCATGAAATCAACTAAGGTGCATAATCATAAATAACAATCAATAAACCAAAGTATTTATGTCAAAAATGCAGGGACCACTTACCTAGGGTAGTTCACCTTAAGGTCAAGTCTCCTCACTTCATTTGAGTCTCTAATCAACTATAATTGATTAACATCATAATATGTTTATTAGTTTTTTTTTGAAAACTTAATATGTTTATTAGTTCATAATCCCTAAAACCATAATCTTGGTCTTTTAAGCATTGAGGTGATTCAATATGTAAAACATCATTTTAAAACACTTTAGGTCGATAGAAATCAAAAGAGCTTTCCAACAAATATTTTTGCATATTTTTCTGAGGTCATATGCAAAAGTTGTGCAATTTGCAAGATGGACCAATCAGAGTCAAGAAAACTATTGTATGACATCATTTACATAAAAGATAAACCTGATGTAAATGAATTACGAAAAGACAAGGATACTAAGGAGCATGTGACACTTAAATTAGGAACGCAAGGGCAAAAATGGCAATCAACCATTATTCTAATCTGTGCGTCCAGGGAAAACAAAAGTGTGTGGAAACCCAAAATTTCCCTTGCAAATAAAATACATTGATTGAGATCGTGGGGGTGGTGAGGTCATCCAACGACATGGATTCTCCCTATGCTAATCCATGGTGAATAGCTTTGCCTGAAGTTGCGATCGTCAATCGAAAGTTGGGAGTACATGCCATATCTTGATAGGAGAAATGGTCCGGGATGATACCTTAAATCTATTCGTCCAGAAAGGCCCCCAAGGTGGATTTTGTGATGATCAGGAGCTCAAGGATGAGTCTACTCCATGGCCGGAAATAGGGGTTAGTAAGGAGGTTGAAAGCTAAGAGATCCTAGGAACAAATGTTCCAAAATTGATCAGGAGAGCATTTGTAGAGGTAAGGCGAGTCGAGCAAAGGGGTCCTCAGGGTTGGAGACACACAGAGCTTCAATGGTGGCTAGCATCGGCCAAGCACCTTGATCACGACCACAAGGTAGAATGGCACGGGCAAGCATAGAGAAAAGCATTAATTGACCGGGAAACATCAATTAGGTGTTCAGGATTCTCACCTAGGTTCCAATTGCACAAAGATCGGTGGTGGGAGAAACAAGGAGGAGGTGGTCGTTGAGAAAAAACAACCGAGTAGGGAGGGGAGCTAGTGGTTGTTGGGGTTTTAGTTGTCAATGCAGGAGAAAATTATATGGTTTGATGAATCTTTTAAGATTTCTAGATCGATGGGGAACACATCGCGTTGATGGCTGCAACCTGGTGGTGGAGAGAGAGCACACGCCCTAAATGGTGTTCCTGATATAACCCATGAGAGAGGGTGAGAAAGACATTGCTAGGTTTGAGAGAGAGAGATACGAAATCGATCATCAAGAAACCTTGCAAAACCTTTGAGTGATGAGGGAGAGAGGAGGCGAGCAAGGAAGCAGCCTTGACTAGGTTCTGTTTAGAAAAAATAATAGAGGTAGGAGATGAATCCTCATCCATTAGATCGTCAATTGATCAACCCCAAGTTGCTGGGTGGCACACATGTAGTGGAAAGGAAATAAAACTAGCGTGTTATAGGAGAAAAATGCAGAAACTTAGGTTAAATGTGTCACATTAATGATATATTATATCAAACCTAATTCAAAACTATATGGAAACTTGATTAATTAATTTGAAGGGTCAAACTAGTCATAATGACTTGAAATTTGAACCATAGTCTAATTTGATGATCTAGAATATTCTAGACAACTAGATTTCAATTTTTTACACATTTTAGTCCATAACCTATATATTGGCCATTAATCTCAATATTAATGCACTTAAAGGGTGAGATAATTTGAAAAGTCTCTTCCTATTAAATCCTTTAGTAAACATTTGAGATATACCTTGTTTACTCATTCAAGGGTCATTTGATCACCTCTTAAATCTCTATTGCCATCTGAGAGGAGAGAGAAAAGAATCTTGAGTCAATTGAATCATGTAATATATATATATATATATATATATATATATATATATATATATATATATATATATATATATATATATATATATAGGGTGTTCATTCATTGCCCGCGCGGGTAGCATAGATTTTCGCTACCCTGCAGTCAAAAAAGTAACTCTTCTAGCTAAGAAAGTAACTTTGCTGTAAAAAAAGTAACTATGGTGTCAAAAAAGTAACTCTGCTGGCCAAAAAAGTAACTCTGTACAAAATATACAGCAGATATATATAAGGACGGGTTTTTTGATTTTGGAGGGGCAAATGATATTATTTTTGGCTCAAATTTTTTGGAGAGCTAGACAAAATAGTCCTCTACAATTTCGAAAAAAAAAATTTGAAAAAAAGTGATCGGAAGGGTGGGCGGGTAGCTACCCGCGCGGGCAATAAAGATGGGCTAATATATATATATATATATATATATATATATATATATATATATATATATATATATATATATATATATATATATATATATATATATATGTAGGAGGAAATAGTTTTGAGTCTCTGTAACATACTAGATCTTGGACCCTACCCTATAACTTTGACCTTTTAGACTTAGCCAAACAAGGTTGAGGTTAGACCTAGAATATGTTTAGTATAACCCTAATAAGTTAATGGATGAATAAATCACCCTAATGTAACCTCATGTTTTCACATTAGACTTAGACCCATAATGAGCACATAAAATATGTTACATGTGATGGATGGAGGTTTCATAATAAATCATGAAAAATTTACATAACTCTTAAGGTTGTAATATGATGTTCTGGAACATAATTGGATGAATAATAGTATTAATAATGAAAAATAGGATAACTAATGTAATAAAGGGCCACAAATAACAAATTTCACATAACTAATAAAAGGAAATCACAAAGGTGGAAACAAACTTCAAAATCATAATCTATTTGTTAAAAATAGCCTATATGTCATTTTTCATCTAATTTGGACAACCTTGTATAATTAGGGTAAGTTTAGGAGAGAGAAAATGTGTAAAAGCTATATAACATGAATAATATGATGAATAACTTCAAAAGATGGAAATCAAGGCAAATTCATTTTCAACCCACTAAAGATTACTTGTGGGTGAAGTTCCATCAAATTTGGAGAATGCTAGAGCCATTAATACATGGGAAAATAGAAAATGAGATTTGCTAATTTAATGAATCAAAAGTCATCAAAAGGTAAATCTAACTGTATTTCTAATTCTATTTGCTTTGTTTAGTCTAGATGTCAATTTTCATCAGATTTGGATGTTTCTATATGCCTAAATAGATTTAGGGAGAAAAGGGATTAAAAGTACCATAATATCATTGGTATTTTATTAAATAGTTTTGTTATCCTAAACTTAATTGCAATTTATCTGTCACACGGGTCTCTATTGCTTTTCAAAACGTGGGCCCTTTTCTGGCCTTTGGATATCTGATCGCACGGCCGCTGTAGCTTCCCCTACCTCCGTTCTCACTATCCCCAAACGAACTGGGAAACTATTTTCCCCGCGATCTTCTTTCCCCAATTCTCCCTCTCTACTCCCAATCTTTCCTCCTGATTTCCTTTTCCCTACCTTCCTCATCTCTTCTCAAATCAGTCGACCCTATAAAAGCCAGGGCTCGCGACACGGTCATTAATTCTGCAACGGGTCTCCCCTTTCCCCTGCGCGTCCCCTATTTTCTTATGCCTTCCCCTCTTCTCTCAGTCTCAGACCATTGGACCACGAGAAAACCAACCTCTGAGCTTGTTCATGTTCCCTAGTACTCGTTTTCGGTATTAGTTTGACCCTTACCGTAGCGGAGCACTTTCCCCCAACTCTCACCACCTTGCCATGATGAACTCGAGTAATGGATGGTGCCTCAGGCTGTTGCAAAATCTGGAGAAGGCTTGGATCAGTTCTGTTCGAACTCATGAAGGTTTTTGGACTACTCACGGTATGCCAAAAGCCCTCTTTTTCCATGCTTGCTTGTTCCCGAGCAATGTCTGAACGGTAGACTATTGTTCTTCGATTTTTTGATGCCTTTAGTTTCGTTCCGCTTTGCCGAGGTCGTCTGGGAACTTTGTGGCCGTCTTGTATGTCTTGTTTTGGTTTCCTGACTTCTCCTTTCTGGTCTTAATGGTAGAGGAGCAAACTCCCACCCTAGAGCACCTACGGACCCGAGTCTAGGTGCCCTGAGATCGTCGGCCGATAGGGAAGACGATGGATGCCTTGGCTATAGGTGCTGAAGTTGTTTTGTTAGTATGAGTCTTTGCTGGGAGAGCTCCTAAAACCTCTATGTTTTGTGCGATCGATTGAAGGGAGAAGATGGACACCGAGTGTTTTACCAAATTGCCCTCGTTCTGACCTTTTACTTTATTTTTTACATAGGGGTATTTCGGTCTTTTCGCGCCTGTTTGGCAGTTTTGTACTTAGGAAAACTAAACATAATATATGAGTATGGTCATGATTTAAAATAAATCAAACTGTATTGTTGTGTTCGATTATTGTGTATGTTGTAAACAAGTATTATTTTACCAAACTGAATTGTTATTCCAGCATAGTGTGCGTTTTCTTAAGTAAGTGATGAGTGTGTGACTTAGCAAATATATCCTATCTTGGGGTCTAACTCATATTGTATCATTAGCCTCTCTATTTTTCTAATTTATTTCTATTTGTATATCTGGTTTAATGTTTGTGGACTGCTCTAATTTTCTAAATTTTAATCAGTTCGTTCTCTTTTAACATGTTGTACATAAATTAACGTAAATATTAATACGGATGCAAAGACAATTGTGATATCTCAAGTAATGTGTGTAACACCTTGATATTGTTGTTGTTTCAATCAAAGATAACATTAAAAAATAATTGCATAAAGAATGTATTATATAAAAAATAACAAATAAATAATATATAAAATGCATAATTTATGAATTTAAATTCAGGTAGGAACGTCACAATTGGCCAACAGTAGGGCCTCGTCGTACTCGTCTCATGACACAAGGCAAGCTTCCTGCAACAACCTAGTATCTTCTTGTTTGATATCATCTTTTGGCCAATGAAACAACAACGACAGATGATGAACAGGGAGTGTAGAGCATGCCAGGGTAGGTTATTGGACATACCGCAAGGCTCTCCCTCCACTCAGGGGTGTCAGACAGCGTTGGCTTATGCCTAGTGCCATCCCATCCAACGCCAATGAAGTAACATTCTATACAACAACATGGTTAAAGCACACCAAAGATAAATACGTGATGTGAAATCCCTATTAGTAACATTGATTTACACATTAACAAGAGAATCATATATATTAACAAGGGATTCATACATTCACCTCGCTCCCCTATTAGAAATAAATATCTGTTTGTACAAAAGTAGAAAGAGAAATTATTCCCTTTCTGTGCTTTGTTGTAAATAAGCATTCAAAGTTTCTCACATTGGAAGATACAAGGCACACAGACCACTAAAAATCAAACTTAGAGAAACTCTCATCACATCCCCTTGCCATAAACTACAATTGTGGTAGCTTGAATTTTTTTTAGAATTGATTATGTGGTAGTCGCTGGACCTCAACACCAATAGCAGCTACTTCAACAATTGGATAAGAGAATAGTTTCACCACCTTGGTTGGATTGGCAACATCTGAACTGTAATTAGCTATGATACAACATATGCTCTTGCACTCTTTAGAGGCCCTTGTTGTCACAATTTGAGGGTAGAGACGGGACTGGTTGGTAACAGCCATGGTTAGTTTCTCTGTAATGCCATTGTTTAAGGTGTTATTGAATAAATAAACTATTAAAAGACGACCTTTGAAAAAACAACTCACTAAATAACCAACCTGCTTAGGTATGTACCTTAGCATCTCACGTCATCTGCCATATTAAACCATTGTGCTCTTGTATGGAGCAAAGTCTGTGATGCACAAGACAGATGAAGAAATTCAAGTAATTAGGAACAAAATAATGTCTAATAACACAAGAGCATCAACGCTCACTTGCAAAAATACTGAATAAAATTATTTGCATATTATATTGCACAAGAGTTTGTCTACCTGACAAAGACTTGTTAATGCACTCGTACAAAAACTCCAACTAATACCTTGGTCAAAAATTAAAGATTGTCAATATCTACACGCAGTTATGTTGAAAATCATAAAAATTCTACTGGTTACTGATATAATAAAACTTAACGTTAAAGAAGAAGAGAATTTCATAATATACAAATATAAATTAAGATCTGAAAGTAAGACATGAAAGCAAATATTGATATGATGAAGTGAAAGGCCTCTGTTGTCCCCTGTATTGATTAGTATATCTAGGCATTGCTTTTATGATTTGCATAAAGTAAAATGATCAAACCTGAAATATTATTTTAGTATATCCGGGGTTTTCTTCTATTAATCTGATTTGGGATTACATGGGTATGGGTCCAATTAAAACTTAACGTTAAAGAAGAAGATAATTTCATAATATACAAATATAAATTAAGATATGAAAGTAAGATATGAAAGCAAATATTGATATGATGAAGTGAAAGACCTCTGTTATCCCCTATATTGATTAAGTATATCTAGGCATTGCTTTTATGATTTGCATAAAGTAAAATGATCAAACCTGAAATAATATTTTAGTATATCCGGGTTTTTCTTCTATTAATCTGATTTGGGATTACATGGGTATGGGTCCAATTATATATCACCTATGATGAGTTGGGTATGGGTTTGCGAAACCCACCCCACTGCCATCCCTAGTTCTCATAGCATGTGGCAATTTCAAATGACCATCTATATTATTATAACACAAGGTTATACATTAACCTCATACATTGTTTGG
Source organism: Alisma plantago-aquatica (assembly GCA_963693085.1). NCBI lineage: Eukaryota > Viridiplantae > Streptophyta > Magnoliopsida > Alismatales > Alismataceae > Alisma > Alisma plantago-aquatica. The sequence goes on along the minus strand of OY856410.1, from coordinate 681,566,880 downwards.
TAAGTTATATATAAGTGCCGTGGCAATTTCAAATGACCATCTATATTATTATAACACAAGGTTATACATTAACTTCATACATTGTTTGGTAAGTTATATGTAAGTACCTTAAAAGAGGACATACAACGTGAATATAATTATCTAGTCGTTTCATCACACATGGATGAAAAGACATGCTTGCACGCAATTGTGAAAATAGAAACAAATTAAGTCAAGAAAATGGCATCCAGAGCTCACACATAATATTGAAAGCACGTACATATTTGGTTCACAATATGTAGAGTTTGATTGGAACCATATATGTAAAAGTAGTTTGTATATTTGTGGCCAAGATTTGTAACTACCGAACTCAAATAAATTTGTACTTGGAATCATGTAAAGTATTCATTGACTTAGTGATAAGGAACTATGATAACGTATGCAAAGGTGATTTAGACAATTGTACAAACAATTTATGGACATCTTAATAAAAAATTTAGAACAGGTGCGCAATTAGACTAGCAACCAAACATATCGAGAAATTTAAGGTCAGATAGAAAAGGTACCATGAAGAAAAAGAATAGCGGGGAGGTTTGTAGATTTAGAAATCAAAGTAACTCACATGACGACCTTATAAGGAGGAACGTTATAGGGCGTACAAAGAATATTCAAAATAAAGATGACGACTTGATTCCAGAAATTTGTGATTAACATATCAGTGTGCCATGGGTGTTTCCGTTGGTAGTTTGAAAAGTCTTATTAATGTTGCAGATCAAACCAAATAGAAGATGTGTGTTTTATGTTCCATTAAACCAGATTTGGAACTCCTTGCCACGGTTGCTCTGGGCTATAGTAAAAATCTGAAGTTGTAAAAGAAGAGGGAAATTGGAGAAGGGAAAATAGGAGAAGGAGATCAGTGGAATAGAAATTTGCAATGAAGTACAAGGAAGAAGATGAGAGTTACTGATTTGAATCAAAGGAGAGCATCCAGAGGAGCGGTGTCTGCCAGTCAAGCTGTCGTCGTCGCAACGGAGAAAAGAGGGAAGGATTAGGGTGTGTGGGTGGAGTAAGTGGGGAGAGCACGAGCCAGAACTGGGGGAGGCGTAGAGAGGGTAAATCGTCGATTAGGCAAAAAAACTTTTCACTCTTTTAATTGCGTGGATATGAATGCACCAAATTTGTAGCATGCAGGTGCCTTTCCACTTAGCAGGCACCAGGCCAAGATTGAGGTAGGAGAGGACTTGTGCTTGGGCCATACGTCGGAGTTGTAGCCAGCGTTGGATTAGAGAGTTCTTGCTGGTTGCGGAGCCGCAGGAACTGCGGGAACCGGATGGTGTGGTGTTGGCTCTGACAGATGACAGCCAGCACGGCAGGGTGGGAGGAGAGCGAGGTGGCGGAGGAGGAGCTGAGCACCACCGAGAAGCCATGGAAGACGACGTCGTAGACATGGATGAGGCAGTTTGGCGAGGAAGCGACCCAGGAGTCGGAGGATGCAGAGGAGAGAGTTGGTGTACCAGTCGACGTGGGTGAGGAAGATAGATGTCTTCAGCTGGTGGTCCACGCGGACGATGTACACCTTATCTGTTACCGGCACCGTGGCAAAGGCCGTTATTAGGGTTAGGTTTTGCAATGTGGTGGCCATGAATAGGGGGAAGAAGCCATGGAAGAGACGAGTGACGACGTCGAGGAAGAGGAGGATGACGAGGATGAAGAAGAAGAACAAGCAATGATGGCTTCCGACAACCTCTCTTGCCCCAAGCCCTCATAGGGATCATGTATCTGCTCGGGAGACTCTGTCGTCTCCTTCACGGGAGGAGAGAGGCGAAAAGTGGAGTCGGGAGGAGAGAGGAGTCAGTTTATCGGGAGAGGTGGCGGGGTCACGGGAGGAGAAAACAACCGTAAACCGGACTGGAATCCAAATCCTTCCCAGAGCGGGTCTGACTTAGTTCGGATTTAGGGGTTACGGAATCCAAAACGGAGGCTGTTATCCCATTGCCAACCAAACACCAAACTAACTCAATCCATACTGGATTATGCAGATGTGGCACAAAAAGACAAGGCCAAATCCCGACTCAGTCCCGAACCAAACAGGGGGTTCATAGTTAATCAATTTTGTTTTAACACTGGGGAAGATGCCAGGTTGGCAGTGGGACCGACAGATTTGGCCGCATGCGATTGGGTCAACTCAGTGTGGACGCCCTCTCCCTCTCTCATGTTTTCTCGTGGGATGTTGAGGTATAATTACTTGATTGGTTGATTTCAAAACTTTGTATCTAATTATTTGTGGCTCTAGAAAAATAAAATAAAATATGATTTGAATTCAGAATAATATGTACTTTCTAAAGATGTTGTTTTTTTTGCCAAAATCTAATATTATAAACATGTATTTTGTAATAGACTTTCCTAATTACATAATAACGTAAAAAATCCATAAACAAATGTTTAAAAGTTAGAAAAATATAATAAAATGTGTTTTGAACTCAGAAAAAGGTAATCCAAATCATGGCATGGTTTTAGTAACCTAATTCACAAAAAAGAAAAAAAATGTGATTTTTAGGGTTTGTGAAATCAATGTAAATCTAACCCTAATTTCACATACATGATTAATAGGTTCTTTGAAGACCTAGACTTGGATATAGATCTGACTTGGACTTGTTTAGACTCTTAAGAGATGTATGTTTGCATTTCCTGTTATTCCTTTTGAGCAGTTCACCTATTATTCTTCTTTCTCTTGGTCCTATGGACAATAGCCTACACAATATTCTTTCTTTTGAAAGTTATGGTTCATGTGAACTACTTTATTTGGTGTTGATCTTGTGATCATATTTGGACATTCTCTTGGTCTCTTTTTTATACTTGTTTCATGATGGAAGTCCATACGATGGCATGTGATGTCTTTTTCCCACTTGTGAGGTGGATGCATATATATTTTTGGGTGATTTATTTGATTAAGGACTAAGAAACCCCTATCCCTTAGCATAGTGGGCTCGTACATGAATTGTTTGCAAAAAGGAAACAAATTCCTAAATTACCCTAAGGCCTAAACTCATTCCCTATTGTCTATCATGTTTGACCGACCTAGGGTCGTGTAGAACAATCAATATCCAATAGGTGATGAGGTGTAGAACAATACCACAGGTGCTACGAACGAACCAAAACATCCAAGTCTAGCCACAATCGGCTGCCTGGCTATAAACAGGACTCGGCTAGAAGCTGCTAAGAAAAGGTCGGACCCAAGCGAGGTTGGGGTCCCTTCCATCCAGGTGTGCGCCATCTGACCCGCTCTCATGCTGATCCTAGTCTGGGTGAGTGAGCAATGTTGGATGCCCAAGCACACACACCCCCACTACACCCGGTTCGTCCCTCTCAGTGAACGTCACAAACCTGTAACAGTCCACGTGGAAGGTCGTCCTTCCATTCTGGGTGAGCGAATAAGACATTACGTACGTACCTCCTAATCAACACTGCTATCGCGGTACTAGGTTGTCCATGTTCTCCATGTCTTCTCTTATTCCTCTCATTCCACACAAAGTAGGTAGCAGCTGCCAACACCAAGAGGTAAAGATCCCATACTCGTACGTCATCCCATGCTATGATGTCATCTTGATGTGTCCACCGGTTCAGACCCACGACATTCGACTGGTTCCTAGTGAGTGTCTCCCAGATGGCTGATGTGTACGAGCACTGAAAGAACAAGTGCTCAGCCATTTCTTTGCTGGTGTTGCACAACGGACAAGTCATAACATAGTCGATGGCCCATCTCGCCACCCTATCATCCATTAGGAGACCCCTATTACATGATTTGTGCACGGTCCTCGCCCATTGGGGGATGCAATGAGAGTGCTACAACACTGATGCAAAAGAGCACGTCGACTTGCGCAGGGCGAACATCTTCCTAGAAATCCAGGAACTCATCTTTGCGGCAGTGGACTCCTCGTTCATTCTGCGTATATAGGGATTGACATTCCCTATATTCCTCCACCATCCTTTTCCACGTGCACGAGAACCCTTTCCTCATGGCATGTTGCAAGTTCAGAGAACGCCCATACCTTCTTCTCATCCATCTCATCCATACCGAGTCAGTGTTGATAAGGAATGCATCCACCTTCTTCCTTGTAGCCCATTTAGCCAAATCTTGGAAGTGTTTCAGGCCTAGGCCCCCTTCTGCTATCGGGTATGCCATCCTTTCCCAGGATAGAGTGTGAGCTTTTCCCCCCATAGGAAATGGCTGGTAATTGTCTGCATGCGTTCCATAACGACGTTGGGTACATATCCTTGCATCACCCAAAATGTGATGAGTCCCATGATATTTGATCGGATGAGCATCAACTGACCCACAAAGGATATCATGTTGATTGGCCACTTATCAATCATCGCTCTGAGTTTGTCCATGAACGCTCCATAGTTCCTAGCGTACACTGTTCCAGCCGTGAGTGGGAAGCCCAAGTATGTGCAAGGTAAGTCATGGATGGGCATACCGATCACGTTGGACAACAACCCACCCATTTGTCTCGCCGCCTTTGAGAGGAACACCATTGATTTAGTCAGGTTTGCTCGTAGTCCGGTGATGGAGGCGAACCTGTCAAGCCCTTCTCTTACTGCATGCATGTTGCCGACCGTGCCGTAAAGGAACATAAGGACGTCGTCCGCAAACGTTAAGTGGGAAATCACATGTGTGGCTCTCACTTTGAAAGATTTCAATCTTCCACGTCCCTTCATCTCTTCAAGAATTAACGTTAGCTGTTCCATCACAAGGGTGAAGAGCAGCAGTGAGAGCGGATCACCCTGCCTTAACCCCTGGTTGCTTGCAAACAATCCGCTCAGTTGGCCATTGACTTACACAGAGAAAGATGCAAATTGTATACATTCCTGTATCCACTGAATCCACGTAGGTGGGAAGCCATAGTCCTCCAGCAGTGCCCAAAGACTCATCCATAATACATGGTCATACGCCTTTGAGATGTTAAGTTTAATACACACCTTTGGCTTGTTCGTCTTTGAGGTGGATGTATATGTTGGTCACTTCTGTGGTGACTACTTTGCAAAATATGACTATACTTTATACTTTCCTTTACATTAAACACACTATGTGATTTAGTAGCACTAGAGTAGTGTAATTTCATTAGTTTTTGGGCAGACATGTATTTCTTGCTTGGGGCAATGTGCTCCTATTATTTTTGGGATGGAGGTGGCCTCATACCCGAGTTTCAAGTTTATGAGGCTTGTCCCACTTTGTATATATTTGGGAGTTTGGTTATTTGTCATTCTCTATCAGGTTTCAAGTTTGTGAGGCTTGGTTGCCATTGTCTTTATATTGTTCTAGGGCTATGTTTATCTCACATGCATGTTGGTGGGTGATGATGTTATGGGTTGTGTGCCCTAATTCTTGATATGTGCTTATATGGCACAATTTTGTTGTCTAAAATATGGCAAGTAATTCCTTTATCATATGATGGTGATTCTTTCCTCTTATGCCCGTTTTGGGAAGTACTTTTCTTTTTCATGGGAAGCCTTTATTTTGATGTCCTTTATTCCATATATTGCTCAATTTCCTTTTTAGTATGTACATACCAGCCTTTGTTGATGTAATCTATTTTTTTCTTCTTGTTGGGGTATGCTTCCAACCCTAGTGAAGGACATGGAGGGCAATGCATAAACATATGGACATAGCTTAAGAAGTTAAAGCTTGGAGAAAAACATTGATATGGTTTACATTTCCCTCTACTTAGATCTTTATGTTGTATCTTACATGTTAACCCTTGTGGGAGAATAAGTTGTTCTTTTGTAACCTTGTGATAAATTTAATATGGTCAATATTTCTATTACTTTTCTATACTTTGGTTGTTTTAAATACCATTAATAAGATTTGAAAATTTTACACCCATTCCAACATATCTTTTGGGTGTCTTTGGACTGGAAGTTCTATTCTTTAAATTTTTAGTAGGGAGTGGATCCCCTCTGGGTCCCACTCCTTACAGTATGGTATCAGAGCCCTTGGTAGTTAGAATCTGATTATTTCAATTTTGTCTCCCTTATTAGAACCCTTGACTTAGATAGTTACCTCTAGGTGAGATGTTTTCCCCTAGATCTTACCTAAGTTTTTTTTGAAGATGAAAGGTTGATATGAGCTTCACATTATAATCATGATGTTTTGTCAACCTAATGTGATGAGGTTTTAGGTGATCTTACCCGACCATATAAGTTAACGATGACATGTAACTTTTGATGCAATAAGGTTTGATTTGAGGATGAAAATCAAGATATGAGTATGGAGAAATGGTTGGATATGGAGATCTTGTTATAGATAGATTGTGACTTGGCATATGCATTGATTTTGAGCTAATCTTTGTTTCATATTGCATGATTTTTTAGAAGAAAAATATATTTTCAATTATACGACTATTTATACAATTTTTTTGGATTTTATCAAAGTTTTCTTTAACTAAGTCACAATAAAGATTTTCTAGATGTAAGGATAGTGAAACTCTAGAATTAATTGGAATAGGATCTTAACCCTAGTTTTGTCTATGAAGAAATGAATAGGATTATATGGATAATATAAAGGTGTATTGGACCTGCTCTTTGTACCCTATGACTTTTTGGATGTTTATGTAGGGTTGTTAGGTTAGAAATACAAGGACTAAAAACTCAAACCTAGATGGTTCTGACTTGTTAGTTGGATACATGAACAACATAAATATCTAAAATATTCACAACTAAAAGAGATGTGGGTAACTCTTAATGTTTTTTAGTTTGAGTTGATAGGTAAGACTTTTGAAGGGGTGGAGAGTAGTAGGTTGTTGATGTTTGGATCAATTGATTATGAGGACAAAATCCTTTTAAGGGGTGGAGTGTTGTAACATACTAGATCTTGGACCCTACCCTAGAACTTTGACCTTTTAGACTTAGCCAAACAAGGTTGAGCTTAGACCTAGAAGATGTTTAGTATAATAACCCAAATAAGTTAATGGATGAACAAATCACCCTAATGTAACCTAATATTTTCACATTAGACTTAGACCCATAATGGACACATAAAATATGCCACATGTTATGGATGGATACTTCATAATAACCCGTGCACATTAATCATACATAACTATTAAGGTAGTAATATGAAGTTTTGGGACATAATTGGATGAATAATAGTATTAATAATGATACATGGGATGACTCATGTAATAAAGGGACACAAATAACAAATGTCACATAATGATAAAGGGAAATCACAAAGGTGGAAATAGACTTCAAAATCATAGTCTACATGTTGAAAATAGCCCACATGTAAATTTTCATCTAATTTGGACAACCTTGAATAATTAGGGTAAGTTTAGGAGAGAGAAAATATGTAAAAGCTATATAAGATGAATAATATGATAAATAACTTCAAAAGATGGAAATAAAGGCAAATTTATTTTCAACCCACTAAAGATTACTTGTGCGTGAAGTTTCATCAAATTTGGAGAATCCTAGATCCATAAATGCATGGGTAAAGAGAAAATGAGATTTGCTAATTTAATAAAACAAAAGTCTTCAAATGGGTAATCTAATTATATATTCAAATTGTACATTCTTTGTTTAGCCTAGTTGTCAATTTTCATCAAATTTGGATGCTTCTAGATGCATAAACTAATTTAGGGAGAAAAAGGGATTAAAATACCTTTATATCATTGGTATTTCATTAAATAGTTTCATTTTCTTAAAGTTTCTTGCAATTTATCTCTCACAGAGATCTGTGTTACTTTCCAAAACTTGGGCCCTTTTTTGGCCATTGGATATCTGATTGCACGGCCGCTGTAGCTTCCTCTACCTCTTTTCTCACTATCTCCATGCGAACTAGGAAACCAATTTCCCTACGATCTTCTTTCCCAAATTCTCTCTCTCTACTCCCAATATTTCCTCCCGATTTCTTTTCCCTCACCTTCCTCATCTCTTCCCAAATTAGCTGACCCTATAAAAGCTAGGGCTCATGACATGGTCACCAATTCCGTAACTGGTCTCCCCTTTCCCCTATTTTCTACCGCCTTCCCCTATTCTTTTAGACTCACACTATCAAACCTCGAGAAAACCAATCTCTGATCTTGTTCATGTTCCCTAGTACTTGTTTCTGGCATTAGTTTGACTCTTATCGTAGCGGAGCATGTTCACCCAACACTCACCACCTTGCCACGAGGAACTGGAGTAGTGGTTCTTGCCTCAGGTTGCCACGTAGCCTTGGGAAGGCTTGGATCAGGTCTGTTCAAACTCGTGAATGTTTCTGGACTCTGGATTTGGCTTCTACTCACGGTATGCCAAAATACCTCTTTCTCAATGCTTGCTTGTTCCCGAGCAATGTATGAATGGTAGACTATTATTCTTTGAGATTTTGATGCCTTTAGATTCGTTCTGATTTGCCGAGGTCATATGGGAACTTTGTGGCCATCATGTATGTCTTGTTTTGGTTTCATGAGTTCTCCTTTCTGGTTTGTATTGGTGGAGGAGTGAACTCCCATCCTTGAGCACCTATGGACCTGAGTTTGGGTGCCTTGAGATTGTCAGTCAAAAGGGACGGTAGATTTGGCCGCTTGCGATTGGGCCAACTCAGTGTGGACGCCCTCTCTCTCTCATGTTTTCTCATGGGATGTTGAGGTATAATTACTTGATCGGTTGATTTTCAAAACTTCGTATCTAATTATTTGTGGCTCAGAAAAATAAAATAAAATATGATTTGAATTCAGAAAAATATGCACTTTCTAAAGATGTTGGTTTTTTTTGCCAAAATCTAATATTATAAACATGTGTTTTGTAATAGACTTTCCTAATTACATGATAACTTGCAAAATCCATAAATAAATGTTTAAAAGTCAGAAAAATATAATAAAATGTGTTTTGAACTCAGAAAAAAGGTAATCTAAATTAGGACATGGTTTTAGTAACCTAATTCAAAAAAAGGAAAAAGGTGATTTTTAGGGTTTGTGAAATCAATGTAAATCTAACCCTAATTTCACATACATGATTAATAGGTTCTTTGAAGACCTAGACTTGGATCTAGATCAAACTTGGACTTGTTTAGACTCTGAAGAGAGGTATGTTTGCATCTCCTATTATTCCTTTTGATCAATTCACCTATTTTTCTTCTTTCTCTTGGTCCTATGGACAATAGCCTACACAATATTCTTTCTTTTGAAAATTAAGTTTCTTGTGAACTACTTTATTTGGTACTAATCTTGTGATCATATTTGGATATTCTCTTGGTCTCTTTTCTTATGCGTGTTTCATGATGGAACTGTATATGATGACATGTGATGTCTTTTTCCCACTTGTCAGGTGGATGTATATGTTGGTCACTTTTGTGATGACTACTTTGTAAAATATGACTATAATTTTTACTTGCCTCTACATTAAACATGCTATGAGATTTAGTAGCACTCGAGTAGTGTAATGTCATTGATTTTTGGGTAGACATGTATTTCTTGCTCGAGGCAATATGCTCCTATGATTTTTTGGATGGAGGTGGCCCCATACCTGTGTTTCAAGTTTATGAGTCATGGTCAATTTTTTATAGATATGGGATTTTGGTTATGAGCCATTCTCTACCATGTTTCAAGTTTGTGAGGCTTGGCTGCAATTCTCTTTATATTGTTCTAGGGTTATGTTTATCTCACATGCATGTAGGTTAGTGATGATGTTATGGGTTGTGTGCCCTAATTCTTGATATGTGCTTATGTGGAAAAAATTTGTTGTTTAAATTATGGCAAGTATTTCCTTTATCATTTGATGGCGATTCTTTCCTTGTACACCCTTTTTGGGAAGTACTTATCTTTTCATGGGAAGCCTTTATTTTGATGTCCTTTATTGCATATATTTCTCAATTTTCTTTTTAGTATGCACATACCACCCTTTGTTGATGTCATCTATTTTTCTCTTCTTGTTGGGGTATGCTTCCAACCCTAGGTGAAGGACATGGAAGACATGGCATAAAGATATGGACACAGCTTAAGGTGCTAAAGCTTGGAGACAAACATTGATATGGTTTATATTTCTCTCTACTTAGATCCTTATGTTGTATCTTACATGTTAACCCTTGAAGGAGAATATGATGTTCTTTTGTTACCTTGTGATAAACTAAATATGGTAAATATTTATATTCTGCTACTATACTTTGGTTGTTTTGAATACCATTAATAAGATTTGAAAATTTTACACCCACTCCAACATATCTTTTGGGTGTGTTTGGACTAGAGGTTCTATTCTTCAAATTTTTAGTAGGGAGTGGATCCCCTCTAGGTCCCACTCCTTAGAGTCTCATATTGATATTTCTTCATTTTCACATAGAAAATATCATTTATGGTCTTTTTACATTTAAGGCCTCAACTTTAATCATTTAACGAAAACCAAATTTTAAGGCTTAAATTAGTCTAGAAATTTTGGGTTGTTACGATTCTACCCACCTTGAAATAAATTTTGTCCTCAAATTTTCTGGGGTACTACCCACCTTAGGGTTTCTCTAACCTTTTCACTTATTGAAAATTTACTTTTCTAGGTTAAATTATGTTCAACATATTGCATTGAATGATATATATATATATATATATATATATATGTGTGTGTGTGTGTGTGTGTGTGTGTGTGTGTGTGTGTGACGTCTAAATTTAATAAAATATTCACGTGTACATTCATTAATTATTACTTTAGTCTTCTTCTCAACCTATACTTAAGGTTTATCAAACCAACTCATAACCATATTTGGGCATCTAACTCAACCTTGCCATAACTACCTATTACTAGGTGTAGATGACTATCTAATCTTCAGTCCTTTATGTAACTCCTATATTCATAGATATGTGGTGATCATGCACATACCTAGAGATGTGGGATCTCGTCATGCTACTTCTCACTAACCTACTAATACACATGTCCCATACCACATGCACTAGTAGGAAAGGATAAATGCATAGTAAGGTTTCATAGTCATGGCACCCTTCTTCAATTCTCAAATGTTTGTCCGTAACCCTTAAGAATGGAGAGGCTACCTCACTAGCTATGGTTAGGTTGATACTTGATATCTAAACTGGGTAAACATTTACCTTTGTTATCTCTATCTCTTCTATGGTGAAAGCTCTATTCATTCTAGGTCATTGTATCCTTCCTTGGTAACCCATTGCTAGACCCTAATTCAGTCTAGGGTGCTATGAGAATCATGTTTTCCTAGTGGCCATTTACGAAAATTGCTCTAATACCATAATGTAACACCCTATTTTCCATATCACATGAGCGGAAACATTTTTCTCAATGTGGGTGTCATAATATGCTAATAATGCAATTAAAGTAAATGAAACACTTGCATTGATTCAAAATTTGTTCGTACATAGTTCTTGATTACACAATTCTCATCTTTCAAATCTAATCTATTTGATACTATGACTGAACATAACATGAATTATATCTAAACCAATGGATCAACTAGGTAAATGGCACACCACCAGGAAAAGCTTGAAGTCATCCTAGTCTTTGATTGTCCTTGGTACTCTTCACTTTCTCCAAGTCATGCAGACATCGTGTCCCTAGCCATTCAAAACAAACAACACATCAGTAAGCGGCAGTTAACACTTTATATGACATAAAATAAATATAACCTGACAAGACTCGAAACAACTTGACATAAACTGGAACATGGTTTTTCTTAAGCATTCATTATTCATTAATGACATGAAGAATTGAACAGTAAGTATATGCATCTCTCTATGATGCCCATTTAAGAGTACAAGATTGGCACAAATGCCCATGATTTGGCTTAAAGGCCCATAACAACCCCTTGAGGTCCATGATTGGCTATAAAGATCATAATTGGCATAAATGCCCATGATTTGTCCAAAAGGCCCATAATGACCCCTTGAGGTCCATGATTGGTTATAAAGCCCATAATTGGCATAAATGCACGTGATTTAGCTAAAAGGCCCATAACAACCCCTTGAGGTTCATGATTATCTATAAAGCCTATAATTGGCATAAATGACAATGATTTGGCCAAAAGGCCCGTAACGACCCCTTGAGGTCCATGATGGTGAGAGCATATAAAAATTAATTCAATTTCATTCATCTTAACATTAACATTAACATGATCTTTGATCATTTAACATGATGAATTGGAATAGTAGATATATGCCACATCTCTTAATGCCCCATAGAAGCCCATGATTGCTAGGAAAGCCCATAACGACCCTTTTAGGTCCAGAAATGAGGCACATATAACAACTTAGCCAATTCCAATTTTCCTCACTAACTTATCTCTTGACTTACACATTAACTCTTCTTAATATTAATATTGAACATGATGGGATTACTTCCTCTTAATTCCATTATGGGAGTTCTCCCTCTTAAATCATAATAGGGTTTCCCCTTCTTGAACACGAGTCATTAAATATTAATTCCTAATCATAATAATAATCAGGGTTATACCATAGACTATAACTAAACAAGCAATCAATCAATGATAATTATACGTGATGCATTCTTGAAATTACATTCATAATTAATGAAATCAACTAAGGTGAATAATCATAAATAACAATCAATAAACCAAAGTATTTATGCCAAAAATGGATGTCCCGCTTACCTAGGGTATGTCACCTTAAGCCTCACTTGATTTGAGTCTCTAATCGCATGTAATTGATTAACATCATAATATGTTTATTGGTTCATAATCCCTAAAATCCTAATCTTGGTCTTTGAATCATTGAGGTGATTGAATGTGTAAAACATTATTTTAAAATAGTTTAGGTTGATAGAAAATCAAAAGAGATTTCAAATAAATATTTTTGCATATCTTTCTGAGGTCATATGCAAAAGTTATGCAGTTTTCAAGATGGACCAATCAAAGTCAGGAAAATTATAGTGTGATATCATTTACATCGAAAATAAACCTAATGTAAATGAATTAAAAAAAGACAAGGATACTAAGGAGCACGTGACACTTAAATCAGGAACGTAAGGGCAAAAATGTCTATTAGCCATTAATCTAATCCGCACATCCAGGGAAAACAAAATTGCATGAAAGCCCAAAATTGTCGTTGCAAATAAAATACATTGATTGAGATCGCGGGGGTGTTGAGGTTTCAACGACCTAGATTATCCCTGTGCTGATCCATGATGAATAGCTTCACCTAAAGCTATGATCATCAACCAAAAGTCAGGAGTACATTCCTTATCTTGATAAGAGAAATGATCCAGGATGCTACCTTAAAGCTATTCTACTAGAAAGGTCCCCAAGATGGACTCTTTGATGGTCAGGAGCTCAAGGATGAGTCTCCTCTATTGCCAGAAATAGGGGACGATAGGGAGGTTGAAAGCTGAGAGATCCTAGCCACAAACATGCCAAAATTGATCAGGAGAGCATTCATAGAGGGAAGGCGAGTCGATCAAAGGGGTCTTCAAGGTCAGAGATACATAGAGCTTCCATGGAGGATAGTGTCGACCAAGCAATCCGACCACGACCATAAGGTAGAATGACACGATAAAGCACATAGCAAAGCGATGATTGGGAAACGTTAATTAGGTGTCCAGGTTCTCACCTAGGTTCCAATTGCACAAAGATCGGTGGTGGGAGGAGCATGAAGGAGGTGGTCATCAGGGAAAACCAACTGAGTAGGGTGGGGAGATTGGGGTTTATGGGTCTCAATTCCCGGTGAAGGAGAAAATTATATGGTCTGACAGAGCTTTTAGGATGTCTAGATCGATCGGAAACATGTCGTGATGATGGCTACAACCTGGTGGAGGAGATAGAGCACAATACCTAATTGGGTGTTCTCGATATAACCCATGAGAGAGGGTGAGCAAGGCATTTCTAGGTTCGAGAGAGAGAGATGGAATACGTCATCAAGAAACCTTGTGAGTCTGTTGCGTAATTAAGGAGAGAGGGGGCACGCAAGGAGGCAACCTTGATAGGGTTTTGTTTAGAGAACATAACGAAGGTGGGAAACGACTCCTCATCCATTTGATCATCGATTGATCAACCTATAGTTTTCGGATGGAGCACATGTAGTTGAAAGGAAATCAAAGTAGCACGTTACAGAAGAAAATGCAGAAACTTAGGTTAAATGTGTCGCATTAATGATATATTGCATCAACCCTAATTCAAAACCATATGGAAACTTGATTAATTGATTTTAGGGTTCAAACATAGTCATAATGACTTGAGATTTGAACCATAGGCTAATTGGATGGTCTACAATATTCCTAAACAACTAGATTTTAGTTTTGTACACATTTTAGTCCATGACCTCTATATTGGCCATTAATCTTAATGTTAATGCATATAAAGGGTGAGATAATTTGAAAAGGCTCTTCCTATTAAATTCTTGAGAAAAAAATTGAGATTCAACTTATTTACTCATTCAAGGGTCATTTGATCACCTCTTAAATCTCTATTTCCATCTTGGAGGAGAGAGAAAAGAATCTTGAGTCAATTGAATCATGTAATATATATATGGAGGAAATAGTTTTGAGTCTCATATGAATCTTTCTTCATTTTCACATAGAAAATACCATTTATGGTATTTTTACATTTAACACCTCAACTTTAGTCATATATAGAAAACCACATTTTAAGGCTTAAATTAATCTAGAAAATTTGGGATGTAACAAAGATAAAACCTACAAAATGTGAAGGAAAAGGATAAGCATTTGCACATTTGATCAAAAAAGTGGGTCAATTGCAAATTGTCCTAGAAAATTAGTAAAAGAAGATACGTTCTAATAAAAAAGACTATGAAAGCTATATAAAAAGAGAGATGAATATATATATATATATATATATATATATATATATATATATATATTCATAAAAAAATCCCAAACTTGAATCTTTGCTTGTTCTCAAGCAAATAAAATCACAAATAATTTAAATTTATACTAGCAACATGTCTATCCTCATCCTCATAGCATAAATTTGTTCCTTACCTTCTTATTTGGCCAATAAACCTAATCTCCTAGAACCATGTAACACAAAATTCGATATTCTATCTGTTTTCTAAATCAAGAGTTTGTAGGAGACAAGTTTCTTCTTACTTCTGCTTTGACACTCCTATATTTTCTTTTCTTTTTGTGAGTTTTTGCATAGGAATAGGACAAAGAAGGTGCGAAAGAGGAGGATCCCTCCTCTATTCTACTCGGGATATATTTCTTCATGGACTCATGGTTACATTGACCACAATTTTTTTATGTGCGATTTGGCATCTTTTAATGGTACACCCTGTTAGAAATGAGAGTTATGGAAGAATTGAGGTGGGAGCATGCCACCCCAGACTTATATTTTTTTGTCTAGAGTTGATTCTTTGCTTTTTATTTGAGAGAGAAGGAGAGGGATTGTTCCTCTGCTTTTCTAGGAGTGTCATTGCATCAGATAGATTTTTCCTATCGAGCACATTATGCAAGATTTTGGACAAGTTAATCCATTGTTAAAAATAGAGAAAATTTTGTTTGGTTCTTATTGATTCCATAAGGCTTTCCAACATTTCCAAGGAGTGATGCTACCTTTGGAGTCCTAAGTGACATGGTGTTTTCAGCCATGGAAATTTGTAAAAATATTACAAATAAGATTTACTAAATTCAAAAGGGTACAATGATGGATATCTGCCCATATCGACCAACTAGATAAAGGCGAATATCTTTCAAAATAAACAGTAAAAAATAAAAGAAAACTACATGTACCAAATGAAATAACAAAACATAATGTTGAGAAAGGGAAGATAGGAGGGTGGAAATATCATGCACCACCCACCTCCACCCCGGACATAGAATTTTTCTCATCCTGAGAAAATTCAAATCTTGATATCGAGGGTACTAGTTCACTACAATGGATATAAAGGTGGTGAATGAGAAGAAGAAGATGATCAAGGATTATAGTAGTAGTTCCGCTAGTATGGGGAGTTGGGGTGAGGGTAGGCTTGATGAGCCCAATACTCATGGCAGTCAGCTGGGGGTGTAGTGGCCCAAATCCATATGCCAAGAATCCTAGGAGAACTGCACAAGATACATGTGGTTGAGTTGGTGGCCATGGCGTTGTTGCTCATGCTAGATCTCATCGAGTTGATCCTAGATCTCGTAAAGCCCATAGGGCTCATCGGAGCACTCTTCATTGCCAGTGCACCTCTATGTGCGACGTTGAGAAGGTGGAGGAGGAGGTTCAGTTATGTCATCATGTGCCTCCAATGAGATGATCCTCATATGGGTAGTAGGCTTGAGGATGTCTTCTAGTTCGGGGTGCTCTAGAAGGAATCGTTGGATGTGCCCCAGAAGGTTGGTCAGATCAAACACCAAAGTTGCAAGTTCATTCACTACGGAGAGAGGGATTTCTACTACTTGACATTCAATGGTATTACCCTTAGACTCAAGCTCCCCTAATGCTCCAAAGGTGGGAAAGAGATATGAGTGTAACCTAGGAATATGGCTACAAAGGTAACAAAGTGGCCAATGCAGAATGAGGAAGAGTGGTGTGTCTAGACTGAAAGTTAATATGGGAGATCATAGCATTTGCCTAGTTGAAAGGCTCATCGAGCAGAAGGCACCATAGGGTATAGAGCTTGAGGTGAGTGACTGTGCCTTGTGTACCTTCCCTGCTGAATATACTGTAGGCTAAGATATAGTGAAGATAGCACACGATGGGGTTGTTGATGCTGGAGGCCTTGAGGGAACTGCGTAACTTGGGCAGAAGTCCTGTGATGTTTGCCCAGAATTTATCCATATTGTAATTGTTGGGTTAGGCATCATGGAGGTGCTCCATACAAAGAGAAATCCCGCCTAACTCACCATCATCAACGATGATAGAGGTGACTATGATAGAGGTGACTTGTCAGGTAGAAATCTCCGATTCTTCCTTAAATATCCTGATTTGCAGCTAGAGTTTCCTTGAGAGCAGTGGAAGTGTCGGAAGGCAGACATGAACTCGAGGGTGAGATTGTTGTGTACCAGGAAGATGCCATAGACGAATGTCAAGATATGGCTGCATTGGAAAATGTTGTCAACTACATCCTTTATGCCAGGGGTTGAGGGGGGTGCCACATGCCCTTCTGAGGAATGAGACACCCAATAAGGGATAAGTAGTAAAAAATTTTATAATGATCAACACTAACAAACTAGGCATAGCTTCCCAAAGTTGAAGCTATGTGAGGTGCACAAGGCATGAGAGAGTTCGGGTCATGTCGAGATGACTGACCCACCTCAATCTTAGATATGTGATCATCAACCTTGTCAATGTTGGGGATTATCTCCTCGGGCATATCAGGTGAAGGCTCACCTATGGGCTCCCAAAATTGGATATCAGGTCCTGAGGTAGTGTGATGGAATGGGTTTTGGCTTAATTTCGAGCAAGGAATTTCATTTAAGGTGTGTAGGATGTGATGGATTGAACTTTTAGAATTCCTAAATAGTTAATGACATAACTAAATTCATGTGTGCTCAAGTTATTTTTAGAGTTCCAAGTGTTTTGGTAAAGGTTGAGTGTTAATTGATGTTGATATAATACTTAACCCTAAGTTTATGCTCTCTTTGGGGCATTTATTCGAGAAATCAAACAGTTGGATTTTGGCACAACTTCTAAAGGGAACATTGCTTGTGTTATGACAAAGAAATGATTAAAATATCATAATATTTCAAGGTTCCTAGAAGGAGATATTGTGGTTTGAAGTTGGTGAATAAATGCATGTATTGATGACTTTAGAACTATGCCTATTGATTATTCTAGCCTATGTTGTTGATCAGTCGGCGTCACACACCCACAGGGTTGAGAAACCATAGATGCACAACGTGGACCCTGTCCCAACCATTGGATGGGTCAACTCAAATGGCCAGAAGCGTGTCTCCAAGATCAGTTAGACAGGGAATCATGGATGAGTGGAACTGGAAACTATGATCACCAGTTCGTGGGTGATCGTGGATCCAGAGTGGAAATTAATTGAGCAGTTGGCTTTGTACTACTACGAGCTTCCATTTAACCCCTTGAACAAATTGTGATGCCTTTCTATAGGTAGAACAAACCCTCCCCATCCATCTCTTCTCCATTTTCGATTGCAAGAGTCATTGGAACGAATAATAGGGTTGAAGAGAGAGGATATAAGAGTTGAATATGGCATTCTCGTTCCCATTGTGGTCTTTGTCATGGTCAATGAACCTCGTTTCAAGGTAGCAAAAGGGGGATCTTAAGGGATGACTCTACTACTTTTCTGAGGAGTTTTGAAGTATTTGTTAAATTGAAGAATCCATTGTAATTTTTTTAAATGCATCAATATCAAGTGTTGCCATGACAATTGATTTTCCCCTTTCCACCCTCTATAATAGTAGCTAGCACTAGCAAGATTGATTAAGGAGGAGATCAGGGAATGGATGCATCCTGAACCTGTAGTCTCGAGGATCCAAGAAGCTACTAACAATATGAGAGGCTTGCAATGAAGATCTGAGAGGAGGATTCTATTGGGTTTTATGGGAGGCAGAGAAGGCAGCGGAAATAAAAAAATTTCTCCTCCCCAAACCCAGAACAAGGAAACGCGTCAACGTCTATACAATAGGAAAGGATGGTTTGTGGAATCATACCTTATCCCGAGGATTGCTCGGTGAAAATACCTCGTGGCTTGCGCGGTATTCACCTCCGGTCTTGGATGGTGTCTGTGCAGCTCCTGGTTGCACCGGGACTGATGACTCCTGGTCTCACCGGGACTGTCGGGATTGACAGCTGTCCTCCGAGTGGCAAAAATCTCCTGCCTCTGAAGTAGTCCACACGGACCACCTAGAACTCCAATCTCCTTGTCTCATAAGGAATTGGAAGGAGTCGCACCCTCCTATCAGCGTACTAGTCACTGACACACTCTCCTGCCACCAGTCGCTTTCTGTAGTTGTCTTTCCCTTGTTGTGCCTCCCTTATCAGGTAGCACTTGCTCGAGCTCTCTCGGTTACCAAAACCAGAGAGAACGACAACTTTACAGAGCAACTGGTTGCACTGAGTTGTTCTTTGAGAATCCCCCAATACCCCTATATATAAGAAGGTCATGGGACATGGTTCTCTATCCCGGGCAATGCAGGACTAAAGCAGGAGTAGAAGGGTTCAAGATTTTCCACGAAACAACCAACTGCGCAACCTGAACTGATCGTTTCATTTTTGAAACGGTCGGTTGGGGACCTGAGCCGGTCGATTGACACCTCAACTGATCGGTTGGGACCCATGAAACGGTCGGTTCACTTCTGAACCGGTCGGTTCGTGGTCCTGGTCAGTTCTCGATTGACTTTTCCTCTTTTGTTTCGAATTGGTACCAAATACCAATCCTTGTTCCAATCAAATTGGGCAAGTGAAACAAAAAGCAATTTCTCACCAACCTGACTTTCCCAACTTGCTCAGTTGGACCAGTTGAACCGATCGTTTCAACACTTGAAGTGATTGTTTCACCCTGTCCAATAGCCGATCGACTCACCATCTGAGCCGATCGATTCACCAAGCTCAGTCGATCGGTTCATCACATGAGCCGATCCGTTGGGAGTGCAGATTGTGCAGAATCAGTCAATTGCAATTTCAATCAATCTGATACTTCAATCAATGTGTCCAACACCTTGAACATTATGACATTGAGATATCAATTAATTTAGTGTTTAATTGAACTACTAAACTCCTTTAGTAATCAATCTAAACATTGTTTTTGGACAAAACTCCTCTTCCAGGTTAAATCCTATGTGTGTGACCCTACAGGTCCATTTCACGTTGGCAGTGAAAGTCCATAACACTTATGACTTCACAAGCAAAGAGCTGTGCCTAGTCACACATCAATGCTACCCAAGTGAAATAGAAAGTTGTAGAACAACTTTCAATCCTACAATCCGTGAATGGTGTTACAGTGAATGTATAATTCCTATGTCACTGATATCCCAAATGAACTCGAGGCATGGAACATTCATCCTGTCAACGTTCATTCACTTTCTTGATCTCAGAGTAGATTGGAAGAGATATGTATGACATCAATATCACATACTGATTCACACATGCATGCACGCCTTTCTCAATCCTACTCATCAAGTGGCCATGGATATCAAACTCCCTCAGGAGGGACAAATCCCATATCTATCACTCACCCCTCAAAATCCCCATGTGTCAAAGCCACCCAATCATCACCTTTATAACAACCCATGTTTCAGGACTGCGTTTGATGATGTCAAAGTGTGCCCAACGACATGTGTTGAGTGTAGTGATTTCAGGTCAAAGAATCACACTCACCACCATCGCTGTGAGTACTGACTGTGATTACCATGTCATGGTTCCATGTGTCAAACTCACAGTGGGTATGTCCAGTACACTTGTTCTCTAACAAGTACCTATGTGTTTGGTTTGATATCTCTATATCATGACTAATGAGATTTTGTCATCAACCAACACCACAATCTAGTCTTGTGTGACATTGCTGTCTATCTACCTTCCACAATGACATCTGACTAGGGACATAACAAAAATGTACAAACTCTTAGCATCCGTATGATCTCATCGTTCAGGTCTTGAACCTGAAGGCATACGTCATTGAGTATTGTCATTCTCTAGACATTCAATTTGTTCTATCACTATCTCATATGATTGAACCAGAAAGATTTGGAAGCTTGCCTTTGATGTTTATCAAATAAATCTTAATGTATCCCACCAATCATCCCATGATTGGCTCTCAGGGCATACATACCAACAGACTCCCACTTGCACTGCGAGCCAATCACCCTTGAATCATATTCATAGTGATCTTCAAAGATGTCCCACATGTTACTCTGCTCTAGTGCGATCATAGTGAGTAATGGCAACACCTTGCCAAAGTCAGTATAAATTGCATGTCTCTCATCTCTTCGATGTACGTCATACGTATGAGATGGAGTTTCCGTAATATGCGATCTAGTATTCCTTTGCTAACCTTTAGCCACATTGCATGATCAAGAATTCCATACTTGTCATAAATGAGCAGAATATCTATAAGTTCATCTCATGAACTTCCAGATCCATATAGTATCTATTGTTGTTCTCTAACACATAGATACTCGACATTTCCCTTTTAAATGGTTTTATTGGAACACTTCCAATTATCAACAATCTTTCACTTTTATATATCCTATATATATTTTGCGATTAATTTTTCTGTCCTTTCGGAAGTTCGCATCAATGTAACTCTTTACATTGAACTCTTCCTTATCTCCACAGAACTAGTACTTCCCAAGTACTTATCAAGTTCTCATGGTATTCCAGTAACCCTTACTGGAAGTAGACAGACATCCACTCGTCATGTCTCACATACGAGTTATCAGGATGAGCACATCATATTGTCATGTCCTACATACAAGATGATGAATGCATTTTGTTCTTGCCATGTCGATACATGCAAGATAATGGGATGATTACATACATGATAGATCCATATCTATTCTTAGTGTTCCCATTCTTCATAAGAACTGGACACTTAGCCTTGGGATACTAACTCCATGTAACATGGACAAGTTTTCTCCCACATAATCTGTGCATACTGAACCCTTCAGTACAGATTGCCAATGTATGTTTTCTCTTTTCAGGTCAAGAGGTTTTTGAGAACTATCTCTATAGATCTCTATTCCTATCACATAGGAAGCATCTCTATCTTCCTTAAAGATAATTTCCACTTTTGGATTTCCATTCTAAAATATTTCCATTTCACATCAACATGTGGAATATGAACACGCTCCCACTAAATCACAGATCCTTCTTTATCTTTGACATATCAGTCAAACTCTTTGACTATATCATCAAAGTATAGATCCAATTCTGAGTTGCTTATACTCAATCAATCACATTGATTAGTCCATTATAACTTATAGACTTCATTTGCATTAGTGGATTCATAAACCTTATAGGTTGTGTCACATACACATCCTTGTTTTATTCCTCATAGGAATGCAGTTTTAGTATCCATATGCCAAATGTATTAGTCATTAAGTTGCAATCAACAAGCATCATCCTTCTCAAAATGTTATCCATGTGTCTTAACACTTAAGATTCATTTGCACTTATGGATTTCATCCAATGGGTGCTACCATCAAGGTCATACCTTATGGTTCACATGGATGTCATTTAGGATGTAATGGTCATAAACCATAACTCAAAATTTGGTTCCTCATATTCATCTAGATAGTTGACTCATCACATGAACAACTCATCACATGGATAAACGAGGTGTATCCGTCAAGGATATAAGAACTCACAACTCCTTGTGATTCTAAATGTCCTTTATTAGTGGTGTATTCTTTATTTAAGAAGAATTTAGTTATTTGATAATCATCCTCTAACTCCTTAGAGTATGACTCCTTCTTGATTTAGACATCACCATGCCTTAATCATGAGTTCACTAATGATACACTATCATAATCACTCATAAGGTTCTCAAACATTTGGTCTAAGTATTTCATTCATTGATCTCATCAAGAATTAACACTTTACCAAATTCATACTTCATCTATGATATTCTTGAACCCTTCAAGATATTCATATTGGTATTTCTCTAAACACCATTTTAAGTATTAGCATTTTCTCCAATAGGTATGTAAATACATCACAATTATACCTAATAGGACAATCATTCTCCCACTACCATTAGTGAAGATTGATTAATCATGTCCAAGATATTCATGTCTCTTACTGGTTCTCTAACCAAATGAGTCTAGATTTATCCATCACATGGAAACTAGAAATGAATTTCTCATGATTGATGCTAATTTGATTGTTTGAGTTATCTATAACTTTTAGGTATCATTTTATCTTATGCATATCAAATACCACAAGATAAATAAGGCATTGCCACAAAGATCATATCTTTATAAATTGAAACATCTCTTCATTGAATGCCATCATTGTCATACAATATGAAAAAATAAAGTGTTTCTATATATTGGAAAATATAAAATAGTAGTTCTCAACTCTATTTCGTGCCCTTTAGGCTGAAATAAACTAAAAGGTACTCCTATCTATGGCAGCAACACTTGCTCCAATGGTGGGTACTCCTTTCTTGGTCCTTTAACAAAGGCCATCACTTCTTTGTGGATATTGCATATCATATATGACATATCCATATCTTGGTATCATATACCTCAGATAAAGAAGCGGTTCATTTCATGATACCATAGGTGGAGATCTCCATCCCCTCCTTCATCTTCTTTTGTTCTTCCAGATATAGAGGGCAATTCCCTCATACACCCTTTCCCCATGTTCCTTGAGGTTGAAGACGGCTTGGGCTGCTGGCTAGCATCCGAATACTTCTTTGCTTTGCCCTTGCCCTTGCCCTTAAGACTTACCTTTCATTGATCTCATCAAAGATTAGGGTTAGTCTTTCTTCATATTTTCCTCTACTGTCCTCAACATGTCCAACAACTTTGTCAACGCTTGTCAAAGTTGTTCATGTTGTAGTTTATCATAAACTGTATGATTCTCGCAACATTTGCAGTATCATACCAATAGCCAACTCTTGGCTCAGAGGGAATCCTTCTTAGTCAGGTCTTTCCATATACCCAATCATATTGAGTGTGTGAATACCTTACTGGATCTCCTTCTGTCATGACATACTAGGACAATGTCTTGGAGACATCATATGTCTCATGTTGTCTCTACAACTCATAGTTCAGAGAACACAACATCAAGCACTCCTCATCAATGTCATCCTCGGTATGCTTCAATAAGCATACTTTCAGCCATTGATGTGGTGGGATTGAGTTCATCTGGTACTGGCATAACTAGGACTTAGAGCTTTTGATCTTTGATTGAGAACGCTTCTCAACGTCCTAACCAATCGTGGAAATTATTCCCATTTGACTTGTCCTCTTCCAAGACGGATCGCAACGAAAAGTGATTGTTGTTTGTTGCCATTTGTACTACAAAAGGAAAAATATGCAATTTTAGTCCAAAACTCCTTTTGACTTATTTGATTGATTTGAAAAGTTGATGATATAATTAGGCCTTTAATTAATTATCGCTCCCACTATTTTAGTTCAAATTGATAGCCCTCACCATCAATTCAGAAGATTGCAGCGTACAACCTTCTAGTGGACAAGATCCTGAAATCCTCTAAGTCATGGACCATCTTGGGCTGTCACCCACAACTTAGATCTCTCAGGTAGGCAACTCTTGCCAATTGCATCATATGCAACTCTTGATAAGATTTCATATGCAACTCCTTGCCATGATCATCTCCATGCCTCAAGGTGCTAGATCCTATCTAGGTCACCTTGTTAAGTCCGACCCAAAGCCAACACGATGAATACACACCTTGCTTGGGCAGACCCACATATCCATCCTTCACGCTTCCACGAGATAGACTGTGCACCACGCTTGGGCATGCCCACACTTGGTTGATCAAGATTTTCACGTGTGTCGCATTTGGAAGGCATCTAAAACTTAATATTTAATGAGGGATTTGGTTTTATATACATATACATATCCAATCACCACAGTATATAGTATGTATCATATACATGCTATATCCCACAGAAAACATGCGAAACGATAAAAGTGATTATTATGGCCATCCTAATGTGATTCCTCGAGCCAAGAGGAATCACGGTCATCTAGGTCTACATCACATGCAACCTGTATAAGATGAACTCTGTACTTTGCCTTTCTGGGTTTGATCAACTCATCACATGACTAATCGGCTCGCCATCAGGCCGGTAGGCTGGGTGCCACCAGCCGATCGGTTGGCTCCTCCAACCGATCGGTTCGCCTGGTCATCATGCATCTCATCATAGCCGCCACCCGCTCGTCTCGCTCCTCGAATCGGTCATCAATCGATCGACTCACTCCTTGAACCGATCGTTTAGAACGTCAACTGATAGGTTCACGCCTTGAACCGGTCGTCTCAGTTGTCGTCAGGATGTCCTCCGTTCTTTGACATAATAGGAAATAAAATTCTATCCTATTTTACATTGTAAAAAGAGAAACCTCGAATTACATTCGAGGGGAGCAAAGGTAGGAAAGAAAATCTCAAATGATTTTGAGTTACATCAGGAATAGGAGAAGGAAGATAGGCGCGCAGACTGAGATGCAAGCAACCACATACAACCATACACAGATAGGGTTTATTGGCCATAACCACACTATACATCTACCACAAAACTCATTTAAGGGCGACGTGTATCGAGCGCATTAATAATACATATCATATATGTAAATTGGGATTTGTGGATTTAGGATTGGACATACATAAAGCCAATTTTATTCACATCGTATGCAATAAATAAAGGCGACAAACCAAAATTGATCATATCAATAATCCTAAAGTATAGAGCAGTTGACGTGGCTCTGATACCACTGTTGGGTTTTATGGGAGGTAGAGAAGGAAGCGGAAACAAAAAAAATTCTCCTCCCCAAACCCAAAACAAGGAAACGCGTCAACGTCTATACAATAGGAAAGGATGGTTTGTGGAATCATACCTTGTCCCGAGGCTTGCTCGATGACAATACCTCGCGGCTTGCGTGGTATTCACCTCTGGTCATGGACGGTGTCTGTGCAGCTCCTGGTCGCACCGGGACTGACAACTCCTGGTCTCACCGGGACTGTCGGGATTGACAGCTGTCCTCCGAGCGGAAGAAATCTCCCGCCTTTGAAGTAGTCACACGGACCACCTGTATTTCCAATCTCCTTGTCTCATAAGGAATTGGAAGGAGTCGCACCCTCCTGTCAGCGTACTAGTCACTGGCACACTCTCCTGCCACCAGTCGCTTTCTGCAGTTGTCTTTCCCTTGTTGTGCCTCCCTTATCGGGTAGCACTTGCTCGGACTGTCTCGGTTACCAAAACCAGAGAGAACGACAACTTTACAGAGCAACTGGTTGCACTGCGTTGTTCTTTTAGAAGCCCCCAATACCCCTATATATAGGAGGGTCATGGGACACGTTTCTCTATCCCGGGCAATGCAGGACTAAAGCAGGAGTAGAAGGGTTCAAGATTTTTCACAAAACAACCAACTGCGCAACCTGAACCGGTCGGTTGACACCTCAACCGATCGATTGGGACCCATGAAACGGTCAGTTCACTTCTGAACCGGTCGGTTCGTGGTCCTGGTCAGTTCCCGATTGACTTTTCCTCTTTTGTTTCAAATTGGTACCAAATACCAATCCTTGTTCCAATCAAATTGGGCAAGTGAAACGAAAAGCAATTTCTCACCAACCTGACTTTCCCAACTTGCTCAGTTGGACCAGTTGAACCGATTGTTTCAACACTTGAAGCGATTGTTTCACCCTATCCATCAGCCGATCGACTCACCATCTAAGTCGATCGGTTGACCAAGCTCATTCGATCGGTTCATCACATGAGCCATGAACCGATCGGTTGGGAGTGCAGATTGTGCAGAATCAGTCAATTGCAGTTTCAATCAATCTGATACTTCAATCAATGTGTCCAACACCTTGAACATTATGACATTGAGCTATCAATTAATTGAGTGTTTAATTGAACTACTAAACTCCTTTAGTAATCAATCTAAACATTGTTTGTGGACAAAACTCCTCTTCCAGGTTAAATCCTATGTGTGTGACCCTGCAGGTCCATTTCATGTTGGCAGTGAAAGTCCATAACACTTATGACTTCACAAGCAAAGAGCGGTGCCTAGTCACACATCAGTGCTACCCAAGTGAAATAGAAAGTTGGAGAATAACTTTCAATCCTACAATCCGTGAATGGTGTTACAGTGAATGTATAATTCCTTTATCACTGATATCCCAAATGAACTCAAGGCATGAAACAGTCATCCTGTCAACGTTCATTCACTTTCTTGATCTCAGAGTAGATTGGAAGAGATATGTATGACATCAATATCACATACTGATTCACACATGCGTACACGCCTTTCTCAATCCTACTCATCAAGTGGCCATGGATATCAAACTCCCTCAGGAGGGACAAATCCCATATCTATCACTCACCCCTCAAAATCCCCATGTGTCAAAGCCACCCAATCGTCACCTTTATAACAACCCATGTTTTAGGACTGCGTTTGATGATGTCAAAGTGTGCCCAACGACATGTGTTGAGTGTAGTGATTTCAGGTCAAAGAATCACACTCACCACCATCACTATGAGTACTGACTGTGACTATCATGTCATGGTTCTATGTGTCAAACTCACGGTGGGTCTGTCTGGTACACTTGTTCTCTAACAAGTACCTACGTGTTTGGTTTGATATCTCTATATCATGACTAATGAGATTTTGTCATCAACCAACACCACAATCTAGTCTTGTATGTCATTGTTGTCTATCTACCTTCCATAATGACATATGACTAGGGACATATCAAGAATGTACAAACTCTTAGCATCTGTATGGTCTCATCGTTCAGGTCCTGAACTTGAAGGCATACGTCATTGAGTACTGTCATTCTCTAGACATTCAATCTGTTCTATCACTATCTCATATGATTGAACCAGAAAGATTTAGAAGCTTGCCTTTGATGTTTATCAAATCAATTTTAATGTATCCCACCAATCATCCCATGATTGTCTCTCAGGGAATACATACCAACAAATTCCTTATTGAGAACCCTTGCACCGATGGAGGCACTGATAAATGGAGGTCACACTTGAGAGGAGGCATTGTGCCCCTTTACCTCTGCCACAACATCCCATGCGGTGCTGATGTAGCCTGTTCATCATGATTCAAAGAGGAGAATGTTCTTTATGCTACAGAGGTGATGTAGACTGAGCGAGTGCTTATACTATGAGGAAATGATGTCTGGATCACCATGGAAATCTCACAGAAGAGGTTGCTTTAGGCAGACTCTATTTCATAGAGGAAATAGAGGTACTGTGACATGGGAAAGGGGGATGAGGTGGACCGAGTCCAAGTTAGGGTAGCCAGCTCAATGTGAGAAGATGAGCTGAGGGTGCACCCTCAAATCGACGTGGCAATAGCTGATTGTTCATAAAAGGTAATAATCCCAAATATTCCCAGATCTTACATAATTCATAGTAATTAGCGTGGTTATTAGATATATACAAATAAGGTACCAAAATTCTCAGAAAAATAAGTAGGACCACACGAAACCATAATATCAATCTTTTATTTCTTAAATCTAAGTGTTATCATGTAGGTTATGTTATACTTGTTTTGTGAGTAGTAATTATCAAACAGTGACCCAAAATTATGGGAATTCATACATTACTTTAAAATATGTCATATAATCCATCTTATGTTTGATATTATGATGTTTGAACTTGAAATCAAGTAATTTGCTTAATGTGTCTATTTAGGGCTATAACCCTAATTAATGTGCATTAATTACAAATACATTCAAGAAATCTTGGAAATTATAATGTAAGATCATATCAGTATCTAGAACCCTTTATAAAATTGTGAATCATAATTATGCATATAACTCGTGTTACATGTTAATTGTTTGTGAATAGTGAGAAACACTAATTGGAGTAATGCTTGTGAAACCTATGGTTAATATGTGCACAAGATTCTATGCAACAAAATATTCAAATAATTTATATTAATATGGAGTATGATGTCAGTAACATAAACTGAGTTAACAAGACAAGTAATTATGGAAAGAGATCTAATAAACTAAGTAAAACCCTAATGGGCATAACTAGGTTTAAGATGATGAGAACATGATGGTGATGTGTGATCTTGTCTTAATCGGGTTGAGTAAGGATATATTGACCTGAGTAATATGTAGATTAGATTATCTTGGTTGAAGGTATGCTATACCTCTTACTTGGCCTACTAATTAGTATGGTTGTATTATATGTGTAGAAAATACTTGGCATATGATATTGGATAAAATGATTGTTCTGGTATGTTATATTGCTTGATTTTCCATACATATAGTAATGAACACATCAAACATAATGTATTTGTTCCATTATATGAAAACACTAAACTCTTTGGTAGTATAGTGCTTGGAAATGACTTAACTCTTTGATAGTCAGTCACATTGTACATATGGTCTAACTCCTTGGTAGTCGATCATAAAGGCATTAATCTTGAACTCCTTGAGAGTCAAGAGAATGCATCAAAACCTTCGGCGGTCAATGCATGGATATTTAATGTAAAATATGCTTAAAATATGTGTTCTCTTTTGTTAATAAACATCTTTATTCAATTATGATTTTTGTTATATATTTCTTTTGTTACTGTAAAGCATTGGCTTTATCTTATTGCCAAGTCTTAGTAATGAGAGGTATATAAAAGTCACATAGTTGTACTCTGTACAATATTTTAGAATATTGTGCCGACGTGTATCATATGTAATCTTTTTTTAAGTATGTGAACATATGCTCTTTAAGAACTAGGATAGTTCAGAGTTTTGTGGTGAGCTAATGTATAGGCGGACCTATGGTCTTAAGATCCTGGCGTAGATGGTAGTATGTGCATATGTAGAAGTTTATTGTTCAATTGTAACATCAATTTGTAATACGTCATTTTGTAATTATATGTTTAATGGTGAGGTTGTAGTTATTGTTTGTTTATAGTTCATGTGCATGTGCTACTTTGGTTGCCTCTGACTCCCTTGATTTTCTTCTTCTTGGCCTAGTGTGTGAGTTCGAATTGGGATTTTCACTGAGGTGAGGGTTTCAATTTGGATGTCATGTAGTGGGTTAAGGCATTGACAATTTGAGGGTGTCATAGGTGGTATCATAGAATGAACAATAGCTAAGCTTGGAATTTTCTCACTATTCAACTCAAAACTGAAGCACCTTGAAATTAAAAGTCTTTAGGTTTAGATTAGTTATATTTTTAGAGACCAACACTAACTTAGCCTATAGGTTAGAACCTAGATGTCTGATAAATAGGTCTAGACTAATGGTTGTTGTATGGCAAGTCCTGAAGTGTCAGTCATCTCCTATAATGTGGCAATATGGGATGTGCCATTATTTGGTGATGATGTGCATCAAGGGAAGAGAAATCTTAGACATATGGTTCTTGTTGTCTAGGGTAGATACACTAGTCTACACTTTTTTCTTACCCTTTTCATTTGGTTACATGACACTAGGATCTCTACTATGTGTAGGACACTCATTTTGTGGATTTTGCTTTTGACTCCAATTGGTTTGAACCTTGATAGTTTTCTTTGACACATGTTTTATCAGAGAAAAAATATATAATATTTTATTATATATGTAAGTATTACAAAAATATGTCCCCACACATATACGAGTAGGAGGTGATCATGCAACCTAAGTAAAAATGAATGACATCAGTCCAGAAGAGAGAGTAGTTCTAGATTAGATGTCTAGAGCCTTGTTAGAATATATGAAAGATGGAATAGCTCAATTAAGATTTGATGATGATCTAAGTCTTATATAGATGATATAATATGGTTTATGATGATCTATGTTTTTCTTGAGGGCTTAAGTTAAGTTTTGAGTGTGCAAGACACATTTTTATGATGTAAGTAACTCGACTTTTATGATATAAGAAATGTTAAGTTAAGACAAGGTTGTGAGTCAACATGAGCCTCAAACTCTTTTACAAAGGAGGACCTCTAGTGTTGGGACCAGTTATAGGGTTAACTCCTGAGAGAGTGAGACCCAGAGGGAGAAGGTTAGAGAACCTAAAGTCCAACATATGAGAAATCTGAGAAATATGTGATATGCTATGTCCTAAACTAGACTACCCCTGAGTGAATGAGATGAGTTGCTTTATACATGATTCCTATAGCATGTTGAATGCTAGAAGTCCTTGAGAGGACCAATCCCTAGAGTGATAGAGAGGTTGGTTATATATGCATATGTGAAAAAGGATCAAATCACCTACCATCTGGGTGAGGGAGAGTCCCAAGACCCTGGGGGAGGTAATTATGCTAATATCTTGTGAAGCCTCATGCTCGGGATGGTGGTTCCTACATAGGACTCTAGTGTTGTATATAAGAGTGAGAGTTGGGAAATAGTGTTTTATGAGTAGAGATATATGAGGAGTATGCCATATCATGTTTTGGTTTGTGTTAACATGACTAGATCTTATAAAGATATCAACCAGTGCCAATGAGATACACAAAAAACCCAAGACCAAACATATATATAAAGTTTTTGCTTTTTGTACTCATAGTTTTGAGTGAGATCATAGAGACTGAGCATGGCACCACCCTCAAGTAATGGGTTAGGGGAACCTCAATTGGAGTTTTTGATGTATGTTTAATATGCCACTTATATAATTTTGTTTAGCACAAGCAGGATATAAAGTATGTAAGAATGCGATATGATCTTAAGATTTGACATATGGGTATGATATGATGGAAAACGTAGAGATAGTTTGATAGTTACATTTATAGATGGTTAACTTCGAAGATGAATAATGATGACATAATGGTTGGTGAATCTAGTGATGAATTCACTAATAAAGATTGTTACCTAATAGGAAAGTGTTATTAGACCATATTAATGATAAACATTGAATGTGACGTAATGTTAGTGCTCAATGAAGATGTTGAATATCATTTGAAAATTTAGCACAACATGATGATGATGGTATCTTGATATACAATAGATGGATAAAGTGGGTTAATTAAAATTTAACCCTTCCTGAAATGTATAAATTATTATTTGAATTTTAATTCTTGGGTAAAATAAGAATGTAAATCCTAAAATGTGAAAGATGTCATAACCTAAACAAATCTTCAAAAAGAAATATGTTCCAACCTATGCTTAGAGATGGTTCACCCTAGTTTTGATATAAACCTCCTAGTAGTGGTTTGGATATAGTTCTATATCTTTTATTTGTTGATATGTTGCACTTACAGTGGTGCCCTACATGTAGATGAAGACTTTTTGGTTTTTCGATGGAGTAAGGAATGACTTAATTTTGAGGACAAAATTTCTTTTAAGATTTATATGATGTGATGGATTGGGGTTTTCCTTAATTTTGAAGACAAATTTTCTTTTTAGGTGTGTAGGATGTGATGGATTGAACTTTTAGAAGTCCTAAATAGTTAATGACATAAGTGAATTCATGTGTGTTTGAGTTATTTTTGACAGTTCCAAGTGTTTCGGTAAAGTTAAGTGTTAATTGATGATGATATCATGATTAAGATCCCTAAGTTTATGCTCTCTTTGGGGTATTTATTCAAGAAGTCAAACAGTTGGATTTTGGTACAATGTTTAAAGGAAATATAGCTTGTGTTGTGACAAAGTTATGTTTAAAATTTCATAATGTTTTGAGGTTCATAGAAGGAGATATTGTAGTTTGAAGTTGGTGAATAAAGGCATCCATTGATGACTTTAGAACTATGTCTATTGATTATTCTAGCCTAAGTTGTTGATTAGCCAGCGTCACACACCCACAGGGTTGAAAAACCATGGATGCACAACGTGAACCCTGTCCCAAACATTGGATGGGTCAGATCTAACGGCCAGAAGTGTGTCTCCAAGATCAGTTAGACATGGAATCATGGGCAAGTGGAACTGGAAACTGTGATTGCCAGTTTGTGGGTGATCGTGAATCTAGAGGGGAAACTAATTGATCAGTTCGCTTTGTACTGCCACAAGCTTCCATTTGACCCCTTGAACAAACTGTGATGCCTTTCAATAGGGAGAACTAACCCTCCCCATCCGACGCTTCTCCACTTCTGGTTGTAGGAGTCGTTGGAGAGAATAATAGGGTTGAAGAGAGAGGATAGAGGAGTTGATTCTGGCATTCTCATGCCCTTTGTGGTCTTTGCCATGGTCAACAAACCCCGTTTAAAGGTAGTAGAAGGGGGATCTTAAGGGAGGGCTCTACTACTTTTCTGACGAGTTTTGATGCATCATTGAAATTGAAGAAGCCATTGTGATACTTTTTGATGTATCAACATCAAGTGTTGCCATGAGGATTGGTTTTCCTCTTTCCACTCGCCACAGCAGTAGCTTGCACTAGCAAGCTTGACCAAGGAGGAGATTGGGGAATGGATGCATCCTGAATCTATAGTCTAGAAGCTTCTATGATCCAAGAAGCTATTGATTATATGAGAGACTCATAATGAAGAAATGAGAAGAGGATTCCTTGTTGATAACCCTTGCACCGATGGAGGTGTTGACAAATGGAGGTCGCACTTGAGAGGAGGTAGTGCGGCTCTTTACCCCCACTGTAGCATCCCAGGAGGTGCTGATGTAGCATGCCCATCATGCCTCAAAGAGGAGAATGTCGTATACACTATAGAGGTGATTCAGACTGAGCGAGTGCTTGTTTCAAGAGGCAAATATGTTTGGATCACCATGGACACCTCATGGAATAGGCCGCTTGAGGTGGACTTTGTTTTGTAGAGGAAATAGTGGCACCGTGGCCTGGGAAAGGGGGAAGAGGTCGACCGGGTCTAGGTCAGGCCAACCAACTCAACGCGAGAATAGGAGCTGATGGCTCACCCCTAAAGCCACGTGGCAATAATTGATTGGCTATAAAAGGTAATCTTCCCAGATATTCCCAGATCTTACATAATTCCTAGTGTTTAGCACGCTTATCAAATATGTACAAATATGGTACCAAAATTCTTAGAAAAATGAGTAGGACCACATGAAACCATAATATCATCCTTTTAATGTTCAAATCTTAGTTTTATCATGTAGGTTATGCTATACTTGTTTCATGGGTAATAATTATCAAATAATGGCCCAAAATTATGAGAATTCATTAGTTACTCTAAAATATGTCATATAATGCATCTGATATAAGATATGATGATGTTTGAACATGAAATCATGTAATTTGTTTAATGTGGCTAATTAGGGATAATAACCCTACTTAATGTGCATTGATTACAAATAAATTCAAGAAATCTTTGAAATTACATTTTAAGATCATATCAGTGTCTGGAACCCTTTATAGAATTCTGATATCATAATTATGCATATAACTCATGTTACATGTTAATTGTTCATAAATAGTGAGAAACCCTAATTAGAGTAATGCATGTAAAACTTAGGGTTAATATGGGCACAAGATTACATGCAACAAAATATTTAGATAATTTATATTAAAATGAAATTTGATATTCGTAACCTAAATTTGAGTTTACAAGACAAGTACATGTGGAAAGAGACCTAATAAACTAAGTAAAACCCTAATGGGCATAACTAGGGTTAAGATGATGAGAACTTGATGGTGAGTTGTGATCTTATCTTAATTAGGCTTGATCAAGGATATAGTCGACCAAGGAATCTGTGGATTAAATTATATCAATTGAAGGTACTCTTTACTTCTCACTTGGTCTACTATTTAGTATGGTTGTATTATATGTGTAGAAAATACTTGACATATGATATTGGATGTTGGTATGTTATATTACTTGATTTTCCATACATATAGTTATGAACACATCAAACATAATATGTTTCCATTATATGAAAGCACTAATCTCTTTGGTAGTACAATGCTTGGAAGTGACTTAACTCTTTGGTAGTCGGTCACATTGTACATATGATCTAACTCTTTGGTAGTCGATCATCAAGGCCTTAATCTTGAACTCTTTGAGATTCAATAGAATGTATCAAAACCTTCAGCGGTCAATGCATGAATATATAATGGAAAATGTGCTTTAAATATGTATTCTCTTTTATTAATAAACATCTTTGTTTAATTATGCTTTTGTTATATATTTCTTTTGTTACTGCCAAGTATTAGATGTATCTTATTATCAAGCCTTAGTAATGAGAGGTATATAAAAGACATGTAGGCGTACTCAATACAATATTTTAGAATACTATGTTGACATGTAATCTTTTTTTTAGGTATGTGGTCATATGCCCTTAAAGAACCAGGATAGTTAAGAGTTGTGTGGCGAGCTAATGTACATGTGGACCTATTGTCTTAAGATCCTATTGTAGATAGTAGTATGTGCATTTGTAGAAATGTATTGTTTAACGTGTAATATCGATTTTAGTAAGTTACTTTGTAATTGTACGTTGAATGTTCAACTTCTTGTTATGGTTTGTTTATTGTTCATGTGCATGTACTACTTTGGTTTCCTCTGACTCCCTTGATTTTCTTCTTCTTGGCCTAGTGTGCGAGTTTTAATTGGGATATTCACTGAGGTGAGGGTTTCAATTTGGACGTCATGCAGTGGGTCAAGGCATTGAAAATCTGGGGACGTCATAAGTAGAGTGGCGAGGTGGCTCACGGGAGGTAAATGACCTTGTAGGCTGCTTGACCTTATAGAACTAGCCAAAATGACCACAATAGGATCGTCCTTCAGACATAGTGATTGGTTGTTGGAGTGTTGAAATGGGCATCTGGGTTTTTGAAATGCTCATTTTGTCAATTGAAATGGTTGTTTGACAGACCCAAACAATCATTTGGTTGTCTTAGCAACTTCTGAGAGTGGCATAGGATGCCCGATTGGTGTGCTCAACTATACGATTCACCCGACGGGAAAGAAGGTAGACTGGAGGGTGATGATGGTGGGAGGAGGTAAGATTGAGGTTTCCAAAGATGGTCAAACAACCGTATCAAATGCCAAACACCCTTTGAATTGGTGTTGTAGGAACATGAGCCGACTGTCTCATTGCACGAAACGATTGGCTCGAGAGTATCACCCACACTAGGATGTGCGAGTTAGATGTAATGCCCCTTTTTTGGATGAAACAAATTGAAAGTAGAAACAAGCAAGGGTTAGCTAAATAAAAAAAGGAAAATGAGAAATTTGGGTTGCCTCCCAATAAGCACCCAATTTCATGTCGAAGGCCCGACATAGGGATATCAAGGAGCCATTTCAGGATCAAAATTGGGAGGGTGTGGTGGCTCCTTCAAGTCAAGATGTTCAAGTAATGAGAGTTGGTATGCCTTAGAGACTACAAAATCCTCAATGATAACGTACTATTTTAGTCGATGTGCATTAACTTTGAACTCATCCTACACTTTATCCAAAATAGAAAAGTGCCATGTGGATAGGCATGTTTAACAAGATATGGTCCATACCATCTGGATTTGAGTTTTCCAGGAAAGATCCTTATCCTAGAATTGCAGACAAGGACCTGATCACCTTCTTGGATATCTTTACGCCTGATATGGCCATCGTGCCATAATTTGGTTCCATCCTTGTATATTCTGGCATTCTCATATGCGGTCATTTTGAGATCATCTAACTTGTGAATTTGAAGAAAGTAGTTTCTCCTACTACAGATAAGTCAAAATTTAGAGTTCTAGTTTCCCAACTAGACTTATGTTCCAATTCTAGGGTAGATGGAAAGCTTGCCATAGATCAACTTGAAAGGAGTGGTGCATATAGGTGTTTTGTAGGTAGTTTTGTATGCCCACAAGGCATAATTGATTTTCAAAGCCCAATCTTTCCTACTATGATCAACCATTTTCTCAAGGATGGACTTAATCTACCAATTTGAAACTTCAACTTGGCCACTGGTCTTAGGGTGGTAGGGGGTGGCGACCTTGTGGTGGACTCCATATTTTTTGAATAGGTTCAAAAAAATTTCTCAAGAAAATGCAATCTCCTATCTGAAATCACAGTGTGAGGCACCCTGAACCCAGGGAAGATGATGTCTTTGAAAAGTTTCTTAATAGAATTGTAGTCACAAGTTTTTGTGGGGATGGCTTCTACCCACCTGGAGACATATTCCATGGCTACCATAATATATTGGTACCAACAAGAAGACAAAAAGGGTCCCATATAATCCATGACCCAAACGTCAAAAATCTCTATCTCTTGCCAATAAGTCATGGACATTTGATCTTTCTTAGAAATGTTCCCAATCCTTTAACATTTTTCACATGTCAGGACAAATTCATAAGAGTCTCAAAAAAGGGAAGGCCAAAAGAACCCAGATTGTAATAAAAAATTTGGCTATTTTATGAGAACTCATGTGCCCTCCAGTAGGTCCAGAGTGACATTGGTCAAGAATTTCATGGGCCTCTTCTTCAGTAACACAGTTGTGATAGAGACCATCCGAACACAACTTAAAAATATAAGGATCATCATAGTAATAGTCTTTGACATCAAGCAATTTTTTTCTTTAGTATGTCCCTTGTAATCAGGACGTAGGATACCGACTTCAAGATAATTAACATAGTCAGCGAACCAGGGCTATTGGGATTTAACTTTAAGCAACTAGTAATTGGGTGGAGAGTCATTGATAGGAATATTATCATCATTACATGTGTTTAGGTGGCTAAGATGGTCAGCTACAACATTCTTACAACCTTTCTTGTCAATAATTTCTAAATCAAACTCTTGTAGTAAAAGAATCCAACAAAGGAGATGAGGTTTGGCATCCTTTTTGTTCACTAAATATCTAATGGTTGCATGGTCCATGTAGACAATCACTTTGGGCCCGACTAAGTAATAGCATAATTTATCAAAGGCATAGACTATGGCTAACATTTCCTTCTCAGTAGTAGTGTAGTTCCGCTGGGCATCATCTAAAGTTTTGGATTCATAGTAAATCACATGGTGCTTTTTGTCAACACATTTTCCAAGAATGGCACCCACATCAAAATCAATAGCATCACACATCAATTCAAAATGCAAGGACCAATCAGTGGCCCAAATGATAGGGGTAGAAGTGAGAGCATCTTTCAAAAAAAAAATCGGTCATGCAAGATTTGTCCAAAACACATGGGGCATCATTTTGGAAAAGGTTGGTGTAACGACCCCACTTCCTGGTAACCCCAAATAAAGGGAGACCAAGAAGTCATGGGCATTATCCCAAGATAGGATCAGTGGTTTTCAATTAATCAGAAAATTTAGTAAATTCTACTAAAGACTAAATTGAAATTTGGAATAAAAATTTTCTTTAACATACCTTCAAAAATTAGGCAACTAGAATTTTTACCCGAAGTAGACTTATATCTACCTAAATCCTCCTTTATTATTTTAATTGTATTCTTCACAGGTGCCACTTTACTATTTGTCCAATTTTAGTTATTACCTAAAATGCTAGCAAACAAAATGCGGTCAATATAAATGAATATACTGGTATGTGGGGACAAAAAAAATATTGCACATAAGTTCTAACAACCTAATCATATCAAGTAGTTGTTAACAATGCACAATTACGTTTTCAATGTGACTTCCCAACCATTTTTACTCATACTCTGGGATACCCTCTCTTAGGGTTTAGTCATTGCAAGGGACGTTAAGGCCACCTTCTCCATCCTGAGCTTGGTGCATGGGGTCACCTCTCTGGGTGCTCATTGGTCTTCCTTCTGGGGCTTGACCACTCTAGACCTTCCCTCCAGGGCTTGGTCTTGCATCATACATCCAGAGATGGTATTTAGGTTTGAGACAGTCCCACTTATACTTAAATTGTTATACACATAGTCACTTTAAAGTTTGCAGAAATGAAACATCGAAGAAGTATAGTTTTCATTGCAACCAATAAATCCTCAAGAAACACCGTGAAACATAATGTGGTTACTCATAATTTAACCACATACCTGATAAGTATATTTCACAAACAATAAGCAATTCCAGTCAAGCAATCCAATCCAAATAAGTAATTCAACCACACTATCACAGAATCCTGAAAAGCAAAGGTAACCGATGTACCACACACTTTTCAAGAATCCATTTAATTGACTTGAAATTGCTTCCTAGGGCTTCTAATCCAGGTTTTGGGTTTCATTAGGGTTTATATACACTTTTCATCATTATAACTAAAAACCCTAAAAACAATAAAACTAAGTGCAAAACCCTAATTATATCTTTAACATCCTAATAGGCTTATGATCAACTTAGTATCACTTCCCTATGATAAATTTCAAATTATACCACATTAGAAACTATTAACCCTAAATTACAGTTTGTAAGTTCGTTATTGCATATTCACATGCATATAAAACCCTAAAACAAACATATTGTCATCCTTTCATATTTAATTCTTCTTCTTACTCTCAACAGGTTACCATAACTCAAAATAACCTAATCAAGACATTAAATCTGATTTTTTTTAATTACAATTAGGGTTTTATCATAGTTTAATACATTAACATGGGTAA
Source organism: Alisma plantago-aquatica (assembly GCA_963693085.1). Taxonomy (NCBI): domain Eukaryota; kingdom Viridiplantae; phylum Streptophyta; class Magnoliopsida; order Alismatales; family Alismataceae; genus Alisma; species Alisma plantago-aquatica. Next base: position 681,527,978 of record OY856410.1, on the reverse strand, counting down.
TTTAATGCAATTTTAGAACTACAACCAATATCATGCTTCAATAATATTTTTAATGGACTCTACACATTTTTATGATGAACTTTCATATATAACTGGTTTCCATCCAATATTCCTATAAATTACAATGATTTTTACAAAATAAATTCTTTTCCCACCAATCAGGAAAAACCACGTGGATATATCAAGTTTATTAAAATGGGCCAGAGAGCCCAGGCTCGAGCCAACTGGCTCGCGCCACCTGGACACCCGGTCCCGTAAAGCTACGCACTCGCGAAGTAAAAAGAATGCGTGAAATTAAGGAAAAGGGCTTACCTTTTTCAATAGAGATGCAAGGGCAGGGAAGTAATTTCCCCCTTTGGTCGTCTTCCACCTCCCAATCTCCTTCTCATGAGCAGCCGGTCAACTCAGTAGTTGACTCTGCCCATCACTGCTCCTACGCGCCAACTGAGATCGCCAAAGGCTTTGCCTTGTTCTTCCAAACTCAACACCGTAATAAATTGTGCGTTTGCAACACTCTGCCACCAGGCCGACACCACACCACCTTCAGCAGGGTGTGCTCCAAGATGAGGGTGCAGGTCGATAGATTTCTCACAATCGATCGTGCACAAGCACTCGTCTTACTCTTGTGAACATGGAGATGTGACCTGGGGTTACGCACATGGTGTGTGGCCCCCGATTTATAGGGTAGGGTCTCGGTGACCTCTCCTGATTTGGGGAAACCCTTTTCACACTGCCAAAGGTGCCAAATCCCAGTATGGTTCAAACCCTCTTGGCCTCCAGAAGGTAGAGGAACAATTTTTAGATTCTCTTGTGTACTAAGTCGTGAGGAAAGTGGAGAAGAAATTCTCCCAGTTTCCTAGTAGGACTTGAGGTAGGTGAGGATTCAGCCATCGTTGGATCTCAGATCCTACAGTTGGCGTGCCACCCGCCTAAACTAAAATTGTAAAACAAGGATAATTTGATTAAAAATAATCTTGACATTTTTGGAAACCTTATCACTTTATGAAATTTTATAAAATTCATAATTTCTTATTCTTTCATCCTTTTACATCCAAATTTTGAGGGAAACTTTATATTAATAATATACACTTGTTCACCAAGTTTGAATCTAAAAATTGAAAGGAAAGAGGGGTTTTCTTATATCCAAGTTAACACTTATCAAGGCATAATTTATTCATATTTTCTCTTTCTTCCTCTTTTATCTTCTTTATTTGGATTCCTTGTAATTCAAGAAACCTTAGGGATTTGAAATCCCCTCATGATGAACAAACTCTTAACCTTCTAGGTGTTTCTACCACCTTCATTAATATTATTTCAATTTCATTTATTAGGGATTTCTTTTTATCTTTTATTCCCTTTTTGGTATTGGGCTCATAAAACAACAAGGCCCACGAAGCCACACATATGGAAGACATTTAGCAAAGAAATTCATACAAAGAATTCAAATCTTATAATTTTCATATTCAATATATTTAATGGAGAAATTACATTCAACCCAAACTTATGAAAATTGAGGTTATAACATCCTCCCCTCCTTATAAGAATTTTTCCCATAAAATTCAGTAATCAAACAAACAAGTCAGGATATGCTTTTTCCATGTCCAACTTCAGCTCCCACGTGGCCTCATCCTCTCCATGATGCTTCCAAAGAACCTTTACTATCTCTATATTCTTACATCTGAGTTCTTTCACTTTGTTATCTAGAATTTGTAAAGGTGACTCAGGATATGTCAACTTCCCTTGAAGCTCTATTGGTTCAATGCTCAGCACAAGGCTTAGATCATGCACATATCGTTTCAGGTTGGACACATGGAAAACATCACGCATCATACTATACTGAGGGGGTAACGCCAAATGGTATGCAACTTCACCAATCCGTTCTAACACCTCAAACAGACCCACATATCGGGGACTCATCTTTCCTCTGTTCTTAGCTATATCTCAGAGTAGTGGAATTTTCAAAAACACATGCTCTTCCACAGTGAACTACATGTCAATCTGCTTCACATCAGCATATGACTTCTGTCGATCCTGGGCTCTCTTCAGCCTTTGCTTGATCAAAACGACTTTATCTTCATACACTTGGAGCTCATTTGACCTCAATAAGGTCCTCTCACCAACATCATCCAAGTGAAGTAGTGACCGACACAGTCTCCCATATAAAGCTTCATATGGATGCATCCTGATACTGGCTTGGTAGTTGTTGTTGTAGGCAAACTTGGCTAAAGTTAAGTACTTCTCCCATGATCCACCCCAATCGAGCACGCAAGCTCTCAACAGATCCTCTAATGTCTGAATCGTCCTCTCTGACTGACCATCAGTCTGGGGGTGATAAGCGGCACTGAACTTCAACCTTGTACCAAGTTATTCTTGTACCTACTTCTATAGTTTGGAAGTGAACTTTGGGTCTTGATCGAACCTGGTACACCATGCAACCGTACTATCTCTCTAATGTACAACTCGGCTAGGTTTGACACCTTGGAAATGGTCTTTAGGGAAAGGAAGTGTGTTAACTTGGTAAGGTGATCTACCACAACCCATATCGCATCATGACCTCTCTTGGTCCGCGGTAAACCCACCACGAAATCCATGGTAATCTGTTCCCATTTCCACTCTAAAATCTCTATCGACTATAAAAGTCTGTCGGGTCGTTGGTGTTCATCCTTCACCATCTGGAATGTAAGACAACTGGCCACATATGCCGCAGTGTCTCTCTTCATTCCTAGCCACCAGAAATACCTCTGTAGATCCTTAAACATCTTTGTAGTGCCCGGGTGTACCATATACTTAGAACCATGAGCCTCTTGCAAGATATGATCCTTCAACGGTGAATTCTTTGGAACCCAAATACGTCTCTTGTAACGGATTCCACCATCCACTCCTATTGAGAGATGAGTTTGAGGTTTCTCTAACAAACCTTTCATCTTTCCAAGTTCTAAACTGGTCAACTGAGAAGCCACTAAATCACTCAACAAATATGATCTGATCCGAATATTGGCCAAACAAACTCGGTCCTCTAATGGTTGTGGATTCCACTCTACAAGATCTTCTAGCTTCCTCCATTGGCTAGGCAAGACGGTTGCACACCTGAGCTATTTTTGACTAAGCGCATCAACTACAACATTCGCCTTCCCAGGGTGATAGACGATGGTGAAGTTTTAATCCTTCATATACTCCATCCATTGTCGTTGTCATAGGTTTAGGTCTCTCTGCGTTAGGAGACACTTCAGACTCTTATGGTCAGTGAAGATCTCAAATGTAGATCCACATAGGGAATGTCGCCATATATTCAAAGGATGAATGATAGCAGCCAACTCTAAGTCATGCGTCGGGTAGTTCACCTCATTGGGTTTGAGTTATAAGGAAGCATATGCAACTACATGCCAATTCTATTCCAACACACAACCAAGTCCAATCTTTGATGCAACAGTGAAGATCATGAAACCCTCATTACTGAAATGTAATGTCAACACTAGAGTTGTGGTCAACTTATCCTTTATCTCCTAAAAGTGAGCTTTGCATACGTCAGACCATACAAACTTTTCATCCTTCTAGGTCAACTTGGTGAGTGGCAAAGCAGTCTTTGAGAAACCCTTGATAAAGTACCGATAGTATCCGGCCAACCCCAAGAAGCTACAAATCTCAGAGGGGTTCTTCAATGCGGGCCAGTCTCGAATGGCCGACACTTTAGCTGTATCCATGATGATCGTTCCTCCGGATATGATATGTTCAAGAAACATGACACAGTCTATCCAAAATTCACATTTTGAGAATTTCCCATAGAATTTCTACTTTCCCAGGATATCAAGGACTCTACCCAGATGGTCACGGTGTTTCTCTAGGTCATCAGAATACACCAGCATGTCATCTATGAACACTATGACAAAGGAGTCAAGGAAAGGTTGTGTAACATCCCTGACCTGGGTTATGAGTTAACCCTAGGTTTTTTTCCTAAATATGTAATTAAATCTTTGTTATTAACTCTGAGCATGTAATTAAGTTTCTCAAAAACATATATTTCAATATTTGCTCCTTTTTATTTAAAGTTGTAGCATTGTTTTGATATACAGGGACCTATGTGCAATTTACCCAGTTGAAAGGGTTAGCTTGCAATTTGCACATGATGAGATGTTCCTCTGATGTTGAGACATCATGAGAAATCTTTTTGGCAAAGTTTGAGGGATTTCCCAAGCTAGGGCACCAAGGTGCATCTGTGGAAGCAATCCTGGTGCTTGAAACCTTAATTTGGGGTAAAATGCAATTTACCCAAATTAAGGGATGCAATTTGTAAAATATATCATCTAATGTATCTTTTAGAACTCTTGCCATCATTTAGAGAAGAAATGATGAGGAAGTCACCTCAATTGAATTATCAAGTTATGAAATATACCTTGTGATTGAATAATCAGGGTATATGTGCAATAGCTCTTTATGTAAGTACCTTAGTATTAGATTGATCTTCCTTGCCTCTCTTGCTAGACCTTAAGAGAAGTTTTGTCCTTAGAATAAAGAGGAAGGGACGAGCAAGTAATGAAGGAAGGACCTAGTTGGATTTATGGGAAACTTATGGGCCTTTAATGAAACCTCACCCATGTATATATACACTTTACCTCTCAAAGCAAAGAAACTTTTCCTTCGTGCATATCACTGTTTCCCCTTGCTTGGCCGACTAAGGACTGTCTTGGAGCTCAAGAGGAACGACCAAGGGTTCAAGGTAGGTTTGAATCCCTCTTCTTGCCTAATTCCATGGTTAGAACTCGAATCCAAGGTCAATTTGGTGACTAACTCATGAAACCCTATCTTTCTAGCCATCCTTTCTCGTTTTTCCTTGGATTTTTCACCTTGGCCAACCTGTGGGAACTCAAGGACGCCATTAGAGCTTGGCGCTTGAAAGCTTGGAGCTCAAGGAGCAAGCTTTAGGCGGGTTTTATAACTCTAAACCCATGCTTTACTATATACATCTCTTATATGCGGTTAGATGATAGTTCTTCATGTTTCCCTACTTTTCTTTGCTATTTTGCAAGCAAATCCATGGGATATCCGTACTGTTCTTGAGCTAGGAGATGCAGGCGTGATTTCCAAGAAAAACCCACCGCTTTTCACTTTCTTAAACGGTCCCAACAGTTTGCTCTCTCAGTCTCAGGACCGCGAGGTGAGCAAACGGTCTCTGGACCGCGAGAGGGAAAACGGTCTTCACGACCGTTTGGACCCGTTGACCGAGTATGGACCGTATAATAAATCTGTTCCTAATTATACAGGCTAATCACCCTCAAAATTTGAGAGGCTAACTCCAAAGGAATCGGGAGATATGACCTTTTTAAGTAACAACTTTAATTGAATGTATTCCTGATTTTCAAACGGTCTGAAATTGCCTTTTTGGGCAAACGGTCTCAAGACCGTGTAAGGTCGTTGACCAAGCGTTGAACATATGAAATTACTGTTCAAAATTATGTTAATTAACAACTCACCAAGTTTAATGGTCTAATTCCAAACGAGCTAAGAGTTGAAGGGTGATTACTAGGGCTAACCCTAGATGAAATCAGTACTGAAATTATTGTGACCTAATTAGGGTTTTTAGGGTTGATTGACCTAAACGGTCTCAAGACCGTTTGGGGGTCATAAAAACGGTCTCAAGACCGCGAGGGCAATCAACCATGACCTTTTGGAGGTCTGGGGTCAAGAATAGTTGACCAATTGAAGGTACATTTATACCAAATTATATTGCAATTAAATATTGATATGATCATCAACTCAATAGGTCAGACCTTGATGAATTTGCTCTAGAATCCAAAAATTGGATGGGCAAACGGTCTCAAGACCGTTTGTAACTCATCCAAACGGTCTCAAGACCGAGATGACAATCACCCAAGACCGTTTGAAGGTCTAGGGTTAAGCTAATTTGACCAATTGAGGAACCAATTTCAATAAGTTATCAAATTAATCAAAATTCGGATTTTGTGACTCAATCATGGTTCAACCCCTATCAAATCACATTAGATCTTGATGAAATCTTGGGAAAACGGTCTCAAGACCATGTGGGGTCCACCCACATGATCTCAAGACCGTTTGGGCCAAGTTTGGGCCCAATTGGAGCTCAATTGAAGGGTTCAACCTTGTGTTGATGCACATTGTTGAGTGTTGATGGGTGAACATTGATAGACTCTAATTGAATCGATTTCAACCCTAATTGGTCAACAATTGAGGGTCAATTGAATGACCAATTGGTTAATCATAATCTTAATTGACCCAATCCATAAGTGGTCAACATGGCTCTGACCTTTTGAGGGCTTCAACATGAGTTGACATTATCGGTTGTATCATTGAATCTTGTGGATGGTCCAAGTGGTTGAGACCATGTGAGCCTCGCGGTCTCAAGACCGTGAGAGGGCTCGCGGTCTCAAGACCGTGAGATGGCTCGCGGTCTCAAGACCGAGAGAGGGCTCGCGGTCTCAAGACCGTGAGGGGCCTCGCGGTCCTGAGGTCAAAGGTGGGCAAACGGTCCACACCATCCTCGCGGTCTTGAAATCAAATGAAGGCTCGCGGTCTTGAAGAAGGATGAGAAGGCTCGCGGTCTTGGAAGAGGTTGAGGGCTCGCGGTCCTAAGGTCAAGGGTGGCTAAACGTTCAACTCACCCTCGCGGTCTTGAAAGTCACATTGGTTAAAAGGTCAACTCAACCAATGGGTCTCAAATCGATTGAGGGTTGATGGTTGAGATCGATCAAGATAATTCAAGGTTGACTTCATTCAATCAATTGAAGATATAAATGATTCAATGATGCCCTAATATAAAACCCTAATGATAACCTAGGATATTAACGGGTTAATTGACTAAGGTTTTGACCATGATGATGATCAATGGGGTAAATTACCAAAATACCCCTGAAGGGTCAATTGAGTAATACCTTGCTCGATTCAAACCCTAATTACATGAGAATGATGTTTTTAACCATAATGATTCCATCCAACTTGATCTAGTCTAATGTTATCATCAATCACTAATATGAAGAAAGAGAAAGTATTCTAGAGAGAGAAAGTACTCTAGAGAGAGAAAGTACCCTAGAGAGAGAAAGTAACCCTAATTGGATGGAAACTTAAGTGAAGCATCTTCAATGCACATGAATGTGTATAATTAAGGTATGATTCACCTGTGTGAAGTCATAGAAACCCTAATTATGATAAATGATGAACCTTTAACTAATCTGAGAGCATCAATGATGATGTTACTCATACATGATGATGATATGAGATCAACTCACCTTAATGTGAATAGTAAACCCTAATTCAAGGGTGATGACATGTAATGTGAATAGTAAACCCTAATTCAAGGGTGATGACATGTAATGTGAATAGTAAACCCCAATTCAAGGGTGATGATATGTAATGTGAATAGTAAACCCTAATTCAAGGGTAAAGGCATGCAAATAAGTATTAAACTCCAATTGATGAGAATCAGAGGATTTAACTCTTATGACAAGAGTGGAAAGTATATTCCTTATTTTGTATTACCTTTATCAGTTTAATTAACCATGCAGGTTCTGATATGAAGGTGATCATATCCAGGTATGGATGTTGATGTTATATTCATTGAAGGCATGTTGTTATCCTTATGAATAAGAAAAGTAACTTGATGCCTTGTCAATGGCATCCCAAAATGATAATGGGCTGTGAGAGCCATGAATACCATCAAAGTCATGCTTTGGAGATGACTTGTGATGAGTATGATGATAAATTATGATTGATATGAGTTAGGCCTATTACATTTAGTATTCTCTTGTTTTAGCTATTATGCTACTGATTATTGTTTGAAGAACAATGTATGTTGTTAAAGAATACTGAATGTACCTAACTAATCAAGTATAATGTAGAGCCTGATCATAGATCCATCACTGTCAGAGATCAAGTGATGGTGAAACAGGTTTTCTTAAGGAACTCCTGGAGCACATACTTTTGAGTATGTGGGGTACATGGATGTGTAGAACCTTACATCGTAGTGTAGGAAAGCGATGTAGATGTGTAATCCATCCATCCTACACTATATTTCCATACCGTATCAGTGGTAGGTAAACATGAAACCTCCTGATGACGAAGAAAACACAGATATCCGTATCAGTGGAGATAAACATGAAATCTCCTGATGACGAAGAGAGTACAGAACGCCACTGTGACTCTAGAATAGCAAAGGACCAGTTTACCCTGGTGAGCTATAGTAGTAGACACACGAGATGTCCTACAAGTGATCCTCTCACTGACTGAGGAAGGTGAAGGTCATGAGAATCCAGCTCTCTTAGTGACCTATGTATGATACTGATGTGACTTCTCAGCGATTAGTTGAAGTATGAGTGGTATGCCTCATCTCCACAGGGCATAATGTTGTTTGAAAAACATAATCAACCACGTAGCATACTTGTTAGAGATAACTCCAAGTTAGTTGATTGATGTTACACTGTTATAGTGCTTATACTTCTTCATATCTCATAAATGTTGAGATCTTGTTATAATTGCAACTGTTATCTAATACTTTGAAGGCTTTACTGCTTAAGATATTCTTGAATGGTATATTAAAGCTTCTGGCTGAGAGTTATAACTCTCGCTGGGACAATTATGTAAAATTGTCTCACCCCGTAGACTTCAACTTTTTAGGTGGACGTCGGAGACGAAGGAACCAGCCTACAGGTGACCAGTCTCAGCAGCAACAGTACCAGGAGCAGCAGTAATCTCAGGTGGAGATTTAGTCTGCCAAGTGGTGTAGTTAGAGTCAGTCCTATGTGTCCTCTGTACTCTCAGGTCTTGGAGTCTTGTATTATGTGATCTTGAGATTTTGTATCTTGATGTATATAATTACTCAATAAGTAATTATCCTGAGGTGTAAACAAGTTTATCTCACTTTATGAAAGAAGTTTTTATGGATCCAAGCTCTTGTCTCGAAAAGTTTTAATTTCCCGTGATTTTTGTCTTCAGCTGATTATCGAATCGCTTCCACTAAGTTTTAATCGTGTTTATTTCATGGTTTGGAGATCAGAGCCCACAATTAGTGGTATCAGAGCTCTAGGTCAGTTGAGTCTACAGAGGCATAGGACTTAGGATGTCGAGTCTATCTTTAGTACTCCTTCCTTATCTAATAGAATCTTCTGCTCCTCAGGAGAAGAAGATACCTAAGGATGTCAGAACATCATGATGAGTACGTGGAAGAGAGTAGTGCTAGTGCACCTCGAGGCGGTGCAAGGGTTCTGAGGATAGAACAACCTGCACATGAGTTGCCAAGAGAGCCACCTCAGTTCGACCCAGCTGACATGAGTAACCCAGCTGTACATACGATGTTCGGGCAGTTCATGACTGCCATGGCACATATAATCGATAGGATGCCCATTCCTGCACCTAGGGCACCTGTCCAGCCTGAAGCACAAGGTATCAGTAAGACATTCAAACGACTTCGTCGTGTCGGAGCTACCGAGTACTTCAGGACTGCCGACCCTGCAGATGCTGACTTATGGTTGATAGAGTTGGAGAAGGCTTTCAGGATTCGTATCATCTCGGAAGCTGAGAAGGTTAGACATGTTGTCTATCTTCTCAAAGGCAGTGCTGGTCACTGGTGGAACATGGAAGAGTAGAAGAGACATGGAGTGGAGTTCTCATGGGAAGAGTTTCGTCGGGAATTTATCAATAGATATTTTCCAAAGACCTTCCTAGATGAGAAGATCTCTCAGTTTGAGAAACTAAGGCAGGGTATGATGAACATTAGTGAATATGAAGCTAAGTTCATGGAGTTGTTGCGGTTCTGTCCGCACATGGCTGCTACGGATGAGGAAAGAATCAGAAGATTCGAGAAGGGTTTGAATTCTGATATGTCAACCCCTGTGTCTGCCTTAGAAAACAGAGAGAGATTCTCTACCTTCGTTGAGTCAGTCCGAAGGATAGAGAGATCTGTGGTTGAGAAGAGACAAACCCATAAAAGATATCCACAGTTCCAGGGTTCTTCATCTAGGGATTCCAAAAAACCTAGATTCTCTGCACCTAACCCTCCACCACCCAGATCGAGTTTTCAAACTCAATGGACACCAAGCAGAGGTAGAGGACGGAGTCAACCGCTTCAAGGGACGCACAGTTCTGCATCTGTGTCAGTCACTGGACCACCCAGACCACAACAACAGGAGAGGAGTTGTTACAACTGTGGTAAGGTGGGACACTTGATGAAGGATTGCCGTTCTAGACCTGCTAGTGTGACACAACAACCTCCGAGACAGAATCAATAGAGATCTCAGAGCAGGCAACATCAAGGAGCAGCTCGAGGACGTGGACAAGCGTCTCAAGCTGGATCATCATCACCACCTCAACACCAGGCGACTGTGAGGTTCTATGCTATGAACCCACCTGAGGCAGTGGTCAATCCACAGGTAGTGGCAGGTCAGATGAAACTTTTATATTCAGATATGTCTACATCCTGTGTTGTATCTGTTCTGATTGATCCGGGTGCTACACACTCTTTTATCACTCGTGAAGTGATTCGTAACTGCAATGTGACTGTTAGTCATAGAGCAGATAGTTTGTTGTTAGAGACTCCGTTGAGTGGGTCTGCCGTTTTGCAGGAGGTATGTTATCCCTGCATCCTCTTCTTTTCTGACCATCGCATTCAAGTGGGCCTTATACCACTTGATATGCAAGGATTTGATATAATCCTCGGGATGGATACCTTAGAGAGGTATAGAGTTGTCTTGGATTGTGAATCCAAGTTGGCTATGTTTGCTGATGAAAGCAACACATGGATCTTTCGAGGTGAAAGAAAGATCCTGCCCACCTGTCTTGTGTCAGCTATGGTTGCTGATAAGCTGTTGAGGCAAGGATGTTATGCATTCTTAGCCCATGTGGTAGATGTTACCAAGGAAAGTTCCAATCCTACTAAAGTCCCTATAGTCAGGGAATTTGAAGATGTGTTTCCTGAAGAACTTCCTGGTATACCACCACCTCAGGAGATTGATTTTGAAATCAATCTGATTCCAGATACGAAACCCATAGCTCAGACTCCGTATAGAATGGCGCCTGCCGAGATGGCAGAACTCAAGAAACAGCTTCAAGAGTTACTTGAGAGAGGTTTTATCCGACCGAGTACTTTACCTTGGGGTGCTCCGGTCTTGTTTGTTAAAAAGAAAGATGGGTCAATGCAGTTGTGCATTGATTATAGACAACTCAATAAAGTAACAATAAAGAACAAGTACCCTCTGTCGAGGATTGATGATCTCTTTGACCAGTTGCGTGGTGCAACAGTCTTTTCAAAGATAGACTTGAGATCTGGATATCATCAACTTCGTATTAAGAATAGTGACATACCCAAGTCTGCCTTTAGGACAAGGTATGGTCACTATGAGTTCACGGTTATGTCGTTTGGACTAACCAATGCACCAGCTGCATTTATGGAACTCATGAATAGAGTTTTCCGACCTTTCCTTGATCAGTGTGTTGTCGTCTTCATAGATGACATTCTGATCTATAGTAAGGATGCTCAGCAGCATGAGCAGCATCTTCGCCAAGCTTTGACCTTGCTAAGGGAACACAAGTTGTATGCTAAGTTTAGCAAGTGTGAGTTCTGGTTGCCGGAGGTATTTTTTCTTGGACATGTGATATCTGCCTCGGGAATTCATGTTGACCCTACAAAGGTAGAATCTGTTCTACAGTGGGAACAACCAAAGACACCAACGGAGATTCGAAGTTTCTTAGGGTTAGCTGGCTACTACCGAAGGTTCATTAAGAATTTCAGCTCTATAGCCTTACCTTTGACTAAGTTAACCAGGAAAGATGTTCCCTTTTCTTGGAGCGATAAATGTCAACAGTCTTTCCAGTTGCTGAAGGAGAGATTAACAAGTGCACCTGTACTAGTGCTACCTGAACAAGGAAAAGGATATGTAGTCTTTTGTGATGCTTCCAAGAATGGACTAGGATGTGTGTTGATGGAGGATAAACAAGTAATTTCTTTTGCTTCTCGACAGCTTAAGAAACACGAGGAAAATTATCCGACACACGATCTGGGGTTAGCTGCTGTGGTTCATGCCTTGAAAATCTGGAGACACTATCTCTACGGAGAAACATTCTAGATTTTCACAGACCACAAAAACCTTAAGTATATCTTCTCTCAGCATGAGCTCAACATGAGGCAACGTCGCTGGATGGAGTTAATCAAGGACTATGACTGTACAATTGATTACCATCCAGGCAAGGCCAATGTTGTTGCAGATGCCTTGAGTAGGAAATCAGCAACATCAACCATGAATAGAGCACAACTAAACTCTTTAGTATGCTCTTGGAGAGATATGTTTATCTCTTTAAGGCAAGACAATGTACAGTTGAAGGTGTCATTGTTAGCCGGTTTGTTAGCTGAGATGCATATTAAACCTACCCTAAGAGAGCAGATTAAGGAAGCACAGCTAGGTGATGCTGCAGTTCAACAGATTAGATCTGAATATGGAAATGAGAAACAAGATGGTTTATTGACTCAGAGGATAATGTGGCATGCTATCATAGAAGGATGATAGTGCCGGATGTGGACAACTTGAGAAAGTTAGTTCTGGAAGAAGCCCATTCTTCCATGTATGCTATGCATCCAGGGAGCACCAAGATGTATCGGAATTTGAAAGATCTGTATTGGTGGCCTGGAATGAAGAAGGATGTTGCAGAATTTGTTATGAGATGTCCTGTGTGTCAGCAGGTTAAAGCTGAACACCAGAAGCCTGCAAGTACAATGCAACCTTTACCCATACCACAGTGGAAGTGGGACCATGTGACCATGGACCTTGTAGTTGGCCTACCCAGGACAAGCAAGGGACATGATTCCATTTGGGTAATTGTTAAGACAGCTCATTTCTTACCTGTCAAAACAACCTATTCTGCTGAAAAGCTATCACAGTTGTATGTCCAAGAGATAGTGCGTTTGCACAGAGTTCCTGTCACAATAGTTTCTGACAGAGGTCCTCAGTTTACGAGTCGTTTTTGGAAACAATTGCACAGAGCCTTAGGCACCAAGTTAAGTTTTAGTACAGCCTTTCATCCACAGACTGATGGACAGTCTGAAAGGACTATACAGACCTTAGAAGACCTATTGAGAGCATGTGTTCTCCAGTTCACCGGAAGTTGGGATCTACACCTAAGCTTGATAGAGTTTGCCTATAACAATAGCTATCAGCATAGTATTGATATGGCACCTTATGAAGCCTTATATGGTAGACGTTGTAGATCACCTTTGTGTTGGTTTGAGACTGGCGAACATCAGTTGTTAGGTCCTAACCTTGTGCAGCAGACCACAAAAAAGATTAAAGTAATACAACAAAAGATTAAGACTACTCAGGATAGGCAGAAATCTTATGCTGACAAAAGTCGTAGACCCTTAGAGTTCCAGGTTGGAGACAGAGTGTATCTCAAGGTCTCACCTTGGAAAGGAGTCCTCCGTTTTGGAAGGAAAGGGAAGTTAGCTCCTAGATTTATGGGGCCTTATCCAATCATTGAACGGATTGGAAAGGTAGCATATAAACTAGAGCTGCCCCCAGAGCTACAGAGGTTACACCCTATGTTTCACATTTCTATGTTGAAGAAATGTCACCCAGACAACAAGTCAGTTCTACAACCCATGGAAGTAGAATTGAATGATGATATGTCCTATGAGGAGGGACCAGTGTCAATCCTTGATAAAAGAATTAAAAAGTTAAAGAAGAAAGATATAAGTCTTGTGAAAGTCCTCTGGAATCACCGTGGCGTTGAAGAAGCCACTTGGGAACTAGAGGATGAGATGAGAAGGAAGTATCCTGCCCTTTTCTCTTGATATGTCTTATCGATTTCGGGGACGAAATCCTTGTAAGGGGTGGACAATTTGTAACATCCCTGACCTGGGTTATGAGTTAACCCTAGGTGTTTTGCCTAAATATGTAATTAAATCTTTGTGATTAACTTTGAGCATGTAATTAAGTTTCTCAAAAACATATATTTCAATATTTGCTCCTTTTTATTTAAAGTTGTAGCATTGTTTTGATATACAGGGACCTATGTGCAATTTACCCAGTTGAAAGGGTTAGCTTGCAATTTGCACATGATGAGATGTTCCTCTTATGTTGAGACATCATGAGAAATCTTTTTGGCAAAGTTTGAGGGATTTCCCAAGCTAGGGCACCAAGGTGCAGCTGTGGAAGCAATCCCGGTGCTTGAAACCTTAATTTGGGGTAAAATGCAATTTAACCAAATTAAGGGATGCAATTTGTAAAATATATCATCTAATGTATCTTTTAGAACTCTTGCCATCATTTAGAGAAGAAATTATGAGGAAGTCACCTCAATTGAATTATCAAGTTATGAAATATACCTTGTGATTGAATAATCAGGGTATATGTGCAATAGCTCTTTATGTAAGTACCTTAGTATTAGATTGATCTTCCTTGCCTCTCTTGCTAGACCTTAAGAGAAGTTTTGTCCTTAGAATAAAGAGGAAGGGACGAGCAAGTAATGAAGGAAGGACCTAGTTGGATTTATGGGAAACTTATGGGCCTTTAATGAAACCTCACCCATGTATATATACACTTTACCTCTCAAAGCAAAGAAACTTTTCCTTCGTGCATATCACTGTTTCCCCTTGCTTGGCCGACTAAGGACTATCTTGGAGCTCAAGAGGAACGACCAAGGGTGCAAGGTAGGTTTGAATCCCTCTTCTTGCCTAATTCCATGGTTAGAACTCGAATCCAAGGTCAATTTGGTGACTAACTCATGAAACCCTATCTTTCTAGCCATCCTTTCTCATTTTCCCTTGGATTTTTCACCTTGGCCAACCTGTGGGAACTCAAGGACGCCATTAGAGCTTGGCGCTTGAAAGCTTGGAGCTCAAGGAGCAAGCTTTAGGCGGGTTTTATAACTCTAAACCCATGCTTTACTATATACATCTCTTATATGCGGTTAGATGATAGTTCTTCATGTTTCCCTACTTTTCTTTGCTATTTTGCAAGCAAATCCATGGGATATCCGTACTGCTCTTGAGCTAGGAGATGAAGGTGTGATTTCCAAGAAAACCCCACCGCTTTTCACTTTCTTAAACGGTCCCAACAGTTTGCTCTCTCGGTCTCAGGACCGCGAGGTGAGCAAACGGTCTCTGGACCGTGAGAGGGCAAACGGTCTTCACGACCTTTTGGACCCGTTGACCGAGTATGGACCGTATAATAAATCTGTTCCTAATTATACAGGCTAATCACCCTCAACATTTTAGAGGCTAACTCCAAAGGAATCGGGAGATATGACCTTTGTAAGTAACAACTTTAATTGAATTTATTCCTGATTTTCAAACGGTCTGAAATTGCCTTTTTGGGCAAACGGTCTCAAGACCGTGTAAGGTCGTTGACCAAGCGTTGACCATATGAAATTACTGTTCAAAATTATGTTAGTTAACAACTCACCAAGTTTAATGGTCTAATTCCAAACGAGCTAAGAGTTGAAGGGTGATTACTAGGGCTAACCCTAGATGAAATCAGTACTGAAATTATTGTGACCTAATTAGGGTTTTTAGGGTTGATTGACCTAAACGGTCTCAAGACCATTTGGGGGTCATCCAAACGGTCTCAAGACCGCGAGGGCAATCAACCATGACCGTTTGGAGGTCTGGGGTCAAGAATAGTTGACCAATTGAAGGTACATTTATACCAAATTATATTGCAATTAAATATTGATATGATCATCAACTCAATAGGTCAGACCTTGATGAATTTGCTCTAGAATCCAAAAATTGGATGGGCAAACGGTCTCAAGACCGTTTGGAACTCATCCAAACGGTCTCAAGACCGAGATGACAATCACCCAAGACCGTTTGAAGGTATAGGGTTAAGCTAATTTGACCAATTGAGGACCCAATTTCAATAAGTTATCAAATTAATCAAAATTCGGATTTTGTGACTCAATCATGGTTCAACCCCTATCAAATCACATTAGATCTTGATGAAATCTTGGCCAAACGGTCTCAAGACCATGTGGGGTCCACCCACATGATCTCAAGACCGTTTGGGCCAAGTTTGGGCCCAATTGGAGCTCAATTGAAGGGTTCAACCTTGTGTTGATGCACATTGTTGAGTGTTGATGGGTGAACATTGATAGACTCTAATTGAATCGATTTCAACCCTAATTGGTCAACAATTGAGGGTCAATTGAATGACCAATTGGTTAAGCATAATCTTAATTGACCTAATCCATAAGTGGTCAACATGGCTCTGACCTTTTGAGGGCTTCAACATGAGTTGACATTTTCAGTTGTATCATTGAATCTTGTTGATGGTCCAAGTGGTTGAGACCATGTGAGCCTCGCGGTCTCAAGACCGTGAGAGGGCTCGCGGTCTCAAGACCATGAGAGGGCTCGCGGTCTCAAGACCGAGAGAGGGCTCGCGGTCTCAAGACCGTGAGGGGCCTCGCGGTCCTGAGGTCAAAGGTGGGCAAACGGTCCACACCATCCTCGCGGTCTTGAAATCAAATGAAGGCTCGCGGTATTGAAGAAGGTTGAGAAGGATCGCGGTCTTGGAAGAGGTTGAGGTCCTGCGGTCCTAAGGTCAAGGGTGGCTAAATGGTCAACTCACCCTCGCGGTCCTGAAAGTCACATTGGTTAAAAGGTCAACTCAACCAATGGGTCTCAAATCGATTGAGGGTTGATGGTTGAGATCGATCAGGATAATTCAAGGTTGACTTCATTCAATCAATTGAAGATATAAATGATTCAATGATGCCCTAATCTAAAACCCTAATGATAACCTAGGATATTAAGGGGTTAATTGACTAAGGTTTTGACCATGATGATGATCAATGGGGTAAATTACCAAAATACCCCTGAAGGGTCAATTGAGTAATACCTTGCTCGATTCAAACCCTAATTACATGAGAATGATGTTTTTAACCATAATGATTCCATCCAACTTGATCTAGTCTAATGTTATCAACAATCACTAATATGAAGAAAGAGAAAGTATTCTAGAGAGAGAAAGTACTCTAGAGAGAGAAAGTACCCTAGAGAGAGAAAGTAACCCTAATTGGATGGAAACTTAAGTGAAGCATCTTCAATGCACATGAATGTGTATAATTAGGGTATGATTCACCTGTGTGAAGTCATAGAAACCCTAATTATGATAAATGATGAACCTTTAACTAATCTGAGAGCATCAATGATGATGTTACTCATACATGATGATGATATGAGATCAACTCACCTTAATGTGAATAGTAAACCCTAATTCAAGGGTGATGACATGTAATGTGAATAGTAAACCCTAATTCAAGGGTGATGACATGTAATGTGAATAGTAAACCCCAATTCAAGGGTGATGATATGTAATGTGAATAGTAAACCCTAATTCAAGGGTAAAGGCATGCAAATAAGTATTAAACTCCAATTGATGAGAATCGGAGGATTTAACTCTTATGACAAGAGTGGAAAGTATATTCCTTATTTTGTATTACCTTTATCAGTTGAATTAACCATGTAGGTTCTGATATGAAGGTGATCATCTCCAGGTATGGATGTTGATGTTATATTCATTGAAGGCATGTTGTTAGCCTTATGAATAAGAAAAGTAACTTGATGCCTTGTCAATGGCATCCCACAATGATAATGGGATGTGAGAGCCATGAATACCATCAAAGTCATGCTTTGGAGATGACTTGTGATGAGTATGATGAGAAATTATGATTGATATGAGTTAGGCCTGTTACATTTAGTATTCTCTTGTTTTAGATGTTATGCTACTGATTATTGTTTGAAGAACAATGTATGTTGTTAAAGAATACTGAATGTACCTAACTAATCAAGTATAATGTAGAGCCCTGATCATAGATCCATCACTGTCAGAGATCAAGTGATGGTGAAACAGGTTTTCTTAAGGAACTCCTGGAGCACATACTTTTGAGTATGTGGGGTACATGGATGTGTAGAACCTTACATCCTAGTGTAGGAAAGCGATGTAGATGCGTAATCCGTCCATCCTACACTATATTTCCATACCGTATCAGTGGTAGGTAAACATGAAACCTCCTGATGACGAAGAAAACACAGATATCCGTATCAGTGGAGATAAACATGAAATCTCCTGATGACGAAGAGAGTACAGAACGCCACTGTGACTCTAGAATAGCGAAGGACCAGTTTACCCTGGTGAGCTATAGTAGTAGACACACGAGATGTCCTACAAGTGATCCTCTCACTCACTGAGGAAGGTGAAGGTCATGTGAATCCGGCTCTCTTAGTGACCTATGTATGATACTGATGTGACTTCTCAGCGATCAGTTGAAGTATGAGTGGTATGTCTCATCTCCACAGGGCATAATGTTGTTTGAAAAACATAATCAACCACGTAGTATACTTGTTAGAGATAACTCCAAGTTAGTTGATTGATGTTACACTGTTATAGTGCTTATACTTCTTCATATCTCATAAATGTTGAGATCTTGTTATAGTTGCAACTGTTATCTAATACTTTGAAGGCTTTACTGCTTAAGATATTCTTGAATGGTATATTAAAGCTTCTGGCTGAGAGTTATAACTCTCGCTGGGACAATTATGTAAAATTGTCTCACCCCGTAGACTTCAACTTTTTAGGTGGACGTCGGAGACGAAGGAACCAGCCTACAGGTGACCAGTCTCAGCAGCAACAACACCAGGAGCAGCAGTAATCTCAGGTGGAGATTTAGTCTGCCAAGTGGTGTAGTTACAGTCAGTCCTATGTGTCCTCTGTACTCTCAGGACTTGGAGTCTTGTATAATGTGATCTTGAGATTTTGTATCTTGATGTATATATTTACTCAAGAAGTAATTATCCTGAGGTGTAAACAAGTTTATCTCACTTTATGAAAGAAGTTTTTATGGATCCAAGCTCTTGTCTCGAAAAGTTTTAATTTCCCGTGATTTTTGTCTTCAGCTGATTATCGAATCGCTTCCGCTAAGTTTTAATCGTGTTTATGTCATGGTTTGGAGATCAGAGCCCACAGGTTGGAACACACTATTCATGAGGTTCATAAAGACACTGGGTGTGTTGGATAACCCAAAAGGCAAGACCACAAACTCATAATGGCCATATCGGGTTCAGAAAGTTGTCTTAGGGATGTCATCACTCTTGAACCGCACTAGGAGGTATCAAGACCCCAAATCGATCTTGGAAAATACTCAGGCCGATTTGAGCTAGTCAAAAAGGTCGTCTATCCTGGGTAGAGGGTACTTATTCTTAATGGTTGTCTGGTTGATCATCCTTTAGTCGATACACATCCTGAGCAATCCATTCTTCTTTTTCACAAAAAGGACTGGTACTCCCCATGGTGATGTACTAAGTCTAATGAAACCTTTATCTAGCAATTCCTGTAGTAGTTTCTTCAACTCGAGCAGCTCAGTAGGGGCCATCCTGTAAGGTGCCTTAAATATAGGGTTTGTCTCGAGAGCTAGCTCTATCGAAAAGTCCACCTCTCTCTCAGGGGGAATTCGAGGCAAGTCATCTGGAAAAATTTCTGTATACTCCCTGACTACCTCTATCTCCTCAAGAGATCACACCCTAGGCTCCATCTGGGTGACTACTACTAGGAAAGTTTGACAACCTTTGGATATCATCTTCTCGGCCTTCAGAGTGGACACATATAGGCTGGTGGTTGCATCTCTCCTTCTTTAAATAGTAAAGTGTGGATGACCTACAATCAATCTGTGCGCTATAGGTGTAAATCCAATCCATATCAATGATTACATCAAAATCATTCATATCGAGGAGGTTGAAGTCAGTAGGAAGCTCGTGACTCAGGTACTTAACTAGGAAGATAGGTTTTTTTTAAAAGAGATGTATATATCTGACCACTCAGGGTTGTGGCATCCAAAATATAACCTAAACCCTTAATGTCCAAACAAAGCATAGTTGCCAGATTTCTCAAAATGAAAGTATTAGTAGAACCAGAATCAAAAAGAACTTTTACATTTTGTCCCATGACTTCAAGCATGCCTACATCATTTCATACTGTATCAGACTACTATTACATGATCAAACTAAACTGAAAGGAAAACTCTGGGGGTTATTACCCTCTATCAACTTATTAGCATTTGCCTGACCTTCTTCATTGTCGACGACAAACACTTTTGCTTGTCTCCTCTCTCTAATAGGTGGACCTCCAACTGGTGCCCCTCTTCCTACTGGGGGTGTTGGTGCCACTGGTTGTGCTGCCCCCAAACCTCTTAGATCAAGCATAGGATAGTTGGCGATGAAGTATCCCTCCTGCTAGAAACAGAAGCACACCCTTTTCTCGAAGCGGCACTTCCCAAGATATGTCTGACCATAGGTACGACACTTTTGAAGCGACTCTCACCACGTGGCTTCCCTTTGCCTCCATGATTTCCCTTGGTGTGGTTACATCCTTATTCTTTCTTGTGATCATTCTTCTGACCATGGGTACCTTCAATGAAACCCAAATATCCTTTGGGTGGGTTCTGAGTAGGCATCACCATCGTCTCCATGTCTAGGGTGGTGTTGTAGGCTTTGGTGAAGGTTTTGTTTACTCGCCATGGCAGGGTGAAGACGCTCTACAAAATGGTCCACCCGTATTTCCTCAGTCATCATATGTCCAAAACGCTCCAAGATGCGAAACTTGCAGCCAAAGTCTACCATAGATATGCTACCTTGAATCATGTTGGTGAACTCTCTTTCCTTCTCCTTCTTAGCTGAGGTGAGAATGAATCTGGCTATGAAGATAGTCCTGAAGTCAGTCCATGCCATTGGGTCTGCACTTAGATCTCAACCCATGATGTGGTTCTCCCACCAGATCTTGGTTTCTCCTTCCAGGAGGTGAGCAGAAAAAGGGACCTTCTGGTTCGGCTGCACCTCCAGCATGCAAAAACCATTCTCGATCGCTAACAGCCAAGCATCTTCTTTGTCGACCACTTTGGTCTTATCCTCTCCCTAGAATTTCTCAATGTTTAGCTTGATGAACTCCATAATGGTGACTCCAAGTCGGGGATGGACAGAAAGTGGTTCACCATTTTCATCTCTGGCTATATCCCTGAGGGCTAGGGAACTAATGGCCTTGGTTAGCTTCTTCTGTTGTTCCATCCATAGGGCATCAGGGGTGTAAACTACCATTGCAGGTCCTGGACCACCAGTCAGGTTCTCCTCAAACTTGACCTCATCTTCAGACATGTGTTCCTCTTCCTGGTCCATCTCTGGGTTGTCAAGGGAACTGGCTTAGGATCTGAGCCTTCTTCGGAGGCTCCCTCGGGTCTCTTTCTCTTCTTTGAGGACTCATCACCACAGTCCCTCTTCCTCTTCTTGGAAGATCCCTTCCTCTTTTGGGGAGGCCAACCCCTAGCAGGGTTCCTAGTGGCCTCGACGGGAGTAGCTACAGTCTTCACACGAACTATGTTGTTTCACACAAGTTAAAAATCCTCTAAACATAGATTTATAACTTGGAAGTTTATAAGCTTAAACTTACATCCATGTCCTCTTAATTACATGCATTTTATTGTTTTGTTGAGGAACCATTAATCTTAACTCTTTGAATTCCCAAACACAGGAGGTGGTGAAGTGAGAGAAAATCTTAAGTACTTAATATTTCTCCAGAAATAAGAGGTAAAGAAGGGACAAAAAATAGATGAGAAGACCTAGAGGTATCTTATTTTGAGTCAATTCCTCAAATTTTGGCTAGGCAGTCACACATAATCTAAGAGTCCCCATAGACCGACTAGCGGGGTGGAGGAAAATATTGCCAGCCCCTAGATCATGATCCTTTTCTAGACACCTCCATCATCAGAAAGTCCTCTAATAACTCCCTTGGGCTCTAAAGAGTTTGTAAAATTTAATAATTGTTAGGGATTAAATAGAAAACCACGTTCTGATACCAAATGTAACAACCCCGCTTCCCGGTAACCCCCAATTAAGGGAGACCAAGAAGTCAAGTGTGCTATCCCAAGATAGGATAAATGGTTTTGCAATTAATAAGAAATAATTACTAAATTCTATTAAAGACTAAACTGAAAATTGAAATAAAAAATTTCTTTTAACATACCTTAAAAAATTAGGCAACTGGAATTTTTACCCGAAGTAGACTTCTATCTACCTAAATCCTCCTTTATTATTTTAACTATATTCTTCACATGTGCCACTTTACTATTTGTCCAATTTTAGGCATTACCTAAAATATCGACAAACAAAATGCGGTCAATATAAATGAATATACTGGTATGTGGGGACAAACAAAATATTGCACATAAAATTTAACAACCTTATCATATCAAGTAGTTGTTAACAATGCACAATTATGTTTTCAATGTGACTTCCCAACCGTTTTAACTCATACTCTGGGATACCCTCTCTTAGGGCTTAGTCCTTGCAAGGGATGTTAAGGCCACCTTCTCCATCCTGAGCTTGGTGCATGGGGTCACCTCTCTGGGTGCCCATTGGTCTTCCTTCTGGGGCTTGACTACTCTAGACCTTCCCTCTAGGGCTTGGTCTTGCATCATACATCCAGAGATGGTATGTAGGTTTGAGATAGTCACACTTATACTTAAATTGTTATACACATAGTCACTTTAAAGATTACAAAAATGAAACATCCAAGAAGTATAGTTTTCATTGCAACCGATAAATCCTCGAGAAATGCCGTGAAACATAATGTGGTTACTCATAATTTAACCACATACCTCGTTAGTAGATTTCACATGCAATAAGAAATTCCAGTCAAGCAATCCAATCCAAGCAAGTAATTGAACCACACTATCATAGAATCTTGAAAAGCAAAGGTAACCTATTTACTACACACTTTTCAAGGATCCATTTAATTGACTTGAAATCTCTTCCTAGGGCTTATAATCTAGGTTTAGGGTTTCATTAGGGTTTATATACACTTTTCATCATTATAACTACAAAACCCTAAAAACAATAAAACTAAATGCAAAACCCTAATTATCTCTTTAACATCTTCCTAATAGGCTTAGGATCAACTTAGTATCACTTCCCTATGATAATTTTCGAATTATACCACATTAGAAACTATTAACCCTAAATTAGGGTTTCTAAGTTCATTATTGCATATTCATGTGTATATAAAACACTAAAACAAACATATTGTCATCCTTTTAAGTTTAATTCTTCTTCTTACTCTCAACAAGTTACCATAACTCAAAATAACCTAATTATGACATGAAATTTGATTTTTTTTATCACAATTAGGGTTTTATCATAGTTCAATACATTATATTGGGTAATTTAATGCACTTCTAGAACTATTACCAATATTAGGCTTCAATATTATTTTTAATGGACTCAACACATTTTTTTTGATGAACTTTTATATATAATTTGTTTCCATCCGACATTCCTATAAATTACTATGATTTTTACAAAACAAATCCTTTTCCTGCCAATCACGAAAAGCCATGTGGATATATCAGGTTTATTAAAATGAGCCAGGGGGCATAGGCTCGAGCCAACTAGCTTGCGCCACCTAGACACCCGGTCCCGAAAAAAGCTACGCGCTCATGAAGTAAATATAATGTGTGAAATTATGAAAAAGGGCTTACCTTTTCAATAGAGACGTGAGGGTTGGGAAGTAATTTCCCCCTTTAGTCATCTTCAACCTCCCGATCTCCTTCTCATGAGCAGCCGGTCAACTCAGTAGTTTACTTTGCCCTTCGCTGCTCCTGCATGCCAACTGAGATCACCAAAGGCTTTACCTTGTTCTTCTGAACTCAACATTGTAATCAATTGTGTGTTTGCAATGCTCTGTCGCTGGGCCAACACCATGCCACCTCTGGCCAGGTCTGCTCCAAGATGAGGGTGTAGGTCGAGATATTTATCGCAATCGATCACACACAAGCACTCGTCTTACTCTAGCAAAATTGGAGATGTGCTCTGGGGTTACACACATGGTGTGTGTCCCCCTATTTATAGGGTAGGGTCACAGTGACCCATCCTGATTTGGGGAAACCCTCTTCAGACCGCCAAAGGTGCCAAATCCTAGTATGGATCAAACCCTCTTAGCCTCCCGAAGACAGAGGAACAAATTTTAGATTCTCCTGTATACTGAGTTGTGAGGAAAGTGGAGAAGAAATTCTCCCAGTTTCCTAGTCAGACTCGAGGTAGGTGATGATTCAACCACTGTTGGATCTTAGATCCAATGGCTAGCGTGCCACCCGCCTAAACTAAAATCGTAAAACAAGGATAATTTGATTAAAAATAATTGTGACATTTTTGGAAACCTTATCACTTTATGAAATCTTATAAAATTCATAACTTCTTATTCTTTCATCCTTTTTCATCCAAATTTTGAGGGAAACTTTATATTGATATTATCCACTCGTTCACTAAGTTTGAGTCCCAAATTCAAAAGTAAATAGGGGTTTTCTTCATATCCAAGTTAACACTTATTAAGGCATAATTTATTCATATTTTCTCTTTCATCCTCTTTTATCTTCCTTATTTGGATTCTTTGTAATTCAAGAAACCTTAGGGATTCATAATGAACAAACTCTTAGCCTTCTAGGTGTTTCTACCACCTTCATTAATATTATTTCAATTTATCTTATTGGGGATTTCTTTTCGTCTTTTATCCCCTTTTTGGTATATGGCTCGTTAAACAACAAGCCCCACAAAGCCACACATATAGAAGACATTTAGCAAAGAAATCCATACAAAGAATTCAAATCTTACAATTTTCATATTCATATATCTTTAATGGAGAAATTACATTTCAACCCAAACTTATGAAAATTGAGGTTATAACAGTTGGTTAGAGGTTTGGTGATTTTTGAAAAATCATGGATAAATTGTCGATAAAATCCTATGTGCCCAAGGAAGGCACAAATGTCCTTGATAGAAGGGGGGAGTTTGGATATGACCTCAATATTGGCTCTCTCTACCTCTATGACACAGTTGCTAACTCTATGTCTGTCACCATAAAGTGACATTTTTCCTAATTTAGAACCAAGTGTGAACAAGGGATGGATGTCTGTGTCAAGAGTCAAAGAATTATACATAAATAAAGAAGTCATCCATTAAAAACCTTCATCAAAGTCTCAGTTAACCTAGAAAATATTGCAGACATGCACCACTAGAAAGTAGATGGGCATTCCACAACCTGAAAGACATTCTCCTGAATGCATAAGTGCCAAACAGACATATGAAGGTTATCTTCTCCTAGTCGTTAGGATGAATCAGAATCAGATAAAAACCTGAATAGCCATCAAGATAATAGAATTGTTGATGGGTGAGGTGCTCTAGTACTTGATCCAAAAAGAGAAGATAGAAATGATCTTTTGTATTGGCATTATTCAATTTTCTATAATCAATACACATCCTCCATCCTGTAATAGTATGGGTGGGGATGAGCTCATCCTTATCATTCTTCAGAATAATGGTTCCTCCTTTCTTGGGGACCACTTAGACATGACTAACCCATGGAGAATCAGAGATAGGGTAGATGATTCCTATAGTTTAAATTTTAATAACCTCTATACGCACAACCTCTTTCATGTTGGGATTCCATTTTCATTGAGGGTCTCTAGATGGTTTATACTCTTCCACCATACATATTTTATGCATGAAAAAGGCTTGATTGATCCCTGTTAAATCGACCATTTTATACCCTGGGGCAGATCCCCTTTTTTGAAGTTCTGTCATGAGCTTGGGTTCCTATTCATAGGTAAGATCAAAATTAATGATAATAGGACACACTTGTTGCTCATCTAGAAAAACATTTTTGAGGTCTTCAGGGAGTGGTTTCATTTCTAGGGCCTTAGGGGATTCTAATCTTGCATCTACAACAGAGATCATTTTTAGATCCTCAAATTCTTCATCAGGGATATCTTTAAAGGTGTCTAGATGACCTCTGAATTTATCCAATTGCTAATCTTCAAAGCCATATTCAACAGGATCCATGAGGGTAGTGTGGAGGGGATCTGTAAGTATCTCTGATTCTTGTCTTAACTGGTGAAGCTTATCAATGCAAGTAAGGAGGTAAACCTCTTCTTGTAGGATATGTCCTCGCATGATCTCAAACACCCTAAACTCTAGGGTCTGTCTGCCAAGGTGCATAAGAATCATTCTGGCCTTGACATCAATCAAGGATCGGGTGGCTTCCAAGAAGGGATGACTAAATATGAGTGGGTAGAGTAAATCTTCCTTAATGTCCACAATGATGAGGTCACATGGAACATAAGGATCTTTCCCAACCCTTACATGTATATCTTTAGTAATACCCATAGGCTTTGTCATGGAAGCATCTTCCAACCAGATGGTCATGGCAGTTGGAAGTATGTCAACAAACCCTAATCTCCTGCAAAGACTATAAGGCATGATAGAAGTATTGGCACTCTTAAAGGCCCTTTCTACTAGCATTATCACCTAAGTAGCACCCAATCCCAAAACAACAAGGGTCTTCGTATTTTTTAGGCATTATGCTTTGAATGATGTCTGAGGTGGTTCTGGCCAGTTTAACTATCTCATACTCTTTTGTAGCATACTTCCTAGTCAATAAAGTTTTCATGTACTTGGACCAGGCAAGCATGTTAGCTAGAACATCTAAGAAAGGGATATCCATATATAGTGTTTTCATGGCTTCCCAAAATTTCATGAACCGAGTATCAAGCCTAATTTGCTTTATGTGGACTTGGTATGGTGGATGGGGCTTGTAGGCAGGGATTGCAGGCTCTACAACCTTAAGTGGTAGAACTTCAGGGATGGGGGTGGATGGTTCGGGTGAGGGTAAGGTTTCAATGGCCACAATGTCATCATCTTCAAAATACAAAGGTGTGACATGAAGCTTTCAGAAGGAGGGGAAGAGCGTGTATCTTTTGTGAATGGGAGGAGACAACCTTGAGTTGCTTAGGATGCTTAGGGTTGTTCTCAGGTTTCCCAACAAAAGTACTGGTAGGAGGCTTTTGGCTGGCAATGAGTTGGGACAACCGAGCATCAGTTACTCTTTGGTGGGCTTGTTGGGTGAGGATGTATTGTTCTAGGGCGGCTATCCTCTCACTGTCAGATAAAGGAGTGGGGGCATTCTATTGCATTTGTGGTGGTGGTAGGTTTAGATTTTAATATTATTTCCCCTGGAATGGCCCATGATTTTAGATGTTACCCATGTAGTTTCCTTGATTTCCAAAGTTTCTCTGATTGTTGTTGGGTGGGAACCCTAGTGGTGGACGACTATTGTCTTGAGAATGAGGGGGTCTTTATTGAGTAGTAAGTTGGGGATTATTTTCTGCAGTTGTTGGGTTCCCATATTAGAATCCATGGTGGTTCCTTTCTTGGTTCGGGTTATAATATGCTTGCCCCAAAATGCTACAGATGGAGTTGAGATACTCCATTTGTTGTCCAACCTCTGGATACAGAGGGACATTACATAAATATTGACATTGCAGGGTAGAGTGATCATACACTTAGTAGATCCCGCAGAGAGAATATGTAGCCTTAACTTAATGAAGTTGATCTATCATCTCATAGGCATTAAAGGA
Organism: Alisma plantago-aquatica; assembly: GCA_963693085.1. Taxonomy (NCBI): domain Eukaryota; kingdom Viridiplantae; phylum Streptophyta; class Magnoliopsida; order Alismatales; family Alismataceae; genus Alisma; species Alisma plantago-aquatica. The sequence goes on along the minus strand of OY856410.1, from coordinate 681,500,519 downwards.
GGATTCGATGCAATCTTATTTCAAGATAATGAGTTACAGGCTTTCAACAATATTTTTGATGTCAGGGTTCTCCTCGGCCTTAGATACCTTGAGGACCCCACCTATTCCTTGTCATACTTGGGTTTTAGAAGCACGCTTGACAACCCACCAAGCGCTATCAAGGTTCTGAAACATGAAATTTCCTACAGATGAGGAACCAAGAAAATTTTTTAGTGTCATTTTTGATATCACAATAAAATATTTCGATCAATTGGGCTTGGGAAATGTCATGGTGTGGACATATGAGGAGGTGGTCTTTAAATATTTCCCAAGCTTCTTCTAGGGTCGCACTTGGGACCATAGAAAAGAGAATGATTTGTCCCCTAATTAAATAGGTGAGAGAGGAGCAATATTTCTCTAGAAATTTGGACTGAAGCTCATTCCAATTGGTGATGTGTTCATTTCCTTCCAAGGCATTATACCAACTGTTGGTCTGGCCTGTAAGGGAATATTTGAATAGTTGAAGCCGAATGGCGTCTTTAGAAACTCCAGGGATCTTAGTCAAAGAACATAGATATGAGAATCTTAAGACAAAGAAAAAAGATCTAAGAATCTTTAGAAATGGTCTTGGCAACTTTCATCTTTGTCGCCATAGAAAGGATTGGTCTGAAACATAGTGATCCATTGAGTATGAATCTCAAACTGCGGGGCAGTAATATCAGATGGCGCAATGGGATGTTGCGCATAGGCGGCTTTAGAGACTGAGAAGTCCAATTACTTTTTCCTCTCTGACTTGAGAGTTGTAGCCTCACGGGATGCCAGAACGATATATTTGGTTGCTTGTTCGACCATAAAGGCCTCCCGTTGAGCAACGAGGGCCTGAGCAACAATGTGGCTTTCTTCTTCCCAGTCCAATTTGGAGACAATTTGTGTGGTTAAGACGGTGGAAGGTTCTTTCTATCTCTGGGGAAAAAAACTAGCAGTGTAGAATTGACGTTTGGTGAGAGTCACATGCACAATTATAACGATTGATATAAAAGTGTTGCAGAAAAAATATACTGCTAGAGTGGAAACTCAATAGAAAGAGGACTAGCACTTTTAGAATGGTACTCGGAAGGCAGAAAAAAAGAAGAAAATTGTTCAAAAAAAAATTAGGGTTAAAAAAAAATATGTTGTCCCCGACAACGGCGTCATTTTGATACATGTCATTTCACTCACCAAAAACTAGGGGTTAATCCTAGAGTTTATCCTTTCTAAATAGAAAAACAACCAATTAAGGTAATTTATTAGTATTGAAAGGGTTGATCCATACACAAAATTTTTTTAGATTGAATTTCTACCCAAAAACTTTTGAACAAAGAGATGTAGAAAGTAAAGATCTAGAGGTTGATGGGTTTATTGGACTAAAATAAGGAATTTAAAATTGCAAGTAGTGAAGTTACACCAAGAACAATTGAAGAAAAGAGTAATGCTAAACTTGAGTAAAGAATAATTATTCTAAAGGCAGAATTAAAATTGCAAGAATGTAAAGTAGGAGATTGAAAACAACGGTTGAAGAAACAGATTGAATCAGAAGATAAAGGATATAGAGGCTATGGGTTTTACCACCACGAATGATGTGAAACAAGATCGATGTAAGCTATATGGTAAAATAAGATAGAAGAGGGCATGTAAAAACATTCGTAAATGTGTCTACAAAAGACAAGCTCATTGTGAAACCAGTGGTCATGGAATTCACAATTCCTTGCCCAATCATCCCAATAAGGATCTTGCTACGGTCACATCAACATCCTTATGAATTTGGTTTGGTTTTTCTATGTCTTGGAATCCACGGTCACATCCTCCAAGACTAATGTACGGTAAAAATGAGAGATCAAATCGTTAAGTCGGTGATTATCCAAGCCAAACATTGTCTACTGAATAGAATCATATAGGGAATCGATCTATGTTACAACATGGCCCGTGTTTACTCCCCATGCCTCTGTATGAGGAACTACTCGCTATTCATAACAAAAGAATGAGAAGTAAGGGAAAGAAGGAAGGAAGCCATAGACCAGGAAAAGAAGAATCTCCAAAGAGATCTTGCTGGTGACAATAAAGTGACTTTCTCCCTTAATTCCCTGCTCTAAAGGAAAGAAAGAGAAAAGAAGAACAAGATCAAAAAATTTGGAGATGAAACACTAATTTTTATTGCAGAAGTAAAGGGTACAAAACTAAAAATTGAAATAACAATGCTCAAGTAAAATTGCAAGTACCAAAAATACCTCCTTTCTTTGTGGAGGCCCCCCTCCTTTTATAGGGGAAGGAGGGGTGGAAACCCTGAAAGGGGGAGAGGAAAAGAAGGGCGGCGACTACTAAAAAGGTTGTCTATGTGTCGTGAAATGATCAGTTCACAACTTGAAGCGGTCGTTTGGGGTGAGAAAGGTGTTGGCCCAAGGGGAAGCAGTCAAACCCTAGTCAAAGGGTGGCCGTGTCTTTTAGTCGATTCTTAGCCTCAAAGAAATCTCTGAACTGGCCGTCTAGGATGTGAGACTAGGGGCTTATGACTCAAATATTACTTGGTCTTGAAATCGGTCTCAGACGGCCATTTGGGACTCATAAGTTGTTCATTTGGCGCTTCTGAGATGATCGTCTGAAATTAGTTGAATGCTCATTTGAGCTTTTTGAGTGTCTGAGTTGAGGACCAAAATGGTCGTCTGGCTCTGAGATGTAGATCTCTTTGGAGATGAACTGACCAGTTCACAAAGCAAACCGATCATTTTGTGTGCCTAAGTGGTCAGGATTTTGCCTTTGAAGATAAAACCTACAAAATGTCAAGGAAAAAGATATGTATTTGCACATTTGATCAGAAAAGTGGGTCAGTTGCAAATTGTCCTAGAAGATAAGTAAAAGGAGATAATTTCTAATAAAAAATACTATGAAAGTTATATAAAAAGAGAGATGGACATACATACATTAGTATGCTTCCAACCCCTAGGTGAAGGACATGGAGGATATGACATGTAGATGTGAACCTAGATTTAGAAGTTGACTCTTGGGAGATAGACTTGGGATAGTTTATATATCCCTCTACTTAGGTCCTGATGTTGTTTCTTTCATGTAAATCCAAGTGGGAGAATATTTTACAATCTTGTATAAATTGAATACATTCATGATTTATTATTCCGCTAATATACTTTGGTATTTTTATATACCATTTTTTAAGAAATGAAAATGTACACATATTCCAACATACTTGATAGTGTGTTTGGATTAGATGTATTTATTTCTCAAATTAATTGAGGAGTGGATCCCCTCTCGGGTCCCACTCCTTACAATATTCTTTACCAACAAAAATGAAGTCATTCACGATAGATATAAAGACACAATATCCACATTCTTGTTAACAACTAGGTATTTGCAAAGAGAGTGGAACATGAAGAAGTAGGATGTTCCACCTAGTCTTAAGATGGGATTAGAAACCAATTAACAAAATCATGGATCTATCCAAAGGTCTTCTATTCCCCTAAAATATAATGTAATGAAGACAACTCAATGGTCATCTAAACCCAATGGAAGTTATTAATAAGATAGTCAGTATAAGCATGAATAGGAGAGCTTAGGCTTAGTATATAGTGTACCCCAAATATGTCTCCCCAAAAGTATGGTCAGATAATCTTGATGATAAAGTTATGTGAACCTATGACACCTCTGGGGGGATGTAACATCCCAGATATTGGTATAACTAATCTGAACCTTTTATGTGGCTTTTCTTAATAAGATTATTTGAGGGGCTTAATGTAAAAAGGCCAGAGAATAGTAATTATTTTGTTATTATGAGTTAAGGAAAATGAAAGAACCCAACTTAATCTTCTCTTTTTCACTAGTACATTAATATGCTTCAATTGCCTCAAAAAATAATAAGAATTGTCTTCATTCTCTCTCCTCTAAGATAATTCCTCCTATAGACATAAAAATATACACAAATTAAACCTTGAGTGGATAAACACCCAATATTTTGAGGTTGGACTCAAGCAATTAGTAAAAGGAAAGTTGTGTCATATTTTCTCATTTTTAAATAGACATAAATTAAGATAATAACTTATATGGAATTTGTGGACAAAAGATATCGAAAACCTAAATCTAATTAGGTAGGAAGATCTATATTCCCCAATTAACTTATAGCCCAAGCTTGAAGTCAGTTTGAATTCACAACCATGACTCCAGAGGAGGTTGTGCCCTAGACACCTTAAACTCCAAGACCCTCCCATGTTTTAACCTCTGTAGAAGACCTGAGCTTCTCCAGACTTGAACCTATATTTATACATACATACATACATACATATATATGTATATATATATATATATGTGTTGACACACAATTTTTGCTCACTTAATGGAAATTCAAGTTTAATGTTAATTCTCTATCTAATGATGGGGTTTATTCTATTTTTCCATATTTTATCTTTTTCACCTTTTACCATATTTTCCATATTTTTCAACATTTTCCACATTTAATCCATTTCACCTTTTTCATATTTTCCTTTTATTTCATTCACCCATTCTCACCCACTTTTACACATTTTGGGGCTTTCTATAAATAGAAAATATATTTTCTAAATTTTAGTGCAATTTGCTTTTTATTTTCACTTATTTCATAAATTACCAAGTTGTATTATCATGAATAAAATATTTTCCCATGATATTTAGTTGCCCTTATCCTAAAAAAATAAATTACTTTTGGATAATAATGAAGGATAACCCTAAAGTATGATTTCTCTTTCCTTTATTTTATTGATTTTTTTTTAAATATGCCTTTTTTACAATTTTTCTCCAAAATATTATTGAAATATCCAGAATCTAAAAACCAGTTTTATACAACTTGGGATACTCATCGGATCCAAGCCATCTGCCACGTGCCACATGGAGGATTGCCTCAATCTGCACGCCACACACATGTCACGCTTTGGCACAATCTGTCGCCTCTTATATAGTCTTCCGGTTAGAACATCAAGTATTAAAATCCACCTATAAATAGACTGCCACAACCTTCATATTTTGGGCACCTTTTATCTTTCCATGAAATCAAAGAGAGAACTATCTCCCTTTTTATTTTTTGCATGTGATCAAAGGATGTTTCCTTTGACACCTAGTCTGCTAGCACGGTAGGCTACTCAATAGCTACTTCTTTCTCTACTCTAATATATTCATACATGTACATATCTACACACCATTTTAAAGATCTAGATATTTCTATACTAAATCTATCTCTTTCGCCTGTCTCTTCTTACACATCGATCTCTATGAATAGTTATGGATCTCTATCACGGAGGTCCTGAGGTGATTGGGACTACAATAGACCTAAAAATTAGGGTGTTTAGGGATATGATGGAAAATCTAAGACCAACTCCATCCTTGAAGGTTAGCCAACTTTAAAAAATGTTCTTTTATATTTTCAACATTTTCTTTAACAATAACCTCAAATACCAATATTTTTAATTTTAGATATACAAAATGATGCAATATTTCTATCTGGCAAGATGGGATGCTAAAACCTTCCCCACTCATAACAGAATCACCAAGACTGATATCTAAAATCATGCATACCTTTCTTATCCAACCTTTGGTGGAGGTAAATTCAGGTCTTTTGTGTTTTCCCATAGATTTAAACACACACCTCCATTTTAAATATAAACTAGGTGGCGACTCATGTAGCTTTATCAATTTAATGTTTTCTTTTTGTTTTTTCTATTATTTTTATGATTGTAGAATCATAAGATTTTTTAGGCTGAATACAATAGTTTGGTGACTCTACTAGGGAGAGTCAGACGATCTGAGTTGCAAATTTCTCTTTAGTCCTCTGACCTTTACTGATTGACTATGGTCTTTATTTTTTCATCCATTTTTCTTTCGTTCTTTCTATTTTCATTGAAATACAAAATTTTCTTGAAAGAAATTTTGACTACGAATTGAAGGAATCACCCACAAAGAAATATAAAAAAATTTTAAAAAAAACTTTTCAACTGAATATGTTATTCCTTCCAGAGAAGATAAAGGGTTTTTTGTCACCACTTTTGTTTTCTTGTTACTTAATCTAAAAGAAAACTCTATTTTGACTACAAAAGGGCATTTTTTTCCTCCGGCTTTTGATTTTTCTATCACTTCGATATTATCTCTTCATTTTTCTATTAGTACAACAACTGTCACATATTTTAACGATTGCCACTTTAGGGTTGGCCTCAGCTTCCCTCCTTTTTTTTCTCTCCCATTTCCGCTTTTATTTATTTTATTCAAAAACATATTTCTAAAAAATAATAAGGAAAGAGAGAAAAGGATGAGAGAGGTCTTTAGGACAAGCAAAATCTTCTCTTTCATAATAATTGCATGATTTTTCCTTATATGCATATCATTTATCTTTCATACTTTATTCTCGTTATGAACTTATATTAGAAGATTAAAAATTCACATTTACATGATGCACACTTACAAACCCATGTGTCACGAAATGGGTGCCAAAATTCATGTTGGATCCCTAAAAGTGGTGTGGGGAGTTAGTAATGATATCAATTCAGCTTTAAGTTGGATGCCCAAAGGCCTTAACTACGTCCCCCTCTCCTAGTACTAAAAGGTGATTGCGGTCTCCGTGAACACGAGGTGTATTGGGAGCAATATCAATATTTGAAGAACTTGTGTTACCCCCAATATTAACATCATCTGCCATAGAGAAGATAAGGACCAATCCCTCCTATAGAACTCATGCTTGAGTGAGGATGTAAAATCACATTTACAGTCATGGGATAAAAGGCAACTTTATCTTCTACTATGTATCTTGTTGTTGCTTATTTTGTACTGTTTAGAATTGTTGCATGATTTCCTAATTCTAAGATTGTTAAAAGATTTATTCTTTAAGCTTGTAGTCAACATGCATAGATTGTTTGATTTTTTATTATATCCTCAAGTTTAAAACAATCTTATCAAAACAAAAATCACGAATAAATAATCTTATAAAACAACAATCTCAAAATAAAAATTCCTAACAATTCACATGATTTTGATTGATCTCCAAATGATCTCAATCATCAGCAATCTTCAATCCTCCCAAACTTGAAAGTCTTGAATCATCTCCAACAATCTTAAATGATCTCTCCCATCCAACAATATTCATTCAAAAATATTGATTGAACAATCATAATAAAACATTTTTCTTTAAAAATGAAAAAAATTCTAAAAAAATATTTTTGAAATAAAAAGGAGAGAAGTTAAAAAAACTAAAACAAATCTTTTCAAAAGAAAAAAATCAAATTTAAATTTCTTATATTTTTAAAATCTTTTTAAAACAAAAAAGGGATGGTCTTTTCGAAAAGAAAAAGAATTCAAAAATATTTTCAAGAAAGAAAATATTTGTTTTAAGAAACTCTTATCAAAATATATATTTTTCGGAAAATAAGAGAAATCAAAGTTCTTTTAAAAAATCTTTATAAAAAATATTTACAAAAAATAATGATCTTTTGTAAAAAGAGAATACTTTTAGAAAAATCGACAAAAGTTGCATCATTTTTCTAAACCTCAACAAAGTTGAAGAAAAAAAAGAGAAGATTTTCAAAACTCAATAAGTTTGAAAAATGTTTTCAAAAACTCAACAAAGTTGAATAGCATTTTTTGTAAATAAGAACAAAAGTTGAACCGTCTTTCAAAATTAAAAAATTCTTTCCAAACCCAACAAAGTTGAAGACTCTTTTGAAAAAGTTGGAAAATGCTCTCAAGACCCAAAAAAAGAAAAATCTATTCAAACTTGGACAACCTTCTTAAAGATCATCTAACTAGATCTATGCCGAAAGGCTTCCCGATTATGGTCTCTTCTCATTAGCCACCACTCATGCTTGAACCTTTGATATTTGTAAAGGTTGTCAAAATGCAATTCAAATCCTTTGAATAGTCTTCAATCTTCATCCTTGATCACACAAGAGACAAAGAGCCATCTTTTTTGGAAAGCTTCTCCAAAATACCTTAACCTTCTAAGGACTAAATTTCTAAACCTCCAGCCTTACATCAAAAGTATGTACTATTTTACCTACAAGCTACATGCTCTCACAATCAAATCACACCTAGATTTGAAGGATTTGTTTCAAACTTGAGCATTAACAAAATACCTCAAAGAGGCTTAAGAGACAGAGAGAGACAAAAAGTACTAATTTCTCAATATGGATATGGATATGCATCATACATTAAGAGACAGAGAGAGAAATTAGGTGTGTTCTAAATATAAGTCATAAAGAGATGCAACATACCTTATATCAAGTCTACAAGAGTCCAAAGCTAACCTAGGTCCAAGCCAAGGTCTTCAAAACACCTATAAACATACATGTTGAATTAGGCCTAATTTCACATGAATTGTATAAACCTAAATTTTGACTTTTTAGAATTAATGAATTAAATTAATAAAACCATGTGATTTAATAGATTATATTTTATTGTTCATAAAATATTTTTTTTACTTATAAATTATTAGTTATGGATTTTTTTGGAAATTCTAACCAATTAAGAATTTTCATTAAAAATCACATTTTTTTTAAAATTAGATGATGAAACTGGTAACACTGAATAGATTATAATTTTGTTATTCCTAATAATATTATATTTTATTTTTCTCAGTTATAAATAGTTTATTATGAATTTTTTGTTTCCTAACAAATGAGAAAATTCCAACCAGCCACGTATAGAACCTTATCAAATTTTAAAACCCAAACCTATCAACGCTAGCCATGTGGTATCAGGCCCACTCAAACCAGAACACACCCAAGAGGTTAGCTAGGTGTGAAGAGATACAAATACCCACGACGGAGAGGAACAAAGGAAAAACCTACGAGAGGGTAGTCAAGGAATTTCAACATCTCCATCTTTGCTCCTCTATTAACTTCGATGTGGAGGTTGTTCTCTCCTCCTCTACCCAAAACCAATAAAACCAAGCTCAAAACCATGAATCAAAGTCCTATCTTTGGCTATTAGCTCATGAACCCAACCTCGAAACTATGTTTTCCATGCCATAACAATCTCAACAAGTCTCTATTTTGGGGTGTGAGTTCATCAGAGGAACCAGGGAAACCCCTCTCCACAACCAGGTAGAACTAAGAAAAAAACACTAGAATAGAGGACATCAAGATCAAAACAAGGAGAAAAGGACCTTTGATACCAACTGAAATTGCAAATGCAGAGGCAAACTTAGTCATGATCAAAACCCTAGGAAACCATTGGGGCTAAAATTCGGCGAGATGATCAAGTTGCTCAAACTAGAAAATGAAAGTATACGATGGGTTTCCTAGCTAGATTAATTGATATTGAGTTTGGGCTTATGGGAAAACAATAGAAAGGTCAGGGGAAACTTAGTATCAAATGAATTGGCCTTTGATGGCTAGAGGCACCCAGGGAAGATGAGATGGTCGGAGGTACAGACATGGTTTGTAGTGGAGACTCGAGCAAAAACATGTTCAATTGGTTGTAGAGTGGTGTTTAGGGAGTTGTCTCGGTGGTTTGGGGTAGTTACATAAGGTTTTAAACCATTATGGAGAAGATGAAGTTTGAACCAGAATAAATAGGTTGAGTAAGATTGGGGGTTTCCACTTTTTACAAAACTAGGGCTCGGGTGAGGGCTCACCCTATTCAGGAAAGTGAGGTGATCTACGAGGCAAAGAAAATGGGAAGGAAGGTAAAGAATTGAGGGAGAAAATCATGATGGAAAACTAGTGGGAAATGAGTTATGCTGTGTAGAAAGGGTAAGGAGAAAGATGGAGGTAGGAGATGCACATTGTACACACAATTATAAACCAGCGATGTTGGTTATGTATGCCCAGAGATCCAATCATGTGATGATTGTAATGCCATATCATGTAAAAATGATTTGATTATTTATAAAAGGCAAGCTTCCAATTTATTCTATTTAATTCAATTATGATGTCTAGAGAATAATATTACTCAATGATGTATGTCTTCAAGTATTAGACTTGTCAAAACGCAATCATATAGATGTTAAGAGTACATATATATTCTCATTATGTCCCTGATCGGTTATTATTGTGGAAGGTTGATAGACAACAATAACACATAAGATCAGGGTTTGGGTTGGTTGATGACGCAATCTTGTGAGTCGTGATATGGCTATATCAAACCAAGTACACAGATACATGTTAGAGAATAGTATATCAGACAGATTAACTCTGAGACTGACACATGGTATACATCTTTATGGAAGTCATAGTCAGCTCTCATAGTGATGGTGGTGGTTGTGTTTCTTAGACCTAAAATCACTGCACTCAAAACATGTCATTGGGTACACTTTGACATCATCAAATGCAGTCCTAAAACATGGGTTGTTATGACAGTGATGATTGGGTGGCTTTGACACATGGGGATTGACTGTGAGTGATAGATATGGGATTTTTCCCTCCTATGGGAGTTTGATGTCCTAGGTCTCTTGATTAGTGAGACTGAGAAAAGTATGGCCATGTACATGTGAGTCAATATATGATATTGAGCTTATACATATCTCATATAGTCTGCTCTGGTTCAAGAAACAAGATTGAATAATGATGAGGGTGACTGCTCCATGCCTCTAATTCAATATGGACATCAGTGATAAAGGAACTATACAAAAGTTGCAACACCATACACAGATTGTAGGTTGAAGTTGTTCCCTAACTTTTCTATTTACTTGTGTAGCAATGATGTGTGACTAGGCACCACTTTTTTCTTGTAATGTCATAAGTTGTTATGGACACTCACTGCTAACATAATATGGAACCTATAGCGTCACACACATACATGTTGACCTAGAAGAGGATTTTAGATCTCGAATGATAGTTGAATTAAGTGCTAAAGTATTTAGGCATTTGATTCAGGAAACAAATAGGCTGACATAACCTCCAAATGCCCATATCAAGTGTTGAGACGGTTGTCTAGAAGTGCTAAAAGGTCGTCTCAAGAGTTGAGACGGGAGTCTGGGTGTCAGGCCTAGTTGTGAGTTGAAATTGGCAAAGGAATGAACTGACCCAACCAAATGGGCTTGACTCGGGTCACCAGAAGACTATCTGGGTGAATTGAGATGGTCAACTCGCATGGGTGAGATGGTCCAGTTTGGTCGAGGAAGGTTCTAGATGTTTTCTTATTCGTTTTGCTTGAGCAATACTTGCTGCACAAGGAAATCAATGTCTTAACATTGATGGGAGTTGATTTGACAAATTTGTGTACAACTAAGAAACTGTAAAATGATCGTCTCGCACTATGAGATGATGACCATCTGGATTTGCCAAATGGTTGTTCCAACTTCTGTAGGTTCTAAAGTTTCCAGAATTGTTGCAAAAATTTGAGTAGTGTTGGTCCTTTCCACTCCCACACATTAATCCTATACCAGATAGCAACTGGGAACCTTGACCCTGACATCTACTATAAAAAGAGGGGTACTGGGACTTCTAAAAAAACAATACAGACAATTGAGAATCAGTTCATATGACAATTGTTGTCCTCTCTAGTTGTGGTAACCACAAGATCCTAGGCAAGTCCTACCTGACTAGGGAGGGATAGCCACGGGAGATAACAACTAAGAGTTGTCGTGGGAGAGTAAGTCGGTGACTAGTACACCAATGGAGAGGGACGAATCCTTCCTTATCATTCTAGCAGGATGATAGGAGTTCTAGATGGTCTGTATGGACTACCATAGAGGTAGGAAGCCTTTGTTTACTGCTCGAAGGATAACCTCAACTAACAGACCATGACAAGAGGATATGCTAACGAAGACGATGTTTGTGGCTGCAGTCTGTGGTGCAGACCAGGAGGTGCAATAGTCAGAAGAGCTCCTATGCAACTAAGATTTAGAGTTGCACATCTACAACAATGAGGCTTTTTACTGGACTTGCTCCAAGACTAGGTATATCCCAATAACCATCCTCCCTGCATTATAATTATTGACGTGATCTACTGCTTATGGGGAATATGGTAGATAAATTATAAATTCTGCTACATTCTTTGTGCCATATTTCCCAAAAAAATGGATCACAATGAACATGTATCTAACTAAAGTTTGGGAAGTGGAAGATCATAGCATGACACGTCAAGAAAAGTTATTAATTAAAATAGCATTACTTTTTATTATTTGTCTTTTAGTCCTCTAGTATTTTCTATCTTATTTAGGCTAGTTACCAAGTTCCAAATAAATTGAAAATTGACATATAGACTAATTATAACATGCATAATCTGATTTTACTATTGTTTTCCGCTTTTGGGATCATCAAGTATATCGTTAATATTTTTGAGATAATACTATATTTCCTATAATAATTTGAATAAAAGCACCTAGGATTGTACAATTAATGGTGTCACCCAAGCTAACTGGAACCCAAGGAACAAAATTTTGTGATTACATTTGGGTTTTGAGGTTTACTTTTATAAATTTTATTATAATTATATTTTAGGGTCATCACCAATATATGTATAACAATATTTCATCATTATCATCAACCTTCATTCAATTGTGTCCTATTATCTTCTCATTATCACCAATAGGGTTATCTTATATTATTATGCACGAAACTCCATATTTTACTTATTTATCCCATTAATTCCATTAGTTAAATATTTATTTAAATGGTGTCACATTTTTCATAATTATGGACATCATAACTCTAATTATGAATCCAATACATGTATTAAACACATTATACCTCTAACAAGAAATCTTACCCACTATGTGACATATTTCATATTTTCACTTATGTGCTTCCATACACATATAGGCTATTACATTGATATGAGTGTATTATGATATGTTATGTTGATCATAGAACTTTGTCACTTAATATCTTATATGCATTAACCTTATTCATAACTTTATCCTCTTTTGGTCAAATTTAAGGAACCAAGCATGCTATCCTCCTAACCATGGAATTTGAGTAAGATTCTAGGTTTCAGTATATTGCAACACTCCACCCTTTAAAGATGATTTTGTCTTTGAAATCCATATATCCTTCTATTACCGACCAACTTCTTTCCACTCCTTAAAAGGTTTAACCTAATAATTCAAACTAAATAGATGTTAAAGATATATGTGTTGTCCATAGGTCATGTTGTGGGTAAATAGTCATACCTAAATTTTAGGCCATTATGTTACTAACCTTGCAACCCTGATATTCACATTGTCACCCAAAAAGTATTAGGGTACAACTCTCTATAGCTTAAGGGAGAAAAATGGTAGGTCAACTAAACCTTTATTACAAGCGACACCTTCCTAGTCACCAGTCCATTACCAAGATGTTAATGTGTCTCTTAGCACTAACAATCACTAAGATGTTTATCCTAGAGTTCAATCCTTTTTCTATTCCGATTAAGGCTAGTATAGAAGGGTCGACCCCACATGACAACTTTTTAAGATTGTTTCTTTTCTCTCAAATATTTTGAAGAACTATTTTATTATTTTTTGTATTTTTTTTAAATTTGGAACGGAAAGTAAAAGTCAAGTTTTGGGGTTGGTGATTAACACTAAGGAATGGAAAGCAAGAATGAAAATGCACTTAACAAGAATAAAAATGCACAAGAAAAAACTAGATGAATGAAAAGACTAGGAATTAAAGAAAGCAAAAGTATGCGGTGATTAAATCAAGAGATGGAAATCGAGGCGTTAGGGGTTTTCACCACCTTAGTCCAGGCAAATAAACTAATCCTTAAAAACGACAGATTCGATGAAGGCAAGTGAATTAAAAAATCCACTAAAGATAGACTCCACATGAGCCCATTGATCCTGGTGCTCATGCTTCTTAGTTCATCATCCTAAAAGAAGAAGATCCACGATCGTTTCAAAACTCCTATGCGTTTACACAAGAACATGGCTGATTTGGATGGTTGGGGTTTTTGTAGTTTTCCCCTGGGTAGAAAATTGGAGTGAAGGGGGTATGGAAGAAGGACAATCTCTCCTCTATTAGACTCGAGACCTTTTTATTTAGTGGACATGCAGTTACATTGACCACATTTTTTTCTTTGATTTTTGGTGATACACCCAATTGCGTGGGTATGGAAGAAGCGGAAGAGGGGGAAGGGGTGCCACCCCAAACTTAGCTTTTTGGGCATTATTGCCTTTTTTTTCTTTTTGACGAATGGAAAGATTTAGAAGTGTTGGAAGAAGAGTAGAAGAGGTTGTTCTTGTGCAACTTTTTTTTCCATCTTTTTTTTAGAGTACCATGCATTGGTTCAACTATTACCGAATCATGTGAAAAATCAAGAAAATTTATACAAGTTGTACATGATAAGAAAGCATCACTCTTGAATCCTATCAGTCCTCTATGGCTTGCCATCTTTTCCAAGGAGTGATTATTATTTGAGGTCCTAAGTGACAGGAGGATTTCTAGTCATGAAAGTTTCCAAATTTTAGTGGTAAAGCAGTTACATCATTAAGGGGAGTATTTCGACAAATGATCATATCAAGGCCGACTAGATATGGGCCAAAACTTCTAGAAAAAGAAAAGTACATGTAATATAATAAAAGGTACAGAAAAGAAATGTGGAAAAAGGGAAGATAATGGGGTGGATCACGTACCACCCACCTCCACCCCGGACTTTAAATTTTGCTTGTCCCGAGCAAAACACAAATCCAGGATGGAGGGAAGAAAATCACTGGGATCACCAGGAGGTCCTGGTAGCTCAAAAATTGTCCAGCTGAAGGGGATGTTGATGATGGTTGTAGCTTTGAACAAAGGAGCTTCATGGTACACCCAATTGATGGATGATCGTAGAGACTGAAAGAGGATTTCATAATGTCTTTTTCCTCGCACTCCTTCCAAAAGGATCCACACATCTTCCTTTAGTAGTAAAGGAAATGACATAAATGTGTGTGGCTTGAGGGGGATTGGCGGGTGTTCAGTGGGTGGCACATATGGTGCCGACTCTGCAACATCGGGTGGGGGATCATGCTTTGGTTTCCCTCTGTCATATTGATCTGCATATCGTAAAATTGGTGGTAATATGAAAGGGACACACGAATTTAAATCAGCATCATACATATTTTGGCTCTCCTCAAAATTCATGCAATCAACCTTGGGATAGATGGATTTCATGGTTGATATTGCAAGTAACTGTAGTTCCTCTATGCAAGGATTTCCCCAGGTTTCTTGAAGGATAAAGATGGGGATATATTCCTTGCAGCCAGCAGAAGGGCGTATATGGATTTCTTCTAAGGAGTTCTCCACTTTTACAAGTGACACCTTCCTAGTCACCAGTCCATTCCCAGGACTAGGGTTTAAGATTTCTATTCAAACTAATTATAGGGTTTCTCTTCTAAGACATTATAAATCTCTTATTTGTGACTTGATTTTAGAAAACATCGATAAAATCCATAAAACAATTCTTTGTACAAATAATTGCACAATGAAAATACATTTTTTGATTGTAAGAGACTATATGGCGTTAAACAAATATGACAGCCAAAAATCAATAGGAGAACCAAGCATAATGTTTCCATAATAAGATCTCCTTATCCTACTACCTCAACCTCCTCAATTCAAATCTCAAAACATCCAACATCATAGGGTATGAGAAACTAGAGTCTCGCCACATTAAGTTACTAATCATGATTCTTATGTGTATATCATATGATTCTAAATCTTCCTTTCATCATCTATTGAATAATATAGGTCAATTCTAGGGTAAACATCTCACTTAGAGGTTGACTATGTAAGAAAAGGGTTCTAATTGGGGAGACAAAATTAAAATAGTCAGATTTTGACTCCCATGGATCTGACACCATATTGTAAGGAGTGGAACCGGGGAGGGGATCCACTCCCCACTTAATTTGAGGAATAAATCCACCTAATACAAACACAATATCAAGCATGATTGAATAGGTGTAAATTTTTATCTCAAATAATGATATACAAAAAGACCAAAGTGTAGATCTAGAATAATAAATCATGACAATATTCAATTTATACAAGATTATGCGATATCATCTGACTTGGGGTTTACATGAAAGAAACAACATCAAGACCTAAGTAGAGGAGTATATAAACTTTTTTAACTCTATCTCCCAAGAGTCAACTCCTTAACATCCAAGTTAACATCTGCATGTCCTATCCTTCATGTTCTTCACCTTGGGGTTGGAAGCATACCCCACAAGAGAAGACAAAATGGAAGTTGTCACCATAAAAGTAGGTATGAGCATATTAATTGGGGATTGAGCAACATTAGGAAAAAGGACATCAAATATAACATGGTTTCCTATCCAAGAGGAAAAACACCATCCAAGTGGATATCAAAATAGTATCAATTGAAATAAGATGATAATAAAAAACACTTGTCATTAATAAAACATAACAGGTGCCACAAAAGCACATATAAATAATTTAGGGCAAAAAACCTATCACAATAATAATCAACTGGCATGCATGTGGGATAAGCATAGAACTAGTGAAAATAAATAAATAATGGTGGCTAGTGAACATAACCCATAATTTGATAGAGTAAGGCACATAACCAAACTCCCAAATATATAAGGTGGGCACAAACCCCGGGTATGGGGCACATTACCTCCATCCCAAAATAACATGGGAACATAACCTAGGTATGGGGCACATAACCTCAATCTCCAACATAAAGGGCACATGACCCCATTAAATAAATGAACTTATATATATATATATATATATATATATATATATATATATATATATATATATATATATAGGGCTATCGTATCACAAAGCATGTAAAATGTTAAGGCAAGTGAAAGTTCAGTCTTATAAATAGAATTAATTAGATTTCCACCAAATAAATGGACAATATGAAAAGTCCACCACAAAAGCGGGAAAATTAGGGTTCCATCTCACAATGAGGAACAACATGGTTCAAATTTCACAATTAGGGTTTCATCATGATGTGAAGTATAGTTCTTGAGTCAAATATGAAATATAGATAATTCAAGAACATCAAGGATAGGCCATCAAGCCAAGAAAGAGAACATCCATTAACAAAATACCTCAAAGAGGATCAAGAGGGAGATAAATAGGATTAATTGCTCAATATGGATATACAGATGCATCATATGTAGAGAGAGATAGAGAAATTAGGTGTGTGCTCAATATAACTCATAAAGAGATTTAACATACCTCAAACCAAATAAACCTACGTCTAAAGCTAACCCTAGGTCCAAGCTAGGCCATGCAAAACACCTTTTAGACATATGTGTAGGATTGGGTTTAATTTCAAATGAATTACATAAACACTAAGAATCTCTATTTTATTATTAACAACTTAAACTATCAAAACCATGTGATCTTATAGATTATATTTTTCTATGTTCATAGCATATTAGTTATGAAATTTTGGAAATTTTACCTAATTAAGAATATTCATAAAGTCATATATTTATTATTATTGGAATTAGATGATGATTTGTACCACTACATAGATTATAACTTCCAGATTCCAAATCATATGCTATTTTATTTTTCTAAGCTATAAATAATTTATTGTGAATTTCCCATTTCCTAGTCAATGAGAACATTCCAACCAACCATGTATATTACCTTATCCATTCAAAAACCCGGACCTATCAACGTTGGCCACATGGTGTCGGACCCATTCATACGAAAATGCGGCCAGGAGGTTATCCAGGTGTGAAAAGATAGAATTACCCTCGATGAAGAGGAACATAGGAAAAACCCATGAGAGGACGGTCAAGGAATTTCAACATCTTCGTCTTTGCTCCTATCTAAACTTTGATGTGGATGTTGTTTGCTCCTCCTCCACCCAAAACCAATGAAATAAAGCTCAGAATCATGAATCAAAGTCCGATCTCTGGATACTAGCTCACGAACCTAACTCAGAACTATGTTTCCCATGCCATGGTGGTCTCAACAAGTCCCAATTTTGGGGCGCAAAGTCACTAAAGGAACCAGGGAAATCCCTCACCACAACCAAGAAAAGCTAAGAACAAAAAGACTAGAATAAAGGACATCAAGATCAAACAAGGAGAATAAGACCTTCAATACCAATTGAAATCATAGATGTAGAAGGCAGACCCAGTCATGATCAAAACCTGAGGAAACCATTGAGGCTAAAATCTGGCAAGATGATACGAGTTGCCTAAAGAAAAAAAATGAAATTATGTGATGGATTTCTAGCTAGACCAATTGCCACTGGGTGTGTGGCCTTATAGAAAAAGAAGAGAAGGGTCAGGGGAAACTTATTTCCAAATGAATTGGCCTTTGATGGTCAAAGGTGCCTTGGGGGAAATGAGATAGTCGTAGGTGCATACATGGTTTACAACAATGAATCCAGCAAAAATAGAATGAATTGGTTGTGGAGTGATGTTTAGGGAGTTGTCTTGGTGATTTAGGGGTAGTTATTTAGGGTTGTCAACTAGCATGGAGATGTCTACAACTTGAAGTAGAAGAAATAGGTGGCACAAGATTGGGGGTTTCCACATTTTGGGAAACTAGGGCTCGGGTGAGGGCTCATCCTATTTGGGAAAGAGAGGAAATCTTTGAGGCAAAGAAAATGGGAAGGAAGGCAAAAAATCAAGGGAGAAAATCGTAGTGGAAAATTAATGGGAAAATGGTTATCGTGAGGAGAAAAGGAAAGGAGGAATTCAAAGGTAGGAGATGCACATTATTCACACAATCATAGATCAATGACTTGCAATGAACCTTTATCTAACTAAAGTTTGGGAAGTGGAAGAACATAGCATGATGCGTCAAGGAAGTTATTAATTTAAAGAGCATTACTTTCTATAATTTTCTGTTTAGTCCTTTAATGTTTTCTATCCTATTTAAGCTAGTTACCAAGTTCCAAGTAAAGTGAAATTTGGCATCTATGCTAATTAAGCCATGTAGAATCTGATTTTACCATTATTTTCCACTGCTAGGGTCATCAAACATATCATTTTGGAAAAGTTATATGTTTCCTTTACTAATTTAATTAAGGCACCACAGATTGAACAATTAATGTGAAACTTGGGATCCAAGCTAACTAGGACCCATGGAATATGATTTTTCCAATATGTTTGGGTTTTAAGGTTTGATTTTGTAAGTTGTAATACAATTCAATTTCAGGATCATCACCAATATATGTATTATAATATTACATCAATATTATCAACTTTCATAAAGTGTGTCCTATTCTCTTCACATTGTTGCCAAAAGGGTTAATCTTATATCATTATGCACAACATTCCATATTTTACTTATTTATCCCATTAAGTACTTTAATCCAATATTTATTTAAATAGTGGCACATGATTTATATTTGTGGACATGAAAACTCAAATTATCATTCCAATACATGTATTAAACACATTATACCTCTTACTAGACATCTTAGCCACTATGCGACATATTTCATACATATACTTACATGTTACCATACACATATAGGTTATTATGTTGATATGAGTATATTATGATATGTGATGTTGATTATATAACATTATGCCACTTAATATGTTATATGCATTAAAACATTCAAAAAGTTATCCTCTTTCAATTAAATTTAAGGAACCAGGCATGCTATCCTCCTAACCATGAAATTAGAGTAAGATTGTAGGTATTGGTATGTTACAAACATTCTTTCTTCTTTCATCTATTTAATTTACTTGATTTATAATGTTCTTGATTTTCTTTGCAATTAAGGATAATTGAGAATTTTGGGTATGACTATATCATCATGGCATATGATGACTTTCCAACTCATCCAGATGCCTACATGTTACATGTTGTTAGAGGGGGGTATTTGTGACAGCTACATCCACATATATGATTTGGTCAGGGGATGCTTTTACATCACTTCTTCCATAAATTTTAGTTATTTCCTTGGTTTATACTTGCTTGTTGATTTTGATTTTGAAATTTATCTTGTACTAATTGATAATTTCTGATTGCAAATGTTATTTTGCCCTTTTCATCATTTTTGGTTGGGTGTACATATGCAATGGGTCTACTGTGATCCTTCACACCTTTTCCTAAGACATTCATGACATATCTTTATTGTGTCTTGGTAGTTACATTCTATACCTAGGTGAGAGGGTGACTCATCAAGGGTTAGGCTCCTCATGGCCCTCCTTCGGACTTGATGGATTTCTTAAATGTGGATCAAGACGCTCTCAACTTTTTGCATCCTACTCATGACCATATATCATGATATTTAGGATTCAAAAATTCCATGGTTGCATCTTTCTGTGCTAGGAGTTGTCTTCCTGATGTGGTAAGTGACTCAATTTTAAAGGAAATGTTTGTATTCATTTGAAACTTTTGGAGGAAATATTATTTATTTTGCATGTCACATATGTTGTGTCCCGATGTGGACTTGATGGACTTGATCATAGATCTTCCTTCTCCGCCTCCTCATAGTCCTTCTATCACAGATAAGAAGGGTCTCACTACCTCATCTCTCAGTGTTCATACATGATGGGATCTGCTTCTTTCCTCTCATCGGGCCTATGAATGGGATTCATGGTTCTTCCCATCATTTTCTAGATAAAGATTGTCCAATCCTTAGGCCTACTGTATTCTTCTTATTCAATTTGAGAGGTCTCTTCCATGCTACTTTGTGCATCCAAAAGGATGGAGGATTTAGCTTGACATTCTGCTTTGTTTTGAGCTTCTATTGGAATCTCACAGTTTCATACCATATCTGATTCCATCCTCTTAGTGGGCCAATGTAGGGGATTCATGCTTCTTCCCATCATTTTCAAGATCAATATTGTTTTATCCATGTTATCCGTGTGAACAAGTCTTAAAATGTATAACTCGAGCACTACCCCACAAGTATACAGATACGTGTAGTATGTTTGAGATCGTCCAAGGAGCAAGGTAGAGTTAGGTGCACGCATGTTAATCTTCAACAATCTAGATCGATTTACTAAGATTGGTTTGGTTAAAGTTGATCTATTTTGCAAATTAAAGAAAACAGTAAACACTAAACACTTATATAGAGATTTAGACAGATTTAAAAAAAAGATTTGGTTATGGGATTTCACTTCCACATCATTACACACACAACCACAAAAATTAACATACTAATTAACATGCAAAGGGGGCTGATGTCATCATACACCTCCTAATGATAGGATATGGTTTTGATCTCCACATAGTACTCTTGTACTTATGCTAAAATTCAAACTGCAACCTTGGATCCACAACATAATCCTAGCCACTCCTATGGTCAAGGATATATTGCCAAGATATCTACTCCCTACTTCCCTACACATGTTCTGAGGTCACATAAAGAAGCATAAAATGTGTAAGCAAGATGGCAGTAGTCATACAAGCTGATAAACCCCATAGAATATCTTTGAGCGGCAAATTAACTAGTATTAGTTAAAAAAATCAAGTTCACATGAGTAATAACATGGGATCTACTCTCCCATGCCAAGAAATGGAAGTCTACTCATTCATGGTGGTGAAACACAAGCACGTGTTACAAATTTCGAATTTAAACATGGCTATAGAAGAAAAGAGAAAGGGAAACCCAAGGAACAAGGAGGAACAAGGTAGAACTTCAGTTTGGAGACAAAATTTTACCCTTGATGGTGTTTATACTAAAACAAACTTATCTCCTAAGAGGTCTGAATGGGATGGATATGCTTTTGCTGCAATCCTTAAAGAAGAATGGAGAAGAATGGAGGTTCTCTCCCGAGTAACCTCTTCTTCCTACCAAAAATTACCTCTCCTCTACTCTAGAGTGTTCTCTAGTTGAAAAGTGCTTCCAAATGATGAGAGATAAGCATCCCATAAGTGTGTCTTCATATTTAAAACAAGGGATGGTTGTTTTCCAAAACTACAGAAATTGACTAGGACCTGTCATGATTGAGAACATAGATGACGTGTCACCTTGACTAACTGACACCTAAAACTACTCTTCTTGAAGAGTACACTACACATTGTCTAAGAGACATGTCGTGTATCTAGAAGTTGAGGAAGAATTGGGTAGACCAGATTAAGTTGGATGTTCTAATTAACTCATAGTGTGTCTTTTGACAAAATTTTTGGTGAGATCTTTTGATCGATTGGGCACGGAGCGTTGTCATAAGGACATGTTGTGACTCTTCTCTTTAGGGGGAAACCAGATCATTGTAAACTCACACACCATGTGATATGCACACGACATGTTTCCTTTAAATCTTCAAGATAATCTCTAGGAAGTATGCAATTTCCTAGAGAATCCAACTAAGGTCAGATTCTTATTGGATTGGCCCCATTTCCCTATCATAATCATGTACCTATGGTCACAAACATGAAACAAGTGAAATAACTAAAAAGGTGGGAAATCAAGTATGAATAGAGGCTAAATGAGATACAAAGTGGGTTGAAAGTGCGTGAAAAATTAGGTGAAAAGCCTATATAAAATGTGCACAACAAATCCCCTTAAGCTTGAACTATTTCTTGTCCTCGAGCAAAAATAGTATACAAATATAATTGAAGAAAGCTTCTAATATATGTTCCCATCAAATGAAATGGAAAAATGAATGAAAATAGTCCAACCATAATGGGTTGGTTTACGCTTATTATCCATGAATTCAACTTAAACACCCAAGATAGGAATTTTAGTTCGGAAAGAGTGGTAACAATATAGATGTAATAATCAACATAACAACACTAAGTAGAATTTACATGACAAAGCCAAACAACTATTGAATATGCAACAAACACTCTCAATGATTAAGGATGTAAAACATGAAATACAAGTTCTTATGAACAATCTAGTAGCTATCTCCTTGTTTTAAAAAAGAATGTAGCAATGAGTTATGGGTTTTGTCATTTGGAAGATAAAATAGACTTATGCACATGTGGAATGATGGTTGGGGTATATTAACCTCTTTTAGGACATAGCACCTAACTATCATGGCCATATCGGACTTACCCTTATCTAGCATGATACGTGGGAAGTTTAGCTATCTTTTCATAGGGTAAAGGGTAGTCATCACAACTGAGTTAGGTCCCACTTAAGAACCACGCGGCCTTGAACTAAAGTTCTTTCCCCAAAACATAGGAGAGTTAACTAGATTGCACAATCAACTAGATTGCATGCATTTACTTAAAAATTTTCATTGAGAGGTTTGTTAAAATGCACTAATAGCTTGGAAAAGTCATCTAGAATCCTAAGTAATGATGTAGTGTTGATTAATCCAAAAATATTGAACTGTTACATATATTTGACAATCAAGAGTGTGAAAGGTGAGAATTAGGTTAAAAGCATAATCCAAAATTAAGTTCTTGTTGTTGGTCAAGGATTTCATTTAATTTGTGCATGACTTGTACAATTCTCTTGAAATAGTATTTTTCAAATCAAAATTAAACAAACAATTCATCTGAAGGGAACGTCAATCTGACATATAGAAAAGTCTCAGATAATATTGGATTTTCCACAATTAAAATAAAAACTAGAACAAAAACATGGATAAGGAGGATGAAAAGAAGCTACAATTACACTATTGGTCGCTTGATCCCCTGCTAAGACTGAAAGTTATAGTATCTTCACTACATCAACCAAATCTAAGTGGATAGCAATCGGGTACCTATCAGGATGAATCAAAGTAAAGGGCCAATGCCCTCATATCTAGCTGAGAAATGTTAGCTTAGAATATCATGATTGTTGTGAATTAGAGTAGATGTTGGCTCCTATGGTGGTGGTGGTGATGGTGGAGGCATGGCTTAGTGTCCCAAAGAGATATGCCACATATCCATTCTCCATATCATGTTGTGCATGTCGGAGTACTATTGTTCGGCTGATCAGGGTGGGTGTCCTACTAATCAAAACTTTGTTCAACATACTCATAACGATGTTGGACATCGAGAATAGCCCAGTTGTACTTTCTCGGAGAGGCAGTTGAATGAGGGTGAGGTGATGTTGCAGTTGCATTGGAAGCCTCAGGATGTTCTTCAAAACTAGTCCCATCATTAAATGAAAACTTCAAGTTGGCTTTGTTAGTTTGGGTAAATTTGGGAAGATCAGGAAGTTCAATGAACCCTTCATGATTAACAAAGTATTTCCTAAATTTTCTATCATTAAAAGGATCCCTAACAATCAAACATGAGGAGAGAAGAAGCTTGAGATCAATTATGTTCCTCTCAGGTGCAGCTTCTAAGCTTGTCAATTCAGCATTAACCTTGCGGTCAATGTTGACAATCAATCCTCCAATCATAATGTCACCAAAATTTTTACATATGAGCTCAAAGAAATGACAGAGAATATAGTATCTAGCATTGATTTTATAACTATGTGTCATAGATCATATGAAAAATATATCTTGCTTTCCACAAACACCTTGTGTTTATTGTCTTGCAAATACACAAGTTCTAAGGATCATGTGTAGATAACGGAAGATAAGTTTGTGGATATGTGTTGCCCTAGATTTTGCAGTCTCATGTATGTCAACCTCTGTGATTTCCCTCCAAAATTCATTACTTCTAAATTGAGATGGTTATGACATTGCCCCTCCATAATGGCATTGGCATGCATAACAAAATTTCTTGAAGGTAATCTTATAGTTGCGACCAAGAACTTAGAAAGTAATAATAGAAAATGGTTCATATGGCTTGTTGGGTCATCCTTGGCATGAAAAGTAGTCAGAAATTCATAAGTTAGTCTTAGATTGGTAGGGCTTATAGTGCAACATGTATACTTGATCCCTAGTTCTTTGAACAATCTCAAGACCTCATCTTTAAATCCCAATGCTTCTAATGTCTCTTCACAAGCAAAGCATGTAGGCAAGACCCTACCAGTGATCATCGTTTGGTGTCTTGTATTCTTCTTTAATTAATTAAATTGTGTTAAAGACATGTAGCTTGGCACTGAAGAAGAACTCTCTCCTATGTGGCACTTTGCCACTTTCTTAATAGGATCCATTTATGCCTTGTCTTTATTATAGGAGATAGGAACACTACGTAGAGAAGATAAGACATGGCATGTCTAATGCGTGTCAAAGAGGCGCTTCTGAATAGCATGACATGGTGTGTTTGAAAATGAACATGACATGTGTTATGGACCTAATGTTGAGTTGTAGGTGGGGGATGAACCTAGGGAAAAAGCAACTATGGATGAAGAAGATGGAGATGGACGGTTGCGGTGTGTTCTTGCTTGACTGTCAGAGTTGAGTGTTCCCTTAAGTATGATAATGGGTGGGATGTTGAAGAGCATCCATTGAAGACAAAGATGGAGCTTAACGATGACCGTGGCTGAATGGTGAGGAAGGCATTTGTTGGTTGATCTTGGCAGCTGGACCTCTTTGTTTCTTGAACATGGCGATTGGTGGCTGGAGAGAGTGAACATGGTGTGGATTCTTAGGGCTTAAGTGAGGAATGAGTTTGAAAAAGGGGTTTAATGCCCTATTTTAGCATCCATACACTACATGTAGAAATAGACACACGTCGTGTTGCGATGTGTCTTTAGTTGCCTCTTTATTCTTGATTTTTGCGGATGCAGACATAGTGTGTACAAATTTCCACATGGCATGTTGTTTCTTAGAAAATCTTCACTAGTAAACCTCTTGAAGGACATGTCACATGCATATTAAACTTACAGTGTGTAACTTTCCAGTGGATTTCTCGATCTACTCAGTCTGATGAGGCCAAGACATGTGATAATAAACACACACCATGTATGTTTCCAATAGATTATTAGTAAATCAATGATCCTATAGACACGACGTGTGCTAATTTATAGATAGCATGTAAGTTTCGAGCAGCTTCCTTGATAATTTTTTGGAATTGTACATGTTGTGTATAAACATTGACACGTCGTGTATTCTAGGCATTTTTCTTGAATTTCTTCCTATCTGCAGGTGACATGATGTGTATTTTTTTAAACACGATGTGTGTGTCTAAAACTTTACAAAAATAGAGTTCTATTCTTTATTTTTATTTAGAACCTAAAATGATGATGATATGTACAACATAAGGGTCTAGATTGTTACATTCATCCATGACAAATTATTTTAGGAAGAGAAATTTCTTGAGAAAATGCATCGAAATGAAATCTATCCTAGGGTGGGGTCAACTCCCACAAGGTCCTCCATTTAGAGTCTGGCGTGAGACTCTTCATTCTTCTTCTTCTTTAGTGTACTTTCTCAAGAGGGAGGTCCAATGCTTTGATTTGAGGCTAGAAATTGTTGCACTAAGGATCTATGCCTATTTGTTAAATTATTTTTCATTTGGAACAAAGATGTACACTTATGATTTATAATGGAAGTAGTCGTCTAGACATTGTTGTTGTTTTTCCCTTCATACTCTTCTTCAAAACAATAAGAATCCAATTCAGAGAGAATTTCCTCATAACCAAACATTGTATCAAAGATGTGTTGCAAGGGCATATGTGGCTTGTTTGAAAAACCATCATGTGGAGCAAGTGTTGCATATCTCTCCCTTTGAGCTTCAGTTTCCATATGTTCATTAATGTTAACAGCTTCATAAGATGTCTTCTTTGATGGTGAAAGAGGTTCTCTGATAACAACACCACTCCCAAAAGATATCATGTATGTTTCTTTTGAATCCATCTCCGTTTGAATAAGAAAGGAGCCCGAAGTTGTTTTTGGTTGGAGAGTGCTTGTTGAGCAATTTGATTTCCAACCATTGTGCATGAGTGGAAATTTCATCCACCTTAGCAGAGAGGTGGTGAATGGCATCCTTGATAAATAGTCTATGATGATGGAACTTATCATTTTTCTTTTTTTGAGTTGAAACAAAATTCTCTAGGAGTGATTTAAGCTGGACTGTGATTGTGGTTGTTGTTGTTGAATGTGTTGTTGTTTAGGACTTTGGTCATTGTTTTTTGTTGCAATAGGAGAAGTCGGGATGATCTTTCCAATTTGGATTATATGTGTTCAAATAATGATTGTAGAATTGATTGCTTTCATAACACCCTACAACATCAGTTAGTTCTATGGTTTCCTCCAACAGAATGGAAGAAAAATAGCTTGCCAAAAATGATTGCTCAAGACTTTCACTTACTACATACTGTAAGTTGGTTGGAAGAGCAGATGGAGTGTTTACCTCTTCAAACTTTTGGCACAAGTTGTTCAGCTTTGTTGCAGTGAAATCTACTATGCCAACATATGGTATACCAACTTGCTTCTGTTAGCAATGTGCATAAGTTTTAATGTTTATAAATTCAAACACTACCACGCAAGTATACGGGTGCATGTAGTATTATCGAGGTCGTCCGAGGAGCAAGGTATTGTTAAGCACAAGAGTATTAAACTTCAACCATCTGGATCTTTTTAACACGAGAGGTTTTATTTAGTTAACTAAGCAATCAAAAGGAAACAAACTAGAATAGAAATCACCTGTGTTAAGGATCAAATTGGATTGGGGATTCTTGAGAATACGGTTTCACATCCATATCATAACATGAAGAACAATGATGATCGACAATGCTAGAAATGAAACAAGGGAGGTTTTTATCTTACACCCACCTCCTATTAGTGCATAACAGTCCTAACTTTGTATACCACTCCAGTGGATATACTAAGATTCAGACTACAAATTTTTGCTCCCCTACACATCCCAGCCACACCCATGGTCAAGGTAGAGCATCTAAAATACATCTCCTTACTCCTATATATATCTTCCTAGATCATACAAATAGCAAAATTCAAACATACAATGTGGTCGACAAGCATGTAAGAATAATTAAACATTGATGAACCTTAGAACTGTGAAACAACTAGAATTATATATGAAATTCATGTTCAACAATGTTATGACATGGGAGTTACTCCCCCATGCCCAAGAAAAGGAGATCTACTCATCCATGGTTGTAGATAATAGATAAAAGAAGTAGAAAGCAATGCTAGACATCATAATAGATGGAAATAAACTTGGATGTTCATGGAAGAAGTAAGATAGAGTTGGAACTCCAGTCAAGAAGTCACAAATCCAACATTGCTATTAGAAACTCTCTAGAAAGCTCCCATCAGAGTAGAGAGAAGAGAATAGTGGAGATCCTTGCTACAATTGTTGGAGAAAAGGAAGAAGAAGAAGTTTCCCTCCTGGGAAACCACCTTTTCTCCCCTTGGACACCTCCAACTTGTAACATAGTAGATCTCAGACCCTACCCTAGAAGTTGACATTTTGGATTTAGCCAAACAAGGTTGAAGGTTAGACCTAAATACATGTTTAGTATATTCCCAACGAGCTAATGCATGTATATATCACCTTAATGTAACCTAATGTTCTAACATTAATCTTAGTTTTATAATGGATACATAAAATATGCCACATAACTCATTTTAGTGGTAATATGAAGATAAGAAACTTAATTATATGAATAATTTAGATAATGACCGTTAATTGTCCATATGAAATATCTCATAAAAAGAAGTCTCAAAAGTGGAAACAAACTTCAAATTCAAAATCTACACATCAAAATTATCCTACATGTCAAATTTCATCTAATTTGGACAACCTTGAAATATTAGGATAAGTTTAGGAGAGAGAAAATGAGTAAAAGGCATAAGTAATGAATAATGTGATTATATAACTTCAAAATATGGAAATAATGTCAAGTTAATATTCAACACATCAAAGATAACGTGTGCATGAAGTTTGGTCCAATTTGGATGTTGTTTGTGCAAGTTATGCAATTTTAGGTACATTCTAGACTTTTATGCAATTTACCCAATTGGGAGGTTTTCTTTGCAAATTGACACATGCATTATAATCCTTATATATTCCCTTACGATTCTCAATTTTTTAAACATAGGTCACCTAGTTGCACCTTGGTTTGAAGGTGTTTCTTTCCAAGGGCATTTTAGGGATTACTCTCTTCATAAATGAGGTTATCTTT
Source organism: Alisma plantago-aquatica (assembly GCA_963693085.1). Lineage (NCBI taxonomy): Eukaryota > Viridiplantae > Streptophyta > Magnoliopsida > Alismatales > Alismataceae > Alisma > Alisma plantago-aquatica. The sequence goes on along the minus strand of OY856410.1, from coordinate 681,471,749 downwards.
AGATGCTTTCAACCAATGGGGTTATTTATTTGATTGAAGGTCAGTTCAGATTGTCTATAAGTGTCAATAAACTGACATTTGATATTCAAGAAGCCTCTATGAGCTGTCCTCTTGCATGGCCATGAAATCCCTAGGCTAAGGACACATAGAAAGCTCCATGGACACCTCATGCTTGACTTCTTCCTTATCCATAAAGGTTTGCATGTCCATAGGCACCCTTAGCATTGGACACATGGAAATTAACTTGACACCTCGTTCTTGACTTCTTCATTATCCATAAAGGCTTGCATGCCCATAGGCGCCCTTATACATGACACGTGGAAAGTCTCATAGACACCTCATACTTGACCTCTTTCTTTATATAGACATACGCCTTTAGGTAGCTACTAGGACATGAAGCTGAAAGAAAAGGTGTCTAGCAAGGATCAAGGTTTGAGGGATGGCAAGATTTTCCTCCACACCACTAGCTTGGTTTATGAAGACTCCTGAATCCATATGATATCAGTCTGGCCTGAGCTGATATGAATTGTCAGAAATAGCCTGCTTTTAGGCAATAGTAGCCTTAGACATCTATATGATTTATCTTTAGGGACCCTAATATGTTGAACTAGTCTCTCAGGTGTAATGACTTGTTTGAGGATGGATACCCAACATAGTTCCCTTATGACCCATAGAACCACATGTTTGGATAGTTATCTCGAGAACCTAGACTTTGAAGTTTGGTGTTTAATAAGAAATCAGAGTGCGTAGTGAAGCGTGATGGATCTTGCATACGGTTTAGTTAGACTACCCTTTTACCTCTAGATTATTTGTCTTGGTAGTTTAAATCCTTTAAGGGGTGGTGAATAAGTTCTTTTCTTATATGTGAATGTTTTAATTTCGAGGGTGAAATCCCTTTAAGAGGTGGTCTGTTGTAACATACTAGATCTCGGACCCTACCCTAGAAGTTGACATTTTGGACTTAGCCAAACAAGGTTGAAGGTTAGACCTAAATAGATGTTTAGTATAACCCCAATGAGCTAATGCATGTATAGATCAATTTAATGTAACCTAATGTTCTAACATTAATCTTAGGTTTATAATGGTAACATAAAATATGTCACATAACTCATTTTGGTGGTAATATGAAAATAAGAAACTTAATTGGATGAATAATTTAGATAATGGGCCGTTAATAGGCCATATGACATATCTCATAAAAAGAAGTCTTAGAAGTGGAAACAAACTTCAAATTCAAAATCTACATATCAAAATTAGCCTACATGTCAAATTTCATCTAATTTGGACTACCTTGAAAAATTAGGATAAGTTTAGGAGAGAGAAAATGAGTAAAAGGCATAAGTAATGAATAATGTGATTATATAACTTCAAAATATGGAAATAATGTCAAATTAATATTCAACACATCAAAGATAACTTATGGATGAAGTATGGTCCAATTTGAATGTTGTTTGTGCAAGTTATGCAATTTTAGGTACATTCTAGACTTTTCTACAATTTACCCAATTGGGAGGTTTTCTTTGCAAATTGTCACATGCATTATAATCCTTATATATTCCCTTTAACCATAGGGAACCTAGTTTCACCTTGGTTTGAAGGTGTTTCTTTCCAAGGGCATTTTAGGGATTACTCTCTTTATAAATGAGCTTATCTTTAGAAGTTATCAACCAATGGGGTTATTTCTTTTATTGGAGGTCTGTTGGGATGGCCTATAAGTGTCCATAACCTGACATTTGATATTCAATAAGCCTCTTTGAGTTTTCGTCTAGCATGGCCATGAAATCCCTGGGCTAAGGACACATGGAAAGCTCCATGGACACCTCATGCTTGACTTCTTCCTTATCCATAAAGGTTTGCATATCCATAGGCACCCTTAGCATTGGACACATGCAAAATAACTGGACACCTCGTGCTTGACTTCTTCCTTATCCATAAAGTCTTTCATATCCATGGAAACCCTTATACATGACACGTGGAAAGTCTCATAGACACCTCATACTTGACCTCTTTCTTTATATAGCCATATCTACCCCTTTCCAACTTCAAATTAAAAAACTCTTGCTCTTCTTTCTTTCCTCTAGCTTAGAGCATAACTCCTACTCTATTTGGCCATGAAGGTTCTGTCCCAAGGTAAAATAATGTGCCTACCTTGGTGAAGAAGGCTCCTAGGGTTCCAAATTTGCTCCATTTAGGGTTTCTAAAGCTCCTCCTTGGTTATTTTGACCAAAACTAGTAAGTTTTCTCCTTTCCTTCTCTATTTTCATGTTGTTAGTCTTCCTTCCACCTTCCCTGAGGTCAAAACCCTGGTATGTCATGGTGAAACCCCACCTAGAGCCCTTATACACCCCATCTCCATGTTCTTTTGTTAGGATTTTTCAAAAGTGGAGAAGGTGCTTCTAGCTCAAGATAGGAGTTTGGTTGGAGAAACCAGCCTCTCTAAGCTTGGGAACCTTACTTATTGGACATGTCCACCTTCCTTAGAGGTTCTTTGGAGGACAAGACTTGGATCTAGGACTGACTTGGACTGTTTAGACTATGAAGTTGAGGTATGATTGCATCCCACACTATTTCTATATTGACCAGCTTCTAATTCTTCTCTCTAAATGTATGATGTATCCCCTATTCTTCTATGTTGAGTAATTCACCTATGCTTATTCATTCTCTTTGTCCTATGGACATTATCCTATACACAATGTCTTTTCTTTTGAAAATCATGGTTCGTGTGAACTACCTTATTTGATATTGATCATGTGATCATGGATATTCTTTTGAACTCTTATCTTATGCTTTGTTCATGATGGAACTCTAAGAGATGACATGTGATGTCTTTTTCCCACTTATGAGGTGGATGTATATGTTGGTCACTTACGTGGCAACTAGTTTATATATTCTGACTATACTTTCTACTTGCCTCTATAATTAAAATGCTATGTGATTCAGTAGAACTAGAGTAGTATAATGGCATTGGTTTTTATGGAAGATGTTTTATTTCCTACCGAGCAGATGTGATATTTCCTACTCTTTTGGGATGGAAAGGAACCTCATACCTAGGGCAAGATGTGTTATTCTTGGCCCATGTTTTATATATTTGGGAGATCAGAAGTATTCCTTTCTCTATCAAGTTTCAATTTTATGAGACTTGGCCACCTTTGTGTTTATATTGTTCTAGGGCTATGTTTATCTCACATGCATGCAGGTTGATGATATGGGGTGTGTGCCCTAATTCTTTACATGTGCTTGTGTGGCACAATCTTTATGTTTTATTAATGGCAAGTATTCTTCTGTTATCATAATATTTCAATTCCTTTTCTCTTGATACCCACTTGGGTTGTCCTTATCTTTTTCATGGGAAGCCTTTAAACTTTGATGTCCTTTATTCCATATATTGCTCAATTTCCTATTTAGTATGCACATACCAGTCTTTGTTGATGTCATCTATTTTCTCTTCTTATTGGGGTATGCTTCCAACCCTAGGTGAAGGACTTGGATGATAAGGCATGAAGTTTTGGACTAGCTCAAGGAGCTAATTCTTGGAGACAAAGTTGATATGGTTTAGATTACCCTCTACTAGATCCTTATGTTGAGTGATACATGTAAACCCTTTGTGGGAGATTATGATGTTCTTTTGTAACCTTGTTATAAATTGAATATAGTCAACATTTTTATTCTACTGCTGTACTTTCGTTGTTTTGAATACCATCTATTGACATTTGAAAATTTTGCACCTATTCTAGTATACCTTTGAGTGTGTTTGGAATGGATGTTTTATTCTTCAAATCTTAAGCAAGGGGGTGGTACCACCTCCTTACACAACTTCTCCTCGCCCCTCTAAATGGTCCTAAATATGTCGTGATAATTGTCCAAAGATGTCTTGGGGTTATAAGCATGGGGTAGTTATATTCACATTTGAGTGAGATCTATAGATTACACAACGTGTTGGATGGCCAACATGGCATGTCCGATTTGATAAATGAAGTTGATTTACCTCGATCGATAATGACATGGTGTGTTGGTTGGCCAACATGACGTGTTGCTGCATTCTAGGGAGTTTTGGACAAGTTTTGGAAAATTACACGGTGTGTCTTAATTCGACGTAGTGTGTTTCTGAATTTCATGGAGTTCTGGATTCAAAATTCTAGACTAGGACACAACGTGTCATTTTGTGGACATGACGTGTCTGTTTTAGACACGACGTATCAATACTGGATAGGGCATGTTCTTTTTGGACGTGGCATGTCACTGTCAGCTTGAGAAACAATAATTTTTAGAATGTCTAGATGATTGGGAATGTGTTGATGGATTATATGATGGTAATTTCACCCCATTTTGATGTCGAAATGTAATACCTACAATCCAAACCATAGAGAAAGTAAAGATAACAATTAAGTGGAAAATCTAGCATGATTAAGAGTGATTATTGGGTGAAAATTATTTGGAAATATAACCAAAAGTAGTCCAAAATATGATTCAAAATATGCACATCAAATCCCCCTAAGCTTAAACCATTGCTTGTCCTCAAGTAAAAAGAAACAAAGATACATAGATGAAGAAATAGCATGGCACGTACATCAATTTAGTGAAATGAAGAATTCAATCATAGCATTCCAATCATTGTTAGCATACTGTAACTAGACATGATTTCATTTCAATCACTCAAAATTGGAAGTTACGTTAAAAAAGGTGGTCAAATTGCTTCGGAAAAATCAACAAGATAGCAATGAACAGAGTATGATGACAAACCAAAAATGTAATGAAAATGCAATCAAACCCTTGTGATTATAAGGATGAATAAAATTGAAATTTTGTCTTAACATCAACAAATCTACAATGACTCCTCCATAAACATTACGAATTTGAAATTAAGAGTTTTGGGTACAACACTTGGCTGCTAATCTAGGCTTACACTCATGTAGAATGTTGTTTGGGGTTTATTGACCCTCTTTCTGACATAATTCCCTACCTTCATTGGGTTGGGAGATTATGTGGGAGACTTAGCCATCTTTTGTAGGGATGTAGAATTTTTTTATTTTGAGCAAACAAATATCCCTACGCTAATCATATCTTCAAAGAGAAGAAGGGTCACACATATAGGTGATTCAAAACCTAGAATTCTTTTGTTTGTAAACATTTTCATCACAGGGTTGGTGGAAAACACACTAAAGATTTGGCAAAATCATCAAATACACTATAAAAGGTTGTAAAGTTGATTAATCCAATGCATTTGAACCATTACATGCATTGAGATAAGAGTGAGAAAAAAGAAAAACATGCTAGTGCAAGAATATCATGAAAACATGAGTGAGTGACCTATTGTCTTCATTAAATTATTGGATGTGCATGATAGGGTTATTCAACTATTATCTCAACAGGTTTAAGGTTTAGCTAGAAAAGATTCAATTTCTACTCAAACAAGAACATATCATCATGGTCATGCATAGATTTTTCACTAATTTAGGAAATAAAAATAGAAATAGAGAAGAGAAACATATAGAAAACTTCAACTACCGGCCGATTGCTCCTCCCTAAGCTTGAAATCTACATTGTCCTAATTGTAGAAATCAAACAAAGAGAATATGAACCAGGTACCTCATCATGGTAGAGTTGTCAAGGTGGAGGTTCAGTGCTCTGATTTGAGGCTGGGAATTGTTGCACCATACATCTAGGCCTATATGTAGTCTAGTTTTTATTTGGGACAAAGATGTATGCTTATGACTTGCAATAGGAATAGTGTTCTAGACAACAATGTTGTTTGTCCCTTCATTCTATTCTTCAAAATAAGTAGAATCAGATTCAAGAGAATTTTCTCATCACTAAGAAATGTGCCAAGGCATTGTGGAAAAATGGCATTTATCTTGCCTGAAGAATCATCCCGTGGAGCATATGTAGATTTCTTCTTTTGAGTTGCATTATCATTGCTTACATTGGATTAACACATGATATTGCCTTTCACGGTGAAGGAGATTCTCCTATAACAATTCCACTACTCAAGGTAACAGATGTGAATGTCTCACTTTAATTCATATCTAGTTGGTTAGGCAAGGAATCAGAAGGTGCTTTTTAATTGACAAGAGCTAGTTGAACAATTTGATTCTCCAACATCCTAGTTTGAGTGTCAATTCCATCCACCTTAGAATAAAATTGTGAAATAGCATCCTTTAGCAGCTCCCTTTGTTGATTAATCTCATCATTTTTTTGAATTTGAGTTGAGACAAAGGCCTCAAGCATGGGCATGGAACTCTGCTTGGGCTACAAATGTTGTTGTTGCTGGATAAAATTGTAGTTGACATTGTTGTTGAGTTGTGATATCTCTTCAAATTGTGGTGTAGAAAAATATGAAGAAGGAGTGTGTCATGCTACTCCACATGCATCACAAATTACTTTGGCAGCTAGATTTCCAAAAATAGGGCTTGAGGAAGAAGGTTGACTGCTCCAGTAAGAACTCCATTGTTAATGATTAATTGACATGTCTTCAATAATGGCATGAGTGTCCCTATATGATTTGTTCATTAAAGCACCATCTGCAGCAACATCAATAGATATCCTTGCATTGTAGAATAAGTCATTATAAACTTTGCAATAGAATCCAATTGCTTAAACCATGGTGTGGACAAAGACGTTGAAGGTCATTGAACATTTCCCATGTGTCATACAAGGTCTCTCAATCTAATTGAGAAAAATTAATGAGTCGAATCCTCAAATGTGTAGTCTTACTTGGTGGAAACTATTTGGCTAAGAAAACCTTAAGGAGTTCCTCCCAGGTGATGATGGAGTTTCTTGGCAAAGAATAACACCACACCTTGGCTCTGTCTCTCAAACAAAAGTGGAAAAGAAGAAGGCAAATCCCATTAGTAGAAACACTGTCTATCTTGAAAGTGCTAAGATACTGTAGAAATTCAATAATGTGATGGTTTGGATCCTCCGTTGGAATCCCTCCAAACTGACTCCACTGTATCATTTGTATAATTCTGGGGTTGATAAAAAAGTCATTTGCCTCAATTTGTGGGATAGTGATAGCACCATTGATTTTTGTAGCAGCTAGAACAATGAAGCTCTTTAGAGGATAATCATCTTCCATGATTTGTTCTTCTTGTTAGGATGGTGAGGATGGTGGTGAAGATGTTGGTGATGGATGGTTGTGAGTCCACCAAATTTGATTGAGGTTCACTCCTCCTTACTTTTTGAAGGTTGCTAATAGTGTGTTCAGTTTTGGGGTCTAGAAATGTGGAAGGTTCAAGACCCCTTTTGGATCGCCTCACATTGTCTTGCAAATAAACAAGGCAAGTGAAGTACAAAAATGAGAATGGAAGATACAAAAAATATGATAATGATGATTATCATGATGAAAGGTAAAACAATGATGGTGGATATGACACGTGGTGGTGTGATCTAGTCTCACTTACAATTCAACTTACTCTAACAAAAATATAGATGCTCCGTGACAACGACATCAAAAACTTGTTAGATGTGAGTGCAAGTTTTAATATTTATAAACTCAAACACTACCCCGCAAGTATAAGGGTGCATGTAGTATTATCGACGTCATCCGAGAAGTAAGGTATTGTTAGGCACAAGAGTATTAAACTTCAAAGATCTAGATCTTTTAACAAGAGAGGTTTTTTTTAGTTAACTAAGCAATCAAAGCAAACAAACTAGAACAGAAATCACTTGTATTAAGGATCAAATTGGATTGGGTATTCTTGAGAATAAGATTTCACATCCATATCAGGTCATGAAGAATGACAATGATCAGCAATGCTAGAAATGACACAAGAGAGGTTTGTATCCTACACCACCTCCCGGTAGTGTAGAACAATACTAAATTTATATACCACTCATGTGGATATACTAAGATTTGGACTACAAATCTTTTATCTTCTACACATCCCAGCCATTCTCGTGGTCAAGGTAGTGTAGATAAAACACATCTCCTTACTCCTATGCATATCTTTGCAGATTATACAAAGAGTAGAAATCAAACATACAAAGTATCCAGAAAAGCATGTAAGGAAAACACTGATGAACCTTAGATAGTGAAATAATCAGCATTATATATAAAATTAGTGTTCAACAATGTTATGACATGGAAGTTACTCCACCATGCCCAAGAAAAGGAGATCTACTCATCCATGGTTGTAGAAAGTAGATACAAGCAATATAAAGTAGTGCTAGACATCATAATAGAAGGAAATAAACTTGGATGTTCATGGAAGAAGTAAGTTAGAGTTGGAACTCAAGGAGTCACAAATCCATCCTTGCTACAGGAAAATCTCCATAAAGCTCTTGCCATAGTGGAGAGAAGAGAACGATGGAGATCCCTACCATAATTATTGGAGAAGAAGGAAGAAGAAGAAGTTTCCCTCCCCGAAAACCATCTTTTCTACCCTTGTGTAAGAACTCGTTACACTAAACGAGATTACTCAAAACATAAAACACAATCGATCATTAATTAATCACATACCCAAAAATATGGGTAAATTAAAACTGATTTCAATGTCAGTACCCACTCAGAAACATTTGCATAAGAGCCCAACATCTTTCTTATATCCATACTATGCCAAGAATTTGATACAAATTGTTCTATCACCTTAGCCATACCATATATACACCAGATAACATATATGTATATGCCACACAAATAAGCATTAACATGATAACAAAATTCTGATATGTTTAGAACACCATATACAAAATTTTCCTGCCCGGACCTGATAGTACAGGGATGACTCTAGGACACACTACAAATCTAACCAAATTTATCAAAGATTCATTACTATAGCTCCTCTTTACTTCAATGAATCTGTTTTCGTCACTGTCGATTACATAAAAAAATGTCACGAACCACAATGGTGAGACCCATGTCCCAGCAAGAGATATAACCTCCAACAATTCTTATTGAGTACAACATTTTAAATAGAAGATAACTAACCAATTGGAGTATTTAATACTCAATTGAACAATTTGAACAGTTCAAGTATACTAAACAGATTAAGCAAATAATCTTAGCAACAAGTATGATTATCAATGTATATATAGGTAACAAATAAATCCATTTCTCTGGATAGATATCTACTCAAATTTCATCAAATTGCATCTAATGACAATCATTAACATTAATCTGAATATCATCATATTCCTTGCTAACAACACAAGCAATCTAGTAGTATAAGCATCCCTGACATCATAAATACGTGTAGTATATTAACATGGCTATCAATATTGGCATCTCAAATAAAGGGAACAAATCTATATCATAAGTAGAACTAACATCATAGCACAATTAACTGCATAGGCATGATTAGCAATTTAAGCATTTCTAATTACATAGGCATGGCTAGCAATATTAAACATAGCTAGCAGCATCATCTTAACCATCAGTGTCAGTATATTTGACAACATAAGCATGTTTACAACATGAGAATAACTACGGCATAAGCATATCTATTATCTCTTATTGTACTATACATGATCTCAGTGAAAAGAAAGCAAATAGGAGTTATCATCCAATATGAAGCGTTATGTATAACCCTAAATAGATATTCTACATGTGTGATGACCACTATCAAACTGACAACCAAATCGCACAGTAATTACACGGAATAACCATTAGCATCGGATTAACGAAAATCACTAAAAATTAAAACCATTTTGCAAAGATATCCATTTCCAGGAAACTCTTAAAGAAAGAACCAAAGCAATATATACATCATGGTTTACATTATACATACATTGTACCATCTCTTGAGGATATCATATACCAGTTGCTTTTCCCAAACATATACATAAGCAACATAAAACCTTGAGGAATACAAGCCAAAATCTCAGATCATTTATAAAACCATTACGTACTAACTCCCAAGGACCAAGAGTACAGAGATGACACATAGAACTTCTATCTACAAGACATGACAGACAACACACTCAACTTGGGTTGTTACTGTTATCCCTGTTGTTGTTATCCTCCCTCTACAGTACAGTCTCTACCTCCTTGTCCGCGTCCACCTAAAAATGTTGGGACCAATGGAGTCAGACAAAAGTCCCAGTGAGCGATATAACTCTCCGCCAACAATATTATTATCACAGGTAAACTATATAAAACTGAGCAAAGGATCTTTTATATTAATTATCAAGATTAATCATTGTTTATAAATAGAACAGAGCAATATCTTCTTTTATAGCAATGTAACTATCTATGATAGAGCAATAAATCATCTATTCACTTTATAAGGAATACAAAGAACACATATAGCATCTATCAATTTAAGATGTATAAAAGTAATGTAACATCAACCAATGTTTTCATATTCAATCCTCACACAAATAGGCTACACAACTGATTACATATTTGCAAATACACTTATTCCCTAAGGAGATGAGGTATATCGGTCATGCCCAAACCGGCCACTGCTTAGTCGAAATTGGTCCATACAAGGTCAAAGGAAGAGCTAGCTTCCAAGACCTCACCTCTCTCGATCAGAACGAGACCACTGGTAGTGACATCACGTATCAAACTACAATTATCTTGTCAGGGTATAGTGGCATCTTTGATATAGAGTTACAGTCGCAGCATGCACTCTCTTCGGGGAGATCACACAGCAACCCTGGTATATTCTCTTCGAGGAGATCACACAGAAACCATGGTATATTCATATTGAGTCATGGCACATAGCCATACTCTTATGAAGATGAGGGAAAGATCACACAACAATCCTTTTTGGATGTAAGGATATTTTCACCCATCACCCCCACATATTCAAAAATATGCTCTCTGAATTAAACTCGTTTCACCATTCACCAATTTCTGACATTTAATGGATCTATATCCATGGAAACTACATGATAAGGTTTCACTTGATTAATAAGGTGCATTATAGTATCTTTTAGCATCAACATAGTTACAAGCATGAATTATAACATATGCTACAAAGAAAGGTGTAATACATTTATCAAGTACTTTCATAATCTTTGGAACACATTGAATGCATAACACTTGGGATCTCAGTCCCTTATCACATTATTGGGGATTCTCATCCCTTAACATTATCATCATCATGATTGCTAGATCTAGGTATTCAAACCCTTAGTTCATCACTGAACATTGTCACCTCTTATTAGGTACCTATTACCTCTAGGTCCTCAGACCCAGGTATACATTATACTTGTTGCACAAGTATTTCACATGGCTCATAAGGCACATTTAATCTGTATCATATGAAATATCATAGCTCATACCCGACTATGCTCATCATCTCATGATACCTGCATGGTTAGTATTTCATGATAAAAATAATATCAAGTACATATCATCACCATGCAATACAAGAGAAATACAACCTTCCCATTATTAGGGTTAGGGTTTCCCTTTTTAGATGATTAGGGTTTCAAGTTCATATTATCAAGAATCAAAACCCTAATTCATAGCTCCACACATATTAGGAGCATACATTGATATCATAAGTATTCAATCACACTTGTTTATTCTCATCATTTATCATTAATTGATTATCACAAAAAGTATGAGTTTCTCTCTCATCCGCATTAGGATATTGATTACATCATACTATATTAAGTTGGCTCAACCCTTTTCTTAAGGTACATTGTCCTACACTTATCAAAATGCATTAAACTCTTTACATCTTAATGTATAATTTGACATAACACACTTCATGTGTTACTCAATCAAGTATATCAGATTTGAGGTGCTTACCTCCATATTGGTTTTGAGGTGCTTCCACCATATCGGGAAAGAGGTGTGTGCTTACCACCATATCAGGCAAGAGGTGTGTGCTTACCACCATATCGGCCAAGAGGTGTGTGCTTACCACCATATTGTCCAAGAGGTGGGTGCTTACCACCATATCGTCCAAGAGGTGTGTGCTTATCACCATATCGTCCAAGAGGTGTGTGCTTATCACCATATCGTCCAAGAGGTGTGTGCTTATCACCATATCGAGAAAGAGGTGTGTGCTTATCACCATATCAAGTAAGAGGTGTGTGTGTGTGTGTGTCACTTATATCGGGTTACTCAAGTGTAGGGTTTTTCCTATCGGGTTAGACCCTTATGCAATACCTTTTCAAACCTTCAAAGTATCAACTTACCATGTGTTGAGTGACAGCCTAGACACTTGGTTAGTCCTTTTTCAACCAACCCAAATGTACAAAATTATAGGGGTGTGGGGTTCCAAGGTATAACATATTTCATATCACCATATTGGGTTTCATTACCATATCAGGTTAGAGGTGTTTCAACCCAATATTAGTTTGTGCCATGATGATGTCATCATCATCAAGCTCTATATTTTTGTCCCTTACTATTCTAGTTCATGGACAACTGTCCTACACAACTATTAGAACTCATAGATTCATCAATTATTCAGGAAAAATTGAAATTGAAAGTAGATCAACAAGTATAGTAAGATTGAAGGTGAATAATAACATGATTGGGTTCAAGTTATATAACCCACCTCAAGAACAACTTCAAATCTCGAAGATCCAAAGCTTCACATTCCCAAGGTTGAAGATGAACTTATAAAAGATCCAAGGCTTGATCACAACTCCTCTATATGCAAAGAATCACCATAGATAAGAACTTGGTGAAGAAGAAAAGAAATGAAGAATCACAACCTGAGATTCATGCTTCAACCAAGGTTGAAGATGACCATGGATTCACCTTAAGCTTAAGGTTTGAGCTCCTCCTTGCTCCTCAACTACTATGCATGATATCTAAGAGAAATAGAGTTGTAGGATTCGAAAAGTTTCACTAGTAGGATAAAGAAGTGGTATATATAATTGAGGCTCATGAGAGAGAGTATATAAGAGGTGTCATCACCTTATACTACTAGGTGACACATGTCCATGCATGGGTTGACATGTGTCCATGCATGCACACATCTTTATATTGACATGAAAAACTCTTGGGGATAATCTAGGGATAAGATTTCATCCATTAGTTATCTTTTTGAACAAGATATTTCACCCAACATCATTTTATTCACAAATCGATACAACTTTTCCAAGGAACGTTGTAAACCAATATCCATCACATTATTGAGGTGCTTAACTCATAATGGCCATAGATAAGAGTTGAATAAATGATATGGGACATCCTCTATGGCTTCTTGGCCAATAGGAACTCCCATATAAGCTCTATAACTCAATACAACTCAATAGAACTCATTTTAGGGTTTCAACTATACAACTCTTCTTGGTCTTTTCATCACCAAGAATACCATCACTCAAATATGATTCAAACATGGTGCATCTTTCTTTCTCTCTCATATATATGATGCTAAGAGAGAGTAGGGACACTCTAGAGTGGTAATTTGCATATCAACCTTACATTTTGGGTAAATTGCAATTTACACCCAAACTATCGTATAATGCACAAACAGTTTGCAAATAAGCTCAAACTTGAAAATTAAACTCTCCTTGAGTCTTAATTACTTTTTAAAAGATTAAATTTTTTATGAATAACTTAACTAAGAAAAACTTCTAGGTTTATGCCATAATCCAGGTCAGGGATGTTATAATTATCAACCCCTAATAGGGATTTTGTCCCCAAAATCTCAAGAGAAAAAAGAAGGGCACTTCCTCCTCATTTCTTCCTACATCTCCCATGTGTCTTCTTCAATGCCACGGTGATGCCAGAGAACTTTCACAAGAACTATGTCTTTCTTTTTCAACTTCTTGATTCTTCTGTCGAGAATCATCATTGGACCTTCCACATAGGATATATCTTCATTCAATTCTACGTCTACAGGTTGCAACACCAACTCTGTATCAGGATGATACTTTCTAAGCATAGATATATGAAACATTGGATGTAGTCTATGCAGCTCAGGTGGCAACTTCAACCTGTACGCTACTTTTTCAATCTGTGTTGTCACTGGGTAAGGTCCCATAAATCTAGGAGCTAACTTACCCTTTTTCCCAAATTTGAGAACACCTTTCTGAGGAGAGACCTTGAGATACACCCTATCACAAATTGGAATTCTAAAGTTCTACAACATTCATCGGCATATGCCTTCAATCTATCATGTGCAACCTTCAAATACTGTTGTATTACTTTAATATTTTCAGTTGTCTGTTGCACTAATTCATGACCCAGAAGTTGGTATTCTCCTGTCTCATACCAACATAATGGAGATCTACAATGTCTACCATATAATGCTTCATATGGTGTCATATGAATACTTTTCTGATAACTATTGTTGTAGGAAAACTCTATTAAGCTCAAGTGTAAGTCCCAACTTCCTACAAACTAAAGAACACATGCCCTAAGCAAGTCCTCTAAAGTCTGTATAGTCCTTTCAAATTGTCCATCTGTCTGAGGGTAAAAAGTTGTGCTAAACTTTAACTGTGTACCCAGGGCTTTATGTAGTTGTTTCCAAAAATGACTTGTAAACTGGGGACTTCTATCAGACACAATTATGGCTGGAACTTTGTGTAATTGCACTATCTCATCTATGTAGATCTGTGCAAGTTTTTCAATAGTATAGGTTATTTTAACAGGAAGAAAATGTGCTAACTTAGACAACCTATCAACTATCACCCAAATGGAATCATGACTTGTGGATGTTCTGGGTAGACCAACCACAAAGTCCATTGTCACGTGATCCCATTTCTACTACGGTATAAGTAAGGGTTGTAATGTTCCTATAGGCTTCTGGTGTTCTGCTTTTACTTGCTGACACACTGGACACCACATAACAAACTCAACTACATCTTTCTTCAAACCAGGCCACCACACTACTACAGAAATGACATATCATGTCACATTTGACGGTGTCGGTTGTAGTCCAAAAACTGATGCCAATACACTACGATGTCGGATAAGAAGGACAACTATCACCTATATGTGAAGGTCAGTCGGTTTACAAAAGACATGGGCATCGCTTTTTCTTTAACGTCGGTTTGTTAAAATCACAACTGACGTCCAAAATCACCCACAAAATACAATTTTCCAGGGAAAAAAATTGCCTCCAAAAAATTTCAATTCGGTGTCGGTGGTACAAAAACCGATGACATATGTTTCCCGCCAAGCCCCCGTAATTTTTTTTATCCCTATGTAGTTGTCATATTTTGACAAGGAACCAACGACCAAACATCCTTTGTGAGTCAAAATTCATCCCCTCATGTGGTGTCAGTTTTCTTTGAAGAACCGACGAGGATGTGTCTTTGCACGTTGCCCCCGTGAAAATATTTTCCCCCCAATTTGCCTATTCAGCATCGATTTTTGCTTGGCAAGCAAAAATTATGATCGCAATTGATGAACAAATTTGTTTTTGTGTTATGTGTATCGACATCAGTTTTTGTATCTAGAAACTGACGACTAACACCCCAACCAGGTGTAAATTTTTTTGATTAAAGTTGGTGATAGGTGTCAGTTTTTAGTTACCACCAAAGTCTATTATTTTTAAGCGTCATATTTTTGTTTTAACCTACGTCGATAGTTAACTTAATAGCACTCACACAAGCCAGACTCTTCCCCTTCTCTATTTCATTCCTGATTCTTCAAGCTCCCGATCTCATGATTTTTTCCTCCACCTCTGTGTGGCGCCTGCCGCCGCGAGGAGCTTGAAGCGGCTCACCACCTCCACACGCCGCCACGAGGAGCTTGGAGCTGCTCACACCAGAGTTGTTGCTGCTGTCCAGTTGTGGCCACTCACCGCCACCACCTGCTCACATCGCCACCACCACTTGCTCTAGGCAGAGCGAGGATCCTTCCTCTAGCCGCCTTCATCTGCTCCATTCGCCACCACCGGCCACCGCCTGCACCTCCTCTGCTTCACCTCCAGCCCGGCCACCTTCACCTCTAGCCTGGAAACCTCCACCTCTGGCCGCTGCCGCCACAGCCTGCTCGATCCACCAGTGGGGTGAGTGAACACAAAATGGAAGAATATTTGATTAATATTGATTAATTAGGGTTAATGATGCCATTACTATTGATTAATTAGGGTTAATGATGGATTAATGAACTTAATTAATTAGATTTACACTTAGTTTCTCTAAGATTGTGTAGTTGATTAATATAGATTAATCAGGGTTAATAATGCATGAATGAATTTAATTAATTGATATTGCTTTCTTTCTCTCTTGTTAGTGATTGATTTAACTTTGTTCAATAATTGTTCTTCAAGCTTGTATAGTTGATTAATAATGATTAATTAGGGTTAATGATGAATGAATGACCACAAAATGGAAGAATGAATTGAATTAAATGGTGTTACACAAAACCTAGGATATGAATGATGAAACTAGGCTTGTAGGTATAGGAATGATGAAGATGATGATGATGACAATATACATGTATTTTTTTGGCCTAGAAACCCGTCTGCGATTTACTCATTAGGAGTAAAACTTAGATAATCCCCAGTTTGGGACTATTATTGAACCTTAATCTCACTTAAGATGTAAGTGTATAATGTATATTCAGTTTTCATGATGTTTCATCAGCACTTCCCCATTTGTTCTCTAAGTACATATTTTGGTGGGCAGTTGCCCATGTACATCGGTGTACTTGGAGAACTATGGGGAAATGTTGTCAAAATTTCTTGAAAATCAAATACACATTATACACTTACTAGTGAGATTAGATGATCAAGAATGGGATAGTGGTACACATTTATTTTATATAAGACCCTAAACCATAATATATACTTGTTTTCTCTTTGATCATAGGATGGATAGATCATGGATGTCCATTCAAAATTATTGCACCCCAAAGTTTATTTATGGTCTTGATCAGTTTATTAGATTTGCGGAGGAACATAGGAAACAACTTGGAGATAGGTTCTATTGTCCATGTAGGCATTGCGGTAACAACATGAAAGTCAGCACTGGTGACAAAATCAAAAGTCATGTCATGTACAACAGGATTGTACAAGGCTATACAAAATGGTACTGGCATGGAGAGATTTCAAACCTGAAATTAGTAGATGTCGATAGAAGTGCTTGTGTGGAAGAAGAAATTGCCTCCGATGATGTAGATGTGAATGAACCAGTTCCAGTAGACATCGTTGATGAGATGCTGGATAGTTTTGGGGTAGAGCACACTGATCCACCTCCCATGTTTAGGAACATTGTGCATGATGCTGAGAGACCGTTATACACATGTTGTACTAAGTTTATGAAGCTTAGCGCTACGTTGAGATTGTATAAGATGAAGGCTAACAATAGATGGAGTGACAAAAGCTTCACGTCATTGTTGTCTTTGTTGAAAGAAATTCTTCCTAAAGGAAACAAGCTGCCAATCTCAACACACGAGTTAAATAAATTGTTGTGCCCAATGGGAATGGAGGCTAAGAAGATACACGCATTCCTAAATGATTGTGTATTATTTCAAAAGGAATATGTGGATTTGAAAGATTATTCAAAATATGGTGCATCATGGTATAAAATGACAACTTTGGGGAAGTCCAAAACTGGTTCTCCTGCCAAGGTGATGTGGTATCTACCTATAATACCACAGTTTCAATGCTTGTTTACTAATCTGATAGATGCGAAGAATTTGAGGTGGCATGTAGAGGTTAAGAAAAATAATGATGGGATCCTACGACATGTGTCTGATTCCCCACATTGGAAGAAGATTGATTTATTGTACCTTGAATTTGGTCAAGAAGTCAAGAATCTAAGACATGGGCTTTGTACCGATGGGATGAATCTGTACGGGACATTGAGCGGCCAACATAGAACTTGTTTTGTTATGCTTGTTATATACAATCTTCATCCTTGGTTGTGTATGAAAAATAAGTATGTTATGTTGTCATTGTTGATATCAGGCCCTAAACAACCTAGAAATGATATCGACGTTTATCTTGAACCTCTGATTGATGACTTAAAGAAACTCTGGGGTGAAGGTGTGATGACCTATGATGTTTCACGTAGAGAGACATTTCATTTGCACGCTATGCTATTTTGCACTATTAATGACTTTCCAGCATATGGGAATTTATCTAGATACAATGCTAAAGGATCTAAAGCGTGTCCTATATGTGAAGAGAACACTGATTCAATATGACTAAAACATGGTGGCAAGGCTGTATATCTTAGTCATCGAAGGTTTCTTCCAAAATTCCATCCGTACTAAAGGCTGTGCAAAGCGTTCAATGAATGGAATGAGGAATAGAGTGTGCTCAAACCTATACCAGGGGATGTTGTTTATGAAAAAGTAAAAGACTTTGTCAATAAATTTGGTAAGAGATCACAATGTACCATGGCCACACAGAGTGACAAATCTTTATTCAAGAAATTTTTTAGATCTTCCTTATTGGAGCTCTTTGGCAGTCAGGCATTGTATCGATGTCATGTATGTTGAGAAAAATGTTTGTGATAGCGTCATTGGTGCTCTGTTGAATATACCAGGTAAGACTAAAGATGGGATCAAATCTAGAATGGACCTACGTGAAATGGGAATAAGGACAGAATTAACAGAAGTAGTTAGTAGTGATTGGAGAACATATTTACCTCCTACTTGTTACATGTTATCTAGAAAGGAGAAGAAAGCTTTTTGTGAGTGCTTGGTTAATGTTAAGGTGCCACAGGGTTATTCATCCAACATTCATAGATTGGTATCAATGAAAGATCTGAAGCTGATAGGTCTTAAATCTCATGATTTTCACACTCTAATGAAACAAATATTGTCCATGGAAATTCGATCTATACTGCCAAAGCATGTAAGGTTTGCAATCACCAGACTTTGTTTCTTCTTAACAGTCTGTGCAACAAAGCTATTGATCTTGAGACTCTTGATAAGTTGCAAAGAGAAGTGGTTGTTACCCTATGTCAGCTTGAGATGTATTTTTCTCCTTCATTCTTTGATATCATGATTCATCTTGTTGTCCACTTGACTAGGGAAGTGAAAATGTTGGGACCAGTTTTCTTGCATTAGATGTATCCTTTTGAATGATACATGAGTATTTTTAAAGGTGATGTTCAAAACCATTATCAACCCAAAGGGAGTATTTTGAGGGTTATGTGGCGAGAGAGGTTATGGATTTTGGTAATGACTTTTTGAGTGGTAATGATGCTCCTATAAATGACAAGAATATTGAGGAGTATTCTACAGGCAAAGGGATTTTAGGATCATGGATGAAAGTATTCAGCCATGAGCTGTTAGAACAAGCCCACTTGTATATTTTATACAACATCGACGAAGTGAGTGTTTATATCGAGGAACATACCAATTTCATTAAGAAATAATATCCTCGAGCCAATTCAGTGTGGCTTTCTAGAGATCATAACAAGACATTTATTAAGTGGTTTGAAGATAAAGTCTTACATCAACTATCTCAAACACCAAATAATATTGTTGAAAATATCAAATGCCTTGCCTTTAAACCAGAAATGAATGTTATGTCTTATGAAGGGTTTGACATAAATGGGTACTCATATTACACAAAGCATCAAGATGATAAGAGCATCGTCCAAAACAGTGGGGTCACCCTTCAAGTGTCTTCATTCTTTTTTTCCAATGCAAAGGATAAGAGTCCATGTGAAGCTAAAATGTCAATTACAGTGTCAATGAAGACATATGGGAGTTTGACTATGTAGATTTCAAAATTCCACTCTTTAAATGTAATTGGGTTGATAACACCAAAGGAGTTATAGTTGATGAATTGTGTTTCACATTAGTGAACTTTGAAAAGATTGGCTAGAAGGGTGAACCATTCATATTGGCATCACATGTGAAACAAGTATTTTATATCAATGATCTTGCAAATGAAAAATGGTCGGTTGTTCTTCATGGTAAAAGACAGTTCATTGAAGACCCTATAGATGAAGAAGAGCACTATGATAAGTATGATGACTCAAGTCCATTCTCAGTTGGGTTTCCAACACCAAATATTGAAGCTAATGATGACTTATATGTTGTCGGAGATCACACCAAAGAAATGTTAATTGATAAAAGATCATAGTATTAGAGGCATGTTTTTATTTTTTATATGTTTTTATATCGATATGAACTTTACAATGTTATATTATCTTCTAGTTATGTTAAATGTTAAATGTTACAATGTTTTTATTTTCAAATGGTTGACCATGAGTATGATGATTACCATGAGGGTGAGGATATCAATGAGGTGCCGCCTCACAATGTAAGTTTTAAAATATATCATATATATATCTATCTATATGTCCATTTATAAGTTATATACTATAAGTGTTTTTTTATCATATCAAATTTTAGGTTAAGGATGTACCTACTGAAAACCTTGAAACACTTGTTGAGAAGAATTTTTTTTTGAAAAAGTGAGGGGCATCACTATGATGAACAAGTTAATACAACAAAGGGGCAATGGACCAAAACTGGCTGTGGATTTTGATCATGAAGGAAATCTAGCTAGAGTGAACTACAACTCATTTATTTCATATCTTGGGGTTCTTACTTGTAGCCATTGTAGTCCTCATTTAGAATGTTCTTGGCATAATGTTCCTAAAGGGAAGAAAGACTTAATATGGAAACAACTATATGCGAGTTATTATCATTTGCAATTCTATTTTGCATAATACTAATTTTTAGGATATACTAGTCTATTAAATATATGACATTTTTTAGAGTATATTTGAACTGGATGAAAGCCTACATCATAAAAAGGTGATGCAGCATTGTGGGAGGGTCCTAAGGAACTATAACACAAATCTCACTCGACTATACATTCGAGATGTTGAGAATAAGAAGAAGTCAGTCACTGAGCAATGGAACTACCATGAACCAAAGGACTGGGAGGCATTTTTTTCCAGGAGAAATACTGATGAATTCAAGGTATTAACCAATTCTTATGAATTCTCCTATTCATGATTGACCTTTAGTGTTACTAACCAATTCAATGTGCTTACTAACAAAGCTATAGGCGATGCTCAAAGAGCAAGGTGTGCACTGAATGTGCATGACCACACGATGGGTCCAAGTGGCTATGTAGGCATTCGCCAAAAACTACTGGCTATTGTTGCTTCTGAGTCTGCTGCTACTCAGGAGACTGGTGAGTCCTATACTATTACTGCTGCACATCTGCCTCACCATGCTATGTGGATAGTTGGGAGGAAAAACAAGAAAGGAGATATAACCTAGCCCACAACTACTAAGGAGGCTGCAATAATGGTAAAATTCAACTCTCAGAGCATTCAATATTGATGATTGTTATGTTTACTTTCCAATTTCTATTGATGGCGATTAGCGGGAGCTTCATGAGCAGAGGAAGTAAGGCAAGTTCATCCCTGAGGGAACAAGGGATGAATTGACAATTGCTCTTGGTAACCTAGAGCATCCTGGACGTGTTAGGGATGCAGACACTGGTGTGGGCATAAAAGCGTTCTTTGGGCCATAACAACACAAACATGGGATTTTCAGAAGCTGAGGTAACCTATTCTTTTTTTAGAATGTTATTGCAAAGGGAATTCAATAATCAAAAGCTAGCATTTCTTTTATCCATGTATAGGTAGATGAGTTAATTGATAGGAGAGTCGAGGAAGCACTTGATAAGAGACTCCATGAAGTAATGAGCAAGTGGCAGACGTCTCAATCTACCACTCAGACAGTACTTGTGTCGTGCTGCTCTTCCCCTACAATAGAGGTGGTTGGGGGTAATCATGTATACCCACCACCTAGCACGTCTGTTGTAAGTATTTTTATGACATAGTAGCTAGTGTTTTCAAGATGATATGTTTATGTATATATGTATATAACATACTCTATGTAGATTTGTAGGGGTTGAGGTCATGCCATCTAAGATTCAAAAAAATCATTGTTACAGATGTCGAGGCATACCCACACCTTCCAGGGCACACGATTCATGGAACTCTAGTACATGATGGTTATGTTTGTGTGAGCCTGAGGCTTGTGTTCCCTCATTGGAGGAAGCATCCATTGCCATATGCGCACCCAGATGTTGACACCCTTGGTGAAGCAGAAGGTGGAGTGATATTGTGGCCCTAAACGGATGTCATCTATACTGATTATGTATGGTAAATTTAACATTACGTTAATATTTAGAGTGTATATACAAATCAATTGATATGAAATTATATATACAGGAGAAAAGGAAGAAACCTGCTACAGCTCCGCCCCCACCTCTACCTCCTTCTACAGTACCTAGTTGGCTTCCAAAGGACCTATACGACTCGATAGGTCCTAATTGTAGGGGTATGGCAATATGGACATGCAAACATAACAAATTGTGTCATATAAATGTTTATATTCCAGAGGATGTTGCAGGCCAATCATATGATAACACTATATTTATACAAGATATTTTGGAGTTGTTTAGGTATGATTGGCTGAATACATCTATAATAGTGCTATGGATATGGTGAGATCTTGTTTATATATCTATATACCTTGTTTTATATACGATGATCTAGTTTCTTATATATTAATGAATACGTAATATATGTTTTGCAGCCACCTACACAAGATCTGTGAAGACTTTTCGTTTACCCATGTGGGATTTCTAATTCCATCTTTGATTAGTCTTATAGATAAAGACCCTCTAGTAGTTACCTTATACTTCTCTGTTGCTTTTAAATATTTTGGTAAAAAAAAGAAGAGTGTGATAATAGCTCCATTCAATGTTAAGTAAGTTTACTTTGCTTATATAATAGCTCCATTCTGTTAAGAAAATTACATTATATTTTGATTTTGAGCTATATATTTTTAACTTTCTTATCTCTAGTGGTAAGCATTGGGATTTACTGGTTATTGTCCCCAAGACATTGACTGTTTATTATTAAGATTCTATGGGGAAGCAATTAGGCATACATGGACACATAATGAAAAGGCCATTATTCACGTGAGAAATTTTTCATATTTATATTCGTTAACATCTATTATTACATTACTATTTGGTAATGCAATTTAATTTGTTACATTAACATGTAGGACTTTAAAAGATTTCAAAAGAGTTGGAGGAAATGTGTGCAAGATATAGGACAAACTGTTAGTTTGGGAAAATGTGAAAGTAGTTTCTTGACTCCAATGCATATATTATTTATGTGAACTATGCTTGTTTTTATTTATTAGCATTTTGTATGTTGAAATTTATAGTATGCTAAAAAAGACAACAGCTGGGCATGTGCATACTACGTGATGTGATATATGGACCTGATTGTCAGATATGCTGCATTGGATATCGATAACATACAATAGGTATTTTATAGTCTCATTAGATAATATGAAATATATCAATATTATTAATAATATATATTATATAGTCTCATTAGATAATATGAAATATATCAATCTTATTAATTATATATACATCATTCTCTTTGCAGGCACTTAAAACTAGTGACTTCATTACAGGTGAAAAGTTATTAGATGTGCATATTCCCTATACGATGGAACATTTAGATGATATAAGAGAACAATGGGCAAAAGCCTTAGAAGAACTGGGAATTTTTTATTATCAGTGGAATACTGATGATGACGATGATAATGATAAAGAATGACATTTCTAAACTTTGATGTCATACTATTTTTCTGTATTTGATGACATGTTAAACTTTGAAAGACACACTTATATATACATGTCTGAATGAATTTTGAATTGTCTTATCTATATACATGTGTGTGAATGTGCTTCTACATGGGTATGAATGTGAAAAGAGATGAATGAATGGATGTGCTTCTACACTACATGTGTGTGAATGTGAAAAGATATGAACGAATGGAACTACAGGTTGCTACATGTGTGTGAATCATATGAATGAATTAAATGTACTTATACATGTGTGAATCACACGATCTATATATAATATTGTCCATCTTGTTAACATTGAGGGTTTGTGGCATGTTGTTGGCTGAAATCAGAGGATGTTGTAACCTGCAGTTCATAACTATAGGTTTTGCATCCTGCAGACTAGCCAGACAACAGGCCCACAAGCTGATCAGAAAAAAAAGCAAAACATCATCATCGATTAAAAGTAAAAAACCAACAATGAATGTACAAATCATCAGTTAACAATAGGAACCCATTGTCTTTTGTACTAATGGTGTCGATTATTTTTTAGTTACAAAAAACCATCAATATTGGAGGTCAACAGAGTCAGTTATTTATAAGCAATCGAAAACTATGGTCTAACTGGGGGCCAATTTTTTTTTTGTTCAGGGTGGATAATGGCATCCGTTTTGGGTGAAGAATTGACGCCTATGGTACCATTACTGGAGGTTCTTTTTTTTGTTGCAATCAGGGATGGCAATAGGTCATAAGTTTTGTAACTAACACTTAAGACATCTACTTTTAGTGTTGCCCACATGGGTGTCACTTGAAAACCAACGTCAAAAGGCTTATTTAACCGATATCAAAGGTGATATTTGTACTAGTGCCAATACATATCTTTTAAGTTATGATACATTTTAGTACTCCCTGGATGTATTGCATACATGGATGAATGAGCTTCCTACATAACTATCTTTCTTAAATCATTGGCATCATGTACTACCATCCTACCATGGTAACAGACTACCTCATCCTCTGACTCATGGAAACCATCTTGTTTCTCACTACCTTACTCTGACCTGATCTGCTAAATCATAGTAATAGCATGTTATCCATCTTTAATATGTTGTCTCAGAGTAGGTTTCACATGCATCTCGGCCATCAATACAGCTAATAAAGATACTTTTAATTATATATTTATTTGTCTCAAAGAGGAAAACATGTCCCGTTTAAAGCACATTAAAGAATTCAACTGTGCTTTATCTATGGGTCTACTTAGTACATCTGCCACTACATTATATTTTCCTAGATAATCAATTGTATACTCATAGTCCTTGATTAATTCCATCCAGTGGTGTTGTCTCATATTCAACTCGTGTTGTGAGAAGATGTACTTTAAGTTTTTATGGTCTATGAAAATCTATCATGTTTCTCCATAAAGATAATGTCTCCAAATCTTCAACTCATGGACCACTAAAGCTAACTCTAGATCATGCGTCGAATAATTCTCCTCGTGTTTCTTAAGCTGTTGGGAAGCAAAAGAAACTACATGATCACTCTGCATCAGCACACATCCTAAACCATTCTTAGAGGCATCACTGAAAACAATGTATCCTTTTCCCCGCTTAGGTAAAACCAACATGGGTGCACTAGTCAACCTTTCTTTCAACAAATAGAAAGAACATTGACACTTGTCATTCCAGACAAAAGAAACTTCCTTCCTGGTCAACCTAGTTAGGGGTAATGCTACAGAACCGAAGTCTTTAATAAACCTTCAGTAGTAACCTTCCAGACCTAAGAAACTATAAATCTCAGTTGGTGTTTTGGGTTGTTCCCACTCTAAAATAGACTCCACTTTTTGTGGATCAACACAAATTCCTGAAGTAGATATGATGTGTCCTAGAAAAGACACTTCTGATAACCAGAACTCACACTTGCTAAACTCATCATATAGCTTGTGTTATCTCAACAAAGTCAAGGCTTGACGAAGGTGTTGTTCATGTTGTTGACCATTTCTATTGTATATCAGGATGTCATCTATGAAGACCATGATGAACTGATCAAGGAATGGCTGGAAGATTCTATTCATCAGCTCCATTAATATAGATGGTACATTAGTTAGTCCAAATGATATAACTACAAACTCATAATGATTGTACCTTATCCTAAAGGCTGACTTAGGTATGTCACTCTCCTTGATACGTAACTAATGATATCTTGACCTTAGATCTATCTTAGAGAGCACTGTTGCACCATGCAACTGGTCAAATAGATCATCTATCCTTGGCAGAGGATATTTGTTCTTTATAGTCACCTTGTTAAGTTGTCTATAGTATATGCATAATCTCATAGACCCATCCTTCTTTTTAATAAAAAGAATTGGAGCACCCCATGGCGAAGTACTCGGTCGAATGAAACCTTTCTCAAGTAACTCCTGTAACTATTTCTTGAGTTCTGCCATCTCAGCAGGGGCCATTCTATAAGGTGTTTAGGTTATGGGTTGTGTACCCAGAATTAGATTAATCTCAAAATCAATCTCTCGATGTGGAGGAAAATCTGGAAATTCTTCAGGAAACACATCCTTGAATTCCCTAACAACATGAACTTTAGGAAGACTAGGACTTTCTACTTTGGTATCTACCACATGTGCCAAGAATGCTTCACATCCTTGTCGCATCAGTCTCTCATCTACCATTGATGAAACTAGATATGTTGGAAGAATCTTTCTGTCCCCCTAAAAGACCCATGTCTCATCAATGTCTGCGAACAAAGCTTGCTTAGAACCACAATCCAAGACAACCTTATACTTTTCTAGGGTATCCATCTCAAGAATTACATCAAACCCATACATCTCAAGTGGTATAAGATCCATATGAATGTTGTGTTCTAAAAAAGAAAGAACACAGGGAGAACATACCTCATGCAACACTACAGATCTGACTAACGAAGTTTCTAATAACAAATTATCTACTCTATGACTGACAGTCATATTGCAGTCATGAATCACTTCTCGAGTGATAAAGGAATGTGTAGCACCCGGACCAATCAAAACAGATACGAAGCAGGATGAAGACATATCAGAATGAAACAATTCCATCTGACCTATCACAACATGTGGATTGACTACTACCTCTAGTTGATTCATAGTATAGAATATTGTCATTGCCTGTTGCTGACTCCATGCTCTGTTGTTTGGAGCAGATGAACCTGTTTGGGATGCCTATACACATCCTCATGTGCCACTACTAAATTGTTGCCTCTGAGAGCCTTGTTGACTCTACCTCAGTGGTTGGGTTACCTCTGTGTCTATAATTGGACATTCTCTTATCATATGTCCTTCCTTCCCACACTTGAAGAAGTTTATGTCTTGCTGTGGTCTAGATGGTCCTGTAACTGACATTGATGTCATACTATGGGCTCCACTTGGTAGAAAACTATAGCCTCTACCCTTGCTTGATGTCCACTGCATCCGTGCATTGAACCTCTATGGTGCTAATGGTGCAGGAAACCTTGGTTTCTTGAAACTTCTAGACCTTTTTCCCAGAAACTAGGCAGGTCCTTTCTACTATTTGCCTAATGTTTCTTAGTCACAGACCTCTCTATCCTCCTAAATGATTCTACAAAGGTGGCATACCTCTCTCTATTCTCTAGAGAAGATACAACTATAGATAAATCAGCATTCAGACCCTTCTCAAAATGCAAAATCCTCTCCTCTTTAATAGCCATTTGTGGATAAAATCATAGAAGCTGCATGAACTTAGCTTCATACTCACTAATATTCATTGGTCCTTGTTTAATCTGTTCAAACTGTGAGATTTTCTCATCCAGATAAGTCTTGGGAAAGTATCTACTAACAAACTCACATCAGAACTCCTCCCATCTGACCTCAACACCTGGTCTTTTCCCTTCTTGAATGGCTAGCACTTCCTTTTAAAAGGTACACAGCATGCCTAACTTTCTCAATTTCTGGGATGCTAAGGATTCTAAAGGATTTTCCATCTTAGTGAGCCATGAATTTGTGTATGTTGGGTCAGCTGTACTAGCATATTCAGTGGCTCCTACCCAGCATAACCGCTCAAAGGTCTTACCAGACCCATGTCCCTCATTGGGAACTGGTACCCTAGGTGTTGGTGTTGGCATCCGGTCTGCCATATGCATTTTTTTGGTCATGAACTACCCAAAAAGAGCATGAAAGGCTAGGTTTTCTAGCATGGCTTGATCAAGATGGGGATTCTCAAGCATTGATTCCTCTCTAGCCTGCTCCCTTGCACCTCCTCCTAGTGCAGCAACACTGCTCTCAACAACATGTTCTTTGTGTGCTCCAGTCATCTTTCAACTTCTTCTTCTCCTATATGAGCAGAAGGCACTATAAGATAAACTGGAGGACACTAGAACAGACTCAACAACCTTAATCCTATGTCTCTGTAGACTCAGTGAACCTTAGGCTCTGATACCAAAAACTTGTGACGACCGCTATCAAACCGACAGCCAAATCACACAATAATTACATGGAATAACCATTAGCAGTAGATTAACGAAAATCACTAAAAATTAAAACCATTTTGTAAAGAGATCCATTTCTAGGAAACTCTTTAAGAAAGAACCAAAGCAATACATACATAATGGTTCACATTGTACATACATTGTACCATCTCATCTCAAGGATATCATATACCAGTTGCTTTGCCCAAACATATACATAATCAACATAAAACATCGAGGTATACAAGCCAAAATCTTGGATCGTTTATAAAACCATTACGTACTAACTCCCAAGGACCTAAGAGTACAGAGACAACACATAGGACTTCTATCTACAAGATATGACAGAAAACACACTCAACCTGAGCTATTACAATTGTATTGTTGTTTCCTCCTTCTATAGTATGGTCTCTGCCTCCTTATCCGCATCCACCTAAAAATGTTGGGACCAACGGGGTGAGACAAAAGTCCCAACAAGAGATATAACTCTCTGTCAACAATATTATTATCATAGGTAAACAATATAAAATTTAGCAGAGGATATCTTATATTAATAATCAAGATTGATCATTATATATAAGCAGAACATAGCAATATCTTCTTTTAAAGTAATGCAGCTATCTATGATAGAGCAATAAATCATCTATTCACTTTATAAGGAATACAAAGAACACATATTACATCTATCCATTTAAGATGTATAAAAGTAATGTAACATCAACCAATGTTTTTGTATTCAATCCTGATGCAAATATGCTACACGACTGATTACATATTTACAATCACACTTATGCCCTGAGGCGATGAGGTATACTGCTCATTCTCCAACCGACCACTGCTTAGTCAAAATTGGTACCATACAAGGCCAAAGGAAGAGCCGACTTCCAAGGCCTCACCTGTCTCGATCAGTACGAGACCACTGGAAGTGACATCACATGTCAAACTACAATTATATTGCTAGGGTATAGTGGCATCTTCTCTATAGAGTTACAACCACATCATGCACTCTCTTCGGGGAGAGCACACAGCAACCCCGATATATTCTCTTTGGGGAGATCACAGAGCAACCCCAGTATATTCATATTGAGTCATGGCACATAGCCATACTCTTATGATGATGAGGGAAAGATCACACAGCAATCCCTATTTGGACGTAAGGATATTTTCACCCATCACCCCCACATATTAAAAAAAATGCACTCCGACTTAAACTCATTTCACCATTCAACAAATTCTGACACTGAATGGATCTATGGCCAGGGCAACTACATAATAAGGTTTCACTTGATTAATTAGGTGCATTACAGTATCTTTTAGCATCAAACAAGTTATACACATGAAATATAATAGATACTACAAAGAAAGGTGGAATACATTTATCAAGTACTATCATAATCTTTGGAACACACTAAATGCATAACACTCGGGATCTCAATCCCTTATCACATTACTAGGAATTCTCATCCCTTGACATTATCATCATCGTGATTGCTAGATCTGGGTATTCAAACCCTTAGTTCATCACTAAACATTGTCACCTCTTATTAGGTAACTATTACCTCTAGGTTCTCAGACCCATGTTTACATTATGCTTGTTGCACAAGTATTTCACATGGCTCACAAGGCCCATTTAATCTGTATCATATGAAACATCACAGCTCATACCTGGCTATGCTCATCATCTCATGATACCTGCATGGTTAGTATTTCATGATAAAAACAATATAAAGTACATATCATCACCATGTAATATAAGAGAAATACAACCTTCCCATTATTAGGGTTAGGGTTTCCCTTTTTAGCCGATTAGGGTTTCAAGTTCATATTATCAAGAATCAAAACCCTAATTCATATCTCCACACATATTAGGAGCATACATTGATATCATAAATATTCAATCATACTTGTTTATTCTCATCATTTATCATTAATTGATTATCACACTAAGTATTAGTTTCTCTCTCATCCTCATTAGGATATTGATTACATCATACTTTACTAAGTTGGCTCAAACCTTTTCTCAAGGTTCATTGGCCTACACTTATCAAAATGCATTAAACTCTTTACATCTTAATGTATCATTTGACATAACACACTTCATGTGTTACTCAATCAAGTATATCGGATTTGAGGTGCTTACGTCCATATTTGTTATGAGATTCTTCCACCATATTGGGAAAGAGGTGTGTGCTTACCACCATATCGGGAAAGAGGTGTGTGCTTACCATATATCGTCCAAGAGGTGTGTGCTTACCACCATATCATCCAAGAGGTGTGTGCTTATCACCATATCATCCAAGAGGTGTGTGCTTATCACTATATTGTCCAAGAGGTGTGTGCTTATCACCATATTGGGCAAGAGGTGTGTGCTTATCACCATATCGGGCAAGAGGTGTGTGTGTGTGTCACTTATATCGGGTTACTCAAGTGTAGGATTTTGCATATTAGGTTAGACCCTTATGTTCATACCTTTTCAAACCTTCAAAGTATCAACCTACCATGTGTTGAGTGACAGTCTAGACAACTGGTTAGTCCTTTTTCAACCAACCCAAATGTACAAAACGATAGGAGTGTGGGGTTCTAAGTTATAACAGATTTCATATCACCAAATTGGGTTTCATTACCATATCGGGTTAGAGGTCCTTCAACCCTATATCAGTTTGTGCCATTATGATGTCATCATCATCAAGCTCTAAAATTTCGTCCCTTACTATTCTAGTTCATGGACAATAGTCCTATGCAACTATTAGAACTCATATATTCATCAATTATTCAAGAAAAATTGAAATTGAAAGTAGATCAACAAGTATAGCAAGATTGAAGGTGAATAATAACATGATTGGGTTCAATTTATACAACCCACCTCAAGAAAAACTTCAAAGCTCCAAGCTCCAAAGATTCACATTCCTATGATTGAAGATGAACTTATCAAAGATCCAACACTTGATCACAACTCCTCTATATGCAAAGAATCACCATAGATAAGAACTTGGTGAAGAAGAAAAGAAAGGAAGAATCACAACCCAAGATTCATGCTTCAACCAAGGATGAAGATGACCATGGCTACACCTTAAGCTTAAGGATCGAGGTCCTCCTTGCTCCTCAACTACTATGCACAATATCTAAGAGAAAGAGAGTTGTAGGATTTGAAAAGTTTCACTAGTAGGTGAAAGGAGTGGTATATATAATTGAGGCTCATGAGAGAGTGTATAAGAGGTGTCATCACCTTATACTACTAGGTGACACATGTACATGCATGGGTTGACACATGTACATGCATGAACACATATTTTTCTTGACATGAAAAACTCTTGGAGATAATCTAGGGATAAGATTTTGGCCATTAGTTGTCTTGTTGAACAAGATATTTCAACCCAACATCACTTTATTCACAAACCAATACAACTTTTCCAAGGAAAGTTGTAAACCAATATACATCACCTTCATGAGGTGCTTAACTCATAATGGCCTTTTCTAAGAGTTTACAAAACGATATGGGACTTCCTCTATGTCTTCTTGGCCAATCGTTACTCCCATATAATCTCTATAACTCAATAAAACTCATTTTAGGGTTTCAACTATACAACTCCTCTTGGTCTTTTCATCACCAAGAATAACATCACTCAAATATGATTCAAACATAGTGCCTCTTTATTTCTCTCTCCACTAGATGATTCTAAGAGAGTGCAGGGACACTCTAGAGGTGGTAATTTGCATATCAACCCTACATTTTTGGTAAGTTGCAATTTACACCCAAACTATCATATAATGCACAAACAGTTTGCAAATAAGCTCAAACTTGAAAATTAAACTCTCCTTGAGTCTTAATTACTTTTAAAAAGATTAAAAAAAGTTTATAAATAACTTACTTAAGCAAAACTTCCAAGTTTATGCCATAACCCAGGCCGGGGATGTTACAACATGGTTGTCTTACATCTTTTATTATGCCTTTGGGAGTTTGAGTCGTACCACTCAAAATTCAACTGAACATCGCTTGGTCGCAATCAATTCCATATAGGATCTAGAAAGAGTCAGACTCCAAGATCTTATCCATACTCAGTCAGTACGATTCTGCACCGTAGTGACATATAGTCAAACTACAAAACAGTGACATATAGTCCTGTAACTAGCCCACCTTGGTATAGGTCATGGCGCTAGCATCTAGGGTATTCAAACACAATCATTGAGGTACAACCATAGTTGTCCTCTAATCACATCATGTTATAATCACAGAGACCCAATCAAAGTTTTTCTCAAAAAGTGGGTTAAGTATGACCACAGTCACCCTCCTGAAACACTTGGTTTCAGGATGATAAGCACCCCGCATACTCAATAGTATGTGCTCCGAGTTTCCCTTAGGAATACTCATTTCACCATCCAGCAAGTTTCTGACACCAAAGATGGTTCTATGGCATAGGGCACTACATGATTAGAGTTTCAGTTGATTAGTTATCTCCAATTGAGTAAATTAAGGCAGCATCAAACAAGTAGACATACAAACCCTAATTAACTTCTAGCAAGAATATAAGAATTACAACTTCAAAAGATATAAAATGTGTGAAACATAATTTCTCATCTCATCATCACATGGTACTATTCACTTGCCATTCATGAGACTACACTAGTCATCATACTATAACAAGATATAAATCCTTTTCACAATATCGCAGGGTATTAACCCTTATCAACACAAGAGGATTACACCTCATTCAGGGCTCAACCATGACCAAAGGTCATTATGACCATCATAATATTCCCTACAAGATCATCATTATTATTCCATGCCTTATAGCAAGGCTCAACAACATCACTTACATATAATACACCATATCAGCAGAATAATGCATTAATGAGCTAGGAGATATTCATAAACCATCATAGAAGGGTTATATTAACATTAAGAATATTTCTTTATTACATCAACATGCAAGTAATCTAGATATGATTAACCCTCATCATATTCATAATGTACATGTTTAGCATAAGAAAGTATCAACCATGTGGCTATGATAACCACCAATTAACACATTAAGGTTATGATCATATTAAGGAGGTTATTTCACCATCATGCCATCATATAAGAAGGTTAAACATGAATACTCATCTTTATATATTTGCATTATAGTTAGGTTCAACAAGATAAGTTATATTAATGTTACTAATCAACACTCATACCAAAACCCTAACTCACAGCATCCCCATTGCATCATGGATGCATAAGGTGAAGCATCACCATCACATTCCATACTATTCTCAAGTATGAACCCACACATAAATCAATGTGCAACCATCGAGTTATAGCATACTAGGGTTTCAACAACAATAAGAGAGTACTCAATGATTGTATTAATCATTCAAGGATTATTCATACCCAATTACCATCATTTAGTTATATTAAAGCTAGGTATAACAGGCTAAACCTCATTAAGGTTACCCATTAATTCATTATGGTGATTATAAATCATAATCATATGAGGGAAAGGGTAATACTACAAGTTTAAGGGATTGAACCATCAAATTCTCATCATCAGAATCATAACATTACACTACACACTTCACCCAAAATAATGGGAATATTGAGGCATCAACGTTTAACCATTAAATGTTGAAAAGGTAAAACCATTGGTCATTTACATAAGTAAACATCTTGAACAAACCACCTATGAAGTCATTGAGTTGTGCTCTAGAAAGAGTCACCATCTAACCCTAGACATCCCTTGATTAACAACATAAAAAGTTCCATTAAGAGTAGGGTAAAACCCACAAGTGATTGTTTATTTAAAACAAGGCATCAGTAAACGAGCTTCTTAAGTTGATCTCATAAAGGAAACCATTGAAATCACTTTATTAGGACCAAAATATTACATTTAGGCATCATTCCAATTTATTGGATGAAAAAACATTAGATCTTAACCATTAGGTTAAGTTCATATATTAAAACCATCAATTGGAGTATAGGTCCGACCATTGCATCAAATGACCCAAGAAACCATTGGTTTAAGGCTTAATTGATGCTACAACTACATGCTTAACTCACCATAGGTTGTGGATACCTGATCCACCATCAGTAGTGACCATTAAGAAACCATAAGTTGTTAGATCAACACTATATTCAGTAAACACCATCGAATATCAAACTAATATCACCATTGATTGATAGCACCATTAGGGTACTTAATTGTTAATCACTAAGATTCTAGTTAAGCCAACACGTGACCTAAGGGGTGAACTTTAGTTGACACCCATAGTCACCACCATCAGTTGTCATGAAGACAACACCATTGGTTGTTGCAATGGTACCACCATTGAGTCATGTGTTTGTAGAAGAACTCAACTTTAAACCCTAAAATTGACCATTGGTTGATAGGTGTTTAGCACCATCGGTTATCAAACCAACCTGATCCAAGTCATATTATACCTTAGAAATAACATACACACGATCACAGGTTCATATAGAACTGAAATCAGAATAGGGAACATTATAAAAATTGAAATCCAAGTCAAGCATGGCTTTTTAGTGCATGGATCATCATTTAAAAGCAAGAACATGAGCTAGCAAGCTTATGGTAAGAAATAAACATAGAGAAAGTTATAAAACTTACCTATAATTAGAAGATAAAATCTCAAATAGAAGAATACATGAGTAGGTAGGGTATAAAATCCAAGAATAAGTTGTGAACTAGTCCATCCAGCATCGTTCTTCATCAAATGAGCAAACCCTAAGCATAAGGAGCAAGAAAGGTAGGGTTTTAGAGCTTTAGAGCAGTTTCTACCATGGAACAACAAGGTTACGACCTAGAGAAATGTAGGAGGAAGGATAAAAAAGAAATAAATAGAGGAAAGAAGGGGATTCTTACTCTTTTTAGTCAAGATCACTAGAAGGAAGCTTTTTGAACCCTAAAAGGTAGTCAATTGCAACCCTAGATGGTTTTTCCCCTAGAAGATCCCCACTTTCTTCTTCCTTGGATAGAAACTTTGTAGAAGAACAGAGGGAGAACGAGTTTTGTAGGAGGAGGAAAGTGTTGGAGAGCAAATGGTTCGTTTGGGTGCTTAGGGATAAGTATATAAAACTTTAAGATAAAGAAAAAGAAAAACTCGAAGTTCTAGTATCTTTCCAAGTGTCCATGGCCTTAAACTATCAAGAATATACAAGAACACTCACAAGAAACTACCCCACATATCATAGAGACATGCTTATCACTAATTTCTTGAATTTCCAAGCAAAACAAATAAATCATTAGTTGATAGCTCCTAAAGGTAGCTCATCCATAAAGGCGTAAACCCTAAAATACCCTTAGAGGAAACACCTTCAAACCAAGGATTAATCAGGAGCCCCATGGCTCAAAAGATCAATAATGATAAGATAACATCTAAGAAACATAATTAATGTGAAAAATTGCAAAGGAAACACCTTGATTGGGTAAATTGTAGAAAAGTCCAAAATGTACATGAAATTCAATAACTTGCTCAAACAGTGTCCAAATTGGACCAAATTTGAAACTTAAGCTTGTTTTATGATTTCAAAGCATATCACAAGGTTATATTAGGGTTCTAAAAATTCAATTATGATAATTAAGCTTGTTCAACACTTTAAGTAAGGTTAGGGGTCTCACACCTTGGATGCCTCCAACTTCTCCTACTTGTTCCTTGCTCGAGTCCCCCTCCAAATGGTCCCAAATATGTCATGATAACTTTCCCAAGATGGCTTGGGGTCATATATATAAGAATGAGGCCGTTACATTTGCGTTTGAGTGAAATCTATTGGTGACACAACATGTTGGATGGCCAACACGGTGTGTCTGATGTGATAAATGAAGTTGAACTACCTTGATCGATAATGACACTATGTGTTGGTTGGCCAATACGGTGTGTTGTTGTAGTCTAGGGAGTTTTGAACAAGTTTTGGAAAGTCACAAAACGTGTCTAAATTCAACATTGTGTGTTTTTACAGTTCAGGGAGTTTTGGATCAAATTCTAGACTGGGACACGCCATGTCATTTTCTAGACACGACGTGTCTACACTGGACACGGCATGTTCTTTTATGGACACAACGTACTACTGTCAGTTTTAAACAACATTGATTTTATAAATTTCTAGATGATTGGGGAATGTGTTGATGGATTATATGATGATATTTTCACCTCATTTTGATGTTGAAATGTGGTACCTACAATCCAAACCATGGAGCAAGTAAAGATAACAATAAAGTGGAAAATCTAGCATCATTAAGAGTGATTTTTACGTGAAAATGATTTAGAAATGTAACCAAATTAGTCCAAAATATGATACCAAATACGCACATCAGCTTCCCAGAAGCAAAAGATGAAAAAGAAGTTTGATCACTCATTTCAATGCTCCATTGGTAGTGATTATTGACATGTTTTCTATAACTAGTAAATGTATATGTGTCATGCATGTAAACATACAATCAATTCAATTTACACCATAAAATATGACACAAATAAATCAAATGTATATATAGTGATGTTCTATGAATATGGTATAAAACTAAATAATGTTGGATTTTGCATTTTTCATTTATTTATATATAAGTAAATTAAAACCCAATGGACATGTAAAGAAGATCATTTTACAATGGCTTGTATTTATGAATATGATTTGTTAATCCAAATATGTACAAATATTTATTACTTCATGAGATAACTATAAATGCTAATATAATAATCATTATTAATTATTTAGCATTTTAATTTATGTCAAATGCAATACAAATTACATTTTTTAAGCATGACTAAAATTTGACTTTAATTGACAAACGTGAAGACACATGCAAACTGAAGGGTAGAATAGTTATGTCTTAATAAGGAATACCATAAACATATGAAACAAGATTTTATTAGTAAATATTATAATTTGACTTGATTGTTTCTTAAAGAAATGTCAGTAAGATAAATAGAATGTATGTGTACAATAAATTATTTAGACTTTTTTAATCTAATGACTGTGATGAATAAGTAATGCTTGTTTTCAATTTTTTAAATTGTGTAACACACATAAAAATGTCATCTTTATGTGTCAAATTGGCATCCATCCATAAATCTTATATATACATTCCATGCGCATGACATATTTTTTTAATCAAAAGAAACCTCAGAAAAAAAAATCAAATTGAAGAATAAACATTATACACATCAAAAAATAAATCACGACCGAAAGCATTATTTTATAGCTTCTATGAGAGTTTATTATATTTTTGAAAAATAATTTAAATAAGTGTTGAATATGTAATTTTCACTAAGATATCACTTGTAAGTTCCTTGGATACAACAAGGTTATTACTCAACCAATGAAGAGAAAAAAAGACAAAATATGAGAGGAGATATTGAGATAATTGGGAAAGCATTATCCGACAAGAGAGAAAATACATTAAAGAGAATGAAAGAGAGAGTGTTCATCGAGGTAAAGATTTCCTACTCATGTATCATGGTATTTTACATAAGATCATGGTGTAAAATAACTTGGGTGGAAAAAATTGTCATCATCATCATCTAAGCTTCAGCCATGATCAAGATGTAAAGATTAAAAATCTCTCTTTATAATATCTTCCCAATTTAATTTAGGTATGCCTCTACTTCTTTTAATTATGCTTGACCTAGTATCCTTATTTTGAATAAGTTTACTTGTTGGTCTACACTGCACATGCCAATATCATTTTAGTCGGCCTTGACACAACTTGTCTTCGGTGCTCACCGCCCCCATTTTTGTAACATCCCTAACCTGAGTTATGCCATAACCCTGGAAGTTTTGCTTAAGTAAGTTATTTATAAACGTGTTTTAATTTTTTTGAAAAGTAATTAAGACTCAAGGAGAGTTTAATTTTCAAATTTGAGCTTATTTGCAAATTGTTTGTGCATTATATGATAGTTTGGGGGTAAATTGCAATTTACCAAATAAGAGGGGTTATATTGCAATATATCACATTTTGAACGTGCCTCAAGTGCTTTAGCATCATAATAGAGAGAATTATGTTAATTTGTGGCTTGTGGAAAGCCTAGTTCCAAGTTGGAGCTTGTTTGAATAATGCTTGTGCCTTGTGTACCAATTTTGGTGCAAATTGCAATTTACCCAAAATGTAGGGTTGATATGCAAATTACCACCTCTAGAGTGTCCCTACTCTCTCTTAGCATCATCTATAGGATATATAAATAAATAGGAACCGTGTTAGAATCATATTTGAGTGATGGTATTTTTGGTGATTAAAAGACCAAGAAGAGTTGTATAGTTGAAACCCTAAATTGAGTTGTATTGAGTTAAAGAGCTTATATTGGAGTGCCTATAGAAGCCATAGAGGAGGTCCCATATCATTTTTTCAACTATTGGAAAATGCCACAATGATTTAACCACCTCAAGAAGGTGATGGATATCGGTTTACAACTTTCCTTGGAAAAGTTGTATCAGATTGTGAAAAAAGTAATGTTGGGTTGAAATATCTTATTCAACAAGATAACTAATGGCCAAAATCTTATCCCTAGATTATCCCCAAGAGTTTTTCATGTCAAGATAAATATGTGTTCATGCATGGACATGTGTAAGACCATGCATGGACATGTGTCACCTAGTAGTATAAGGTGATGACACCTCTTATACACTCTCTCTCATGAGCCTCAATTATATATACCACTCCTTTCACCTACTAGTGAAACTTTTCGAATCCTGCAACTCTCTTTATCTTAGATATCATGCATAGTAGTTGAGGAGCAAGGAGGAGCTTTAGCCTTAATCTTAAGGTGAAGCCATGGTCATCTTCAACCTTGGTTGAAGCATGATTCTCGGGTTGTGATTCTTCCTTTCTTTTCTTCTTCGCCAAGTTCTTATCTATGGTGATTCTTTGCATATAGAGGAGTTGTGAACAAGTCTTGGATCTTTGATAAGTTCATTTTCAACCTTTGGAACATGAATCTTTGGAGATTGGAGCTTTGAAGTTGTTCGTAAGGCGGGTTATATAACTTGAACCCAATCATGTTATTATTCACCTTCAATCTTGCTATACTTGTTGATCTACTTTCCATTTCGATTTTTCTTGAATGGTTGATGATTTTATGAGTTCTAATAGTTTTATAGGACTGTTGTCCATGAACTAGAATAGTAAGGGACGAAATTCTAGAGCTTGATGATGATGACATCATCATGGCACAAACTGATATTGGGTTGAAGCACCTCTAACCTGATATGGTAAATATGGTGATATGAAATCCGTTATACCTTAGAACCCCACATCCCTATCATTTTGAACATCTGGGTTGGTTGAAAAAGGACTAACCAGTTTTCTATGTTGTCACTCAACACATGGTAGGTTGATACTTTGAAAGTTTGAAAAGGTATGAACATAAGGGTCAAACCTGATATGCAAAACCCTATACTTGAGTGAGCTGATATAAGTGACACACACACACACACCTCTTGCTCGATATGGTAATAAGAACTCACCTCTTGGATTATATGGTGATTAGCACACACCTCTTTCCTGATATGGTGGTAAGCACACACCTCTTGGACGATATGGTGATAAGCACACACCTCTTGCCCGATATGCTAGTAAGCACATACCTCTTGCCTGATATGGTGACAAGCACACACCTCTTAGATGATATGGTGATAAGCACACACCCCTTGGATGATAAGGTAATAGGCACACACCTCTTGAATTATATGGTTATAAGAACACACCTCTTGGATGATATGGTGGTAAGAACACACCTCTTGCCTGATATGGTGGTAAGCACACACCTCTTGCCTGATATGGTGGAAGCACCTCAAAACCAGTATGGAGGTAAGCACCTCAAATCCGATATACTTGATTGAGTAACACATGAAGTGTGTTATGTAAAATGATACATTAATATATAAATTTTTTAATGCATTTTGATAAGTGTAGGCCAATGTACCTTGAGAAAAGGGTTGAGCCAACTTAATAAAGTATGATGTAATCAATATCCAAGTGTGGATGAGAGAGAAATTCTAACATCCCTAACCTAGGTTATGGTATAAACCTGGAAGTTTTGCTTAATTAAGTTATTTATAAACTTGTTTTAATTTTTTTGAAAAGTAATTAAGACTCAAGGAGAGTATAATATTCAAATTTGAGCTTATTTGCAAACTGTTTGTGCATTATATGATAGTTTGGGTGTAAATTGCAATTTACAAAAGATGGGGGCAATTTACCAAAGATGAGGGGTTATATTGCAATAAGTAACATTTTGAACGTGCCTCAAGTGCTTTATCATCATAAGAGAGAGAATGATGGTAAGGGGTGGCTTGTGGAAAGCCAAAGTTCCAAGTTGGAGCTTGTTTGAATAATGCCTGTGCCTTGTGTACCAATTTTGGTGCAAATTGCAATTTATCCAAAATGTAGGGTTTATATGCAAATTACCACCTCTAGAGTGTCCCTAATCTCTCTTATCATCATCTATAGGAGAGTTAAATAAATACACACCATGTTTTAATCATATTTGAGTGATGGTATTCTTGGTGATGAAAAGGCCAAGAAGAGTTGTATAGTTGAAACCCAAGCATTTTGCATGTCAATATAAATATGTGTGCATGCATGGACGCATGTCAACCCATGCATGGACATGTGTCACCTAGTAGTATAAGTTGATGACATCTCTTATACACTCTCCCTCATGAGCCTCAATTATATATACCACTCCTTTCACCTACTAGTGAAACTTTTCGAATCCTACAACTCTCTTTCTCTTAGATATCATGCATAGTAGTTGAGGAGCAAGGAGGAGCTCGATCCTTAAGCTTAAGGTGAAGCAATGGTCATCTTCAACATTGGTTGAAGCATGAATCTCAGGTTGTGATTCTTCCTTTCTTTTCTTCTTCACCAAGTTCTTATCTATGGTGATTTTTTACATATAGAGGAGTTGTGATCAAGTCTTGGATCTTTGATAAGTTCATCTTCAACCTTGGGAACATGAAGTTTTGAAGCTTGGATCTTTGATGTTGTTCTTGAGGAAGTTTATATAACTTTAACCCAATCATATTATTATTCACCTTCAATCTTGCTATACTTGTTGATCTACTTTCAATTTCAATTTTTCTTGAATAATTGATGAATCTATGATTTCTAATAGCTGCATAGGATTGTTGTCCATGAACTAGAACAGTAAGGGATGAAAGTATAGAGCTTGATGATTATGACATCATTATGGCACAAACTGATATTGGGTTGAAGCACCTCTAACCTAATATGGTAATGAAACCCAATATGGTGATATGAAATATGTTATACCTTCGAACCCCACACCCCTATCATTTTGTACATTTGGGTTGGTTGAAAAAGGACTAACCAGTTGTCTAGGTTGTCACTCAATACATGGTAGGTTGATACTTTATAGGTTTGAAAAGGTATGCGCATAAGGGTCTAACCCGATATGCAAAACCCTACACTTAAGTAACCTGATATAAGTGACACACACACCTCTTGGATGATATGGTGATATGCACACACCTCTTGCCCGGTATGGTAATAAGCACACACCTCTTGCCTGATATGGTGATAAGAACACACCTCTTGCCCGATATGGTGATAAGAACACACCTCTTGCCCGATATGGTGATAAGCACACAGCTGGGCAATATGGTGATAAGCACACACCTCTTGGACGATATGGTGATAATCACACACCTCTTGGACGATATGGTAGTAAGCATACACCTCTAGCCCGATATGGTGGAAGCACCTCAAAACCAATATGGAGGTAAACACCTCAAATCCGATATACTTGATTGAGTAACACATGAAGTGTTATGTGAAATGATACATTAAGATGTAAAGAGTTTAATGCATTTTGATAAGTGTAGGCTAATGTACCTTGAGAAAATGGTTGAGACAATTTAATAAAGTATGATGTAATCAATATCCTAGTGAGGATGAGAGAGAAACTCATACTTTGTGTGATAATCATTTAATGATAAATGATGAGAATAAACAAGTATGATTGAATACTTATGATATCAATGTATGCTCTTAATATGTGTTGAGCTATGAACTAGGGTTTTGATTCTTAATAATATGAACTTGAAACCCTAATCCGCTAAAAAGGGAAACCCTAACCCTAATAATGGGAAGGTTGTATTTCTCTTATATTTCATGGTGATGACATGTACTTGATATTGTTTTTATCATGAAATACTAACCATGCAAGTATCATGAGATGATGAGCAGCCAGGTATGAGCTATGGTGTTTCATATGATACAGATTAAATGGGCCTTGTAAGCCATGTGAAATACTTGTGCAACAAGTATAATGTATAGCTGGGTCTGAGGACCTAGAGGTAATAGTTACCTGATAAAAGGAGACAATGTTCAGTGATGAACTAAGGGTTTGAATACCCAGATCTAGCAATCATGATGATGATAATGTTAAGGGATGAGAATCCCCAATAATGTGATAAGGGACTGACATCCCGAGTGTTATGCATTCAATGTGTTCCAAAGATTATGAAAGTACTTGATAAATGTATTACACCTTTCTTTGTAGCATATGTTATAATTCATGCTTGTAACTTGGTTGATGCTAAAAGATACTATAATGCACCTAACTAATCAAGTGAAACCTTATCATGTAGTTTTCCTAGCCATAGATCCATTCAGTGTCAGAATTTGCTGAATGGTGAAACAAGTTTAACTCGGGGAGCATATTTTTGAATATGTGGGGGTAATGGGAAAAAATATCCTTACATACAAATAGGAATTGTTGTGTGATCTTTCCCTCATCATCATAGGAGTATGTCTATGTGCCATGACAAAATATGAATATATCGAGGTTGCTATGTGATCTCTCCGAAGAGAATATACTGGGGTTGTTGTGTGATCTCCCTGAAGAGAGTGCATGTTGTGGCTGTAACTCTATAGCGAAGATGCCACTATACCCTAGAAAGATAATTGTAATTTGACATGTGATGTCACTACCAATGGTCTGGTACTAACAGAGACAGGTGAGGTCTTGGAAGCCGGCTCTTCCTTTGACCTTTTATGGTACTGATGCTTTACGTAGCCGTGGTCGATTGGAGGATGAGCGGTATACATAATCTCCTCATGGCATAAGTATGATTGTAAATATGTAATCATCTGTGTAGAATATTTGATTAAGGATTGAATATGGAAACATTGGTTGATGTTACACTACTTTTCTACATTTTAAATGGATAGATGGTATATGTGTTCTTTGTATTCCTTATAAAGTGAATAGATGAT
Organism: Alisma plantago-aquatica; assembly: GCA_963693085.1. NCBI lineage: Eukaryota > Viridiplantae > Streptophyta > Magnoliopsida > Alismatales > Alismataceae > Alisma > Alisma plantago-aquatica. Next base: position 681,428,608 of record OY856410.1, on the reverse strand, counting down.
TTATTGCTCTATCATAGATAGCTTCATTGCTTTAAAAGATGATATAGCTCTATTCTACTTATAAATAGTGATGAATCTTGATTATTAATATAAAAGATCCTCTGATCAGTTTTATACTATTTACCTGTAATAATAATATTGTTGGCGGAGAGTTATATATCTCACTGGGACTTTTGTTTAACCCCATTGGTCCCAACATTTTTAGATGGACACGGACAAGGAGGTAGAGACCGTACTACAGAGGGAGGACAACTGTAACATCCCTGACCTGGGTTATGTACTAACCCTAGGTGTTTTGCCTAATTAAGTTGATTAGATGCTTGCTTTCATTTCTTTAAAAGTAATTAAGGCTTTTGAGGAACTTATATTTCATTTTCAGTCCTTTTTGAAAAATGTTGAAACATTGTTTTGTTAATAATGGACTAAAGTGCAAATTACCCAAGTAGAGGGGTTAACTTGCAAATTGCACATGCTAAGATGTTCCTCTGATGTTGAGACATCATAATAATGAATATGATGAAGTGATACAGTTTTCACAAGCTTGGGCATCAAGATATAGCTTGTAGAGCAATCCTTGTACATTAAAACCTAGTTTTGGTGTAATGTGCAATTTATCCAAAACCTAGGGTTTAACGGGTAAAATAACACCTCTAGAGGGTCTCTCATATTTCTTGTCATCACTTAGAGAAAAGAAAATGAGAGGGGCGCCTCATTTGAATTATCATGGAGGAGAGAGAATCTTGATGTTAAGATAATCAAGATTTAAGCACAAATGGCTCTTTAATATAACTTAATGCAAAAGAAAATATAATAATTATGGAGCCCTTCAACCAAAAGTTGGAGGATGAGTTTGCAATAGTTTTGAAAATATGTTTCCATGCTTGGGCACCAAAAAGATCTTGGTTGAAGTGGAATCTATTCACATTAATAATAATAATAATAATATAGCAATATCCAATTAAAGGATGGATATTAACAGATAACTCTTTAATATGTTTGGTTCCTTTTTCCTTTAAACCTTGGATAATGTAAGAGTTTTGCATGGTAATATAAGGTGGCCACGTATACAAAGGATGGAGGAAGTTGGTGGATATATTTGGGAGATAAAAGGAAATAACTATCTTTTTCCATTTTCCTTGAAAAACCCATAAATATATATATATATATATATATATATATATATATATGTATGTATCTCTTTTTCCAAAACACCAAAGGATCGTTTCCCTTAGTTATTTTCTCCTTCTCCTTGCTTTGACCAACCAAGGAGGAGCTATGTAGAAGAGGGAGGATGATCAAACCTGTTGGTAAGTTTGGATCATCATCTAACTCAAATTCATGGTGGAAACCATAATATAAGGTTAGATTCATGGTTTTCTTTACACGATTTCCTTTTCTAGCCATCTTGTTCATCCAAAGATTGAAGGACATACCTTGGACAACTGCTGGAGATCAAACCACCATTAAATCTAGGGAGCTTGGAGCTCTGGATCAGTCCTAGAGGTGGGTTTGATAACTCTAACCCTTAAGCTTTGTTAATGCATCCTTCTCTCCTAAAATCGTTGGTTAATTCTTCTTCTTTAGATACTCTTGTGTTCTTGCTATAAATTCCGTGAAGAACAGCCCATGTTCTTGGTTGAACAGAGGTAGATGAAGGTGGCGTTAATTTTGATGTTTATCCAAGAAATTTGCTTTAGCAAACGTTCTCTTTTCTTGCTCAAACGGTTTACCAAACCGTTTGGGAGCAAACGGTTGCAAACTGTTTGATTGCAAACGGTTTCAAACCATTTGATTGCAAACGGTTTCAACCAAACCGCATAGAAGCAAACGGTCCAAGAATGTTTGGAGGCGTTGACCAGGAGTTGACCATTTGGAGGTCATCCAAACGATCCCAAGACCGTTTGGGGTCAGGTCATGACCAAATTGGATGATGGTTCAATGGATTCAAATCAATTAGACTCACATTGAATTATGTTGAAGGGTCATCAATTCCAAACCCTAATCCAATCGATTCAAGCCCTAATTGATGATCAATTGAGGGTCAATTGAGGGTCAAATCAGTTGAAGGTTGACCTAATTAACTCAATTGATGATTGGCTAACATATACATGATCGATTGAGGGGTTCAACATTGGAAACCCTAATTCAATTGAAGTGGTTGAGACACTTTTTGGTCCTTGCAGTTTTGAGGTGGTTTGGACCAAACGGTCTCAAGACCGTTTGAGTCCAAACAGTCTCAAGACTATTTGGGACCAAACGATCCCAAACCGTTTGGGCTCATGCGGTTTCAAGGTCGGTTGTGTTCATGTTGTTTCAAAGTTAAACTTGACCAAACGGTCTTCACCCCAGCTTTACCAAACGGTCTACACTCCTACTTTAGCAAACGGTCTTGGAGGTCTACTTTACCAAACGGTCTCAAGGGCAGACCAAGACCGCATGAAGGTCCAAACGGTCTTAGACTGTTTGGAGGTTTAGTGTGCAAGACCGTTTGAGGTCTGAGAAGGTTAAGATCATTTGATGCCTTAGTGGTCAAGATGGTTTGGTGGTTGATTAACCTAAACCCCTTGGGTAGTTAAAGTGGTTAAATAACCAAGTAATTAGTGGATTAAAGCATGATGTAATCAATGGTGATTATAATAAAGGAATCCTTGATGGGATAGAGTGATTAGTACTCTTTGAATGAGTAAGCCTTAATGATCTCAATAGAAATGACATAACCCATGATGTCAATGTTGAATTGACTTAGCCTATCAAGGGTGATGCTAATATCATCCTATATAGGATGAGAGAGAAAAGACTTCTTATATGAATGTTAATCAAGTAATGGACTCCCAATATGAATGAATACCTAATTAGTGTATGATCCATGATAGTAAGATCATGAAACCCTAGTTATGAAAGCTAATAAATCATAACCCTAATTGAGGGCATTAATGGAAGTAATCCTAATATATGATGATGGTATGATCTTAATTCATTGTAATGTGATACAATGTGAATAGTAAACCCTGATATAGGGTAATGTGATGTAATGTGAATAGCAAACCCTAATCTAGGGTAATGTGATGTAATGTGAATAGTAAACCCTAATCTAGGGTAATGTGATGTAATGTGAATAGTAAACCCTAATCTAGGGTAATGTGATGTAATGTGAATAGTAAACCCTAATCTAGGGTAATGTGATGTAATGTGAATAGTAAACCCTAATTCTAAATAAAGTGAAGAATTATGTGAAACCCTAATTCTGGATTATACTTTATAGCATGAAGCTCTATGGATGGGTAATGCAATGATAAGTCATTAACCCTAATTGAGCTAAGGGGATGATTAACCCCGAATGAATTGAAAAGGGAAACCTTAACCCTAGTAAGGGTATAGTGGTGCAACCCTTAAATAGTGATGCTATTAATGTTTTGCATTATGCTGATCTAAAATAGATGTATTTGTATTCATCTGTATTAATCATGCAGGTTTTATGGGATATTGAACATAGCCAGGTATGAGTTATGAAGCTTTGCTTATTAAAAGTACTTAGTGAGTTTGTAAGCAATGATATGATATGTTGCCTAGTGAGAGGTAACATAAGAGATTGATGGGTTTTATAAGCCATAAGAAATATATGCTACTATCATGTTTACACTGTCAAATTACTTGATGGTAATATGTTACTTGGTAACAAGTGTTTTGATGATTTGAGGGTTTGAACACCCATATTATTGAGTCATAATATTGAGATGGTTAGGGATTGAGATCCCAATGTTAACAAGATGTGAAATGAACTTGATACAAATAGTACTATTTCTTTATAGCAATTATTTTAATGGTTTATGTTTGAAAACATACTTGATGCTAAAAAAATGACATAATGTACTTAAATAATCAAGTATAATGATAACATGTAGAGCGCTGACCATAGATCCATCATTGTCAGAAGCTAAATGATGGTGAAATAGGTTTTCCAAAGGGAACTCCTGGAGAGCATACTTTTGAGTATGTGGGGGTTATGGACGTGAATATCCTTACGTCCTAATGAAGTAATTGATGTGAGATAAACCTTTAATCTCTCAATCCTTCATTATATGTATATGTCGGAAAGTTGTAACACTAATCTCCCAATGATGATGTTAATGCCGAATCGATGTGAGATAACTTGAAATCCCTCGATTGCGAAGAGAGTACAGCATGCCACTATAACTCTAATAGCGAAGCTGCCAGAATACCCTGGAAAGCTATTATAGCAAAGACACAAGATGTCCTGCATGTTGTACCTCACACTAACTGAGGAAGATGAGGTCATAGGAATCTGGCTCTTCTAATGACCTATGTATGGTACCGATTGCGATTTCATAATGGTCGGTTGGAGTATGAGCGGTATACCTCATCTCCTCAGGGCATAAGTATGTTTGTAAAACGTAATCAGCTGTGTAGCATATTTGCTTAAGGTCGAACTATGAGAAACAATGATTGATGATACATTGTTTAATATGTCCTAGTTGGATAGATAATATACATGTTCTTCATATTCCTTATTGATTGAATGACTTGTTACTCAATCAAGTTATAATTGAAATGATTGCATAGAGAATACTGCTCTACTTAGTTTATTTATTGAATTGCCTGTTGTTGAATATTTATAATTCTACTGCTCAGTATTATTCCTCTAACTGCAATAACAATGCTTCTGGCGGAGAGTTATAACTCTCGTTGGGGCAATTATTCAATTGTCTCACCCCCGTGGGATTAAATTTTTAGGTAATCGCCGAAGAAGAGGAAGAAACCCTTCAGTAGGTGAGCAACAACAATAGCAGCAGCAACATCAGGGACAGCAGTGATCCTCAGGTGGAGACACTGTTTGTCAAGTCTTGTATATAGAGTGTCCTATGTGTCGTATCTGTACTCTCAGGTCCTAGGATTCAGTAGATGGTTTGATATAGATCTGAGATTTTTGGCATAATGCTTCAAGAATTTTTGTACACTGCTTATGTAGAGTTTAACAGGGCAGTTGATGCTTGTGACTCTCGAGATGTGATGATACAGAGATATGTTGATGTATCAGCTTGTAAATAACTTATCTTGTTTCTTTATGAAAGAGTCCTACAGTTTGTGGACCTTTATGAAAAAGTTTTAATTTTTAGTGATTTTCAATAATTCCGCTGCTAATTAATCGCTTCCGCACCGTTAATAATGTTTTGTGTGAATGGGGTATCACAATTAGTGGTATCAAAGCTCTAGGTTCGCTGAGTCTACAGAGACATAGGACTAGGGTTGTTGAGTTTGTTCTAGTATCTTCCAGTATATTTGATAGTGTCTTCTGCTCGTATAGGAGGAGAAGATAAAACTAAAGATGTCTGGGTCACATGAGGAACATGTTGCAGAGAGTAGTACCGCTACACCTAGAGGAGGTGTAAGAGACCAAGAGAGGGAAGAACCTATACCTGAACCATCCCAGTTCAACCCAACTGACATGGGGAACCCATCCGTCCAAGCCATGTTTGGGCAGTTCATGACTACCATGACACACATGACTGATAGGATGCCTACACCTGTACCTAGGGCACCTACCCATCCAGAAGGACAAGGATCCGACAAGACATTTGAACGACTTCACCGATTTGGAGCCACAAAGTATGCTGGAACAGTTGACCCAGCAGATGCTGACTTGTGGTTAACTGAATTAGAGAAGGCCTTTAGAATCCTAAACATCCCAGAAGCTGAGAAGGTTAGACATGTTGTGTATCTTCTCAAGGGGAGTGCTGGTCACTGGTGGACCATGGAGGAAGGGAAAAGTCCAGGTGTGGAGATTGAATGGGAAGTTTTTCGACGGGATTTTATCAACAGATACTTCCCTAAGACGTTCCTGGATGAGAAAATCTCTCAGTTTGAGAGGTTAAGACAAGGACTAATGAACATTAGCGAGTATGAGGCTACGTTCATGGAGTTGTTGCGTTTCTTTCTGCACATGGAAACCACAAATAAAGAAAGGATTAGGCATTTTGAGAAAGGATTAAACGCTGAGTTGACCACCCCTGTGTCTACTCTGGAAAATAGGGAAAGGTTTGCTACCTTCATGGAGTCTGTCTGAAGGGTATAGAGGTATGTGTCAGAGAAGAGACAGATCAAGAATAAGAAGACGTATCCCCAGTTCTAAGGATCCTCATCTAAAGATTTTAAGAAACCAAGGTTTTATGCACCTATGGCACCACCTAGATTCAGTAACCAGATGCAGTGGACGTCAAATAGGGGTAGAGGATGAAGTTTACCTCTAGAAGGAGCTCGTAGCTCAGCATTTATGTCGGTTATAGGACCAACCAGACCACAACAAGGGAACATAAGCTGTTATATATGTGGAAATATGGGGCATCTGATGAAGGATTGCAGAGCCAGAGAAGTGAGTGTAACTCAACCTCAAAGGTAGGTCAGCAAGGATCTCAAAGGCGACAGTTCACAGGTAGTGCTAGAGGACGTGGACAAGCGTCCCAAGTTGGATCATCAGCACCTAGTCATCGAGCACCGAATCAACCACAAGCAACGGTAAGATTCTACGCGATAAGTCCACCTGATGCAGTAATCAACCCTCGGGTTGTGGCAGGTCAGATGGAATTGTTATATTCTGATATGTCTACATCTTTTGTTGTATCTATTTTAATTGATCTGGGTGCTACACATTCCTTTATCACTCAAAGAGTGATTCTTGATTGCAACATGACTACCAGTAATAGAGCAGATAGTTTGTTGCTAGAAACACCTTTAATGGGATCTGCTGTGTTGCGGGAGGTATGTTATCCCTGCATCCTCTTCTTTTCTGAGCATCACATTCAAGTGGATCTTATACCACTTGAGATGCACGGATTTGATGTAATCCTTGGGATGGATGCCTTAGAAAGGAATAAGGTTGTCTTGGATTGTGAGTCCAAGCAAGCTGTTTTCACTAATGATAGTGACACATGGATCTTTCAAGGAGATGGAAAGATTCTATTGACCTGTCTTGTGTCGGCTATGGTTGTTAAGAAGCTGATGAGGCAAGGATGTTATGCATTATTGGCCCATGTGGTAGATACTACCATGGAGAGTCTTAACCTTGTTGAAGTTCTGATAGTCAGGGAATTTTTAGATGTATTTCCTGAAGAACTTCCAGATATACCACCGCCCCGAGAGATTGATTTTGAGATTGATCTAATCCCGAACACACAACCTATAGCACAAACACCGTATAGGATGGCGCCTGCTGAGATGGCAAAACTTAAGAAACAACTGCAAGAGTTGCTTGAGAAGGGTTTTATCCGACCAAGTACTTCACCTTGGGGTGCTCCGGTCCTCTTTGTTAAAAAGAAAGATGGATCAATGCGGTTGTTCATTGATTATAGACAGTTAAATAAAGTAAAAATAAAGAATAAGTATCCTCTACCGAGGATTGATGACCTCTTTGACCAGTTGTGAGGTGCAACCATTTTCTCAAAGATAGATTTGAGGTCAGGATATCACCAACTACATATTAAGGAGAGTGACATACCTAAGTCTGCCTTTAGAACAAGGTATGGTCACTATGAGTTCACAGTTATGTCGTTTTGACTAAGTAATGCACCATCTGCATTTATGGAACTCATGAATAGAATCTTATGACCTTTTCTCGATCAGTGTGTTGTTGACTTCATAGATGACATCTTGATTTATAGTAGAGATGCTCAGCAGCATGAACATCATCTTCATCAGACTCTAACCTTGCTAAGGGAACATAAGTTATATGCTAAGTTTAGCAAGTGTGAGTTCTGGTTACCAGAAGTTTCTTTTCTTGGACACGTAATATCTACTTCAGGTATACATTTTGATCCTAAAAAGGTAGAATCCGTCCTGCAATGGGAGCATCCGAAGACACCAATAGAAATTTGAAGTTTATTAGGGTTGGCAGGCTATTATCGAAGGTTCATTAAGAACTTCAGTTCTATAGCTTTACCCTTGACTAAGTTAACCAGGAAGTATGTTCTTTTTTCTTGGAGTGACAAGTGTCAGAAATCGTTTCAGTTGTTGAAGGAAAGGTTGACAAATGCACCAGTACTTGTGTTACCTGAGCAAGGGAAAGGATATATAGTGTTCTGTGATGCCTCTAAGAATGGACTTGGATGTGTGTTGATGCAGGATAAACAAGTGATTTCTTTTGCTTCTCGACAGCTTAAGAAACACGAGGAAAATTATCCGACACATGATCTAGAACTAGTTGTTGTAGTTCATGCCTTGAAAATCTGGAGACATTATCTTTATGGAGAGATATGCCAGATTTTCACAGACCATAAGAACATTAAGTATATCTTTTTCTCAGCATGAGCTTAACATGAGGCAACGCCGCTGGATGGAGTTAATCAAGGACTACGATTGTACAATTGATTACCATCCAGGGAAGGCCAATGTAGTTGCTGATGCTTTGAGTAGGAAATCAGCAACACCAACCCTAGATAAAGCACAACTGAATTCCTTAGTGTGCTCTAAGAGGGATATGCTTATCTCCTTAAGGCAAGACAATGTATAGTTAAAAGTATCATTGTTAGCCAGATTGTTAGCTGAGATGCATATAAAACCTACTCTGAGACAACAAATTAAGGAGGCACAACAAGTTGATGTTGTAGTTCAACAGATTAGATTAGAGTATGGAAGTGAAAACGAGATGGTTTCTATGACTCAGATGATCAGGTAGCATGTTATCATGGTAGGATGATAGTGCCTGATGTGGATAACTTGAGGAAGTTAGTCCTGGAAGAAGCTCATTCTTCGATGTATGCTATGCATCCAGGAAGCACCAAGATGTATCGTAATTTGAAAGATATGTATTGGTGGCCGGGTTTGAAGAAGGACGTTGCTGAGTTTGTTATGCGGTGTCCTGTGTGTCAGCAAGTTAAAGCTGAACACTAGAAGCCTGCAGGAACAATGCAACCTTTACCCATACCACAGTGGAAGTGGGATCATGTGACCATGGACTTTGTCGTTGGTTTATCCAGAACAACCAAAGGCCATGATTCCATCTGGGTAATAGTTGATAGGTTGACAAAGACATCACATTTCTTACCTATCAAAACAACCTATTCTACTGAAAAGTTAGCACAGTTGTATGTAGATGAGATAGTGTGGCTGCATGGAGTCCCAGTTACCATTGTTTCTGACAGAGGTCCTCAGTTTACGAGTCATTTTTGGGAGCGACTTCATAAAGCCTTAGGCACACGGTTAAGGTTTAGTACAACCTTTCATCCTCAGACTGATGGACAGTCAGAAAGGACTATACAGACCTTGGAAGACTTGCTTAGAGCATGTGTTCTTCAGTTTACAGGAAGTTGGGATCTGCACCCAAGTTTGGTAAAGTTTGCCTACAACAATAGCTATCAACATAGCATTGACATGGCACCTTATGAAGCCTTGTATGGTAGACGTTTTAGATCTCCCCTATGTTGGTATGAAACTGGTGAGTATCAACTTTTAGGTCATGAACTTATGCAGCAGACCACCGATAAGATTAAAATAATACAACAACAGATAAAGACTACACAGGATAGGCAAAAATCTTACGCTGATAAGCGTCGTAGACCTTTAGAATTCCAGGTTGGAGACAGAGTGTACCTCAAGGTCTCACCTTGGAAGGGAGTTCTTAGATTTGGAAGGAAAGGAAAGTTAGCTCCTAGTTTTATAGGGCCTTATCCAATCATTGAACAGATTGGAAAAGTAGCTTATAAGCTAGAGTTACCAGCTGAGTTACAAAAGTTACACCCAGTGTTCCACATTTCCATGCTAAGGAAATGTCATCCTGACACAGAATCAATTTTGCAACCTATGGAAGTAGAATTGAATGATAATATATCTTATGTTGAAGGACCTATGTCGATCCTTGACAGAAGAATTAAAAAGCTGAAAAAGAAAGACATAAGTCTTATGAAAGTCCTCTAGAATCACTGTGGCATTGAAGAATCTATGTGGGAACTAGAGGAAGAGATGAGGAGGAAATACCCTACTCTTTTCTCTTAATATATTTTTGTAATGATTTCGGGGATGAAATCCTTGTAAGGGGTGGATAATTTGTAACATCCCTGACCTGGGTTATGTACTAACCCTAGATGTTTCTCCTAATTAAGTTGATTAGATGCTTTCTTTCATTTCTTTAAAAGTAATTAAGGCTTTTGAGGAACTTATATTTCATTTTCAGTCCTTTTTTAATAATGTTGAAACATTATTTTGTTAATAATGGACTAAAGTGCAAATTACCCAAGTAGAGGGGTTAACTTGCAAATTGCACATGCTAAGATGTTCCTCTGATGTTTATACATCATAAGAATGAATATGATGAAGTGATACAGTTTTCACAAGCTTGGGCATCAAGATATAGCTTGTAGAGCAATCCTTGTACATTAAAACCTAGTTTTGGTGTAATGTGCAATTTACCCAAAACCTAGGGTTCAACAGGTAAAATAACACCTCTAGAGGGTCTCTCATGTTTCTTGGCATCAAGTAGAGAAAAGAAAATGAGAGGGGCACCTCATTTGAATTATAATGGAGGAGAGAGAATCTTGATGTTAAGATAATCAAGATTTAAGCACAAATGGCTCTTTAATATAACTTAATGCAAAAGAAAATATAATAATTATGGATCCCTTCAACCAAAAGTTGGAGGATGAGTTTGCAATTGTTTGGACAAGATTTTGCCATGCTTGGGCACCAAAAAGATCTTGGTTGAAGTGGAAGCTACTCACATTAATAATAATAATATATAGCAATATCCAATTAAAGGATGGATATTAACACATAACTCTTTCAGATGTTTGGTTCCTTTTTCCTTTAAACCTTGGATAATGGAAGAGTTTTGCATGGTAATATAAGGTGGCCACGTATCCAAATGATGGAGGAAGTTTGTGGATATATTTGGGAGATAAAAGGAAATAACTATCTTTTTCCATTTTCCTTGAAAAACCCATAAATATATATATATATATATATATATATGTATCTCTTTTTCCAAAACACCAAAGGATCGTTTCCCTTAGTTCTTTTCTCCTTCACCTTGCTTTGACCGAACAAGGAGGAGATCTAGAGCAGACGGAGGATGATCAAACCTGTTGGTAAGTTTGGATCATCATCTAACTCGAATTCATGGTGGAAACCATAATATAAGGTTAGATTCATGGTTTTCTTTACATGATTTCCTTTTCTAGACATCTTGTTCATCCAAAGATTGAAGGACAGACCTTGGACAACTGTTGGAGCTCAAACCACCATTAAAGATACGGAGCTTGGAGCTCTGGACCAGTCCTAGAGGCGGGTTTTATAACTCTAACCCTTAAGCTTTGCTTATGCATCCTTCTCTCCTAAAATCGTTGGTTAATTCTTCTTCTTTAGATACTCTTGTGTTCTTGCTATAAATTCCATGAAGAACAACCCCTATTCTTGGTTGAACAGAGGTAGATGAAGGTGGCGTTAATTTTGATGTTTATCCAAGAAATTTGCTTTAGCAAACGGTCTCCTTTTCTTGCTCAAACGGTTTACCAAACCGTTTGGGAGCAAACGGTTTCAAACTGTTTGATTGCAAACAATTTCAACCAAACCGCATAGAAGCAAATGGTCCAAGACCGTTTGGAGATGTTGATTGTTTGGAGGTCATCCAAATGATCCCAAGATCGTTTGGGGGTCAGGTCATGACCAAATTGGATGATGGTTCAATGGGTTCAAATCAATTAGAATCACATTGAATTATGTTGAAGGGTCATCAATTCCAAACCCTAATCCAATTGATTCAAGCCCTAATTGATTATCAATTGAGGGTCAAATCAGTTGAAGTTTGACCTAATTTGTCACACCCCGATCTCACACTAACCACTAATCACGAGATTAGGGCGCGACGGAGGGATTATCACATAAACAAATCACTGAGAACTTTTTCTTATTTAAAACCTCGTAATGATATCCAGATTATTGCTGTAAACTAAAACATAAATAACTATTGCGGAAGCATTTCAATTAAACTAGCTAGAGAACATAAACAGATTTTACAATATGTAACATTGTTTAACAGAAAGTAAAACATAAAAGTTAATTTACATCTTTTACACATTCGCCATACATACTCTCTCTCACCCACACCATGTCCCAAGGATCGAGGGGAAAGGACTAAGAGACCTCTAACTTCTAACTATATATAGCTTCTACAGACTAAACGTTAGGATGAACGGATCCTTCAGATTCCTATTGTTGGTGATGACCTGAAAATGTTTTGAGTAGAGGTATGAGCCTACTCGCTCAGTGAATAGCCTTTCATTTAGCTATCACTAAACAACTCGTCAGGTTTATAAAATTGAAATAAAACATATATACAGTACAAGCAGGGCAGTTCTAATGACATAGCAGATTTGCAGATAATAATCACATTTCTATGCAACGACAGATATTTTAAGTAAATAAATAGATATATAGAATTTGCACAAAAGTTCGGATCTCTTAGCATATTAATTTACTGTGATCCTATATGATTACATATTTATATTATTATGCCCTAATCATATGCAATGTACCCTGCATAAAAAGATCCGTAGCGAACTACGATCCCACCGTACAAGACTTAGCGACACACCCGGGAAATGCTAAGTCTGACGCCAGCCCTGCTCTGCCACAGGACCCCAGGCTCATCGGCCTCACTGCACTACATCGAGTGCTCTAGACTCCTCCTCTAACCTGAGTACATAGGCGGAGAGTCTCACGGGGTTACCTCCATGACTCCGCACGGATCTTGTTGCAATAACCCCCAATTTTCTCCAGTGCCACCGTGACATCGCACGCGTTATTGTTGGACACTAGCTCTCTGTCCTCGTGTCTCCATGACTCCGCACGGATAATGTTGCAACACGAGTTTCACCCCTAAGAAGTAGATCTGTCAAAGGGGTTCTACGGTGTTAGGGCACCTAAGTCTATTAACTGATTAACATATAACCATTTAAACAGGAATATCACATTTCATGCATATTTCAAGTTTCCAATGAATCAATCATACACTATTGTACGTGCTACACTGCTTAAGAGTCATACCAACTGATACTGAAGCAAATAAGCATTTAAAATGAGTTAAATAATGATTTCTGAATGAACTGCCACTCACACTCTGAAACTCGGCCGATCACTCTAGAACTCGGCCGATCACTTCACAGTTTCTAAAACTCGGCCGACCAACTTCGGCCGATCAGCAGGAAACTCGGCCGATCCACTGGGAAACTCGGCCGATCAAAACACAGCTCGTTTACCTACAAAAGAAACTCGGCCGATTCAAGACCAAACTCGGCCAACCAAAACTTTGTTCGAAATCCTAAACAAGTAACTCGGCCGACCAAAACACGAACTCGGCCGACCAAAACACGAACTCGGCCGAACCGCACACAGACAAAAAATAAGAACGGACCTGCAGATGTCGATTTCACTCGAATCGACGGGCAAAACCCTCAATTTGCGTTGCAAATCACTTGCAAAAGGTGCACACCACAAGGGACTAGCTGGAGGGGGAAAGAAAGACGAGCTAGGGCTGCTCTTGCACCCTAATCTTCATGCTATCTCCTTGCAACCGCAGCTCCTGCTGCTAGCTGGATCGATTTGATGGAGAAGAAGATGGAAGGAGGGAATAAGGAAGGCCGCAGCTGTAGGCCGGAGCAACTCCAGGGCTCCAAGACGCTTTTCCCTTCTCAGCTCTCTTTCTCTCTCTCTCTCTCTCTCTCACGCGAAGGAAGAAGAACACTTCTGTGTTCTCTCATTTCTGGAAAGAAACGGATAAGGGGGAAAGAAGAGATAAGGAGGAAAACTTAGGGACCAAAACGCTAAGTCCAAGAACTTCCAAAAACTACAAACGGGTCCCTACAAGCCCAAAAACATGCAACTTTTGACTCGAAGGTCGGATTCGAACGATTTCTCTGGCAATGCTTCAAGCGTAAGATCCTACACGTTTTAAGAGCTAGGATTCACACTAAGAACATATCGTATCCGTTATAAACATTATTAACAAAAACAAACTTACAGCTTAGCAAAGCAGCTAAAACACATGCTTAACAGCATACTTACAGGCTAAGCTCGACGCGGGTCATAACAATCTCCCTCCCTTATAAGAATTTCATCCTAAAATTCCTAAAAGAGAAAAGGAAACTTGCTACGCATCTCAGACTCAAGATCCCACGTAGCTTCTTCAAGATTATGGTTCCTCCACAGAACCTTTACCAAAAGAATCTCACGGTTCTTAAGCTTCTTAATCCGGTGATCGACTATCTGCACTGGTCCTTCCACGTAGGACACATCTGTCCTAAGCTGTGCCAGATCTGGATCTAATATTTTCTCTGTACCGGGGTGACACTTCTTCAGCATAGACACATGAAACACATCATGAAGATTTGCCAACTCAGACGGCAAATCTAACATGTAGGCTACAGGTCCAATCCTCTCAACAATAGGATATGGGCCCATAAACCTAGGGGTCAACTTGCCTTTCTTGCAAAACCTTAGAACTCCCTTCCACGGTGAAAATTTCAGATACACCTCATCACCAACCTCAAACTCAAGAGGTCAACGTCGTCTCTCTGCATAACTTTTCTGTCTGTCCTGTGCAGCTTTCAACTGCTCCCGGATCACAGATATCTTCTCTGTAGTTATATCAACTATCTCAGGTCCAAGAATTTCTTTCTCTCCAATCTCATACCAACAAACTGGTGATCTACACTTCCTGCCATATAGAGCTTCATATGGGGCCATTGCAAGACTAGAATGGTAGCTGTTGTTATATGCAAACTCCATCAGGCTTAAGTGTTCTTCCCTCTAAACTGCAGAACGCATGCTCTCAGCATGTCTTCAAGGGTCTGAATGGTCCTCTCAGATTGACCATCCGTCTGCGGGTGAAACGCTGTACTAAACCTCAGCTTTGTGCCCAACGCACGATGTAACTGATTCCATAATCTGGATGTAAACTTTGGATCTCTGTCAGAAATTATGGAAACTGGAATTCCATGCAATCTGATTACCTCGTCTACATATATCTTGGCCAGCTTCGGAACATCAAAGGTTGACTTGACCGGAAGAAAGTGAGCAGACTTAGTTAGTCTATCCATAATCACCCAAATCGAGTCCGAACCTCTAGACATCTTGGGTAATCCTACCACAAAATCCATCGTGATGTGTTCCCATTTCCATTCAGGTATAGTAAGCGACTGTAAAGTACCAGTAGGTTTCTGATGCTCAGCCTTAACCTACTGACACACTCCACATCTAGCCACGTACTCAGCCACATCTCTTTTCATACCAGACCACCAGTACAGCTCTCTGAGATTCCTGTACATTTTCATGTTACCAGGATGCATAGCATACATAGAAGCATGTGCTTCTTCAAGAATCTGCTCTTTCAGCTCACTGTTCCCAGGTACACACAACCTGTCATGAAGATACAACACACCGTCGTCAGAAAACCTGAATTCTATTCTTTTACCTTCCGACATATCCTGCATAACCGGCCACAACTCGTCATCATTCTGTTGCAACTCCTTAATCTGATCGTAGAAAGTAGGTTTGACCTGCATCTGAGCAATCAACCCACTCTGTCCAGTCACATTCAAGTCTAAGTTCAACTTTCGCATATCTACAAGCAAGTCTCTCTTGAAACATGCCATAGAAAATGCATCTGCTGTTGAACTCGACTTTCTACTCAAGGCATCTGCCACAACATTCGCTTTACTAGGATGGTAATCGATTGTCACATCATAATCCTTGATCAGCTCAAGCCATCTGTGCTGTCTCAGATTCAAATCTTTTTGAGTGAAGATATACTTCAGGCTCTTATGGTCCATAAACACCTGACATGTCTCACCATACAGGTAGTGACACCATGTCTTAAGAGCATGAACTATAGCAGCTAATTCGAGATCATGAGTAGGGTAGTTCTCTTCGTTCTTCTTAAGCTGTCTAGATGCATAAGCCACAACTTTTCCCTCCTGCATCAGCACACAGCCCAAACCTCTCCTGGAAGCATCGCAGAACACGGTATAACCTTTATCTGCCTCAGGCAACACTAACACTGGCGTTGTGGTCAACTTCTTCTTCAAAATCTGAAAACTCTTCTCACAGTTATCAGACCAAACAAACGGTGCATTATTCTTCGTCAGGCGTGTCAAAAGTGATGCTAACACGCTAAAGTTCTGTATAAACCTTCTGTAATAACCTGCTAATCCCAAGAAACTTCTGATCTCAGTAGGAGTCTTAGGCTGTTCCCACTGAAGCACAGAATCAACTTTCTTAGGATCAACGCTAACTCTATCTCTCGAGATAACGTGTCCAAGAAATGCTACCTCATCCAACCAAAACTCGCACTTGCTAAACTTAGCATATAGCTAGTGTTGCCTCAACAACTGCAACACTACTCTCAGGTGTTGCTCATGCAGTACATCATCTCTGGAGTAGATCAGGATATCATCTATAAAGACTACAATATACTGATCTAGGAACGGTTTGAAAATCTGATTCATCATATCCATAAAGGCTGCTGGGGCATTGGTCAGCCCAAACGACATGACCAGAAACTCATAATGCCCATACCTGATTCTGAAAGCTGTTTTGGAAATATCAGAAGCCTTTACTCTAAGCTGATGGTATCCAGATCTCAAATCTATTTTAGAGAAAATTGTTGATCCACGCAACTGATCAAACAGATCGTCTATTCTCGGCAAAGGGTACTTGTTCTTAATAGTGATCTTATTCAGTTGCCTGTAATCTATACAGAGACGCATGGTACCATCCTTCTTTTTAACAAACAGCACTGGAGCACCCCACGGTGAAGAACTGGGTCTGATGAAACCCTTATCCAGCAATTCCTGCAACTGCACCTTGAGTTCCTTTAACTCTGCAGGTGCCATTCTATAGGCTGGCAGTGCTACTGGATGACTACCTGGATATACCTGAATCTCAAAATCCAAGTCTCTGACAGGAGGTAAGCCTGGCAAATCTTCTGGAAAAACATCAAAAAACTCACGAACCACGGGCACATCATAAACACTGATGGTGCTCTTCTCTGCTCTAGTGTCAAACACATGAGCAAGGAACGCTTCACATCCTTTTTGTAGCATCTTATCAGCTACAACAGCTGATACTATGCACGTAGGTAGAACTTTCCTGTCTCCAGTAAAGACACAAGAAAATTCACCTAATTGAAAAGTAGCTTCCTTCTTCCAACAATCGAGTTGCACTCGATATGTCTCAAGACAATCCATACCCAAGATGACTTGAAAAGTATTGACATCCAAGGGTATGAGATTAGCAGCAAAGGTGTAACCTCCAAAAGATAACAAACATCCGGGACAGAACTCAGTCAAAACCGTTGGTCCACCTAGTGGAACTCTCAACACTAACTCATCTACCAAAACTTGAGTTAACAAATTAAGTTCACCAACTAAAGAACGTCGTATGAAAGAGTGAGTAGCACCCAGATCTATCAAAACTGAAACTGGTATACTATTAAAAAAAAGCATTTCTCCTGTAATGACTTGTGAAGAGATTATACCTTCCTGAGGTGTCAAAGAGAAGAAACGTGTTGAAGCTCTCCCTCTGACACGCTGTCCTCTCTGACCACTTCTGCCACTGGGCACTCCACCACCTCTGGAACCAGAAGCCACAGAAGAACTCAAAACATCATGGTACTGAGGCTGGAAAGCTTGTGATGCTGCTTGTCGAAGCTGAGGACATTCCTTTCTGAAATGTCCTACTTGTCCGCAGACAAAACAACTTGCACCCCAACACGGACCACTATGTGGTTTTCCACATTTGTCACATGGCGGTATCCCTTGTCCCTGGGGACCTGTCACTAACATTGATGACCCAGAAGACTGTCCACTAGCGGCACTGCCCCATCTCCCTGGGTTGTATCCCCCTCTACCTCTAGAAGAAGCAACATCCTCAGATCTCTGTCTATCGAAACAGCTAAAGCCACACCCAAGTTTAGAAAAGAAACCTCTACTTCCACCTATGTATCCACTACTGGACTGTCCTCTACTGAAATCTGCAGATCTCTTCTTAGACTCAGGCACCTTATCCGCATTCACAGATTCTTCAACCTGTCTAGCAGCCTCAACAAACTCACCAAAGTTCTCTCTGTTCCTCCTGCTAGTAGCAGAAACTGTATGCCGAATTTCTGGCCTTAGCCCTTCCTGAAACCTTCTGCATCTTTCTAAGTTGTCGGGAACAAGCTGCGGACAGAAGTTCGCTAACCGGGTGAAAAGCACTTCATACTCAGTAACTGACATGTTCCCCTGCTTAATATTTTGTAACTGCCTGATTTTCTCATTAAGGAAGGTAGGTGGATAAAACTTAAGATGGAACTCTTCAGAGAAATCCTGCTAAGAAAGCTTTGTACCTCTCCTCTTTTCCTCCACACTACGCCACCACAGCTCTGCATCGCCTGTCAAAAGATAAACTACGTGATTAATCTTCTTCTCTTCTGGAAGATCCATTAAGCGAAAGACCTTCTCTATCTACCTCCACCACTCATCTGCCTCTGCAGGATCTGTAGTACCACTGAATTCTGTACCACCAAGCTTCTTTACAAGCTCATAAGATCGCATCAGATCCTTACTGCTGGTAGAAGTAGAAGCTCGCCTATCATCTTTGTACTTCTCCCTGGTCTCCAGAAACATCTTATACATACGAGATGCTTCATCTACGTGGTCACCACCACCTGGACCCAAGTACAGAGGATCAGGGCCAACATGACTCTCGGCCTGGTCATCATGATCATAACCTCTTCCTGCCATCTGCAATGATATAACAGAATATTTCCTGTTAGAAAACTACAGATAGAAGAAAGACACCTAAACCTTAATCCTATTGGTCTCTTATCGTCCCCTGACTTGGACTTAGAGTATTCATATACTCAACCTCTGCTCTGATACCAAGATCTGTCACACCCCGATCTCACACTAACCACTAATCACGAGATTAGGGCGTGACGGAGGGATTATCACATAAACAAATCACTGAGAAATTTTTCTTATTTAAAACCTCGTAATGATATCCGGATTATTGCTGTAAACTAAAACATAAATAACTATTGCGGAAGCATTTCAATTAAACTGGCTAGAGAACATAAACAGATTTTACAATATGTAACATTGTTTAACAGAAAGAAAAACATAACAGTTAATTTACATCTTTTACACATTTGCCATACATACTCTCTCTCACCCACACCATGTCCCAAGGATCGAGGGGAAAGGACTAAGAGACCTCTAACTTCTAACTATATATAGCTTCTACAGACTAAACGTTAGGATGAACGGATCCTTCAGATTCCTGCTGCTGGTGATGACCTGAAAATGTTTTGAGTAGAGGTATGAGCCTACTCGCTCAGTGAATAGCCTTTCATTTAGCTATCACTAAACAACTCGTCAGGTTTATAAAATTGAAATAAAACATATATACAGTACAAGTAGGGCAGTTCTAATGACATAGCAGATTTGTAGATAATAATCACATTTCTATGCAACGACAAATATTTTAAGTAAATAAACAGATATATAGAATTTGCACAAAAGTTTGGATCTCTTAGCATATTAATTTCCTGTGATCCTATATGATTACATATTTATATTATTATGCCTAATCATATGCAGTGTACCCTACATACAAAGATCCGTAGCGAACTATGATCCCACCGTACAAGACTTAGCGACACACCCGGGAAATGCTAAGTCTGACGCCAGCCCTGCTCTGCCACAGGACCCCAGGCTCATCGGCCTTCAGGCTCATCGGCCTCACTGCACTACATCGAGTGCTCTAGACTCCTCCTCTAACCTGAGTACACAAGCAGAGAGTCTCACGGGGTTACCTCCATGACTCCGCATGGATCTTGTTGCAATAACCCCCAATTTTCTCCAGTGCCACCGTGACATCGCACACGTTATTGTTGGACACTGGCTCTCTGTCCTCGTGTCTCCATGACTCCGCACGGATAATGTTGCAACACGAGTTTCACCCCTAAGAAGAAGATCTATCAAAGGGGTTCTACGGTGTTAGGGCACCTAAGTCTATTAATTGATTAACATATAACCATTTAAACAGGAATATCACATTTCATGCATATTTCAAGTTTCCAATGAATCAATCATACACTATTGTACGTGCTACACTGCTTAAGAGTCATACCAACTGATACTGAAGCAAATAAGCATTTAAAATGAGTTAAATAATGATTTCTGAATGAACTGCCACTCACACTCTGAAACTCGGCCGATCACTCTGGAACTCGGCCGATCACTTCACAGTTTCTGAAACTCGGCCGACCAACTTCGGCCGATCAGCAGGAAACTCGGCCGATCCACTGGGAAACTCGGCCGATCGAAACACAGCTCGTTTACCTACAAAAGAAACTCGGCCGATTCAAGACCAAACTCGGACGACCAAAACGCTGTTCGAAATCCTAAACAAGGAACTCGGCCGACCAAAACACGAACTCGGCCGAACCGCACACAGACAGAAAATAAAAACGGACCTGCAGATGTCGATTTCACTCGAATTGACGGGCAAAACCCTCGATTTGCGTTGCAAATCACTTACAAAAGGTGCACACCACAAGGGACTAGCTGGAGGGGGAAAGAAAGACGAGCTAGGGCTGCTCTTACACCCTAATCTTCATGCTATCTCCTTGCAACCGCAACTCCTGCTGCTAGCTGGATCGATTTGAAGGAGAAGAAGATGGAAGGAGGGAAGAAGGAAGGCTGTAGCTGCAGGCCAGAGCAACTCCAGGGCTCCAAGATGCTTTTCCCTTCTCAGCTCTCTTTCTCTCTCTCTCTCTCTCTCTCTCTCTCTCTCTCTTTCTCACGTGAAGGAAGAAGAACGCTTCTGCGTTCTCTCGTTTCTGGAAAGAAACGGATAAGGGGGAAAGAAGAGATAAGGAGGAAAACTTAGGGACCAAAACGCTAAGTTCAAGAACTTCCAAAAACTACAAACGGGTCCCTACAAGCCCAAAAACATGCAACTTTTGACTCGAAGGTCGGATTCGAACGATTTCTCTGGCAACTCTTCAAGCGTAAGATCCTACACGTTTTAAGAGCTAGGATTCACACTAAGCACATATCGTATCCGTTATAAACATTATTAACAAAAACAAACTTACAGCTTAGCAAAGCAGCTAAAACACATGCTTAACATCATACTTACAGGTTAAGCTCGACGCGGGTCGTAGCATAATTAACCCAATTGATGATTGGCTAACATATACATGATCGATTGAGGGGTTCAACATTGGAAACCCTAATTCAATTGAAGTGGTTGAGACACTTTTTGGTCCTTGCGGTTTTGAGGTGGCTTGATCCAAACGGTCTCAAGACCGTTTGGGTCCAAATGGTCTCAAGACCGATTGGGTCCAAATGGTCTCAAGACCGTTTGAGTCCAAACGGTCTCAAGACCGTTTGGGACCAAACGATCCCAAACCATTTGGGCTCATGCGGTTTCAAGTTCGGTTGTGTTCATGCAGTTTCAAAGTCAAACTTGACCAAACGGTCTTCACCCCAGCTTTACCAAACGATATTCACTCCTACTTTAGCAAACGGTCTTGGAGGTCTACTTTACCAAATGGTCTCAAGGGCAGACCAAGACCGCATGAAGGTCCAAACGGTCTTAGACCGTTTGGAGGCTTAGTGTGCAAGACCGTTTGAGGTCTGAGAAGGTTAAGATCGTTTGATGCCTTAGTGGTAAAGATGGTTTGGTGGTTGATTAACCTAAACCCCTTGGGTAGTTAAAGTGGTTAAAGAACCAAGTAATTAGTGGATTAAAGCATGATGTAATCAATGGTGATTATAATAAAGGAATCCTTGATGGGATAGAGTGATTAGTACTCTTTGAATGAGTAAGCCTTAATGATCACAATAGAAATGACATAACCCATGATGTCAATCTTGAATTGACTTAGCCTCTAAAGGGTGATGCTAATATCATCCTATAGAGGATGAGAGAGAAAAGACTTCTTATATGAATGTTAATCAAGTAATGGACTCCCAATATGAATGAATACCTAATTAGGGTATGATCCATGATAATGAGATCATGAAACCCTAGTTATGAAAGCTAATGAATCATAACCCTAATTGAGGACATTAATGGAAGTAATCCTAATACATGATGATGGTATGATCTTAATTCATTGTAATGTGATACAATGTGAATAGTAAACCCTAATCTAGGGTAATGTGATGTAATGTGAATAGTAAACTCTAATCTAGGGTAATGTGATGTAATGTGAATAGTAAACCCTAATCTAGGGTAATGTGATGTAATGTGAATAGTAAACCCTAATCTAGGGTAATGTGATGTAATGTGAATAGTAAACCCTAATTCTAAATAAAGTGAAGAATTATGTGAAACCCTAATTCTGGATTATACTTTATAGCATGAAGCTCTATGGCTGGGTAATGCAATGATAAGTCATTAACCCTAATTGAGCTAAGGGGATGATTAACCATGAATGAATTGAAAAGGGAAACATTAACCCTAGTAAGGGTATAGTGGTGCAACCCTTAAATAGTGATGCTATTAATGTTTTGCATTATGCTGGTCTAAAATAGATGTATTTGTATTCATCTATACTAATCATGTAGGTTTTATGGGATATTGAACATAGCCAGGTATGAGTTATGAAGCTTTGCTTATTAAAAGTACTTAATGAGTTTGTAAGCAATGATATGCTATGTTGCCTAGTGAGAGGTAACATAAGAGATTGATGGGTTGTATAAGCCATAAGAAATATCTGCTACTATCATGTTTACACTGTCAAATGATTTGATGGCAATATGTTACTTGGTAACAAGTGTTTTGACGATTTCAGGGTTTGAACTCCCATATTATTGAGTCATAATGATGATATGGTTAGGGATTGAGATCCCAATGTTGACAATATGTGAAATGAACTTGATACAAATAGTACTATTTCTTTATAGCAATTGTTTTAATGGTTTATTTTGAAAACATGTCTGATGCTAAAAGAATGCCATAATGTACTTAAATAATCAAGTATAATGATAAAATGTAGAGCCCTGACCATAGATCCATCATTGTTAGAAGCTAAATGATGGTGAAATAGGTTTTCCTAAGGGAACTCCTAGAGAGCATACTTTTGAGTATGTGGGGGTTATGGACGCAAATATCCTTATGTCCTAATAAAGTAATTGATGTGAGATAAACCTTTAATCTCTCAATCCTTCATTATATGGATATTCTGGGAAGATGTAACACTAATCTCCCGATGATGATGTTAATGGCGAATCGATGTGAGATAACTTGAAATCCCTCGATTGCGAAGAGAGTACAGCATGCCACTGTAACTCTAATAGCGAAGCTGCCAGAATACCCTGGAAAGCTATTATAGCAGAGACACAAGATGTCCTGCATGTTGTACCTCACACTGACTAAGGAAGATGAAGTCATAGGAATTAGGCTCTTCTGATGACCTATGTATGGTACCGATTGCGATTTCTTAATGGTCGGTTGGAGTATGAGCGGTATACGTCATCTCCTCAGGGCATAAGTATGTTTGTAAAACATAATCAGCCATGTAGCATATTTGCTTAAGGTCGAACTATGAGAAACAATGATTGATGATACATTGTTTAATATGTCCTAGTTGGGTAGATAATCTACATGTTCTTCATATTCCTTATTGATTGAATGACTTGTTACTCAATCAAGTTATAATTGAAATGATTGCATAGAGAATACTGCTCTATTTAGTTTATTTATTGAATTGTCTGTTGTTGAATATTTATGATTCTACTGCTCAGTATTATTCCTCTAACTGCAATAACAATGCTTCTGGAGGAGAGTTATAACTCTCGCTGGGACAATTATTCAATTGTCTCACCCCTATGGGATTAAATTTTTAGGTAATCACTGAAGAAAAGGAAGAAACCCTTCAGTAGGTGAGCAACAACAACAGCAACAACAACATCAGGGATAACAGTGATCCTCAGGTGGAGACATTGTTTGTCAAGTCTTGTATATAGAGTGTCCTATGTGTCATCTCTGTACTCTCAGGTCCTAGGAGTTAGTAGATGGTTTGATATAGATCTAAGATTTTTGGCGTAATGCCTTGAGAATTTTTGTACACTGCTTATGTATAGCATAACAGGGCAGTTGATGCTTGTGACTCTCGAGATGTGATGATACAAAGATATGTTGATGTATCAGCTTGTAAATAACTTATCATGTTTCTTTATGAAAGAGTCCTACAGTTTGTGGACCTTTATGAAAAAGTTTTAATTTTTAGTGATTTTCAATCATTCCGCTGCTAATTAATCACTTCCACACTGTTAATAATGTTTTATCTGAACGGGGTATCGCAACAACAGCAATAGGGACATCAGTAATAGCTCAGGTTGAGTGTGATGTATGTCGTGTCATGTAGATAGAAGTCCTATGTGTCATCTCTGTACTCTCAGGTCTTTGGGAGTTAGTACGTAATGGTTTTATGAACGATCTGAGATTTTGGCTTGTATCCCTTGAGGTTTCATGTTGCTTATGTATATGTTTGGGCAAAGCAACTAGTATATGATATCCTCGAGATCAGATGGTAAAATTTATATACAATGTGAACCATGATGTACATATTGCTTTGGTTCTTTCTTTAAGAGTTCTCCTGGCAATGGATATCTTTGCAAAATAGTTTTAATTTTTAGTGATTCTTGTTAATCCGTTGCTAATGGTTATTCTACGTAATTACTGTGCGATTTGGTTGTCGGTTTGATAGAAATCGTCACAAGTTTTTGGTATCAGAGCATAAGTGTAACGTCCCTGACCTGGGTTATAAACTAACCCTAGGTGTTTTGCCTAAATATGTAATTAAACCCTGGTGATTATCTTTTGACATGTAATTAAGTTCCTCAGGAACATATACTTTCAATTTTGTCCTTTTTAAACAAAGTTGTAGTATTATTTTGGTAATGCAGGGGCTTATGTGCAAATTACCTAGTTAAGGGGTTAACTTGCAATTGCACATGTTAAGATGTTCTTTTGATAATGAGACATCATATGAGTGAATATGATGAGACATGATGGATTTCCCAAGCTTGGGCATCTAGATGCAGCTTGTGGAATAATCCTTATGCTTAAAAAACCCTAATTTGGAGTAAAATGCAGTTTACCCAATTTGAGGGGTGCAACTTGTAAAATACACCATCTAGAACATCTTTTATGACTCTTGTCATCATTTAGAGTAGAAATGGTGAAATGGACACATCAATGAATAATCAGATAAGAAAAATGACCTTTGTACATAAAATTCACTAAGTTTGAGTAAGGAAACCTTTCATGTATGTACCCTAGTTGAAAGTTGGCTTTCTTTACCCCTAGATCTTGAGATTTCATGAGCTTTGCATAAGTTTAGATGATATTGGACGTTCCCTTAAATAAGAAAGGACTTGGATGAGATTTTCAAAGTTCTAGAGGTCTTTATGGTGTAAATCAGCCTAAACTATATAAGCACCTTTCTTTCCAAACCAAGCAAACGTTTTCCTTCACTTCCTCACTTCTTATCTTTCTCAACCAGCCAAAGCAAAGCTTAGGATCTCAAGGGGACGACCAACCTATTCTAGGTAAGAGAACACCACCTTCTAGCTTGGATTCATGGAGGAAATCGTATTACAAGGTTGAATTGCTAGTTTTCTTACTTAGGTTCCTTGTTCTAGCCGACCATCCCCATCTTTCTTGAAGAATTGACCTTGGCTGACCTGTGGAGCTCAAGACTCCATTAAAGGCTTGAAGCTTGTAAGCTTGGAAGATCTAGGAACCACGTTTGAGGTGGGTTTTATAACTCTAACTCTTAGCTTTGTTATGCATATCTTTGTTCTTGTTTTCTATGATTAGTTCTTCTTCTACCTCCCTTCTTCCTTGCTCTTTTGCAAGCAAAACGGTGGAGGAACCGACCTGAACAGAGGTTGAGGATGATGGGCGTGGATTCCTAGATCACTTTATGAAACGACCTTGAACCCTTTTGGTCCAAACGGGTGCAACTCGTTTAAGGTCAAACGGGTTCAACCCGTTTGGTCTCAAACGATCCTGCAAGATCGTTTGGATCAAAACGACCCCAAGACCGTTTCATAGGGTTGACCAAGGTATGACCATTTGAGGGTCTGTTCATAGTGTATTTAATTTCATTCCTACAAATAATTGTAATCTAATTCCTAACCAATTAAGAGTTGAAGACACTTCAATAACCTAACCCTAATCGGGTGAAAGTTGCTGATTTCAATATAGATCTTGTTGAGTTTTGGGTTGAAGGACCCAAACGGGTTCCAACCCGTTTGGGGGTTCATCCAAACGATCTCACACTCGTTTAGTGACACCCCAAGATCGATTGGAGGTCTAGGGTTAAAGAAATTTGATGGTTTAAGGGTCCAATTACAAAATGTTGATAAATTGATGAAAAGTGCTGATTTTTAATTTAATTAGAGCTCAACCCTTATCAAATCATTTTGGTTTTTGGTCAAACTTTGGGCAAACGGTCTCAAGATCGTTTGGAGGTCATCCAAACGACCTCAAGATCATTTGAGCCAAGTTTGGGCCCAATTGGAGGTCAATTGATAGGTTCAACTCTGATTTGAATCATATTGTTGAACATTGATGATTAGCCGATTGGAAACCCTAATTGAGTTAGATTTAACCCTAATTGGCTTTCAATTGAGGGTCAATTTGGTGTCCAGTTAATTGAGGCTCATCCTAATTGACTCAATTTGTATATGGTTAACATGGCTTGGGCCAATTGAAAGATTCAACATAAGAAATCCTATTCAAGCATAAACTTTGTGTCACCTTTTATGTTCATGCGGTTTGAACCCAAGTAGACCCACAATCGTTTTAGACCAAACGAGTTCACACTCGTTTAAGCCCAAACGAGTTCACACTCATTTGAGTCCAAACGAGTCCACACTCGTTTGAGTCCATACGAGTCCACACTCGTTTGAGTCCAAACGAGTCCACACTCGTTTGAGTCCAAACGAGTCCACACTCGTTTGAGTCCAAACGGGTCCACACTCGTTTGAGTCCAAATGGGTTCACACCCGTTTAGGCTCAAACGGGTCCACACTCGTTTGGACTTAAATGGGGCCACACCCGTTTAAGATTAAGTGGGTCCACACTCGTTTAAGGTTCAAATTGATTCAAGGTCATTTGAGATTAAACAAGTTCAAGGTCGTTTAAGAATCAAATGGGTTGAAGGTTGAAGGTTAAACCCTAAACCAATTGGAGACCTTCAAGGTTGATTATACTTAATCACTTGAAGGTGTAAATGGTTCAATGATGATCTAATCTGAACCCTAATGGTAACCTAAGATGTTAAGGGACTAAGTGGCTAATGAATTGACCCATGATGATGGTCAATGGGTAAATTACCAAAATGCCCCTGAAAGGTTCAATTGAGTGATACCTTGTTTTAATCAAACCCTAATCACATGATAGTGATGAGTTGACTTGTGTTAATCAATGAGGACTTAACCCAACCTAATCTAGAGTGGTGTAAACACTATCTACTAGTTAGAGGAGAGAGAAAGTACCAATTATAATGGAAACTCAAGTAAAATATCTTCAATATACATGAATGTGCAAGTTTAGGTATGATCCACTTATGTGAGATCATGGAAACCCTAATTATGATAATTGATGAATCTTAATCTTATTTGAGGTCTTTAAAGATGATGTTTCTCATACATTAGGATGTTATGAGATCATTTCACCATGAGGTGAATAGTAAACCCTAATTCTAGGGTGATGATATGTAATGTGAATAGTAAACCCTAATTGATGAAAACCAGGAAAACCTAGCTCTTGTATGAGTAGGGAGATACAACTTCTTTAAATGAGTTATTTACTGTTATCAGTTGATTTAACCATGCAGGTTCCTTTATGAGGATGATCATATCCAGGTATGGATAATGATACTATATTCATTGAAAGCATGTTGTTAGCTTTATGAATAGTGATATATCCTGATGCCTTGTTAATAGCATCTTACGAGATTGATAGGCTGTGAGAGCCATGAATACCATCAAGGTCATGCTTTAAGAAATGACTTGTGATGAGAATATTGAGAAATGACAATTGATGAGAGTTAGGCTTGTTACATTTAGTATTCTTCCTTCATAGTTGCTATGCTAATGATTAATGTTTGAAAACATGTATGATGATAAAAGAATACTGAAATGTACCTAACTAATCAAGTATAATCATACCATGTAGAGCCCTGATCATAGATCCATCATTGTCAGGAGTTAAATGATGGTGAAACAGGTTTTCCTAAGGGAATTCCTGGAGCACATACTTTTGAATATGTGGGATAATATGGATGTGAATTTCCTTACATCCTAGTGTAGGAATTGATGTAGATGTATCTTAATCTATCAATCCTTCACTATGTATTATGTCGGGGTGATGTAACACTAATCTCCCGAGGAAATCTTTTATACCACATCGATGAGAGATAAATAAGAAATCTTTCGGTAGCGAAGAGAGTACAGAATGCCACTGTGACTCTAATAGCGAAGTACCAAAATACCCTGGTAAGCTATAGTAGTAGAGACACTAGATGTCCTGCATGTTGATCCTCTTACTAACTGAGGAAGATGAGGTCATAAGAATTTGGCTCTTTTGATGACCTATGTATGATACCGGTGCGACTTAATAGTGATCGGTTGGAGTATGAGAGGTATACCTCATCTCCGTAGGGCATAATGATGTTTGTAAATCATAATCAACCGCGTAGCATATCTGCTTAGGTTGAACTGCGAGATACATTAGTTGAAGATACATTACTTAGTATACATGTTCTTTATATTACTTAAATGTTGTTGTTCTAATTAATAACAATCTGTTGTTGATTACCTTAAAGCTTTTATTGCCTATGTTATTCTTAGTTTCTATAATAAAGCTTCTGGCGAAGAGTTATAACTCTCGCTTGGACAATTATTTAAAATTGTCTCACCCCGTAGACTTCAACTTTTTAGGTGGTCGTCGAGGGCGAAGGAATCAATCTTCAGGTGACCAATATCAGCAGTAGCAGCATCAGGAGCAGCACTAAATCTCAGGTGGAGATTCAGACTGCTGAGTTGTATAGTTAGATAGTCAGTCCTATGTGTTCTCTGTACTCTCAGGTCCTTGGAGTCTTTTGGTCTGAGATTTTGGTTTTGAGTTCTTGAGATTTTGTATCATGTTGTATATAATTACTCAAGAAGTAATTATCTGAGATGTAAACAGTTTATCTCCTTTTATGAAAGAAGTTTTTATAGATTCAAGCTCTTATCTCGAAAAGTTTTAATTTCCCGTGATTTTTGTCTTCCGCTGTTAATCGAATCGCTTCCGCTAAGTTTATATCGTGGTTTTGGAGATCAGAGCCCACAATAAGGTTCGTTGAGTCTACAGAGATATAGGATTAAGGTTGTTGAGTGTGTTCTAGTGTCCTCCAGACTATCTTATAGTCACTTCTTCTCATATAGGAGAAGAAGTAAAGTTGAAAGATGGTTGGAGCACACGAAGAACATGCTACTGAGAGAAGTATTGCTACACCAAGAGGAGGTGTAAGGGAACAGGCTAGAGTGGAATCAGTACCTGAGAATCCCCATATGGATCAAGCCATGCTAGAAAACCCAGCCTTTCATGCACTTTTTGGGCAGTTCATGACTACAATAATGCATATGGCAGACCGGATGCCAGCACCAACACCTAGGGCACCAATTCCCAATGAGGGACATGGATCTGGTAAGACCTTTGAGCAGTTATGTGGGGTAGGAGCCACTGAATATGCCAGTACAGCGGACCCAGCAAATGTAGATTTATGGCTCACTGTTCTAGAAAAAGCCTTTAAAATCCTTAGCATCCCAGAAATTGACAAAGTTAGGCGTGATGTGTACCTTTTAAAAGGAAGTGTTGGCCATTTGTGGGCCATTGAAGAAGGGAAAAGACCGGGTGTTGAGGTCGGATGGGAGGAGTTCCGACGTGAGTTTTTCATTAGATACTTTCCCAGGACTTATCTGGATGAGAAAATCTCATAGTTTGAACAGATTAAACAAGGACCAATGAAGATTAGTGAGTATGAAGCTAAGTTCATGGAGCTTACTTGGTTTTCTCCACACATGGCTACTACAGAGGAGGAGAGGATTCAGGGTCTGAACGTTGAGTTATCCACAGCTATAGCTGCTCTAGATAATAGAGAGAGGTTTTCCACCTTTGTGGAATCAGCTAGGAGGATAGAGAGGTTTGTGACTGAGAAACGTGAGGTGAATAGTAGGAAAGGACATGCCCAGTTTCTGGGACAGAGGTCTGGAAGTTTCAAGAAACCAAGGTTTTATACACCATTAGCACCACAGAGGTTCAATGCACAAACACAATGGATGTCAAGCAAGGGTAGAGGCCATAGTTTTCTGCCAAGTGGAGCCCATAGTATGACATCAATGTCAGTAACAGGACCATCTAGACCACAGCAAGACAGAAACTGCTTCAAATGTGGGCAGGAAGGACATATAATAAGAGAATGTCCAATTAGAGACACGGAGGTAACCTAACCACTGAGGCAGAGTCAACAAGGCTCTCAGAGGCAACAATTTAGCAGTGGCACACAAGGATGTTGATAAGCATCTCAAGCAGGATCATCTGCACCAAACAACAGAGCACGGAGTCGGCAATAGGAAACGGTGAGATTCTATGCTATGAATCAGTCAGAGGCAGTAGTCAATCCACGAGTCATGACAGATCAAATGGAATTGTTTCATTCTGATATGTCTTCATCCTTCTTCGTATCTATTTTGATTGATCCGGGTGCTACACATTCCTTTATCACTCGAGAAGTGATTCATGACTGCAATATGAGTGTCAGTCGTAAAGCAGATAATTTGTTATTAGAAACTCCATTAGTTGGATCTATAGTGTTGCAGGAGGTATGTTCTCCCTGTGTTCTTTTTTTTCCAGAATATAGCATTCAGGTGGATCTTATACCACTTGAGATGCACAAGTTTGATGTAATTCTTGGTATGGATACCCTATAAAAGTATAAGGTTGTCTTGTATTGTGGTTCCAAGCAAGCTATGTTCGCAGACAGTGATGAGACATGGGTCTTTCATGGGGATAGAAAGATTCTTCCAACATGTCTAGTGTCAGCAATGGTAGCTGAGAGATTGATGTGACAAGGAAGTGAAGCATTCTTGGCACATGTGGTAGATACCAAAGTAGAATGTCCTAGTCTTCCTGAAGTTCCTATTGTCAAGGAATTTAAGGATGTGTTTCCTGAAGAATTTCTAGATATTCCTCCACCTCAAGAGATTGATTTCAAGATTAATCTTATCCCGGGTACGCAACCCATAGCCCAAATATCTTATAGGATGGCGCCTGCTGAGATGGAAGAAATCAAGAAATAGTTCCATGAGTTGCTTGAGAAAGGTTTCATTCGATCGAGTACTTCTCCATGGGGTACTCCAGTTCTTTTTGTTAAAAAGAAGGATGGGTCTATGAGATTATGTATAGACTATAGATAGTTTAACAAGGTGACTATAAAGAACAAATATCCTTTTCTAAGGATAGATGATCTGTTTGACCATTTGTGTGGTGCAACAGTGTTCTCTAAGATATATCTAAGGTCAGAATATCATCAGTTATGTATCAAGGAGAGTGACATACCTAAGTCAGCCTTTAGGATAAGGTACGGTCATTATGAGTTTGTAGTTATGTCATTTGGACTAATCAATTCACCAATCGCATTTGTGGAGCTGATGAATAGAATCTTCCAGCCATTCCTTGATTAGTTCATAGTGGTGTTCATAGATGACATCCTAATATATAGTAGAGATGGTCAACAACATGAACAACAACTTCATCAACCCTTGACTTTGTTGAGACAACACAAGCTATATCCTAAGTTTAGCAAGTGTGAGTTTTGGTTGTCAGAAGTGTCTTTTCTAGGACACATCATACCTGCTTCAGGAATTTGTGTTGATCCATAGAAAGTGGAGTCTATTTTAGAGTGGGAACAGTCCAAGACACCAACTGAGATTCATAGTTTCTTAGGTCTGGAAGGTTACTACAGAAGGTAATTCATTAAAGACTTCAATTTTTTAGCATTACCCCTAACTAGGTTGACTAGGAAGGAAGTTCCTTTTTTCTAGAATGACAAGTGTCAGTGTTCTTTCCAGTTTTTGAAAGAAAGGTTGACTAGTGCACCTATTTTGGTTTTACCTGAACAGGGAAAGGGATGCATTATTTTCTGTGATGCCTCTAAGAATGGTCTAGTATGTGTGTTGATGCAGAGTGATCATGTAGTTTCTTTTGCTTCCTGATAGCTTAAAAACATGAGGAGAATTATCTGACGCATGATCTAGAGTTAGCTACAATGGTCCACACGTTGAAGATTTGGAGGCATTATCTTTATGGAGAAATGTGTCATATTTTCACAGACCATAAAAACTTAAAGTACATCTTCTCATAGTACAAGTTGAATATGAGACAACACTGCTGGATGGAATTAACTATGAACTATGATTGTACAATTGATTATCATCCAGGAAAAGCTAATGTAGTGGCAGATGCACTAAGTAGAAAATCTTCATCTCCACCCATAGATAAAGCACAGTTGAATTTTTTAATGTGCTTTAAATGGGACATGTTTGTCTCTTTGAAACAAATAAATGTATAGTTAAAAGTATCTTTGTTAGCTGGATTACTGACCGAGATGCATGTGAAATGTACTTTGAGACAACAGATTAAAGAGGCACAATAGGATGATATTATAATTCAGCAGATCAGGTTAGAGTATGGTAGTGAGAAACGGGATAGTTTCCATGAGTCAGAGGATGAGGTAGTCTGTTACCATGGTAGGATGGTAGTACCTGATGCCAATGACTTAAGAAATATAGTTATGGAGGAAGCTCATTCATCCATGTATGTAATGCATCCAGGGAGTACTAAAATGTATCATAACTTAAAAGATGTGTATTGGTGGCCTGGTTTGAAGATGGATGAAGCTGAGTTTGTTATGTTGTGTCCAGTGTGTCAGCAAGTTAAAGTAGAACACCAGAATCCTGCAGGAACATAGAAACCCTTACCTATACCGCAGTGAAAATGGGATCACGTAACAATAGACTTTGTGGTCGGTCTACCCTGAACAACCAAAAGTCATGATTCCATTTGGGTGATAGTTGATAGGTTGTCTAAGTCATCACATTTTCTTCCTGTTAAAACAACCTATACTGCTGAAAAAATTACACAGATCTACATAGATGAGATATTGCGGTTACACGGAGTTCCAGCCACAATTATGTCTGATAGAGGTCCTCAGTTTACAAGTCATTTTTGGGAACGACTACATAAAGCTTGGGTATGTAGTTAAAGTTTATCACAACTTTTCACCCTCAGACAGATGGACAATCTAAAAGGACTATACAGACTTTAGAGGACTTGCTTAGGGCATGTGTTCTTTAGTTTGTAGGAAGTTGGGACTTACACTTGAGCTTAATAGAGTTTGCCTACAACAATAGTTATCAGAATAGCATTGATATGGCACCATATTAAGCATTATATGGTAGACGTTGTAGATCTCCATTATGTTGGTATGATATAGGAGAATACCAACTTCTGGGTCCTAAATTAACAGACAACTGAAAAGATTAAAGTAATACAACAACAGTTGAAGGTTGCACAGGAAAGACAGAAGTCATATGCCAATAAATGTCGTAGACCTTTAGAATTCCAAGTTGGAGACAGAGTGTATCTCAAGGTCTCTCCTTGGAAAGGTGTTCTCAGATTTGGGAAGAAGGGTAAGTTAACTCCTAGATTTATGGGACCTTACCCAGTGACAACATGGATTGGAAAAGTAGCCTACATGTTGGAATTGCCACCTGAGCTACATAGACTACATCCAGTGTTTCATATATCTATGCTAAGAAATTTTCATCTTGATACAAAGTTGGTGTTTCAACCTGTAGGGGTAGAATTGAATGAAGATATATCCTATGTGGAAGGTCCAATGATGATTTTTGACAAAAGAATCAAGAAGTTGAAAAAGAAAGACATAGTTCTTGGGAAAGTTCTCTGGCATCACCGTGTCATTGAAGAAGCCACATGGGAGATGGAGGAAGAAATGAGGAGGAAGTACCCTTCTCTTTTCTCTTGAGATTTTGGGGACGAAATCCCTGTTAGGGGTTAATAATTGTAACATTGCTGACCTAGGTTATGGCATAAACCTAGAAGTTTTGCTTAAGTAAGTTATTTATAAACTTGTTTAATTTTTTTTGAAATGTTATTAAGACTCAAGGAGAATTTAATTTTCAAATTTGAGCTTATTTGCAAACTGTTTGCGCATTATATGATAGTTTGGGTGTAAATTGCAATTTACCAAATATGAGGGGTTATATTACAATATGTCACATTTTGAATGTTCCTCAAGTGCTTTAGCATCATAAGAGATAGAATGATGTTAATGTGTGGCTTGTGGAAAGCCTAAGTTCCAAGTTGGATCTTTTTTGAATAATGCTTGTGCATTGTGTACCAATTTTGGTGCAAATTGCAACTTACCCAAAATGTAGGGTTGATATGCAAATTACCACCTCTAGAGTGTCCCTACTTTCTCTTAGTATCATCTAGATGATAGAGAAATAAATAGGTACCATGTTTGAATCATATGTGAGTGATGGTATTCTTGGTGATGAAAAGACCAAGAAGAGTTGTATAGTTGAAACCCTAAAATGAGTTGTATTGAGTTGTATTGAGTTGTAGAACTTACATGGCAGTGCCTATTGGCCAAGAAACCATAGAGGAGGTCCCATATAATTTTTTCAACTCTTTTCAAAGGCCATGATGAGTTAAGAACCTCAAGAAGGTGATGGATATTGGTTTACAACTTTCCTTGGAAAAGTTGTATCGGTTTGTGAATAAAGTGATGTTGGGTTGAATTACCTTGTTCAACAAGATAACTAATAGCTGAAATCTTATCCCTTGATTATCCCCAAGAGTTTTGCATGTCACGATAAATATGTGTTCATGCATGTACATGTGTCAACCCATGCACGGAGATGTGTCACCTAGTAGTATAAGGTGATGACATCTCTTATACACTCTCTCTCATGAGCCTCAATTATATACACCACTCCTTTCACCTACTAATGAAACTTTTCGAATCCTACAAATCTCTTTCTCTTATATATCATGCATAGTATTTGAGGAGAAAGGAGGAGCTCGAGACTTAAGCTTAAGGTGAAGCCATGGTCATCTTCAACCTTGGTAGAAGCATGAATCTTGGGTTGTGATTCTTCCTTTCTTTTCCTGTTCACCAAGTTCTTATCTATGGTGATTCTTTACATATAGAAGAGTTGTGATCAAGTCTTGGATATTTTATAAGTTAGTCTTCAACCTTGGTAACATGAAGCTTTGGAGCTTGGAGCTTTGAAGTTGTTCTTGAGGCGGGTTAGATAACTTGAACCCAATCATGTTATTATTGACCTTCAATCTTGCTATACTTGTTGATCTACTTTCAATTTTGATTTTTCTTAAATAATTTATGAATCTATGAGTTCTAATAGTTGCATAGGACTGTTGTCCACGAACTAGAATAGTAAGGGACGAAAGTCTAGAGCTTGATGATGATGACATCATCATGGCACAAACCGATATCAGGTTGAAGCTCCTCTAACCCGATATGGTAATGAAACCCAATATGGTGATATGAAATATGTTATACCTTGGAACCCCACACCCCTATCATTTTGTACATTTGGGTTGGTTGAAAAAGGTCTAACCAGTTGTCTAGGCTGTCACTCAACACATGGTAGGTTGATACTTTGAAGGTTTGAAAAGGTATGAGCATAAGGGTCTAACCTGATATGAAAAACCCTACACTTGAGTAACCTGATATAAGTGACACACACACACCTCTTGCCCAATATGGTGATAAGCACACACCTCTTGCTGGATATGGTGATAAGCACACACTTCTTGGATGATATGGTGATAAGCACACACCTCTTGGACGATATGGTGATAAGCACACACTTCTTAGACGATATGGTGGTAAGCACACACCTCTTGCCCTAAATGGTAGTAACCACACGCCTCTTGCCCAATATGGTGGAAGCACCTCAAAACCAATATGGAGGTAAGCACCTCAAATCTGATATACTTTATTAACACATGAAGTGTGTTATGTCAAATGATACATTAAGACGTAAAGAGTTTAATGCATTTTGATAAGTGTAGGCCAATGTACCTTGAGAAAAGGGTTGATCCAACTTAATAAAGTATGATGTAATCAATATCCTAGTGAGGATGAGAGAGAAACTCATACTTTGTGTGATAATCATTAAATGATAAATGATGAGAATAAAAAAGTATGATTGAATACTTATGATATCAATGTATGATCCTAATATGTGTGGAGCTATGAATTAGGGTTTTGATTCTTGATAATATGAATTCGAAACCCTAATCGGCTAAAAAGGGAAACCCTAACCCTAATAATGGAAAGGTTGTATTTATCTTGTATTGCATGGTGATCATATGTACTTGATATCATTTTTATCATGAAATACTAACCATGCAGGTATCATGAGATGATGAGCATAGTCAAGTATGGGCTATGATGTTTCATATGATACAGATTAAATTGGCCTTGTGAGCCATGTGAAATACTTGTGCAACAAGTATAATGTATACATGGGTCTGAGGACCTAGAGGTAATAGTTACCTGATAAGAGGTGACAATGTTCAGTGATAAACTAAGGGTTTGAATACCCAGATATAGCAATCATGATAATGATAATGTTAAGGGATGAGAATCCCTAGTAATGTGATAAGGGACTGAGATCCCAAGTGTTATGCATTCAATGTGTTCTAAAGATTATGAAAGTACTTGATAAATGTATTACACCTTTCTTTGTAGCATATGTTATAATTCATTTTTGTAACTTGATTGATGCTAAAAGATATTGTAATGCACATAATTAATTAAGTAGAACCTTATCATATAGTTGTCATGGCCATAGATCCATCCAGTGTCAGAATTTGCTGAATGGTGAAACGAGTTTAACTCGGAGAGTATATTTTTTAATATGTGGGGGAGATAGGTGAAAATATCCTTACGTCCAAATAGGGATTATTGTGTGATCTTTCCCTCATCATCATAAGAGTATGGCTATGTACCATGACTCAATATTAATATACCGGGGTTGATGTGTGATCTCCCTGAAGAGAATATACCGGGGTTGCTATGTGATCTCCCTAAAGAGAGTGCATATTGCGGCTATAACTCTATAGCAAAGATGCCACTATACCCTGGTAAGCTAATTATAGTTTGACACATGATGTCAGTGCCAATAGTCTCATACTGATCGAGACAGGTGAGGTCTTGGAAGTTGGCTCTTCCTTTGACCTTGTATAGTACTAATGTTTTACGTAGTCGTGGTCAGTTGGAGCATGAGCGGTATACCTCATCTCCTCAGGGCATAAGTGTGATTGTAAATATATAATCAACCATGTAGCGTATTTGATTAAGGATTGAATACGGAAATATTGGTTGATGTTACACTACTTTTATACATTTTAAATGGATAGATGGTATATGTGTTCTTCGTATTTCTTATAAAGTGAATAGATGATTTATTACTCTATCATAGATAGTTGCATTGCTTTAAAAGATGATATTTCTTTGTTCTTCTTCTAAACACTGATTAATCTTAATTATTAATATAAAAGATCCTCTGCTCAGTTTTATATTGTTTACCTGTAATAATAATATTATTGGCGGAGAGTTATATCTCTTGTTGGGACTTTTGTCTCACCCGTTGGTCCCAACATTTTTAGGAGGATGCAGACAAGGAGGTAGAGATTGTACTGTAGAGGGAGGATAACATCAACATGGACAGTAGTAATAGCTCAGGTTGAGTGTGCTATCTGTCGTGTCTTGTAGATAGAAGTCCTATGTGTCGTCTTTGTACTCTCAGGTCTTTGGGAGTTAGTACGTAATGGTTTTATAAACGATCTAAGATTTTGGCTTGTATGCCTTGAGGTTTTATGTTGCTTATGTATATGTTTGGGCAAAGAAACTGGTATATGATATCCTCGAGATGAGATGGTACAATGTATGTACAATGTGAATCATGATGTATATATTTCTTTGGTTCTTTCTTTAAGAGTTTCCTCGCAATGGATCTCTTTGCAAAATTGTTTTAATTTTTAGTGATTTTTGTTAGTCCGTTGCTAATGGTTATTCTATGTAATTACTGTGTGATTTGGATGTCGGTTTGATAGAGGTCGTCACAAGTTTGTTCCAAATATAGTCATTCCCAAATTATAATTTCTTGGCACACTCAAGAAATTATTCCTATTATACCTCATTATATACATCATAATAGTGAATTTACACAAATGATTACTGTTCATTATGATACAATCTAAAAGTAACAAAAAGGGATCTATTAAGAGGATCATCAACCCCATTGGGAATGGTGTGAACCATAAGGTATAGCAACTATCATGGACCTTGTTTTTCCTTTCACCTTTCCCATCTAAACCATACTATTATTGATATCCAAACTAATATATTTGCTAGATTCATAATCTAGAGTAATTTGTTAATATTTATCATAATTTTCAATCTCTTACGATATAACTAATCAAATATATGATGAACGTGTTTTTCTTATAATTTCTTATTAATTTTTCTATTTTGACAATGTATGAACAAATCTTCAACTATGTGCACAAATGGCATGGCTCCAGTCCCCAACAAAGACTAATGTCTATTAGTTCAAAGTGTGAATATAACATGTTTAAAATATATGTGGAAGTGAAAGTATCTCTATGAAACATTAATTTTGCAATTAATTTTGATATAATTATTGCAATAAATTAATCACAATTCTCTCATGAAAAAATATCAGAAGAAAAAAATTTAAACAGACAAAATCCAAGTGGCTAGAAGAAGATTGTGGTGCACATTATGTCATAAGCTGCGTCAAACCTACTTATTGACCTTGTTTACTTTTTGAAAAATGTGATATAGAAGGATAGAGATCAATACATTTTGGCGGAAAAGTCTATTGTAATTGGTCGCACGCAAATATTTATTGATCTTCCGTTACAAATATGTTTCTATTGCATAGTAAGACATAGTTTTAATCATATTAGAATGTAAACAAAATAACGTACTTGTACGGCACATTTATTTTCGTTACGTTATACAGACTATAAGGTCGAGTGTTGTTTGTTTTATCACTTTAGACAAAATGTACACGATACCTATGAAGTGTTTCTTTGACATTTACAACTATGTGCATGTAAAGTCGAAAGAGATACCTTATTTCGACAAAATTTAGAAAAATATTGAAGTAATCCTATTAACAAGGTAATTGTGGAGTGGGCATCTAAAATCATCAAGAGGACGCACTCATCTTGGAACTACTTGTCATCCTCGATCGTCAGACTTAGAAGTCGGTAATGTAGTCCTTGTATCAAAACATGTCTTTATTGATTTTGCACTTGTAGTTTTCTTATCTTCACCTCTGGACAAATTTGTTGGATATCAACTCATGCAACCTTATGGTGTTAATGATATGTTACTACCAGCTGCAACAACCTTCATTTCTTCTGGGTGCACGTTTTTCTTGTTGGTTGCCAAAAGACTCTCAATGGACTCAAAATACCCCCACCGTGCTTCTAGGGTGTTTGCTCATTTTGCTCTCCCTCGCGTTGTTGGATATCGTTCTATGAGGTTTGCTCATGCCGACAAGTAAACGAATAATGCTAGCCAAGAGTGTCTTAGACTGAACATTGCAATATGAGAAAGAACTCAAAACACGGTGGGGTGCTTGGATCAAAATCACTATGTAAGACATGTGTTTGCAATATAAAATTATGAGAAAAAACATTCTATATGTCTATTGGTAGATTTTGCCCGATCTTCTTTGGCATCAAGTATCAGCTTCTCAACATCAACGGGTACAAGTAGGTGCATTGGCAGTGTTTAAACTTTGGCCTTGGTTCAAGGTAGCAAATTTAATCATTTCTTGTAGAAGCAACAGGTGGTTGTTCGTGGCAGTTGATAAGCTGCAAACTTCATTGACAAAGACATGGGAAGTTGACGAACCCAATTTATATTGAGAACGTGAGATTGTAGAGGAGAAGCACGGTGAGTTGGGAGAGGGTAATTGTGCTAGGAAGAGGCCTAGCAATGCCGACGCTTGTTTTTGTAGAAGACGTGAATAAGACTGCCCTTGATTTTGTTGAGGCGTCGTAGAGTGTTTAAGAGCATAGTAGCGTTAAAAGTCGAACGCGATGACGGTGGGAGGTCCGGAAGAAAATTGTCAAAATTAATAATTTTAAAAATACATTCCGCGGTCAGCAATATTTATGGTGTGGGAGTCTGATTAGTTTGTGGAGGTTCATCCACGTTCTACGAAGGTAGGAGAG
This sequence comes from Alisma plantago-aquatica, assembly GCA_963693085.1. Classification (NCBI taxonomy): domain Eukaryota; kingdom Viridiplantae; phylum Streptophyta; class Magnoliopsida; order Alismatales; family Alismataceae; genus Alisma; species Alisma plantago-aquatica. Next base: position 681,388,159 of record OY856410.1, on the reverse strand, counting down.
TCCCACGTTCTGAAGGAGTTAAACCGATGAGGCCGATCACATGTTACCAATTGAGAGATATAACCAATTGAGAGATCGTGATAATCACATGTTACTTGTCTGCCCTCTGTGTGATGAGGTGCCCGATCACACGATCTATGTGCAAAGTTGCCATTTTTTTGAACGGGACATTAACTATTAGTTTGTTGAGAATTGTGGACAGTTAGAGTGGTGGAGAGAGAGTGCAAAACCGTTTCGGGCGGGATGAGAAGAGACAAAAATAATTGACAATTAATGTGAGACTATTATCATGACCTCGTGGGTTGGTGTGGGAGTGGGTTGTGGAGACACGTACAACTCAGTTAAAAATAAGTGAGAACCGAAAAGATTGATGGAGATTGATATATTTGACAAATAATATTTTTTTGGAAAAAGAAGTTAACAGACCGATAAAAGTGATTTGTAAATTTCATAGTTTCATTATTAACAGAATAGTTAATAAAGAGGTGAGTGAGGAAGAGAAAAGCGCGGGGATGGAAAGTTTTAGCATGTGAGATTATTTGTCGAAGAAAAATAAGGAACCACTTAAATAGAAATAGGGGGGAGAAAATGATAACGGAAGCTTAGAGGCTTTGATAATGATTCGATTGGTTTGTTGTAATTAGAGTTTTGAAGAAAATCATTCCCAGAAACTTAAATACAGTTTCGAGAATGGAATTGAGGTGATTAGTATTAAGATTTAATCATTTTAGAAAAAGAACTTTCGTGTGATTGGTTTTTTGTATTTTGAACTGCAATTGATGGAAATTTTAAATATATTACAGGATAATCAACTTAGCAAGTGTTTCCATCGATTACACATTCTACTAATATATAATGATTAATCTTTCCAAAAAAAAAATTGCACTAGAGGACAAACACCAACAACCCACTTATCACCCAAATTGAAAATGGATTTCGATTAGTGTATCTAATCTAACAAGTAAGAAATTACTATATGTGTATTCATGAAACGAATACACAACGGAAATTAACATATTGCTTAGGCTGTGATCTGTGTCCGTCAATTGGCATCATTGGCATATGCGCCGATATCTATATTGTTTTGAAAGCTGCGGCCGTCTCCATCTTTCTTTCTGGGTGCTATATTACAGCTCTTGGCAGCAAGGAACCCTCTTCTTTCTCTTCCCCTTTCTCTGATATTGGCCACAGCCGCTAGTCTTCCAATGGTGTGATCCCTCAATTCACATTACCTGTAGATTGTCATGGATTGCAGTACGACGACATATCATTATCACAGCCACTATATGCTCCCTGCTCACCACTCGGAGCCAATACGAAGGACGCGCCTCTCCCTGCTGCCGTTCACCGCCTCCACATTACCAGAGATCTTCCTCCGCCATCTGGCCACCAATTAGTTCACTAATTGGCCTGAATGATTGTCGCCAACGACGTAGGCGATTATGCCAAGGGAAGGAGGAACTTGTCTTCGCCCCTTTTTTCCCTTTTTTTCCCCCTGGGAACTCAGAATGGAAACCCTATATATATACTAACAGAATTCGGAAAAATTTCAAGGAATTCTTTTTCCACGGTTCCAAACATAATAGGAGATGATGCATCCTACGATTTTCATTCTTTAATATATAATTATGGCGCGGAATTTATTTGTCATTAATGTTACTTGTGCCTCATCATATGATGATTGGATTGGGATACATTATGATTGATTTTATAAATATCAAAGACAAGCTTTCAATTTATTCTGGTTCAATCAGTTATGATTTAATGATAGAACAGAATGAATGTCTAGATAATGACAGTATTCAATGACGTATGTTGAAGACTTGAAGACTTGAAGAATGAGATCATACGGATGCTAAGAGTTTGTACATTTTTATTTTGTCCCTAGTCGGATGTCATTGTGGAAGGTTGATAGACAACAGTGACACATCAAGACTAGAGTGTGTGTTGGTTGATGACATAGTCTCATTAGTAATGATATGTGATATCAAACAAAGCACATAGATACATGTGAGAGAACAGTGTATCAGACAGACCCACCATGAGAGTGATACATGGAACCATAACATGGCAGTCACAGTCAGCTCTCACAGTGATGGTGATGATTGTGATTCTTACACCTGAAATCACTACACTCATCACATGTCGTTGGGTACACTTTGACATCATCAAATGCGGTCCTGAAATATGGATTGTTATAAAGGTGATGGTTGGGTGACTTTGACACATGGAGTTTTGACTGCGAGTGTATATATGAGATTTGTCCCTCCTAAGGGAGTATGATGTCCATGGCCACTTGATAAACGAGACTGAGAAAGGCATGCACATACATATGGGAGTCAATATGTGATATTGATGGCACACATATCTCAGACAGTCTGATTTGGATCAAGGAACATGAATGAACGTTGAAAGGATGACATTTTCATACCTTGAGTTCATTCAGGATATCAGAGACAAAAGAATTATACATACACTAGGACACCAATCACAGACCGTATGATTGAAAGTTGTTCTCCAAACGAGCAAGGTTGGGTTGTCACGATTTGTGAGAAAAGTTTTTTCGTTTCACTTGTACAATTTGATTGGGACAAGAATTGATCTTAGTATTAATTAGAAATGAAAGAGGAAAGTCAAGACTGGGAAGTGAACCGATCGGTTCAGTAAGTGAACCGACCGACTCACACTCCCAACCGATCGGTTCTTTTGTGAAAAGATCGATTTGGTTGCCGCAGTGCAATCTGTTTATGAAAATTCCGGACTCTTCTACTCCCACTTTAGTCATGCATTACCCGGGGTTGAGAACCTTGACCCTGACCCCTCCTATATATAGAGGAGTACTGTGGGCTTCTCAGACAGCACCACTCAGAATATCAGTTGCTCTGCAAAGTTGTTGTCCTCTCCGGTTGTAGTAACCGAGAGAGTCTAAGCAAGTTCTTCCCGTCCAGGGAGGAACAACGAGGAAAAGACAACTGCTGGACAACAATTAGTTGTGGGAGAGTGTGTCGGTGACTAGTACGCCGACATAAGGGGGCGACTCCTAGTGTCTTGTGGGACATGACAACTAGAGTTCCCAATGGTCCGTGTGGATTATCAATAGAGGCAGGAGACTTTTGACGCTCACGAGGACGACTGTCAACCGCAGTCCGGGTCTGGACCAGGAACTGCACAGGCACCGTCGAAGACTAGGTGGTTGAAGACCGCACTAGCTGTGAGGTATAGTCGCTGAGTAAGCCTCAAGACCAGGTATATCTCGTTAAACCTATCATTCCTATTTCATAGTTGTTGATGTGATCCGTAGTTGTGGTTGTGGTGAGAGAAAAAAATTATTTCTACAAATTCCTCGTTCTCCCACTGGCCTCGCACCATAATCAAGGAGGAAGGAGCGAACAACCTCCCAATTCCCTAAATATGGGTTCGATTTCTTATAGTCTTTTTTCGGCCATGTTTTCTCCATTGCGTTTGTATTTCCTGTCGGCATCTGGAGGGGGGCTAGACCTAACTTCGATCTTTCAGAGTTCCCAACTTTTCCTACAGGAAGGTTTTTGTTGATTCGAATTTGTGGCATCATGTCATGAGGAGGAACTTTACCTTCTCTCTGTTGCACTTGATGTCGAACATTCTTTGTCATCGTCATGCGAGCAATTTAGGTTGATGAAAATTTATCTCTAGCAATGTGGCACACATTACCGCTGCAATGTCTGAGAGTTGGGCTAATAGACAGCGACCGGCCCGTGGACATACGATATAAATTGTACCACCGCAATCCGTCGTTCGCACAGCAAAGTAAAGGCGTCTTTTTTGTCCGTTGGCCAAATGGAATGTGCGACCATGGCCTGTACTTCCTACGAACCTTTCTCCAGAGCACAACCACCACGGATGGCACGTCCATGTGCAAGTTCATAATACTTGACCTACTAGCTCACGATGCACCCGTCTTCTTATAGAGCATTGCCGGCCGACAACGGAGGATCTGTGCGCTTCGACGGCTTGAGCGAGGACTACAAGGTGCGGCGGCACCTGACCGACCTGCGTGCGACAAGGGACGTTGTGACTCCCTCTCCCTCATGGCGTCCTTCCAACAGAAATTTCTAGATGGGGAATTTTCCAGTCTTCTAGATTACACCAAGATTGATAACAATGAGATATTGGATGACCATTAGGTGAAAGAAGCCAGCCAAGATGCGGAGGAGAAATATGTTGATGATGATTAGCTTCTAGAACATGGCTTTAACCCATCATTTTCTTTATAAGTATTAAGTTCTTCTTTTTGAGTGAGTTTTGTATATTGTCTAAAAAAATAGTGAATTACTTTTTTTGAAGTAATCTTTTCATTGTAAGTGGGCAACGTCTATATTCTAGAAAAAAGAACTTAGCCTCCCGAAGTATTTGTAAGTTGTTTCCTCTAGCAATATCTGATGTAGGCGGCTAACACTTCTTTTCAAAATCGGTATCTGCACTTGAGTTCTGAATTGCTATATAACTATCTTGAATAGATATTCACTTTGTATTATATAGAAACATACATAGTTTTAAAAGAAATATATAGAAACACACATTTCTTGGATCAGGCTGGAACACATGAAAATGTCCAAATTCTACATATACCATACCTACGTAGAACTAATATTTATTTGTTACCACATCTAAGAAAAACTTATGAAAATAATCATGATATAATAGACCAACAATATCTTCTTGCGTAGACCTTTACCAAAAGTAATCGTTGGATTTGTCATTTTGAGTTTGTTGAATGCATGGTAGTTGTACAACATTACAATATTATTTCTTAGTCTTTCTTGTCGTGTGAAATAAAATATTCAATAAATTGTACATAAATTGTTGTGATCTAAGTCTTTGCTGACCAATGCAATACTACTACAAAAAGAGAGAGTTTATTTGATTAATTACGTTACTGCCATTAATATCTATACTACTCCGAAAAAATTAAATACTTGAGATCAATTGTAATTATATCATTGACTAAGAATGTGACTCACACAATAATATATTTCTCATGCTTGTGTGGGTATTCTCTCTCCCTCTCCTCATCTACAACTGCTCCATATTCTTCTCCCCCCTCACACTCAACTATCTCACTTTTCCTCTAATTTGATTCTAATAACCTTCTCAATCTCTCTCTTTCTTCCAATGTCTCATTAAATGACCAACTTTATAAACAAATTTAAAATCTAATTTGTGACCCGCATCTTGATGCACCATCCACAATTTTACCATACACTACCAATATCTTCTTTTCTACTGTTGAGGTTGGTGTCTCTTAAACTTTTTACCAACTACTTAAATTAACGGTATGTATTAATATAAGAAAGTAGGTTTAATTTACTAATTATAACTATGTCATTTTTATTTTTATTTTATAATTTTTTTCAATCAAAATGCAACATTTTAAAGATGATTAATCTCCTTAAATCTCTATCTTCAACTTTTTCTCCTTATTTTTTATATTTTCATTGCATTTCTCTTTCATCCTTGAACCAAACCGTGAACCCACTTTTTCCTTACAAGCTACTCTTACATACGTTTATTTGGTTACCGTCTTTTAGAAGTACATTTGTCATATTATGTAGAATCCTGATTGGCTACTCGCCAAATATAACATATAGTCATCTAGACGGTAAAAATGTAAGATCAATGTTGACAATGTAAATAAATAATTCTAACGACTATTACATTTGACCACATCAGGAATGTGATGGATAAAGATAACAAAACTTATTCTCTCTTAATTCCTCGCTCATCCTTCCTACATATTCTCTAATCACCCCTCCTTTAAACCACGCTCTTCTTGATATCCAACTTCTCTTCCTTCACGTATACTTCCTCCATCATACATTGTTTCTTTACCTTGTCTTTATAGAAGTGACCAGTCTCAAATCCTGTCACAAGTGGTTCACAATGCAATAATTTTCACCCTACAAGAGCCCAAAGATTTACCCCCCTTTAGGTCACTACTTTTCTACATACTTTCCATTCACTATCTATGTCTAAACAACTGACATTATATCATGATTGTTATGAAAATTCATTTGTACCGGTCCATTTACCTCCCCCCCCCCATCATTTTGATTATATGGTTTTGATATATTCTCTTAAGGAGGGTTTCCCCCATCAATACTTCCTTAATAATTTAGTTTATACAATCTCATGTTTATGGTTGGGTTGTAGGATTCTATGACGTTGTGTCATTCTTTTCTCCAAGAGGGATCCCACATAATATATTACTTGTTTTTTCCTTAATGACGTGAACATCTTTTAGAAGATTAAGACTTGCACGTATTCGATATAGTATTTTCTCCTTAACTTGGGAAGAAAGATTGTTACATTGAATATGATACCAAAAGTATTTGTACTTTTCCTGCTTCATGAAGTCAAACTATATATTTTAATACATAGGTTTATATATAGATAGAAGATCGATATTCAATGGGGTAAAGACATGGACGATGTTGGTCAGATAAGGGAGGAAACTTGAAGACAAAGGAGGGTTTTATAAAGACAGCAAACCTAGGGTTAACTATGGACCTTGTGACTTCTATTGTGAACACTTGGTTCTGTCTTAAGTAATCTTAGTCTTCAAATATCATAATCTTTTTTCCTACTCCAGAACATTTTTATCTACATCCTATGCGTGCTCCATGTAGGGGAGGTTGCAATAATCATTGTACTCACATCAAGTCACCAATCTACACACATCAAATCACCACATGTGGTAATCGTCCAAGGACATGATCTATTAAACAAACATGGTTTAGGAAGTTCTTATAAACATGTAATATTGTTGCGGTCACCTTGCTTTGCTGGCAATGTGGTGTTGGGAGCTCCCTTTTTTGCTATTGGCTCCAGTGTGATCAAGCCCTTCTTTCCTATCCTATCTATTCTTTGCTTTCTATTAATTTACGGCACTTTTTTTGTCAGTTTCATCTAGTTAGCACCACTTGTTTTTAGTCCTTTTCATAAATTTGGTAGTCCTTCGTGTGTAAAGGTGGATATGTACATGGTTTTCCCAATGCTTTGTCCACAGAAGGGGTTTCCCCCTTTATTATTTTGCGGTCAGTTGCTTACATAATACCTTTTCGTAGTGCAGCAAATCTCGGAGGTCTCATGATTCCTAAATTGAATTTGGCTTGATTGCTCTTTATTTGACGGAGGTGCTCATAGATATTACCCACAATTGTGCTTTGATTCCAACAGAAAACTTCTTAAAGCATGTTTTGGAGGAATCTAGACTGAAGAGTTTCATCTACATCCAATCTAGTATGTTCAAAGTTGGTGTGTTCCTTTCACGTAGACTCCTGAGTTGTCTTACCTTCAAAATATATATGCTTGTCGAGTTTTATTTTCTGATTCTTGTTTATATTTTTTATGACTCATATCCATAGAATTTTAATTTTGATTAAGTGAACAAAAATTATTGATAAGATATCTTTTAAGTGAGCATTATTACTATATCATTGATAAGTTTTCTAAATGATTATTTCATGGATGTATAAATACTTTTTATAATCATTTTTTTCCTCCTATATGCACATATAAACATCTAAGATATATGAACCATGTCATCAATTTAAAAAATCTCTGCCTAAAAAGACATTTTATGTTGATATATTTATTAATTTGTGTTGGTACATGTTCACAACGATAAAATCATGATGTGATATGTTTGATAAATTAACAGAAAAACATCTGTCACACAAATTTGATAATCTTTATTTCAAAAATTGTGCTATATTCATGAAACAATTATAGTTATTTTCGCTCAAATTTGTATTTCTTATGCAAAAATCATACAATAAAATGTACAAAATAACTAATGGAAAAAATTGAGATAGATTTCTATGTAGTTGTATTACATATTAGACTAGGACTACATTTCACATCCATGTGTGTTTTCTAGATTTTTTTTTGCCTAATCAAACCAAGACTCCATTCACCTACAAATTGTATGCTCCCTCTCCCCTGAACATTTATGGTTGACGTTATATGAACAATGTCATGTTTCTATAAGTTGACTACTTATACGATACCCATATTCCTACTCAAATAAGGGGAAACCATCTCTTATTGGTTAAGAAGACTTATTTTAATGATTTAGAATAAATCACAAATAAGGTTGTTAGGACTTGAGCACCTTATTACAAGATACATATATTATGCTTCTATTTATGGCAGGTACATAATAGCAGTTCATTGGAACTCCTGTTGTTATAGAAAAAAGTATAGGAAGGAGTTGTCCCTTTACGTTGGTGTACTAGCACCAACTTACTCTCCCACAATCATTATCCCTTGCTATCCCTCCCTTTATAGGTTATGACTTGCTCAATTTCTCTTAGTTACCACAATCAGAGAAGACCACAATTGTTAGAGGAAATCAAATTGTGTCTCTAGGAAGCCCTAGTACCCCTCTATTTATAGGAGGGTTAGGGTGTATGAGTGGCAGGGACCGAAATTTCAAAAATTTTCGCAACCTATGAGTAGTGAAACAATCAGTTCATAGGTGAATCGACCGATTGGCATGTGAGTCGATCAGTTCAACCCTTGAACTAGTCATTTCATTATGTTTCCCAATCGTAATTCTATTGACAATTATAATATGATTAATGCACAACATGATGTAAGAATTAAGCCATGATGCAACTGAATTGATCCATGAACTGGGTGCTTCATCACATGAGTCGGTTGGTGGATGACCTTCAGCCGATCGGTTCACTCAATGAACCGATCGGTTCATGTCCTGGTTCATCCAAAATTCAGCCAATGCAATCTCCGATCAACCTGACACTCTAACTTATCGATTCAATACTTGAACCGGTCATTTTTAGAGTTCAGACAGTCTATTGTTGTTTAAATTAAATACCTAAACACTTTAGTAATCAAGTTAAACAACATTCATGAACAAACTCCTATTCCAAAGGTATCCGAAGTTCGTGACCCTATATGTTCCATATTACGTTGGTAGTGAATGTCTATTACCAATTTATGTCATCACAAGCAAAGAGTGGTATCTAGCAACACATCATTGCTACCCAAGTAATTGGAAAGTCAAAGGATAACTTCAACCTACAATCTATGGTTGGTATTACAATATTTGTATAGTTCCTTTGTCACTAATATCCAGATTGAACTCAAGGCATAGAATAGTCATCCTCTTCAACATTCAATCTATGTTCCTTGAACTAGAGAAGACTATCTGAGATATATATAAGCTCAATATCACATATTGACTCCCATGTGCATGGTCATGTATTTCTCAGACTCAGTTATCAAGTGGCCAGGATGTCATACTCCGGTAGGAGGGACAAATCTCATCTACATCACTCACAGACATCCTCATGTGTCACAATGCATAGGATAATCACCTTTATGACTATCCTTATTCAAGGTTACGGTAGATGATGTCAAAGTACATTGAATGACATGTGATGAGTGTGGTGATTTTAGGTCTAAGAACTACAATCACCATCTACACTATGAGAGATGACTCTGACAACCATGTAATGATTTTCATGTGTCACTGTCATGGCGGGACTTGTCCGAGACATTATTCTTCAAAAAGTATCTATGTATTTGATTTGATATCACATATCATGACTGATGAGATTTTGTCATCAACCAATACACACTCTAGTCGTACGTGTTATTGTTGTCTATTAGTCTTCCACAATAACATCTGACTATGGACATAGCAATAACATATATATTCTTGGCATTTGTATGATGTCATTGTTTAGGTCATCGACCTGAAGATATATGTCATTGAGTAATATCATCGTTTAGACATTTATTATGTTACATCATTATCTCTTAACTGAATGAGAGACACGTCGTGTAGTTGGAAGTCAAGGAAGAACTGGGCAGACATGATCGAGTTGGATACGCCGTGTAACATCCCCAGATTTTCTCCTTCTCAAAACCCCATGGAGATGAGAAGACCAAATCTGAAAACGTTAGACAATTGTATCAAAGTACGTTGCAGAAGCAATTTGTGCATATATGAACATTCAAATACAATGCATACACCATAAACAATCTCAACATTCAACATGTATACTACAAAAATGACTTATTACAGCATATATTACAATTACATATTGAAAGATGATTTGACAAGTCTATGAACATGTATGTTAATCAGGATCTACACATAGGTACAACCTATACAACTTGCTCACTTCATGTTATTTAATCCCATGCTAGCTTTGAACCTAAAACATACGCGAAATAACAAATCAACACAATGTGTTGTGTGCATGGGTAGAAAGATACATATATTTATGGTTTTCATAATTTGAAAAGATTTACAAAAAGAAATAAGGAAGATCATAGAAACATTTCTTGATTAAGAAAAACATGCCATTTTTGTCACTTTTCTAGATGAGTTGCATTATCAAGGTGGACTAGTACTAAAACATATATATTGGGCCCATCCCCGTGTACCGAGTACTCTAGGGAAACTCCCCGTACACCGTGTGATCTAGGGAGGTGTCCTAGACAACATTAATCCATTCCCTCATAAGGGGGATAATGAACACCTTAAATAACTACAAAATATCTACTCATCATTTATGTTTTCAAGTGATAAAACATCGAGTACTATATAACAATGCTACATCCAATATTTGCAAATAGAAGAGAGCATACATACATATCATGATTGCAAGTAAGAAAACCATAGTCATATACTTAAATTAAAACAAACGTACTTGAGTTCATAGATTCTTATTTATATTCTAGATCATCTACATCGTTGGTCATCACCTGATTAATAAAAATCAATCGTCATTAATATATGTACATAATATTCTAGGTATTTTAGGTCCAAATTAGGGTTTAGGCCAAACCTAGGTTCAAACTGATCTAAACTTGTGTTTGATATTTTTCTACTGACCAGGATGTCATTTTAGAGGTCTAGTTCATATTTCATAATTTTTTGATGCTCGGTCTATTTTCTAGAGTTAAAATAAGGTTAGAAAGCATTTAATTAGTCATTAATAGAAAATTACTAGATGTGATAATAATCAATTAGAGTCCATAAATTAGTTTAATCATAATTAGGATTCTAGAAGAATTTTTTGAGAATTTATTTTGATTGGATATCATTTATTATATTTAATGAGCCCTAAAAGAAGCATCATCTAGTAATTTAAAAACCATGAATATGACTACTTCAAAGGTCTGATCTAGGTGTTTTATAATAACGTAGGCATTTTTTTGAGTCTATTGGTATTTTTGGAGAATTTATTGTCCATGGGAGATAATGATAATGTATTTTTTAATAAATTACTATATTCTGAAAATTAGGGAAGCAATTACCTTGTAAGAAAAACTACAGACGTTGGATTTTCACAGCCAAGGTCTAGGATCAGTGCCACATCACCATCATGAGTGTGGCTCATTAACTTGGTTTAGCCCTGGACGGGTCGGTTCATCTGGGTTCCACTGGATTGATCGCTTGCATGATCCTTCAACCTGACCTTTCTCCTATCTCCAGCATGAGAATGTCATTCTCCGTGGTCAGGTGCACCCGCCGCAGGGGAAGTTCTGGCGGGCTTCCATGTCAGGATTGAATGAGCCTCTTAACAGATATATGATCATGAGAAGGAGTTTGGAGTTTGTATCCCAAAAGGTGGGGGTGAGACAGAGGTCTTGGACCTCCATATTGGTGGTAGTGATGGAGGAGCAAGCTGTGAAATCGGGAGTTTCTTCCTCCATGCTTGATTCAGCCTACAGTTGTGCCTGGATGCTTCGCAAGGACCTCCACCACTCCCAAGTGTCACCTGAAGCAATGGAGAAGCTCCAAGTTTCATCCTTATTGGTTTCCTAAGACCGCGACCACAATGCCCCAAGACAACTCCGCCAAAGGCTCCTCATTGTTTCCATTGCTTCTGCTAGGAGGGAGCAAGAGGGGGAAAAGGACATGTAACCCTCTTGCTTGAATCAATCACTGTCAGAGAATTTTATAGGCATGACGAACTCACAGAGATCTTAGGAACTCACTAGGAATGCCTTGATATCTACCCTCAACTCCACCTTCATCCCCGACATTCATCCTACTCGTTGATCATGGTGGGTTTCTGCTCTTCAAATCTGAGCACACCGGAGTTAGTGTAGAGATACAGGTTCCTCTTATCCATGATGAAATCTTGCTCATGGACCCTTCCCCCTTATCTTTGTCACTCGAACCATTGGTATGAGAAGGGGATAGAGATGCACTAGACAGCAGGGTTTAGTTCTCCCTCCATACATCAACTCACACCCAGCAAAAGGGTTCATTGGGTAGCCCCTGGTATTTTGGATCTAAGATGTCAAAAAGATTTGTGCGTAAGGCATTGATTGATGAGGTGGTCTAGGTTCCTATCTCATAGACCCATTCCCCTGCCTCCCGTGAAGTTCGGAGGTAGGGGATGATGTTTTGGCTCCCAGATCTAAGATCTACGGCTGGGAGAGTGAGCTGTGCACTCACAATATCTGGGTTGAGTGACATTTAAATGTCACAGTTTCTAAAGTCTTAAATAACAATAAGACTATGGTTTGGCAAGATATTTGAATCAACATTGATAATTACAAATTCATATATCTTCTAGTAGGAACCTCCTATTTAAATTAAATTTAAACCATGGATTCCCCATCACATAAGGGCTTGTATAACCAAGTTTGAGCTCAAAACTCTAAAACTTCGTCATCTAAATTAAATCCTCAAGTAATCACATAAAAAGTGCATAAACCTAAAATGCAAACCAATAAATCATCAATTCTTGATCAAACAAGTTTAACTTGCAAATTTTGATCACGTTACACCTAAAGGCTCACCATTGAATCAATTGAGTCCTTTTATACTTCAATTTGACACTTCACTTTATAAGAAATCAAAATAACTAATAGTACATGTTAAGCACTTGCATGTCCAAAGAAGGCCCTTGATAAAAGTGTTCATCCAATAATGGAACTGTAGTCATATTTTTGGGTTAAAGGCATCCATCATTGGATAAATGTCACCTCAACTTGTGATTAATCAATTAAGAAAGTCATGAACTCCAATTACTATATTGGGTATGAAAAACTAAAAAAATCAAGGTTATCACATTTATCCCACCTTAAATAGAATTTTGTACCCGAAATTTGACTAATCTCATACTCAAGGTTATATCAAAAAGTCCAACTTTATATGTCATTAGTTCTTGGTGATAGGGATATCAATATAAACCCTAAGTTGCTATCTTAGGTTTTCAAGTAATTAGGGTGTACTCACCCCACCTTAAGTAGGTTGAAGCATCATTTAATGTCTTAGTCATAGCATGAAACAATTCCTTTTTTCCTTAGGATCTACATCCCCATAGTCCCTTAAGGATAAGGGTTTTACTCATACATATGAAGTTACGAAGGTACTACTCAAGGCTTCATGCTTCACCCTATTAATCACATGGTGATGTCAACTTTCATGCCATCATTTATCATAATTATCAGGTTTAGCATCATTAGTGTAGCTTTATGATCAACATCATATCATAATTTCGTCATGTGAGAGGATCTTAGTTGACATGCTTGAATATTAGGGTTTCACCTCATGGTGTAGTTAATTCTCAAACTATAAGCTTGGATTTAGACGGATTAAGGTTAAGCACTATATTGTCATGCAATATATGATCCAAAGAGACCTTTGTGTCAAGATCATGCTTTCATAACTTATATCTTTCATGTATGACAAAAGGGGAACGAGAATATAGTAGGCCAATCTTATCATGATTTCAGACTTGGATATTACATGTATGATATAGGAAGGGAATATTGAATTGGTCAAGCTTATACGAGTGACTCCTCATATATAAATCATTTATATATCTCAAGTGAGGTTTTTAGCATCATATATAGAAAAAGAGAATAAGAATAAGAAGGATAAACATGTATGAGTATCTCATGCACAAGGTACTCTACTCTTAGAACCAGAGTTCCATATATTACCTCACTTGTAGCTAATGATGAACTTCACCAGCTTAAGTCACTCAAGCTGGAACCTAAATTAGTCAAAGGATTGACTTTCTAATTATGAGTCACCCCCTCATCATCATTATTTTACCCAACTCTCACATATAGGATTGAATCATGCAAGAGGACTCAACTCATCTACTCAGGAGTAATCCAGCTTAGGACACATCATTTCACATATGTATCATATTATTCATATATTGTAGGGTAGGTCCTATGACCCTCTCCTTGTCGGTCTCACTCTCTCTAGAGTTCACCACATATCTTTTTCTAACACTGGAGGTCCTCCTTTATAAAAGATGTTGAGGCTCATGCATATTCAAATTTATCTTAACTTAGCTCATTTTAAGTAAGAAAGGAGTATGTACTTTCATCATCAAGACTTTTCTTAGATTTTCCAAAATTTAATTCAACCCATATACAGCTTAAATCTTTATAAGGAAACTTATACCATCAGAGATCAAACTTAGATTAGATTACACATGCTAATTTCATATATAAATCAATCATCTACTCTAACTATTACATATGCAATAAGGCTCTAGACATCTAATCTAGACTACTCTCTATTCTAGACTGATGTCACTCCCTTTCAGTTAGGTTGCATGAACACTAACTTCTCTCCAATGCGAGGGACACATTTTATATTTACATATATTTAATAAAATATTATATAGTTTTTCTTCGAGAAAGAAGACGTCAGATAAAACTATCGAGACTCGAGCTGATTGGAAAACAAAATCAAATCAACAAAATTGAGTGTCCCACATGCAGTAGATAGTATAGTGTCATGTAACCTAGTGAAAAAGTGAGAACATGGTGTATACCAGTGTAGAAACCTTATACATACGATCTCTATATGGATAGGGTTTCACACACTTGTCTAAACCTAGTTCTCAAACATCTAGGTTCTAACCTAGAGGCTAAGTCAAACCTAGTCCTTAAAAAACAACTTACTAAGTTTCTAGGGTTTAAAGTGAAAGGTGAAATTTATTTTTATGTTTCATGGTGAGCAATTGTTAGGTGTAGCTATTGTTCATGATCTGATACCAACTGTAACGTCCTCGGATTTTCACCTTCTCAAAACCCCATGGAGATGAGAAGACAAAATCCAAAAATGTTAGACAATTGTATCAAAGTACGTTGCTGAAGAAATTTGTGCATACATGAACATTCAAATACAATGCATATACCATAAACAATCTCAACATTCAACATGTATATTAAAAAAATGACTTATTACAACATGAATTACAATTACATTTTGAAAGATGATTTGACAAGTCTATGAACATGTATGTTAATCAGGATCTACACAATAGGTACAACCTGTACAACTTGCTCACTTCATGTTCGTTAATCCCATGCTTGCTCTGAACCTAAAACATATGTGAAATAACGAATCAACACAATGTGTTGTGTACATGGGTAGAAAGATATATATATTTATGGTTTTCATAATTTGAAAAGATTTATAAAAAGAAAGAAGGAAGATAATAGAAACATTTCTTGATTAAGCAAAATACACCATTTTTTGTCACTTTTCTAGATGATTTGCATTATCAAGGTGGACTAGTACCAAAACATATATATTGGGCCCATCCTCGTGTATCGAGTACTCTAGGGAAACTCCCTGTACACCGTGTGATCTAGGGAGGTGTTCTAGTCAACATTAATCCATTCCCTTATAAGGGGGATAATGAAGACCTTAAATAACTACAAAACATCTACTCATCATTTATGTTTTCAAATGATAAAACATCGAGTACTATATAGCAATACTACATCCAATATTTGCAAATAGAAGAGAGCATACATACATATCATGATTGCAAGCAAGAAAACCATAGTCATTAACTTAAATAAAACTCGTGTACCTGAGTTCAAAGATTCCTATTTATATTCTGGATCATCTACATCTCTGGTCATCACCTAATTAATAGCAATTAATTGTCATTAATATATGTACATCATATTCTAGGTATTTTAGGTCCAAATTAGGGTTTAGGCCAATCCTAGGTTTAAACTGATCTAAACTTGTGTTTGATATTTTTCTACTGACCAGGATGCTATTTTAGAGGTTTGATTCAGATTTCATAATTTTCTGATGCTCGGTCTATTTTCTAGAGTTAAAATAAGGTTAGAAAGCATTTAATTAGTCATTAATAGAAAATGACTAGATGTGATAATAATCAATTAGAGTCCATAAATCAGTTTTAATCATAATTAGGATTCTAGAAGAATTTTTTGAGAATTTATTTTGATTGGATATCATTTATTCTATTTAATGAGCCCTAAAAGAAGCATCATCTAGTAATTTAAAAACCATGAATAATACTACTTCAAAGGTCTGATCTAGGTGTTTTATAATAAGGTAGGAATTTTTATGAGTCTACTGGTATTTTCAAAGCATTTATTGGCCATGGGAGATAATTATAATGTATTTTCGAAGAAAGTACTATATTCTGAAAATTAGGGAAGCAATTACCTTGTAAGAAAAACTACAGACGTTGGATTCTCGCAGCCAAGGTCTAGGATCAGTGCCACGTCACCATCATGAATGTGGCCCATTAACTTGGTTTAGCCCTGGACAGGCCATTTCATCTGGGTTCCACTGGATTGATCACTTGCTCGATCCTTCAACCTGACCTTTCTCCTGTCTCCATCATGAGAACGTCGTTCTCCGTGGTCTGGCCCAGCCACCGCAGGGGAAGCTTTGGTGGGCTTCCATGCCGAGATTAAATGAGCCTCTTAATGGATGGCTGATCATGAGAATGAGTTTAGAGTTCGTAGCCCAAAAGGCAGGGGTGAGAGAGAGGTCTTGGACCTCCATATTGGTGGTAGCGATGGAGGAGAAGGCTGTGAAATCGGGGGTTTCTTCCTCCGTGCTTGATTTGGCCTGCGGTTGCGCCATGATTCTTCGCAAGGACCTCCACCACTCCCAAGTGTCACCTGAAGCAATGGGGAAGCTCCGAGTGTTGTCCATATTGGTTGCCCAATACCACGACCACAATGCCCCAAGACGACTCCGCCAAAGGCTCCTCATTGTTTCCAGTGCTGCTGCTAGGAGGGAGCAAGAGGGGAAAAAAGACATGTGACCCTCTTGCTTAAATCAAACACTCTTAGAAAATTTTGGAGGCCCGAAAAACTCACAGAGATCTTAGGAACTCACTAGGGATGCCTTGATATCTACCCTCAACTCCACCTTCATCCCCGACATCCACCCTACTCGTTGATCAATGTCGGTTTCTTCTCTTTGAATCTGAGAACACTAGAGGTAGCGTAGAGATACATGATCCTCTTATCCATGATGAGATCTTGCTCATGGACCCTTCCCCCTGATCTTCCTCACTCGACCCACTAGTATGAGGAGGGTATAGAGATGTGCTAGAAAGCAGGGCTTAGTTCTCCCTCCATACGCCAACTCACACCCAGCATAAGGGATCATTGGGTAGCCCCTGGTATTTTGGATCTGAGATGTCGAAAGGATCTATGCACAAGGCATTGATTGACGAGGTGGTGTAGGTTCCTATCTTGTAGACCCGTTGCCCCTGCCTCCCGTGAAGTTCAGAGGTAGGGGATGATGTTTTGGATCCCAGATCTAAGATCTATGGCTGGGATAGTGAGTTGTGCACTCACAATATCTAGGCCGAGTGATATTTAAATGTCACACTTTCTAAAGTCTTAAATAACAATAAGACTATGGTTTGGCAAGATATTTGAATCAACAATGATAATTACAAATTCTTATATCTTCTAGTGGGAACCTCCTATTTAAATGAAATTTAAACCATGGATTCCCCATCACATAAGGCCTTGTATAACCAAGTTTGAGCTCAAATCTCTAAAATTTCGTCATCCAAATTAAAACCTCAAGTAATCACATAAAAAGTGCATAAACCTAAAATCCAAACCAATAAATCATCAGTTCTTGATCAAACAAGTTTAACTTGCAAATTTTGATCACGTTACACCTAAAGGCTCACCATTGAATCAATAGAATCCTTTTACACTTCAATTTGACACTTCACTTCATAAGAAATCAAAATAAATAATAGTACATGTTAAGCACTTGCATGTCCAAAGAAGGCCCTTGATAAAAGTATACATCCTATAATGGAATTGTAGTCATATTTGTGGGTTAAAGGCATCCATCATTGGATAAATGTCACCTAAAATTGTGATTAATAAATTAAGAAAGTCATGAACTCCAATTACTATATTGGGAATTAAAACCTTAAAAAATCAAGGTTATCACATTTACCCCATCTTAAATAGAATTTCGTCCCCAAAATTCGACTAATCTCATACTCAAGGTTATATCAAAAAGTCCAACTTTATATGTCATTAGTTCTTGGTGACATGGATATCAATATAAACCCTAAGTTTCTATCTTAGGGTTTCAAGTATTTAGGATGTACTCACCCCACCTTAAGTAGGTTGAAGCATCATTTAATGTCTTAGTCATAGCATTAAACAATTCTTTTTTTTCTTAGGATCTACATCCCCATAGTCCCTTAAGGATAAGGGTTTTACTCATACATATGAAGTTAAGAAGGTACTACTCAAGGCTTCATGCTTCACCCTATTAATCACATGGTGATGTCAACTTTCATGCCATCATTTATCAGAATTATCAGACTTAGCATCATTAGTGTAGCTTTATGATCAACATCATATCATAATTTCATCATGTGAGAGGGTCTTAGTTGACATGCTTGAATATTAGGGTTTCACCTCATGGTGTAGTTAATTCTAAAACTATAAGCTTGGATTTAGAAGGATTAAGGTTAAGCACTATATTGGCATGAAATATATGATCCAAAGGGACCTTTGTGTCAAGATCATGCTTTCATAACTTAGGTTTTGACAGCATCTTAATTGGTAAACTAGGGTTTACCTAGATGATTATATGCTTAATTAGATTGATCATTTCTTAAATATAATAAATGGTGATAATTAAATTATGATGTTTTAAACCTAATAAGAACATTAAGTGTTCTATTGTTTGAGAAATTAGGGTTTGAGAAATATAAACCCTAGTTGGCTGAAATTAGGGTTTTGATGGTACATGAGTATGGAATTTGATCAGGATAGCAGTGTGGTAAATGATTTTTCATATTTTCTAAAAATTTTGTATTTAATTAAATTTTTTATATGATATGTATAACTCAATCATTCATATTGAAGAAAAAATTCAAAATATTTGAGTGTTTTTTGAATGTGGTTCTCGGTCGAACTATACTTTGACCAAAATGCTGACAGAGTGCATTTCAGCAGTATAGTGTTTTATTTTTAGTTATTTATTGGTAACTCCAAATGATCTAAAATTTTAAATTGATATATTAAACTTAATCATAAACAACATGTAAAATTTTCATAATTTGTTAATGCATTTAGACCTTTTCATTAGACGAATTACAGTAATTGACATTTCTACAGAATTCTGGATAGCAGTTCACTATTCGATTTTTAATTATTTAATAGAAGCTTGGAATGATCTCAAATTTTAACTGAAGCCTTTTAAATAAATTATACACAACATGATGAATTATAATAATTTTTGGAGAAGGTTTTATCTCTAAAATACATGAATTCACATAAACCTTTTTATGATAGAAAAATCTGCTGAAATAAGAAAAAGTTTAGTGAGGGGTCAATATGCAATTAACACAAGCATCTCAATTTCTATATATGGTCAACATAACACACAAGGAGATCTCATAATTCGTGATTCAATCTAGAGAAACGAAATCCTATAGAGAGAGAGAGTTAGGGTTTGAGAGGAGAAATTGATGGAGATGCTGACCTAGGGTTTTGCGGTCCGAGGAATGATGAAATCATGTAAGTTTAGCTTCTTTGGATATAGTTTCATGGTGAATCTTCTATCACATGTCAAAATTCCATCCCTCCTCTTATTTGATCCAAAATGGTTTAAAAAAATCCCCTTTTCTCACTCTTTCTTCATAATCCCTCATTTTTAGGGTTTCTGAGTTGAAAGGAAGAAGAATTGGGTGAATTGCTAAGGATTTGATATGGATTTGAGATTTTCAGATATGGGATATGTTTTTAAGGTGTTTTCACACCTTAGGGTGAGTGGAAACTTCCTTTAAATAGTATATTTCACAAAAATTGGTTAAATCAACCATAATCATTAATTGCTTAGTATGCGACTACAAACCCTGAATTGTCTATTTGTTATAAGTTGTTGCAAAATGATATGAAATGGATTCTTCATTTGTTTGAATGAATTTAAGTTAATAAAATCATATTAGAAAAGTATACAATGCATTCTAATGAGAATTCCCTAAGTATTCACAGAGGTTATAAGAGTAAACTAAAATATAGGGAATTTGTCTATGACTAAAATTTGTTGTATAAGTAAATAGAGAAAGTTGCTTATCTAGATCCCCTTGGTTTTGAATGATTGTTTATCTAAATTTATAGTACATATATGTCAGATACTATCTTGGATTTCGTTTAAAGTGAGTAGTGTTTGTTTGGTATCTCAGTGAAGAGGGTGAAACCCTAGATGCGAGGAAAGTTGGATATTTGCAAATAGATATCGTGAAATCCATTTGAAGGGATTTTCTTGACATGATAGACTTTATTTATTCAATGTTGTTATTGGTGCATGATATCCCGGTGAATGGCATGGAAACCCAAATTCAGCTTAGTTCCAAGGTTTCATACATATATTGATTGTATATGATTTGTTGGTAGTAGTCTTTATTTAGTGAATGTTTATGTCGCATGAAATCTTTATGGGAGCCATGGGAATAAGTTGTTTCCTAGTGAGAGGTGACAAGATGTGTGATGGCCTTGTGAGCCATGTGAATACTTGTACAACTAGTGAAATGAATACCTTGGTCTAAGGGCCTAGAGGTAATGGTTAACTATTACAGAGGTAACAATGTTATGTAATGATCTAAGGGTTTGAATACCCAGATCCAGTAATTATGATAATGATGTGAAGGGATGAGAATTCCCAATAATGTGATAAGGGATTGAGATCCCAGGTATCATGTGTTGTAAATATTTGAAATGTACGTGATAGATGTATTACACCTTTCTTTGTAGCATTTGTTGTGATTAAATGAAACCCTAAGGGTAGGGTGTTCAATGAATCAAGTATTGTGATATCAATGTTCTCAGTTATTATAATAATTCTTGTCATGATAAGTAATTAACTCTTAATTGAGTTATGAGATGCACAACTCAAGATTTGGGTTGATATGCACATTTTTTGAGAAATTATAGATAAGTTGTAGGTGCTATTGATGATTACTCATATGTCAAGTAATTAACTCTTATCAGTTTAATAAAAAATGCATGATTCTAGTGTGTATGTGCCAAGTGGACATGTAATCTATTTATTTAATAATTTTAGTCTGCCTTCATGTATAGTATGTTGATTACTCAGTATATTACAATGTTTTGAATATACTTCTGTGTCAAGTTTAGAATGTTATACATGTTGTATTATAACTTCAAATAAGTAGATGTGACACCATAGAAATACCAGAGTCAGGTATAAGTAAGAGAAGGGTACAATGTAGAAAGAGCTTTCTAGGAATAATAAAATAATAGACTTAGGATCCCTGAACACCATAGAACCCCTATGTGAGGTCTGCGCCTTAGGGGTGAAACAACCTAACCGTGGCAGCATCCATTATACGGGGGTCGGAACGTACTATCAGGTGGCATGGGGGACAAAGCCCTAGTGGAAGCCTGCTTAAATTATAGTTTGTAGTGTCCAACATCAACCAGAAGTATTGGTGGCACTAGAGTATAGAAAAGCCAAGAGGTGGCTTGACTCTCTGTCTGTGTGCTCAGGTTATAGGAGGAGTCCAGTTTAGGCCAGAGAGCCATTTCCCTATTGTAGACTAGGAGAGTAGTCAGACTTAGCATTTCCCAGGTGTGTCCGCTAAGTCTTGTACGGTGTGATCGTAGTGCACTACGAGTCTTCATATGTAGAGTACACTGCATATAATTAGGGCATAATAAAATGAATGAGAGGTCAAACAAGTGTGTACAGTTATTCAAATATTCTTTGTATGTTTCTGAATTATTAGTTCTCTTTATGATCAATCAAGCATTTCATATATTGATTCACTCTTATAGATATTTAGAGTATCCTGCCATATTTATGATTGTCAATTATTAGACTCTTTAAAGCTTACTACTGTTATAATTGATATCAATTGCTCAAAAGTATATCTGTAATTATATCAGTGCTTTAGACTATTTCTGTGAAGTACTCATTCACTGAGCGAGTAGGCTCACCCCTCTACTCACAATTTTTAGGGAAATCACATGGACTTGAAGAAGATATCATTGCATCAGAGTAGATATGCCACAAGAGTTAAGTCTGAGTATAGTTAAGTTCAGTCGGTCCTTGTCACTCTAGGTCCTTGTAAAGAAATAAGAGAGAGTTGTAAATGATGATGTATAACACTATTCCTCTTTTAGCAATATGTGTGAATCAGCAAGTCTTATGTGCTTATAAGTATGAGGAACATAATGAATGTTCATACATGCATTTTTACTGTTGAAACCAGATTAGACAAATCAATGCTTAGATTTCCTTGTAAAGTTGGTTTATGTGGTTCAATGCGAGAAAACAAAGAGTTTTGAAAGAGAAGAAAAAGTTAAGGGTGATCTTTGTATTACGTTAAATCCTCAATTTATGCCATTGATGCGATGATTTTGAGTCGCATTTATAGACCGATTTCATATGTGTTTTGTGCCTTAATTACTCATTTTCATGGATATTATTGCATAATTCACTTTATTTGGTCTTTGCCATCATTTTATATCAAATCCCCTTTGTTTCACTATTTTAAGCATTATTGATCATCTTATCATAAATCGTGTGGATTTACTTGGTCTTGTTGTGCAATTTCAGGAAGAACAAGTATCTGCATCCGTCGATACCATCGACGGATGTCGATACCATCGACCAAGCCACAGGTTGTCAGCCGAGAAGAGCAATACAAAGTCGATACCATCGACACCCATGTCGATGGCATCGAGATGTCTCCAGGCTGCTGGCGAGGATGAAGTCGATACCATCGACGCAAGTCGATGCCATCGACTCAAGGAGAGCTACAACGTCGCTAAACGACAACAACCGATGCTAAAGGAGTCGATACCATCGACACAAGTCGATGGTATCGAGATCATGACAGGCGCTCAGAATAAAAGAAAGGAAAGCTGCCGCTAATCCGCTGTGTCGATACCATCGACTCGCGTCGATGGTATCGACGCCGGCAGATATGCGTTGGATTTGTTTTGATTTCGATCGGACGGCTGTTGTTATTTGACGACCTAATTAGGGACTTATACCTAATGACGGCCGCCGAGACGAGTGGATCATCTCATTTTGGATTGCACAAGTGCCGAGGAGGAGAGAAAGGAGAACGGAGGCCGAGAAGCTCATTCCGGGTGATTCGGACGCTGCCGAAGACAATTTCCACCACCGACAGGCAGGGAAAGCTTGTGTTCTACGCCAAGGATCCACCGATTCTTCTCCGTTCAGGGGTTTTCCCATTTATTTCACGTTTTTCTTATGAATTCCCCAATTTTTACCATGTATTCGTGTAAGATGAACATGAGAGGTGATGGAGCTGGAACTTACACCAAAAGATTTTCAGTCTTCCAATGGGAGTCCCAGGATTCTATCACCAAAAACCCTAGAGAGGATGAATGTCTTCCCTAGGTTTACCTATAACTGGTGCTTAGATAACAACTCCAACCCCATAAGAGTATGGAAGCCTTATCATAGTACAGATTTAGGATCGAACCCAAAAGACAACGGTCTTGTTGCAAGCAACAAGATGGAAAACGTACAACACTTCACTTAGTTACTTTACTAATTGGCACTTATATCAAAAGGTTGGATTTTGATTGGTTTTTAGACTAAAGCATGAAAAGTAAATAAAGCAAGTAAAACTAAGATTTAACAAATGATGATGAATCACTGGGGTTAAGAAGGTATTCACCACCGCTACACATGCATTGTTTATGTACTAATCAAGCAAGACTTATAAGCTAGATGCATGGATGTTCCACAAGACCGATGCCTTATAAGACAAGAGCGATGCTTTGCATTCAAGGATGATCCACAGGACCGATGCCTCGTAAGACAAGAGCGATGCATTGCATCCTTCGATGTTCCACAAGACCAATGCCCATATAAGACAAGAGCAATGCATCGCATCCTTCAAGGGTTAAGTAGCTCTCATTCGGTACATTTCTACGTGTCAATGAAGATATGTAGTCTTCCAAAGAGAGAAATCTTACTCAACCTCATGAAACGTGCATCTAAAACTAACAAGCGAGCGATAATTATCAAATCGAATAGTGTCTTTGTACGCCTAGTCTCCTATTCGGATAACCTAGCTACGAGAAGTGCGGGAATGTTGCAACGCCAGCCATTCCCGATCAAATGGTCACATGCTTTACATCATTCCCCTCGCAAAGCGTGTTCCTCGACTTACCAAGGTTACTTCCATACATATGGAAGTGTAACGGATGATAGTGAGTATACTCCACTCTTTGAGATACACTCCTAGACACCGAAACGGATGCGTGGTGGATACACACACCAGAAACCAACACTAAATCGGTATTCGAGTCTTGAGAGCGGTCGTAGACAAACCACAACAAAAGATAATAGATGCATACAAGAACGTGGCCATCATTCAAGCATGTATGAAACGATTTAGTATTAAAACGAAAGGATAACATCTTTTTAGTACTAAGTACAAAGCATGGGCAGCGGGGCTAGTCCCCGCGCCCCAGTGGATGGAACTACTCGCTCCTCATAGAGGGAGCAACAAAGGAGGAGGCGAGAAGAGATAGAAAGAACATCATCTCCACTGAGGAGAGAAGGTTGAACCCTTAATGGAGAGAGCAACGATCTTCACCCGTCGTGGCTTGCTTGACGACGGATCTTCTCCTATCACCTTCTTTGTTGATGAGAGAGAAGGTAGCTTGCAATGGAACGTGAGTCTCAGACCGGAAGCCTCGGGCGGTAGATGGTGTTGTTCTGGTAGTAGAGAGACAACCTCTGGACGTCTGGACCTCCTCAGGGATGGCCCTTGAGGTCTTATTTATAGGCCTTGAGTGAGGTCAAACGGTCTTGAGACCGTTTGGGTTCAAACGGTCTTGAGACCGTTTGGCGTCAAACGGTCTTGAGACCGTTTGGCGTCAGACGGTCTTGAGATCGTTTGGCGTCAAACAGTCTTGGGACCGTTTGAACTCCATGCGGTCTTGGGACCGTTTGGCTTCATGCGGTCTCGGGACCGTTTGAGCTTCATGCGGTCTCGGGACCGTTTGACTTCATGCGGTCTCGGGACCGTTTGAACTCCATGCGGTCTTGGGACCGTTTGGCTTCATGCGGTCTCGGGACCGTTTGAACTCCATGCGGTCTTGGGACCGTTTGGCTTCATGCGGTCTCGGGACCGTTTGAACTCCATGCGGTCTTGGGACCGTTTGGCTTCATGTGGTCTCGGGACCGTTTGAACTCCATGCGGTCTTGGGACCGTTTGGCTTCATGCGGTCTCGGGACCGTTTGAACTCCATACGGTCTTGGGACCGTTTGGCTTCATGCGGTCTCGGGACCGTTTGAACTCCATGCGGTCTTGGGACCGTTTGGCTTCATGCGGTCTCGGGACCGTTTGAACTCCATGCGGTCTTGGGACCGTTTGGCTTCATGCGGTCTCGGGGTTGTTTATTCTTTTATGATTTTTTTGTGCTTTTTCTGCAAGTGTAAAAGGAAAAAGTTAGTTTGATGATGTATTTACAAAAAAGGGGTAAAATTAGGTTTATGTACCGTATAAACGTAAAAAGAGTATGGAAAACTAAAGAAAAAGACTAAGATAAACTACTAAAATAGGAGGTTATCACCCTCCCTAACTTAGAGTCTAGCTTGTCCTCAAGTTAGATAGAGCTAAGACATGGGATGGCGAGGCGATCTTAATTAGGGTCTCCATACTCTTGCTTCAATTCTTGACCTGAGTTCCCCAGGGGTCATATCGAGGCTTATTACATGCCTTGATTCTTTTGGATTTTGAGAGTTGCTTGGATCTCAGGGTTTTTCCGTATCTCAAAATTTGCCTTGGGACCACATTTATTTTGTGCATGCCGTTGACTCTAATCAACTTTATACCTCTCTGGAAACCTACTGGTAGCTAGAGAGGGTACGAGGGTTGGCTAAAGGCTTTAAAGTGCAGCTCCCCTTCGAGTGGGGGAGGGGCTGTCTATGCTTTTTAGGATCTCACTACCGGGCACGACACATCTGCCTTTATGAGGGCAGCTGAATGTACCGGCCGGGTAAGTCCTTTATGAGCCTTTTCATATACTTGGAACTTTTGGGGTTTCACTACCGGACGCGACACATCTGCCTTTGTGAGGGCAGCGGAATGTGCCGGCCGGGTGAGCCCTTTATCAGTTCTTCATATAGGTCCTTATTCGTGGCACAACTCTCATGATTTTATTCGTCTCTCTGGCTTTTATTCCAAAAAACTCACAGGTTTAGGTTTGGGAATGAGGATTTATTTTGGGCGGCCAAGCCTCTTTTATTTTGAAGAGAGGGAAGATGTTCTTAAAGTTTTTCAGCATGCACTTATTTGGTTTGTGGTCCGCTTGCAGAACTTTTTGATTCGGAAGTTGCCTAATTTCCCTCTCGTCCTCGAGATCTCGGCTTATTTCTGCCCTGATTTTGACCTGTGGAGAGTCAGATAAAGAATTGAAGCAAAAAAACGGGATCCATAGTAGGTGGAAATTGATAAATCGCCATTTGATGTCTGAGTGCTATTTACTTGCAGAGACTAACATGATTCTGGGGTTAGTTGAGGTGACTATTTAAAGGGGTATAGAAGTTGATACCTAGCCCTTGTCTAATGAATCCCCCCCTAACTTATCACACACTCTGTCTGTAGAGTGGCAAAGTGATAGGTAGAGAAGTCAGTAGAACAAGGGCTGCGAGCTAAGGCAGGTTTTCGGTAGCCCCTGGAGATCGGAGTAGAGTGGATGCGAATTGCCCTCGTAAAGATGGGGGCAATTGCGGCAGAAGGCTGGGCGATTGAAGTGATCTTTGCTGTATGCCTTGGAGTGCTGACGCAGGAGCTTCATTAATGTCGCAGCGCACTCTTTTTGCAATTTTGTCTTGATATTGTCTAGCAGATCCTTTGCTTGATCATTCTTCAGGTTACTGTGGTAGCCGCTGCCTTCGACATAAGTTTCCTTGAGATGTCCTACTTCATCATCCATGGATTGAGTTAGGTAGCTGCTTTTCAATATTGATTCCATCTTCCATGTTGCCATTAACTGGAGGATAGTCTTTGGTGCAAGTGCTGCTTGATATGTGCTGCTTGGTTCCACAAAAGTTCATGATATCTTTGTCCTTCAGAAGTAGCGTGAATACAAATTCGTCGCCAAACCTCAGATTGTTTTCAAAGAGAAAGGCTTTGGGTTTGAGGACCGTTTGGTCCCAAACGGTTTCAAGATCGTTTGGTTCCAAACGGTTTGAAGACCGTTTGGTTCCAAACGGTTGCGGGACCGTTTGGTTCCAAACGGTTTCAAGACCGTTTGGTTCCAAACGGTTTTAAGACCGTTTGGTTCCAAACGGTTTGAGGACCGTTTGGTTCCAAACGGTAGCGGGACCGTTTGGTTCCGAACGGTTTCAAGACCGTTTGGTTCCAAACGGTTTGAGGACCGTTTGGTTCCAAACGGTTTCAAGATCGTTTGGAAAGCGAAAAGACGCAGGTCGCCGGCGCGGGAGAAGGTTGAACGGTGCGCAGGTGAAGAACGCGCCGGCGCCTTCGAAAACGATGAGAAGAACGGCGACGGCGATGAAAACGGTGGGAGAGTCGGTGAAATCTTTTGACAGCAACGGCGATGGCGGAGCAAGAGACGTCGTGCAATGGTAAAGGGAACGACACTGGCGTCATGATGGTGGCGACAGAACGGCGCGGCAACGAAGGCGACGAGTCGGTTGATGAAACCATTCGATAACGACGGTGATGGCAGCATAAGCAGCTACTGGCGATGGAATGTGGAGTCGCCGGACTACCTTGCGGAAGGTGGACGGAAGGATGACTTTGCGCGGTTGCAGCAAGAGCAAAAAAAAAGGGAAGCTCTCCACACGAAAACTCTGGAGAAAATGAAGGTTCGAAGAGAGAAAGACGGAGGGGCAGGGTCGATATTTATAGTGATAAGTTGGTGACCTTTTGTATTCCAAACGGTTTGAAGACCGCTTGATCCCAAGCGAACTCAAGACCGTTTGGTCCCAAACGGTTTCGGGACCGTTTGGTTCCAAACGGTTTCGGGACCGTTTGGTTCCAAACGGTTTCGGGACCGTTTGGTTCCAAGCGGTTTGAGGACCGCTTGATCCCAAGCGAACTCAAGACCGTTTAGTCCCAAACGGTTTCAAGACCGTTTGGTCCCAAACGGTTTCAAGACCGTTTGGTCCCAAACGGTTTCAGGACCGTATGGAGGGGCACAAAAGGTTTGTATATTTTATGTTTGTTTTTGGGTATGTATATTATTTTTTGTATTTTGGTTTATGAATTTTTATGTTTTTTGTTTTATGTAATGTTTTTGTAGTTTTGATTATGTAGGTTTTTTTTGTATTTTTAGATTAATGATGAAAGAACTTAAAGAAAGCAAAACAAATTCAAAAGAAATTAGAGAAGGTGATACTGAGGTCTTGGGTTGCCTCCCAAGAAGCGCCTTGGTTTTACGTCACTGGCTCGACGAAACTGTAAGGTTGTTATGCTGTGGGCGTAGCATCTCTGATATCGAGAGTTTGTTGATGTGTTTTGTCTTCCTGAGTGTAGTATCTTTTTAAACGGTGCCCGTTAACCGTTCGTTCTCCTTTGTTGTTGTCAATGATAATGGCTGCTCCAGTTGGGTAGATATGTTTTATGGTGAAGGGTCCGGACCATTTTGTTCAGAGTTTTCCGGGGAATAATCTGAGCTTGGAGTTGAATAAGAGCACTTTGTCGCCAACGGCGATATCTTTTCTCTTAAGATGTCCATCGTGCCACATTTTTGTTTGCTCTTTATAGATTCTGGAACTGTGATATGCTGTCATTCGGAGTTCTTCTAGCTCCTGTAGCTGGAGTTGTCTGTTTTCCCCTGCGCTTTTAAGGTCGAAGTTTAGTTGCTTGATGGCCCACCAGGCTTTATGTTCCAGTTCTACTGGAAGATGACATGATTTTCCGTATACCAAACGAAACGGGGTTGTTCCAATTGGTGTTTTGTAAGCTGTACGGTATGCCCAGAGGGCGTCAGGAAGTTTGGTGGACCAATCAGTGTGGTTTTTATTCACTGTTTTTTCAAGAATCGCTTTTATCTGTCTATTGGATACTTCTACCTGGCCACTAGTTTGTGGGTGGTAAGGTGTGGCAACTTTGTGATGGACTCCGTATTTTCTTAGTAACGCTTCGAAACTTCGTTCCAGGAAATGGGTCCCGCCGTCAGATATGACCGTTCTTGGAACTCCAAATCTCAGAAAAATAGTGTCTTTGAACA
This sequence comes from Alisma plantago-aquatica, assembly GCA_963693085.1. NCBI lineage: Eukaryota > Viridiplantae > Streptophyta > Magnoliopsida > Alismatales > Alismataceae > Alisma > Alisma plantago-aquatica. The sequence goes on along the minus strand of OY856410.1, from coordinate 681,358,612 downwards.
ATTTGACAGCAGGTTTGGAGTCATTGGATACGGTGGGTATAGCTTCGACCCACTTTGAGACGTAATCTACTGCGACTAAAATGTAAGAGAAGCCATATGATGAAGGGAAAGGTCCCATGTAGTCTACCCCCCATACGTCAAACAGTTCAATTTCCTGCCACATGGTAAGAGGCATTTCATCCCTTTTTGATATGTTTCCCAAAAATTGGCATTTATCACAGGCTTTGACAAAATCATGTGAGTCTTTTGATATGGTGGGCCAAAAGAAACCAGATTGAAGAACTTTTATGGCAGTTTTCTTGGCGCCCATGTGCCCCCCCGTGGGTCCTGAGTGGCAGTGTTCCAAAACCGAGGTTATTTCTTCTTCTGGAAGGCACCGGCGAAAAAGGCCATCAGCACAGAGGTAAAATAAGTAGGGTTCGTCCCAATGATAACGCTTTATATCATGAAGGAATTTTCTTTTATCCTGATATGAAGCAGACGGGTGGATGATCCCTGTGGCTAGATAATTGACGATATCAGCAAACCAAGGAAAACTATGAGTGGCCTTCATAAGCTGATCATCAGGAAGAGAATCCCTGATAGGGATTTTATCTTTTTCTTCAACCTCGATTCTACTGAGGTGATCGGCTACAACGTTCTCTACGCCACTTTTATCTTTGATTTCTAGGTCGAATTCTTGAAGCATTAATACCCAGCGGATGAGCCTGGGTTTGGCGTCCTGTTTCTGGATCAAATGTCGGATAGCAGAATGGTCAGTGTAGACGATGACTTTAGAGCCGATCAGGTAAGAGCGGAATTTTTCGAAGGCGTAGATGATAGCCAAAAACTCTTTTTCCGTTGTCGTGTAGTTTTTCTGTGCTTCGTCAAGCGTTTTTGATGCATAGTAGATGACATAGGGTTTCTTATCGATCCGTTGTCCTAAAACGGCTCCTATGGCATAATCACTTGCGTCGCACATAATTTCGAAAGGTTGCGACCAGTCTGGAGCCCTTAGAATAGGTGCGGAAATTAATGCCTCTTTAAGGGTGGAGAAACTTCGCATGCAATCTTGGTTGAAAACGAACTCGGCATCTTTTGTCAGGAGTTGAGTCATGGGTTTAGCTATTCTCGAGAAATCTTTGATGAACCTTCTGTAGAACCCTGCATGACCTAAGAAAGCTCGAACGCCCCTTATGTCCTTCGGGGGTGACAACTTTGAGATAACATCAATTTTTGCTTTGTCGACCTCAATTCCCCTATCACTTACTCTATGTCCGAGGACGATACCTTCTGTTACCATGAAATGACATTTTTCCCAATTCAGGATAAGGTTCGTTTCCTTGCAACGTTGCATGACTCGTTCGAGATTATTTAGACAGTTATCGAAAGAATCTCCATAGACAGAGAAATCATCCATAAAAACTTCCATAACAGATTCGGTTAATCCGGCGAAGATGGCAGACATGCAGCGTTGGAAAGTAGCCGAAGCGTTACATAGCCCGAATGGCATTCTTCTGAAAGCATATGTCCCAAAGGGACAAGTGAAAGTGGTTTTTTCTTGGTCTTCTGGATGTATGGGTATTTGGTAGAACCCGAAGTAACCATCGAGATAACAGAAATACTTTTGGTGGGCCAAGCTCTCTAGGACTTCGTCAAGGAAGGGTAGAGGGTAGTGGTCTTTCCTTGTGGCTTTATTCAACTTCCTATAATCGATGCACATTCGCCACCCCGTTACAGTCCTAGTGGGTACGAGCTCATTTTTATCGTTGATTACTACAGTAGTGCCCCCTTTTTTTGGAACAACCTGAACTGGACTGACCCACTGAGAGTCAGAGATAGGATAGATCATGCCAGCTTTGAGTAGTTTGAGGACCTCCAAACGAACTACCTCTTTCAAGTTTGGGTTCAGTTTTCTTTGGTGTTCACGAGTGGGTTTAAATTCTTCAACCATAGGGAGCTTGTGCATACACAGAGCCGGGTTTATGCCTGTGAGGTCGGTTATCTTATAACCAATGATCTTTTTGTGCCTCCTTAGTTTGTCCAGAAGCCTGACTTCTTGGTCTTCGGTAAGGGTGGAGTTGATAATAACTGGGCATAACTCTTCCCTATCCAGGAAAACATATTTGAGCCCTGTGGGTAAAGTCTTTAATTCAGGGGTTTTTGGTGGTTCTGCTGCTTCAATGGTAGTGATGGCTTTAAGCTCTTCAAAAGTAGCCTCCGGTGCTTCTTCTATCTTCTCTAGGTATTGGGTACATTGCTGGACTAGTTCATTTGCAGAGAACTCAACTTATGGATTGATAAGAGCATTTTCAAGTTCGTCGATTGGCTCGGAGATTTCTAATTGTGACATTTGTTGAATTGCGTCTAAAAGAAAGACCTCTTCTTGGATGCTGGGACCTTTCATACTATCAAGGACGCGGAATTGAATTGCTTCTTTTCCGAGCCTAAGAATGATGGTTCCAGCTTCTACATCGATTAGCGCTCTGGCTGTAGCTAGGAAAGGCCTGCCGAAAATGATCGGATACCTCAAGTCTTCTTTGATATCCATGATGACAAAATCACATGGAACGTAGGCATCCTTCCCTATCCTTACTGGGACATCTTCGATGATTCCCAACGGTGCAGTTACAGTGGAGTCGGCTAGTTGAATAGTCATTGCTGTAGGCAGCAGGTCAGTGAAACCAAGGCGTTGGCACATTGAGTAGGGCATAATGGATATACTAGCCCCGAGGTCAGCTAACCCTTTCTTTGTGGATGCATTTCCAATGCAACATTGGATTCCGAAGGAACCTGGGTCCTTCTTCTTTTTGGGTAGTTTGTTCAGGATGATGTCAGAAGTGGTTTGAGCGAGCTTGACGGTCTCTTGCTCTTTGGTGATATATTTATGTGATAGCAAAGTTTTGAGATACCTTGCCCATGCTGGTACTTCGGATAGAGCGTCAAGGAGTGGGATGTCAATATAAAGTTTCTTCATTGCTTCCTTGAATTTTTGAAACCTGACGTCCATTTTTGTTTCTTACAGTCTGCCCGGGTACGGGATCCTTGGTTTGAATTGCGGGATTTTGGATTCTGTAGGTACATGCTCTTTGTTTTCGTTCTTTGTGTCTTCGGAGGATTTTTCAATCCCTTGTTGCGAAATCTCTTTCGTCATAAAAGTGGGCACATCATCATCATCTAGAGTGATCTTGATGGGTTCAGGAAGAATGCGTCCCGACCTTGTGGTGACGGCATTCAGCTGTTCGTGTTTGTTTTGCCCGTACTTAGAATTTGGTTCAGGCTGCCCATCAAAAGTGCTTGCCGAAGATTTTAACTGTGCAGCAATCTGAGCAAGTTGGGTTTCAACTGCCTTTTGTTGGGCTTGTTGGTTGGCCAGCATGGTTTGCTGAGACTGAAGCATTTGTTTTATCAAAGATAGCTCATCTTCCAGTTGTGCAGTGACGTTTTTCTGAGGGTTTTGTTGTTGAGACTGTTGAATATGCAATTGCGGGTGAAGCGGGGGATGAGTGTACTGATAGTAGGCTGATTGATTTCTAGGGTAGTTAGCCCTAGGGAAATTGTTCCTTGGGTTCCCTTGATTTTGGTTAAAATTGTTTGGAAATCCAGGAGGCAGCCTACTGTCAAGCCCCCCTTGTGTCTGATGTTGCGGATTCGCAGTTCCAGAGGGATTCCCATACTGGAATCCAGGATGGTTCCTTGGTTGACTGGGATTATAATAAACTTGTCCGGGAATAGTATGGATGGAATTGACTTGCTCTGGAATATGATCTTCAGCCTGATTAGTGATGGCCTCATAGGATTGTGGTGGTGGATGCAGATCCATCATCACATTATAGAGTATTCCGCAGGAAAGAGTCGGATGATCCGAAGAATGACAAGCTTCACAGGATCCTGTGACGGCTTTGACTTGATGAACCAGCGGGGTTTTCTTCTTATCAATTTCCCCTAGGGTTGTTTCAAAAGTTTGCTGTTTATGAGCGATTGTCTTCAAAGCTTCGGCTATTGACTTTAGTTCCATAGATTCCTCAGCTTTACAGACTTTAAGGACGCCTTTTCCGGTTGACCGCCCCCAGTTGGACTGGTTTTCAGCTCCTAAAGTAACGATTTTCCAGGCATCTTCATAATTTTTCCTCATGAAATTTCCTCCAGATGAGGAATCTAGGAACTGTTTAATGTCATCGCTTACCCCTCGATAAAAAGTTTCAATCAATTGATTCTGTGAAATTCCATGATGAGGGCATTTGCGTAGAAGTTCCTTGAATCTTTCCCATGCCTCAGCGAGGGTTTCTCCAGGTAGCTGGGAGAAATGGTTGATCTGCCCTCTGATTTCATAGGTCAGCGAGGGTGGAAAGAACTTCTCCAAGAATTTTTCCTCTAGAGGGGCCCAAGTGGTTATGATGGGTTCTCTGTCCAGTGAGTTGTACCAACTCAAGGCCCTTCCAGATAAGGTGAAATGAAACAGGTGGAGCATTATTGCGTCGAAAGCAATGCCAGCTTGCGGGACCAGGCGGCATAATGCCTTAAACCGTTTCAAGTGGTCCATGCAATCATCCCCTGAACCTCCAGAAAAGGAAATTCCTTGCATAATCTGGATCCACTGGGTTCGGATCTCAAAGTTTGGGATATTGATGATCGGAGGCCGGACCGGGTGGTTGTCTTCGTAATTCTTCGGGACAGCATAGTCCCTCAGTTGCTTGTTTCGTAGTTCAAGCTGAGCAGCCTCGGTCTCTGCTCTTATGCGGGCTTGCTCTTCTGCTCGTATTTCCGCTTGTATTTGGGCACGGGTGTCTACAATGAGTTGTGCCCGTTGTGCGGCGATAGCAGCATTGACTCTCTCCATCACCAAAGCGGCTTGATGCTGTTCGTCAGCCATTTGACTAGCGCGTTGGCGATTGAGACGGATTCTGCGGTGGAAACTTCTCTCTACCTCGGAGTCGAACTCCGGATCAGGGGAGGATCCTCGATTATGTGGTGATTGCATATACGGGTTCTACCTGAGTAAAGAAAAGAGAACACCTTTAGATAATAGAGACAATATGAAAGCTTCAAGAAGATAGTGAATTATGATTCAAAAAGAAAGTGTAAAATCCTAACCAACTAGAAAAATAAACTAAGTGAAATACTAACGTTCCGTTGTCCCCGGCAACGGCGCCATTTTTTGATGGAGCTGGAACTTACACCAAAAGATTTTCTGTCTTCCAATGGGAGTCCCAGGATTCTATCACCAAAAACCCTAGAGAGGATGAATGTCTTCCCTAGGTTTACCTATAACTGGTGCTTAGATAACAACTCCAACCCCATAAGAGTATGGAAGCCTTATCATAGTACAGATTTAGGATCGAACCCAAAAGACAACGGTCTTGTTGCAAGCAATAAGATGGAAAACGTACAACACTTCACTTAGTTACTTTACTAATTGGCACTTATATCAAAAGGTTGGATTTTGATTGGTTTTTGGACTAAAGCATGAAAAGTAAATAAAGCAAGTAAAACTAAGATTTAACAAATGATGATGAATCAATGGGGTTAAGAAGGTATTCACCACCGCTACACATGCATTGTTTATGTACTAATCAAGCAAGACTTATAAGCTAGATGCATGGATGTTCCACAAGACCGATGCCTTATAAGACAAGAGCGATGCTTTGCATTCAAGGATGATCCACAAGACCGATGCCTCGTAAGACAAGAGTGATGCATTGCATCCTTCGATGTTCCACAAGACCAATGCCCATATAAGACAAGAGCAATGCATCGCATCCTTCAAGGGTTAAGTAGCTCTCATTCGGTACATTTCTACGTGTCAATGAAGATATGTAGTCTTCCAAAGAGAGAAATCTTACTCAACCTCATGAAACGTGCATCTAAAACTAACAAGCGAGCGATAATTATCAAATCGAATAGTGTCTTTGTAGGCCTAGTCTCCTATTCGGATAACCTAGCTACGAGAAGTGCGGGAATGTTGCAACGCCAGCCATTCCCGATCAAATGGTCACATGCTTTACATCATTCCCCTCGCAAAGCGTGTTCCTCGACTTACCAAGGTTACTTCCATACAGTTGGAAGTGTAACGGATGATAGTGAGTATACTCCACTCTTTGAGATACACTCCTAGACACCGAAACGGATGCGTGGTGGATACACACACCAGAAACCAACACTAAATCGGTATTCGAGTCTCGAGAGCGGTCGTAGACAAACCACAACAAAAGACAATAGATGCATACAAGAACGTGGCCATCATTCAAGCATGTATGAAATGATTTAGTATTAAAACGAAAGGATAACATCTTTTTAGTACTAAGTACAAAGCATGGGCAGCAGGGCTAGTCCCCGCACCCCAGTGGATGGAACTACTCGCTCCTCATAGAGGGAGCAACAAAGGAGGAGGCGAGAAGAGATAGAAAGAACATCATCTCCACGGAGGAGAGAAGGTTGAACCCTTGGTGGAGAGAGCAACGATCTTCACCCGTCGTGGCTTGCTTGATGACGGATCTTCTCCTATCACCTTCTTTGTTGATGAGAGAGAAGGTAGCTTGCAATGGAATGTGAGTCTCAGACCGGCAGCCTCGGGCGGTAGATGGTGTTGTTCTGGTAGTACAGAGACAGCCTCTGGACATCTGGACCTCCTCAGGGATGGCCCTTGAGGTCTTATTTATAGGCCTTGAGTGAGGTCAAACGGTCTTGAGACCGTTTGGCGTCAGACGGTCTTGAGATCGTTTGGCGTCAAACGGTCTTGGGACCGTTTGAACTCCATGCGGTCTTGGGACCGTTTGGCTTCATGCGGTCTCGGGACCGTTTGAGCTTCATGCGGTCTCGGGACCGTTTGAGCTTCATGCGGTCTCGGGACCGTTTGACTTCATGCGGTCTCGGGACTGTTTGAACTCCATGCGGTCTTGGGACCGTTTGGCTTCATGCGGTCTCGGGACCGTTTGAACTCCATGCGGTCTTGGGACCGTTTGGCTTCATGCGGTCTCGGGACCGTTTGAACTCCATGCGGTCTTGGGACCGTTTGGCTTCATGCGGTCTCGGGACCGTTTGAACTCCGTACGGTCTTGGGACCGTTTGGCTTCATGCGGTCTCGGGACCGTTTGAACTCCATGCGGTCTTGGGACCGTTTGGCTTCATGCGGTCTCGGGACCGTTTGAACTCCATGCGGTCTTGGGACCGTTTGGCTTCATGCGGTCTCAGGGTTGTTTATTCTTTTATGATTTTTTTGTGCTTTTTCTGCAAGTGTAAAAGGAAAAAGTTAGTTTGATGATGTATTTACAAAACAGGGGTAAAATTAGGTTTATGTACCGTATAAACGTAAAAAGAGTATGGAAAACTAAAGAAAAAGACTAAGATAAACTACTAAAATAGGAGGTTATCAAGAGGCTAAAACCCTCAATCTTTAGGACCGGGAGTAGCCCGGGGATACATTGTATGATGATTTTATATTGATAATTCATATTTTTCTCTCATATCCGTGGTATAAATTCGTTTTCTCTATTGCTATTGTTATGCTTGATCACCATAATAATAAATTAATGCCCTTAATCACTTCGACAGAAGGATTAACGGTTGAAAAGAGACGAATTCTACATTAATTAATAAAACCCTTGACAAAGGAGTTGTAAAATTAATGGTGGGAACTGAGGGACCGATCTTAATGCGCTTAGTTTAGGGGAATGATTACTATGACGATGGAATCAACCTAAATCTAAGTAGTGGATTACACCACGACAGTGGGTAATTCTCATTTCAGGCCACTACCCGGATAGAGAGAGAAGTGTGAGGAATTATATGAAATTTAATACAATGTTGACTCGCGGTGAAACCGCCATCCTAAAGACATCCTTTTAATTGATTAAATTAACCTTTAATCGATTGTTTTCTTTGTTTGATTTTTTTATTTTCTTTTAATTTGAACAACAAAACCCTACTTTGTTAATCGGTCTAGCTGATTGCGATTAGTTAGTAGAAGTCTCCAATAATTCACGTATCCCTGAGTTCGACTCGGGCCTCACAAGGCCTATATTACTCGACGCGTATACTTGCGTTTAAGCGCGTAGTAAAATACACGTCAAGTTTTTGGCGCCGTTGCCGGGGATACGGCAAATTATTGGCACTTTGAGTGCTAAGAGCGGCCATTCTAGGCCACATTTTTTTTATTAATTTTAAAGCAATTTCAAAAAATTCCTTTATTTCTCTATAATTGTGTTGACTCGTTCAAAGCATTGTACTGAACCCCTATTTCCATATTTCAGGTGCTTTGCATGGTGCATACACGTAGTCGAGACTACGTGAATCGCACACCTGAGGTTCTATCTGCGGGACCAGAGGACGAGGATTACTATGAGGAGGAACACCAAAGTGATATAAATTCTGAATCTGAGCAAGAACAAGAAGAAGTAATGGCTGAAGCACAGACAATATGGGAGAAGATCAAGGCGTCTTCTTCCTCAGCATCAAAGGGGCCCATAAAGAAGCAGGCGATCAACATACCGACATACAAGATCGATCCGGCACTGATTAACTTGGTCAAATCTAACGCATTTCACGGGCTGAAAAATGAAGATCCAGTGGCACACGTTAGTCAGTTTGTTGAAAATTGCGATATGGTGAAGATCGACAGGTTCCCGCAAGATGCGTTGTATCTCAAGTTGTTCCCAAGTTCCTTGGCTGGAGTAGCAAGAGAGTGGCTTCATAACCTCGACGACGAGTTTGTTGAATCATGGGATCACATGGTGGAGGTTTTCTTCGAGAGGTTCTTCCCTCCTGAGAAGACCAATGATATGATCCGGAAGATCCACAATTTCACCCAACAGGCGGGTGAAACTTATTCTGAGACTTGGGAGCGATTCCAAGTCATGTTGAGGAGATGTCTACACCATGGACTGGACAAGGAAACTCAAGTGAAATCTTCTACTTTGCTCTGTCTGAACATGATAGAAGCAACCTGGACTCGGCTGGATCCGGATTTTTTCTGAATAACACCGATACCAGATGTTGGGAGATACTGAAAAACATGGCTAGGAAACAGTCATGGGGTGACAGAGGTGCCGTGGAACATGTCAAGGCTGCTGGTGAATCCAGAATAGTGAGGGAGCTGAATGATAAGTTAGATCTTCTAGCCAAGAAGGTGTTAACTAAGGAGGATGCATCTGAGGATGAGGAAGCCCACGTGAAGTTCATGCAACAACAGGGCTATAGAAACAATGACTATGCCTGGAGAAAGGATAAAAAGTTTTCATGGAAGGATCCGAACAATTTTCTGCAGGATCTGGATGCCAAACCACAGCAAAGAACCGAGGAAAAGAACAATGAATTGCTGAGTCAAATGGTCCAGCAAAACCAAGAGATGATGGCCATGTTTGGAAAACAATTGCAATCGTAAGGTGATATTCTAACCAAGTTTGGGCAGACGCTGCAAAGCCATGGAGCACAAATGCGGGCATTAGAGACCACCGTGGCACAGATTTCAAATGAAGTGGCGGCCATCAAGCACGCCAATCAACAGAAACCAGCGGAGAATGCGAACGTGGCTCAAGCACATCATCAGGTTAAGTACATGTCAGTGGTAAGAAATGAGGAATCTCAGGTGCAAGAAGTTGTAGAAGAAAGAAAAATGACTTTCAATGTGAATGCAACACCGGCGATACCATATCCACGCACGTACTATAGATTGCCGGGCGGAAACCATTTCTTCAGAAAATCAGAGAGAGTTGTGAGTATGGTATCTCCATCTAGGCAAGAGGAGCAGGTGCAGGTTGTTTGTGCACATGTAGAGACATCTAAGGCGAGAGAGGAACCAAAACAATCTGCTACTATTGATGATGTCTCGCCAAAGCCCACGTCCGAGGGAATGATTGAAGCAAGCTTAGGGGAGGTACCCCCGAAAAGCTCTTATGTGCCACCTCATAGGCGTGTTGATGCAGCTGATGTTTCAGATCCGGTCAATTCTAAGTCAAAGAAGGAGCATCGTCACTTTAAGAAATTCTTGGAGATATTCCGGAAACTCCACATCAATATTCCATTGGTGGAGATGATTGAGAAAGTGCCCGCTTATGGGAGGTTCATTAAGGAGATCATCAATAAGAAGAGGCGGATAAAAGAAGATGAAATTTATTGGATGAATGAGACGGTGAGCTCGATGATTCATGGGAATTCACAAAAGAAGAGAAAAGACCCAGGAGGTTTTTACATTCCGTGTTCAATAGGTGGTCAACATTTCCCTAAAGCGCAATGTGATTCCGGCGCTAGTATAAATCTCATGCCTTTGGCTACATTTCAAAAGCTGGGGTTAAAAGAGATAAAGAAGTTGGCTGCAACAATTGAATTAGCAGATGGGTCTATAGTGAGACCCTATGGAGTATGTGAAGATGTTCTCGTCAAAGTGGATAGATTCATATTTCCTGTAGACTTTGTCGTCATGGATATGCCACCACTCCAAAGCTGTGAAATTCTCCTTGGAAGACCGTTTCAAGCAACGGCAGACGTTGTGACTGCTTTAGGGAGAGGTACTTTGTCCTTGGGTATTGGAGGAGATCGTGTTGAATTCAAATTATCGAATGATCCTCTAAGCCCAGTTCCCAAGGTGAAAAGATGATGATTGTCACACCGTCTAGCCTAAGACGTTAAACAAGGGCGCTTGTTGGGAGGCAACCCAACCATCGGTACACTAGGATAGTTTAATGTTAGGTGTAGTTTGATTTTATTTTGTTTACTTTTTAGTTTAAAAATGATACCTTGATCCGTTTGTTAAATGTGCAGGAACAGGCAGGGTCGATACCATCGACACATCAGTCGATGGTATCGACATGGGTTCAGGTTGACACCAGTAGAAATCGCACTGCGTCGATACCATCGACGGCCCCGTCGATACCATCGACGGCCCCGTCGATGGCATCGACATGGTCACAGGCAGGTCGCAATAAAAGTGTCGATGGTATCGACACCCCAGTCGATACCATCGAGATCTCTGGAGATATTCAGACGAATTTTGCTCAGTCAACTCGATACCATCGACGGCCTCGTCGATGGTATCGACATCATCACAGGTTGAATGCAATAAACGGAGGTGTCGCAATAAAAGCAAGTCGATACCATCGACACCCGTCGATGGCATCGACGGACATGTCATCGATCCGCATGAAGACATCGACGACGATCGCAACAGCCACGTCAGCGATCCGGGTGCTGCGTCGATACCATCGACTTCTGTCGATGGTATCGACTCGTCAGCGATCCGGGTTTCTCGATCCAGCAAACGTCAGCCGTCGATACCAGTGACAGATGCGGCTACCCGCGAGACGTGTCGATACCATCGACCCGCGTCGATGGTATCGACGGGTCAACAGGGGCGCCGATCAAGTCTATTTAAGGGGACTTGCAACGTCATATGACATCACACCCTCAGAGCAAGTATCTCCCATTGCGCCGAGCACTTCCCCGAGCCCTCTACACCTTCGGAGAAGCGTCATCGAGCGAAGATCTTCACCGAGCGGAGAATTTCTCTCCATCTTCACCGAGCTCTTTTCTCCCAATCTCATTCTTCTCGCAATCATGGTGCATACGGGCGGAGCATCTTCATCAAGCGCGCACCCCAGGGAGATCGAGGAGTTTGTTCCTCCTCCAACCGCTTCCATCTCTCGTCCACGCCTCATTCATGCCAACATGGATGTAAGGAAGGTATACGAGGAGATAATGAAGCGGAAGTTCGAGGCAACCCGGTATGTGGACCGGGGAATGATCATGGAGATGGGATTCGAGGCCAACTTGGCCTATGTGTTGGCCGGGCAAGCGCGGCACACCAATCGCTTCTATGAGATGGACTGTCATGCGGATGGGCAGCCGTTTTTCGGCGAATGGCCCACATACAAGGAACTGGTGGCCGAGTTCATGGCGTCTCTTGATATGTGCATCGTACCAAATGACATAGTACCATCGGACCAGACGTGGATCCAGGGAAGGGTGTCCTTCCGACTCTTCAACAACAATTACAACATCACGTTGAAGCAGTTCAACGACATCTTCAACTGGAACCACAGCCGCCACGATCACCGACGCCCCGACGTCCGCACCGACTACGACAAAATCTTCGTCGAGCTAGTTACAGTGCCGGCAGGGAAGACCGTGAGCTACCACAATGCCGCGGTAGCGGATTTTGAGCACCCGTTCGTCCGGGTCCTGCACAGGATGTTGATCTTGACTTTCTTCGCTCGGAGCGATCTTGCTTTGAGCAAGTTTCAGGAGAGTGACCTGTTCTTTCTCTATGCACTCCTGAAACGTCAAGAGTGCAACTGGGGAGCATTCTGGTTACAGTGCATCATGGCGGTGAAGCGGAGCACAAGGAAGGCTCCAATACACTTTGGTGGTCTTGTCACCGGGTTGGCGCTTTACTTGGGGCTGAACTTTCAGTCCATGACTCCGATTTTTGCGCAGAGTAAGGTGAACGTGCAACACTTGCACCGTTCAAACCTCATTCTTATCCGAGACGGGTTGGCGTACGCTCATTGCCACGTCAACCAAGCTTACCAGGAGGCATCCCTGCCGGACGACGTCTTCCACATCGAGGGCAAGCAGCATTTCCGATGGCCCATCATAACCATCGAGTCCTCCGAAGAAGAAGGCGGAGGTGAAGACCAAGAAGGCGAGGCCGAGGAGGACGAGGAGGCTTTCACACCTCTTCGAGCACGCGTGGCACCACGGAAGCATCCTAGGATGCATCCAGGTGCATCTTCATCATCTCAGCCCCCGCCGCCATCACCACAGCAAGAGCAGACAGCTGCGGATCCCTACTCCATGCAAGGGATGTACACCATGCTGCAGGACATACAGCAGACTCAGCTGCAGCACATGGGTATGTATACCGGCATTCATGAGACTACGAGCCGGGTACTTGACAACCAACGGGCTATGTTCGAGAACGAGCGGCTCATCCTCGCCAACCAAGAGCAAATGCACACCCGGTTGCAGCGGATAGAGACGCAGCAGGAGTCCTTCTTCGACCACTACTGGAGTCGAGACTACTTTGGAGGTTATCCACAGCCTCCGCCGAGGACCCAATATGATCCAAGCTTCCAGGGGGAGTACCCGTCTTGGGATCCTACGGCACCACAATACCCACCACCGCCTCCGCAAGATTGATCAGGGTATCACTGTTCCACCCTTAAGTTGGTTTTTGACTATGAGGCCATAGTCGGATTCAAGCTTAGGGGGGTGGCTGGAACAGCTCTATCTTTTATCTTTTCTTTAGTTGTTTTTAGTTTCTGCTTTGTTATTTGTTTTTGCAATTTTAAATTTTTATTTAGGATCCACATCTATCTAGTGTAATCGTGGATGTCTTAAAAAATTGTCATCTTGCTGTTTTCATGGGGAAATTAAGGGAATTTAAATTTTTTTTCTGTGTCTTTTGGATAGCTTTACTTGGTTGTCCTTGGGGAACTTGTTCTATGAAAATGATTGATTATGTCAACTTTGAAGCAATATGTCATACTCACACCCCCATTGACTCATGAAAAGTGGATAGTAACGGTTGTTTGAGCCTAACCTAATCAAATGGTAATGAGACCTTAATCAGATGTAAGAGAAAGAACCCTTTAAACTACTACACATGTCAGTAAGGAGGGACACATAATTTTCTTCTAAGGTTCAGTCACTTAATCTTGTGATCATTCCACCCCATTTTCTATAATCCACCCAAGAATTGGAAGTAAAGTGCCGTTTCAATTTCTTTTGTGTGCATAGCATGTAGATAGAATTTGCATTGTTATTTTCATACTTTTGCATAAAACGAGAAAAAAAATGTATAGTGATTCATGCACATTACCTTTAGGTGCATGTCATGTAGTTGCACTCATACTTTCATGATTTTCATGCATAAGTACACCATGTATCTCAGTTGACCTGAAAAGTGATCTAAATTGTTCCATACCCTCGCATTAGTACAAAGATTTCCAATCATGAAGAAAATAGCCTAACACATGTATCTCTAAGCAATTATGGATATGTGGGCTAAGAGGAAAAGAAAAAAATCTGAAAGAAAAAAAAATTTTGAAAAAAAAAAAGAAAAAAAAAGAAGAGAATTTAGAAGGAAATGGAATAAGAGGGAGAAAGGAATGATATCACTTGTATAACAGGGGATTTGAGTACATGATGTGGCTTGAGTAGATTTCTATCTCATTTTGAGGTAGAAGGTTAGTGCATGCATCATTCCACCCACTTTTAGGCATTAGGGCATTCTTAATGTGCATTTGCATCATTTAGGGCATTTTGTTATATGCATTTTGAAACTGTGTAATACTTCCATATTCTCCCATGAACCACCCATTCCATCCACCCGTTGCTCGAATTGGTAGGTCACCGTGATTTTCTCCTCACTCATGATTATAAGGAGGACTGCTTCCATGTAGATGGTAGTTAGGGCGAGCAACGTAGTTTAGGCGATCACAAGATGCACCATGGCTGAATCGGCGAACTTTATTATGTTAACTGCCTTATGTGATAGTGTTCATCGGTTTGAAGGATAATTTCTTTTATTGATGATTATTGTCGCCTGTAGGGTAATTACTGTTCTGTGATTAGGAAAGGCCGGTTTGAGAACGTTCAGTGGGAGTCATTTGGGATGTGGGGTGATGCGTTGATTGTTAGTTGACATCTGCAATTTTATTCTAAGGATTAGTTGCTCGAGGGCGAGCAATGTTTAAGCTTAGGGGAGTTTGATGCGATGATTTTGAGTCGCATTTATAGACCGATTTCATATGTGTTTTGTGCCTTAATTACTCATTTTCATGGATATTATTGCATAATTCACTTTATTTGGTCTTTGCCATCATTTTATATCAAATCCCCTTTGTTTCACTATTTTAAGCATTATTGATCATCTTATCATAAATCGTGTGGATTTACTTGGTCTTGTTGTGCAATTTCAGGAAGAACAAGTATCTGCATCCGTCGATACCATCGACGGATGTCGATACCATCGACCAAGCCACATGTTGTCAGCCGAGAAGAGCAATACAGAGTCGATACCATTGACACCCATGTCGATGGCATCGAGATGTCTCCAGGCTGCTGGCGAGGATGAAGTCGATACCATCGACGCAAGTCGATGCCATCGACTCAAGGAGAGCTACAACGTCGCTAAACGACAACAACTGACGCTAAAGGAGTCGATACCATCGACACAAGTCGATGGTATCGAGATCATGACAGGCGCTCAGAATAAAAGAAAGGAAAGCTGCCGCTAATCCGCTGTGTCGATACCATCGACTCGCGTCGATGGTATCGACGCCGGCAGATATGCGTTGGATTTGTTTTGATTTCGATCGGACGGCTGTTGTTATTTGACGACCTAATTAGGGACTTATACCTAATGACGGCCGCCGAGACGAGTGGATCATCTCATTTTGGATTGCACGAGTGCCGAGGAGGAGAGAAAGGAGAACGGAGGCCGAGAAGCTCATTCTGGGTGATTCGGACGCTGCCGAAGACAATTTCCACCACCGACAGGCGGGGAAAGCTTGTGTTCTACGCCAAGGATCCACCGGTTCTTCTCCATTCAGGGGTTTTCCCATTTATTTCACGTTTTTCTTATGAATTCCCCAATTTTTACCATGTATTCGTGTAAGATGAACATGAGAGGCTAAAACCCTCAATCTTTAGGACCGGGAGTAGCCCGGGGATACATTGTATGATGATTTTATATTGATAATTCATATTTTTCTCTCATATCCGTGGTATAAATTCGTTTTCTCTATTGCTATTGTTATGCTTAATCACCATAATAATAAATTAATGCCCTTAATCACTTCGACAGAAGGATTAACGGTTGAAAAGAGACGAATTCTACATTAATTAATAAAACCCTTGACAAAGGAGTTGTAAAATTAATGGTGGGAACTGAGGGACCGATCTTAATGCGCTTAGTTTAGGGGAATGATTACTATGACGATGGAATCAACCTAAATCTAAGTAGTGGATTACACCACGACAGTGGGTAATTCTCATTTCAGGCCACTACCCGGATAGAGAGAGAAGTGTGAGGAATTATATGAAATTTAATACAATGTTGACTCGCGGTGAAACCGCCATCCTAAAGACATCCTTTTAATTGATTAAATTAACCTTTAATCGATTGTTTTCTTTGTTTGATTTTTTTATTTTCTTTTAATTTGAACAACAAAACCCTACTTTGTTAATCGGTCTAGCTGATTGCGATTAGTTAGTAGAAGTCTCCAATAATTCACGTATCCCTGAGTTCGACTCGGGCCTCACAAGGCCTATATTACTCGACGCGTATACTTGCGTTTATGCGCGTAGTAAAATACACGTCAGCCATAATCTCATGATTAGTGGAAATTGTGAGATCGGGGTGTAACAGCTTGGTATCAGATCTTAGGCTGAGTTGTCAGGGACCATTAAGTTAGTAAGTTAGAGTCATAAGTGTGGCAGATAGGAGATGTTATGATGTTAGCTTTGGGAATTTGAGTATTTGGATATCTTGGCCCGGTATCTGAGTACTTGGATCAACCAGTATCAAGCTACTCTCTCTATTCTTTCATGTATACCCTGGCTAGGTATACAGTGGAAGGATGGGCTAGAGAGGAACCCTAGAAATATTAGGGTTAGAAACAAGATAAGTAACATGAATTAAGAGCATAAATATAAAATGAGATAGAACTTTCATTTCATATTGTTGTTTTATTGGAGATGAATAGAAAAGCTCTTATATGTTTGAATTTAGATATTCAATATTTTGAAATATATATGGGTCTTTAAGATTTGTTGTATACTATGAAGTTGTAGCATTTATTGATTACATTCTTTGTATCAAGTAGACTAGAAATGATCTTTGAATGAACTTTCCTAAGTGGATATTCTTTCCACATGTTTGAGATTAATAGGAGTTGGTTAATCTTAAGTAGCTCTTGGCTTCAGGACTGCAGGTTCGGCCTGGTCCTATTGGCAGGACGCATTACTAGGATCTAATGACTCCTATTAACAATACGATAAGAGTAGACTCTGGATAAATTAGTCCCACTTCATAGTGAGAATGTACATACACTAAGATGTTGAAACATATGGGAAATATTAGAATAGCTAAGAATCAGTTGGAACTGATATCTGAGACCCAACTTTGGGGCCTCATATGAGAAATCCTTAATTGGGAATAAAGGAACATGATGTAAGGTTCAGATTAAGTTTAATGATTAATATTATATGAACTCTAAATATGAAATATGGAAAAGATATGAGAAAAGTATGTAAGGGCTAAGGTAGTAAGAATCAATCATGAGGAATGGATTATATAACTGAGTACAATGTTTTTATGTACTCCAAATAAAATGAAAAATAGAAGAAAAGAGTTAAGTATATGATAAGTAAATATAAGTGAAGAGTCTTCAGAAGAGTTAAAGTAAAGAGAATTATATAAATATGTAAATCATAGGACTAGGATAAGAAACTAAGTTAAAACAAAGATAAATGTTGGAAATGATGAGCTTGATTAAGGAATGTGGGTTATGTTATAATTGAGAGCATGGAATGTATACATTTATTAATAAGTTTAATATATTCATCCTTACTACCTTTGGATTCCAAGTCTCTATAGAACAACAAACTAGTTTCTAAAAAAAAGAACAAAAGTGTAGCTTAACAAAATGAATAAGTTATACAAAGGTAGACTATACTCAGGAAGGAAAAACTTGATATAAGAGAAACTATGTTTCACCCATTCATGAGTTGTTTGATTTTAAATGAAGGATATGTAATGTATTAAACATGAGTTGAAACTAGTAGAGAGATTATTGATTTGAAATTTCAACTTCACATTAGTAGAAGGATAAAAAGAAATATGTGCAACATGGTATACATGATCATACACATGAATAAGCAACATGATCATAAGATAAAAGTAGAAGTTAAAGATAACAGGTGGAAGAGTAGTATATGGTAAGAGGATTATGGAAAGTAAGGAAGGGTTTGAAACATGGTGGAGTAATATAGATTATAAAATAAAGAGGCTAGGAGATTCAATCAAGTGCTAGTTAGTCAAGTATCCTTGTTGATAACTAATTAAACCTACATACGAAAAATGCATTAATGGGATGTTCGAAGATAAGAATTCTAAGTCTCAGAACCGTCTTCTCTTCGATATATTACTTAATGAGAGAAATGTGGGAATGAAGTGATAAGAAAATGAATCATATCTGATGCATAACCACCATGGTAGAGGCATCTAGTGAATGTAATAATGACACACAATATGATGATGAAACCCTAGAAGGGTAAATTGAGAATGTAATCTATCTGAATGGCCAATTAAGATGAAGGAAATTCAATTTATAAGATAAGGAAGACTTAAGTAAAAATTTGTGAGATCCAAAGTTTGAATTTCAAATTAAGGGAGCAAAGTCACACCACAATAACGTCATGCTACTGATAAAGGCCAAACCCTAGAATGTTTAGAGTTGTAGTAGTTCAAGGGTTGTCACTAGTGATTTGACCTTGAATACTAGCATCTCTATAAAACAAGATCATGAAATTTCCACTATGAGAAGTAAACTAGCACTGATAGTAATCCTAGCTAATCTGAAAGGTATATAAACAATATGGAAATGATTTTGAGAAAAGGATAAGAAATAGATTTGAAATATAAGAGGTGTGTTTTGAACAAAAGGAGAAATACAATATGAGTGAAGTGTGATATGAAATAAATTCTTGCAGTAATAGCAAGAATGATGAATAATCTTTTCATACCTTCTATGTTTCAATTTTAGGGATGTTTAATCTACATGATTAAAATGAGAAGGATAAGTAGCAAAAAGTAAGTAGTAATGAATGTAGAGAGAGATAAGAGAAAACAATTGCTTTTAGTAATACGTGAATTTGTTTTTAGAAATATAATTTGTTGAAGGTATATTAAGGGATGTAAATTAGTTCTACGTATGATTTCTGTAACGACCCGTGTTGAGCTTACCCTGTAAGTATGCTGCTAAGCATGTGTTTAGCTGCTTTGCTAAGTTATAAACTTGCTTTTGTTAATAACGTTTAAAACATATATGATATGTGCGTAGTGTGAATCCTAGCCCTTAAAACGTGTAAGATCTTGCGCTTGAGGCGTTGCCAGAGAAATCGTCTGAAACCGACTTTCGAGTCAAAAGTTGTATGTTTTTGGGCTTGCAGGGACCTGTTTGTAGTTTTTGAAAGTTCTCGGACTTTACGTTTTGGTCCCTAGGTTTTTCCTTCTTATCCTTTCTTTCCCCTTTACTCATTTCATTTATCAGAAATGAGAGAAACGCAGAGCGTTTCTTCTCTTCTTCGCGTGAGAGGGAAAGAGAGAGAGAGACCAGGGAGAGAAGATGATTTGGAGCCCTAGCTTGGTTCCGGCCAGCAGCTGCGGCCCTCCATCTTCGCCTAACCGTTCTTCTTCGCCAGCTGAACCAGCAGTAGCTGGAGCTACGCTTGCAGCAGGAGCTGTGCTAGCAGCAGCGGCAGCCAGGAGAAGGAAAGGGCACGAAGAGCAGCCCTAGTTCGTCCTCCTCCTTTCCTACAACTAGTTCGTGGTTGTGTGCATCGGTTGCAGGTGATTTGTTGCGCAAATCTATAGTTTTATCTGCTGATTCGAGTGAAATCGAAATTAGCAGGTCTGTTTAGGTTTTCAGTCCGTGTGCCGTTCGGTCGAGTTATATGTGATTCGGTCGAGTTTTCTTAGCAGGAATCGAACAGCAGGTTGATCGGTCAAGTTTGCAAGCTGATCAGTCGAGTTGTGCAGTGATCGGTCGAGTTTCCGACCAATCGGTCGAGTTTCTGAGTAGTGAGTGGCAGTTCATTCAGAAATCATTATTTAACTCAATTTAAGTGCTTAATTGCTTCATTATCAGTTGGTATAACTCCTAAACAGTGTAGCACATACAATAGAGTATGATAGATTCATTGGAACTTGAAATTCGTAATATGATTGATGAAAAAGATGGAATTTCTGTATTACAGTTACAATGTATATGCTGATTAAAGATGGTTGTTTAGCATTGAAATTGGATAAGTGATACTGAGTCATGTTTAAAGATGACAAATGATATATATATATGTGTTTTCAAGTGATGTTCAGAATGTGAAATAAGTATGAAATGTGATATTCCTATTTAAATGTTTATATGTTAATCAGTTAATAGACTTAGGTGCCCTAACACCATAGAACCCCTTTGAGAGGTCTGCTTCTTAGGGGTGAAACTTGTGTTCAACAATAATCTGTGCGGAGTCACGGTGGCACGAGGACAGAGAGGCAGTGTTCAACAATAATCTGTGTGGAGTCACGGTGGCACTGGAGTAAATAGGGGTTATTCAACAATAATCCGTGCGGAGTCACGGTGGTAACCCAGTGAGACTCTCCGCCTGTGTGCTCAGGTTATAGGAGGAGTCTAGAGCACTCGGAGTTAGTACAATGAGGCCGGAGAGCCTGTAGGCCAGAGAGCCTGTGGTCTTGTAGCATAACAGGGCTGGCAGTCAGACTTAGCATTTCCCGGGTGTGTCGCTAAGTCTTGTACGGTGGGATCGTAGTTCGCTACGGATCTTTATATGCAGAGTACACTGCATATGATTAGGGCATAATAATGATATAATTATGTAATCATATAGGATCACAGTAAATTTAATATGTTAAGAGATTTGAACTTCTGTGCTAATTCTCTATATCAATTATTTGTTTAAAATATCTGATGTTGCTTAGAAATGAGATTATTATCTGTAAATCTGCTATGTCAATAGAACTATCCTGCTTAGTACTGCACTTATCTTTTATCTAAATTTTATCTATCTGATGAGTTGTTTAGTGATAGCTAAATGAAATGCTATTCACTGAGCGAGTAGGCTCATACCTCTACTCAAACATTTTCAGGTCAACATCAGCAACAGGAATCGGAAGGATCTTTTCATCCTAACGCTTAGTCTATAGAAGGTATATGTAGTTAGTCTAGTTAGAGGTCTCTTAGTCCTTTCCCCTCGATCCTTGGAACATGGTGTGGGTGAGAGAGAATGTGTATGTGAGATGTGTATAAAGATGTAAATTACCTGTTATGCTTTATTTTATGTCAAACAATGTAATATGTTGTAGACCTTGTTTATATTTCTAGTCAGTTTAATAGAAATGCTTCTGCAGTTTGTTTAGCTTTAGTTTACAGCATAAATCTGGTTATCATTTTAATGTCTTTAAATGTTTAAAAATTGATGAGTGGTTCGGCTTGTGTGTTAACCCCTCCGTCGCACCCTAATCTCGTGGGTTGTGGTTAGTGTGAGATTTGGGGTGCGACATCTTTGGTATCAGAGCTTAGGTTGAGTACATAGTTACTCAGAGTCCAAGTCAGGGGACGATAAGAGACCAATAGGATTAAGGTTTAGGTGTCTTTCTTCTATCTGTAGTTTTCTAACAGGAAATATTCTGTTATATCATTGCAGATGGCAGAAAGAGGCTTTGATCGCGATGATCAGGCCGAGAGCCATGTTGGCCCTGATCCACAGGACATGGGTCCAGGTGGAGGTGATCATGTTGATGAAGCATCCCAGATGTACAGGATGTTTCTGGAGACCAGAGAGAGGTACAAGGCTGATAGGCGAGCTTCTACTTCTACCAGCAGTAAGGATCTGATGCGATCTTATGAGCTTATGAAGAAGCTTGGTGGCACAGAGTTTAGTGTCACTACAGATCCCGCTGAGGCTGATGAGTGGTTGAGACAGATAGAGAAGGTCTTTCTCCTGATGGAGCTTTCAAAAGAGAAAAAGATTAATCATGCAGTCTATCTTTTGACAGGCGATGCAGAGTTGTGGTGGCACGGTGTGGAGGATAAGAGGAGAGGTACAGAGCTTTCTTGGCAGGAATTCTCTGAAGAGTTCCATCTTAAATTTTATCCACGCACTTTCATTAATGAGAAAATCAGGCAGTTACAGAACATTAAGCAGGGGAACATGTCAGTTACTAAGTATGAAGCGCTTTTCACCAGGTTGGCAAACTTCTGTCTGCAGCTTGTTCCTGACAACATAGAAAGATGCAGAAGGTTTCAAGAAGGACTGAGGCCAGAAATTTGGCATACAGTTTCTGCTACTAGTAGGAGGAACAGAGAGAACTTTGGTGAGTTTGTTGAGGCTGCTAGACAGGTTGAAGAATCTGTGAATGCTAACAAGGTGCCTGAGTCTAAGAAGAGATCTGCAGATTTCAGTAGAGGACAATCCAGTAGTGGATATAGAGGTGGAGGTAGAGGTTTCTTTTCTAAACTCGGGCATGGCTTTAGCTGTTTCAGTAGACAGAGATATGAGGATGTTACTTCTTCTAGAGGCAGAGGGCGATACAACCCAGGGAGATGGGGCAGTGCCTCTAGTGGACAGTCTTCTGGGTCGTCAATGTCAGTGACAGGCCCCCAGAGACAAGAGATACAGCCATGTGACAAATGTGGAAGACCACATACTGGTCAGTGTTGGGGTCCAAGTTGTTTTGTCTGCGGACAAGCAGGACACCTCAAAAGGGAATGTCCTCAGCTTCAGCAAGTAGCATCACAAGCTTTCTAGCCTCAGTACCATGATGTTTCGAGTTCTTCTGTGGCTTCTGGTTCCAGAGGTGGTGGTGTGCCCAGTGGTAGAAGTGGTCAGAGAGGACAGAATGGCAGAGGGAGAGCTTCAGCACGTTTCTTCTCTTTGACACCTCAGGAAGGTATAATCTCTTCACAAGTCGTTACAGGAGAGATGCTTTTGTTTAATAGTATACCAGTTTTAGTTTTGATAGATCCGGGTGCTACTCACTCTTTCATACGACATTCTTTAGTTGGTGAACTTAATTTGTTAACTCAAGAGTTGGTAGATGAGTTAGTGTTGAGGGTTCCACTAGGTGGACCAACAGTTTTATCTGAGTTCTGTCCTGGATGCTTGTTATCTTTTGGAGGTTACACCTTTGCTGCTAATCTCATACCCCTGGATGTCAATACTTTTCAAGTCATCTTGGGTATGGATTGTCTTGAGATATATCGAGTGCAACTCGATTGTTGGAAGAAGGAAGCTACCTTTCAACAAGGTGAATTTTCTTGTGTCTTTACTGGAGACAGGAAAGTTCTGCCTACGTGCATAGTATCAGCTGTTGTAGCTGATAAGATGCTATAGAAAGGATGTGAAGCGTTCCTTGCTCATGTGGTTGACACTAGAGCAGAGAAGAGCACCACCAGTGTTTATGATGTACCTGTGGTTCGTGAGTTTTTTGATGTTTTTCCAGAAGAGTTGCCATGCTTACCTCCTGTCAGAGACATAGATTTTGAGATTCAGGTATATCCAGGTAGTCATCCAGTAGCACGGTCAGCTTATAGAATGGCACCTGCAGAGTTGAAGGAACTCAAGGTGCAGCTGTAGAAATTGCTGAATAAGGGTTTCATTAGACCCAGTTCTTCACCGTGGGGTGCTCCTGTCCTATTTGTTAAGAAAAAGGATGGTACTATGTGTCTCTGTATAGATTATAGGCAACTGAACAAGATCACTATTAAGAACAAGTATCCTTTTCCGAGAATAGATGATCTGTTTGATCAGTTGCGTAGAGTGACGATCTTCTCTAAAATAGACTTGAGATCAGGGTATCATTAGCTCAGAGTGAAGGCTTCTGATATTCCCAAAACAGCTTTCAGAACCAGGTATGGGCATTATGAGTTTCTGGTCATGTCGTTTGGGCTGACCAATGCCCCAGCAGCCTTTATGGATATGATGATTCAGATTTTCAAACCGTTCCTAGATCAGTTTATTGTAGTCTTTATTGATGATATTCTGATCTACTCCAGAGATGATGTACAGCATGAGCAACACCTGAGAGTAGTGTTGCAGTTGTTGAGGCAACATCAGCTGTATGCTAAGTTTAGCAAGTGCGAGTTCTGGTTGGCCGAGGTAGCATTTCTTGGACATGTTTTCTCGAGAGATGGAGTTAGCGTTGATCCTAAGAAAGTTGATTTTGTGCTTCAGTGGGAACAGCCTAAGACTCCTACTGATATTAGAAGTTTCTTGGGATTAGCAGGTTATTACAGAAGGTTTATACAGAACTTCAGTGTGCTAGCATCACCCTTGACACGCTTGACGAGGAAGGATGCACCCTTTGTTTGGTCTGATAACTGTGAGAAAAGTTTTTAGATCTTGAAGAGGAAATTGACTTCAGCACCAGTGTTGGTTCTGCCAGAGGCAGATAAAGGTTATACAGTGTTCTACGATGCTTCTAGAAGAGGTTTGGGCTGTGTGCTGATGCAGGAAGGCAAAGTTGTGGCTTACGCATCTAGACAGCTTAAGAAGAACGAAGAGAACTACCCTACTCATGATCTGGAGTTGGCTTCCATAGTTCATGCTCTTAAGACATGGCGTCACTACCTATATGGTGAGACTTGTCAGGTGTTTACGGACCATAAGAGCCTGAAGTATATTTTCACTCAGAAGGATTTGAATCTGAGACAGCGCAGATGGCTTGAGCTGATCAAAGACTATGATGTGACAATCGATTACCATCCTGGTAAAGCGAATGTTGTGGCAGATGCCTTGAGTAGAAAGTCGAGTTCAACAGCAGATGCATTTTCTATGGCATGTTTCAAGAGAGACTTGCTTGTAGATATGCGAAAGTTGAACTTAGACTTGGATGTGACTGGACAAAGTGGGTTGATTGCTCAGATGCAGGTCAAACCTACTTTCTATGATCAGATCAAGGAGTTAAAGCAGAGTGATGACGAGTTGAGGCAGGTTATGCAGGATATGTCAGAAGGTAAAAGAACAGAATTCAGGTTTTCTGACGATGGTGTGTTGTATCTTCATGACAGGTTGTGTGTACCTGGGAACAGTGAGCTGAAAGAGCAGATTCTTGAAGAAGCGCATGCTTCTATGTATGCTATGCATCCAGGTAACATGAAAATATACAGGAATCTCAAAGAGCTGTACTGGTGGTCTGGTATGAAGAGAGATGTGGCTGAGTACGTGGTAGGGTTACCCAGAACGCCTAGAGGTTCGAACTCGATATGGGTGATTGTGGATAGACTAACTAAGTCTGCTCACTTTCTTCCTATCAAGTCAACCTTTGATGTTCCAAAGCTGGCCAAGATTTATGTGGATGAGGTAATCAGATTACATGGGATTCCAGTTTCCATTATTTCTGATAGAGATCCAAAGTTTACATCTAGGTTCTGGAATCAGTTACATCGTGCGTTGGGTACAAGGCTGAGGTTTAGTACAGCGTTTCACCCGCAGACAGATGGTCAATCTGAGAGGACCATTCAGACTCTTGAAGACATGCTGAGAGCATGCGTTCTGCAGTTCAGATTTAACTGGGAAGAACACTTAAGCCTGATAGAGTTTGCATATAACAACAGCTACCATTCTAGTCTTGGAATGGCCCCATATGAAGCTCTATATGGCAGGAAGTGTAGATCGCCAGTTTGTTGGTACGAGGTTGGTGAGAAAGAAATTCTTGGACCTGAGATAGTCGATATAACTACAGAGAAGATATCTGTGATCAGGAAACAGTTGAAAGCTGCTCAAGACAGACAGAAAAGTTATGCAGAGAAACGACGTCGACCTCTTGAGTTTGAGGTTGGTGACGAGGTTTATCTGAAGGTTTCACCGTGGAAGGGAGTGCTAAGGTTTGGCAAGAGGGGTAAACTGACCCCTAGGTATATGGGCCCATATCCTATTGTTGAGAGGATTGGACCTGTAGCCTACAGGTTGGATTTGCCGTCTGAGTTGGCAAATCTTCATGATGTGTTTCATGTGTCTATGCTGAAGAAGTGTCATCCTGGTACAGAAAAGATTTTAGATCTAGTACCGGCGCAGCTTAAGACAGATGTGTCCTATGTGGAAGGACCAGTGCAGATAGTTGATCACCGAATCAAGAAGCTTAAGAACCGTGAGATACCGTTGGTGAAGGTTCTGTGGAGGAATCATAACCTTGAAGAAGCTACGTGGGAGCTTGAATCTGAGATGCGTAGCAAGTTTCCTTTTCTCTTTTAGGAATTTCGGGATGAAATTCTTATAAGGGAGGGAGATAGTAACGACCCGTGTTGAGCTTACCCTATAAGTATGCTGCTAAGCATGTGTTTAGCTGCTTTGCTAAGTTATAAGCTTGCTTTTGTTAATAACGTTTAAAACAGATATGATATGTGTGTAGTGTGAATCCTAGCCCTTAAAACGTGTAAGATCTTGCGCTTGAGGCGTTTCCAGAGAAATCGTCTAAAACCGACTTTCGAGTCAAAAGTTGTATGTTTTTGGGCTTGCAGGGACCTGTTTGTAGTTTTTGAAAGTTCTCAGACTTTACATTTTGGTCCCTAGGTTTTTCCTTCTTATCCTTTCTTTCCCCTTTACTCGTTTCATTTATCAGAAACGAGAGAAACGCAGAGCGTTTCTTCTCTTCTTTGCGTGAGAGGGAAAGAGAGAGAGAGACCAGGGAGAGAAGACGATTTGGAGCCCTAGCTTGGTTCCGGCCAGCAGCTGCGGCCCTCCATCTTCGCCTCACCGTTCTTCTTCACCAGCTGAACCAGCAGTAGCTGGAGCTACACTTGCAGCAGGAGCTGCGCTAGCAGCACCGGCGGCCAGGAGAAGGAAAGGGCGCGAAGAGCAGCCCTAGTTCGTCCTCCTCCTTTCCTACAACTAGTTCGTGGTTGTGTGCATCGGTTGCAGGTGATTCGTTGCGCAAATCTATAGTTTTATCCGCTGATTTGAGTGAAATCGAAATCAGTAGGTCTGTTTAGGTTTTCAGTCTGTGCGTCGTTCGGTCAAGTTATATGTGATTCGGTCGAGTTTTCTTAGCAGGAATCGAACAGCAGGTTGATCGGTCGAGTTGTGCAGTGATCGGTCGAGTTTCCGACCAATCGGTCGAGTTTCTGAGCAGTGAGTGGCAGTTCATTCAGAAATCATTATTTAACTCAATTTAAGTGCTTAATTGCTTCATTATAAGTTGGTATAACTCCTAAACAATGTAGCACATACAATAGAGTATGATAGATTCATTGGAACTTGAAATTCGTAATATGATTGATGAAAAAGATGGAATTTCTGTATTACAGTTACAATGTATATGCTGATTAAAGATGGTTGTTTAGCATTGAAATTGGATAAGTGATACTGAGTAATGTTTAAAGATGACAAATGATATATATATATATATGTGTTTTCAAGTGATGTTCAGAATGTGAAATAAGTATGAAATGTGATATTCCTGTTTAAATGTTTATATGTTAATCAGTTAATAGACTTAGGTGCCCTAACACCGTAGAACCCCTTTGAGAGGTCTGCTTCTTAGGGGTGAAACTCGTGTTCAACAATAATCTGTGCGGAGTCACGGTGGCATGAGGACAGAGAGGCAGTGTTCAACAATAATCCGTGCAGAGTCACGGTGGCACTGGAGTAAATAGGGGTTATTCAACAATAATCCGTGCGGAGTCACGGTGGTAACCCAGTGAGACTCTCCGCCTGTGTGCTCAGGTTATAGGAGGAGTCTAGAGCACTCGGAGTTAGTGCAATGAGGCCAGAGAGCCTGTGGTCCTGTAGCAGAACAGGGCTGGCAGCCAGACTTAGCATTTCCCGGGTGTGTCGCTAAGTCTTGTACGGTGGGATCGTAGTTCGCTATGGATCTTTATATGCAGAGTACACTGCATATGATTAGGGCATAATAATGATATAATTATGTAATCATATAGGATCACAGTAAATTTAATATGTTAAGATATTTGAACTTCTGTGTCAATTCTCTATATCAGTTATTTGTTTAAAATATCTGATGTTGCTTAGAAATGAGATTATTATATGTAAATCTGCTATGTCAATAGAACTGTCCTGCTTAGTACTGCACTTATCTTTTATTAAAAAAATTATCTATCTGATGAGTTGTTTAGTGATAGGTAAATGAAATGTTATTCACTGACGAGTAGGCTCATACCTCTACTCAAATATTTTTAGGTCAACATCAGCAACAGGAATCAGAAGGATCTTTTCATCCTAACGCTTAGTCTATAGATGGTATATGTAGTTAGTCTAGTTAGAGGTCTCTTAGTCCTTTCCCCTCGATCCTTGGAACATGGTGTGGGTGAGAGAGAATGTGTATGTGAGATGTGTATAAAGATGTAAATTACCTGTTATGCTTTATTTTATGTCAAACAATGTAATATGTTGTAGACCTTGTTTATATTTCTAGTCAGTTTAATAGAAATGCTTCTGCAGTTTGTTTAGCTTTAGTTTACAGCATAAATCTGGTTATCATTTTAATGTCTTTAAATGTTTAAAAATTGATGAGTGCTTTGGCTTGTGTGTTAACCCCTCCGTCGCGCCCTAATCTCGTGGGTTGTGGTTAGTGTGAGATTTGGGGTGCGATAATTTCAGTGTACATGTGCAAGCAATATGTTCATTAAAGGTGTATGATAGTTTAAGTCATTCATACCAGTGATCCATCTTAGTATTATACAATTGTGGTATGGTGATATGGGTTGAATGATAATGGAACAAATGGAGGGTTACCCTGAATAAGGTAGTCTTACCTATTCACTCATATGAATAGAAGGGATGATAACCATATTGCATTGATATGTAATCCTAATGAGGTGCAGCTTGTTATACCTATATTTATTATAACTAAGTGATGGTAATTGGGTATGAATAGTCCTTGAATGACTAATACAATTATGGAGTACTCTTCTACTGTTGTTGAAACCCTAGTATGCTATAACCCAATGGTTACACCTTGAATTATGTGTGGGTTCATACTTGAGAATAGTATGGAATGTGATGGTAATGCTTCACCTTATGCATCCATGATCCAATGGGGATGTCATGAGTAGTAATGTACAATTTTTGTTGAATCTAGTCTTTTAACTCAAGACTATTTTGCTATTTGAGTAGCACAATAGTAAAATTCAAAAGAACATGGTGAACTCTCTTTTGTGATTTAGAGATAATACATAACAATAGTACATATTTAGCAGTATGAATTGAGATAGTTGGATTAGATTATCGATGTTGAGGTAACAACTCAAGAATATGAAAATATTGAAATGGTTGTTTCTCTCTCTATCCTATGATTGAGTGTGGCATAGATAATTTGTTTGTTATCATTGAGAACTATTTCAAACATGTTGTGATTTAGTAAAGGAATAAAGGACTTAATGTTGAAAACTACATTCAAGTATGAAATATAAAAATATAATGACATGTAAGATTTTAGAAGCTTCAAATAAACCTTGAATGTACTTTACTTGCATATTTACATTTTGGGGACGAAACCTTTTTTTTTTTGGGGGGGGGGGTAATTGTTATGACCACATCTAAGCTTAATCAGTAAACTAGGGTTTACTAGATGATTATATGCTTAATTGGATTGATCATTGCTTAAATCTAATTAATGATGATAGTTCAATTATGATGTTTTAAACCTAATAAGAACATTAAGTGTTCTATTGTTTGAGCAATTAGGATTTGAGAAATATAAACCCTAGTTGGCTGAAATTAGGGTTTTGATGGTGCATGAGTATGGAATTTGATCAGGATAGCAGTGTGGTAAATGATTTTTCATATTTTCTAAAAAAAATTATTTAATTGAATTTTGGATATGATATGGATAACTCAATCATGCATATTATAGAAAAATTTCAGAATAATTGAGTGTTCTTTGAATGTGGTTCTCGGTCGACCTATACTTTGACCAAAATGCTAATAGAGTGCTTTTCAGCAGTGTAGTGTTTTATTTTTATTTATTCATTCATAAATCCAAATGATATGAAATTTTAAATGGAGATCTGAAACTCAATAATAAACAACTTGTAAAATTTTCGTAATTTTTGGATGTATTTAGACCTTATCAGTAGACGAATTACAGTAATTGACATTTCTGTAGAATTCTAGATATCAGTTCACTATTCGATTTTTATTTATTTAATGGAAGCTTGGAATGATTTCAAATTTTAATTGAATCCTTGTAACTCAATTATACACAACATGATAGATTATAATAATTTTTGGAGAAGGTTTGATATCTTAAATATACGAATTCACATAAACCTTTTTATGATAGTAAAATTTGCTAAAATAAGAAAAAATTTAGTGAGGGGTCAATGTGCAATTAACCCAAGCAGCTCAATTGCTCTATATGGTCAACCTAACACACAAGGAGCTCTCATAATTCGTGATTAAATCTAGAGAAACAAAATCCTAGAGAGAGAGAGAGTTAGGGTTTGAGAGGAGAAATTGATGGAGATGCTGACCTAGGGTTTTGCGGTCTGAGGAATGATGAAACCATGTAAGTTTAGCTTCTTTGGATATAGTTTCATGGTGAATCTTCTCTCACATGTAAAAATTATTTACATCCTCTTATTTGATCCAAAATGGTATTAAAACTTCCCCTTTTCTCACTCTTTTTTCATAATCCCTCATTTTTAGTGTTTCCGAGTTGAAAGGAAGAAGAATTGGGTGAATTGCTAGGGATTTGATATGGATTCGAGATTTTCAGATATGGGATACGTTTTTAAGGTGTTTTCACACCTTAGGGTGAGTGGGAACTTCCTTTAAACAGTATATTGCATGAAAATTGGTTAAATCAACCATAATCTTTAATTGCTTAGTATGCGACTACAAACCCTGAAATGTCTATTTGTTTTAAGTTGTTACAAAATGATATGAAATGGATTCTTCCTTTGTTTGAATAAATTTCAGATGATAAAATCATATTATAAATGTATACAATGCATTCTAATGAGAATTCCCTAAGTATTTGTAGAGGTTATAAGAGTAAACCGAAATATAGAGAATTTGTCTATGATTGAAATTTTCTATATAAGTAAATAGAGAGAGTTGTTTATCTAGATCCCCTTGGCTTTGAATGATTGTTTATCTAAATTCATAGTACATATATGTCAGATACTATCTTGGATTTCGTTTAAAGTGAGTAGTGTTTGTTTGGTATCTCAGTGAAGAGGGTGAAACCCTAGATGCGAGGAAAGTTGGATATTTGTGAATAGATATCGTGAAATCCATTTGAAAGGATTTTCTTGACATGACAGACTTTATTTATTCAATGTTATTATTGATGCATGATATCCCAATGAATGACATGGAAACCCAAATTCAGCTCAGTTCCAAGGTTTCATACATATATTGATTTTATATGATTTGTTGATAGTAGTTTTTATTCAATGAATTTTTATGTCACATGAAATCTTTATGGGAGCCATGGGAATAAGTTGTTGCCTAGTGAGAGGTGACAAGATGTGTGATGGCCTTGTGAACCATGAGAATACTTGTACAACCAGTGAAATGAATACCTTGGTCTAAGGACCTAGAGGTAATGGTTACTTGTTACAGAGGTAACAATGCTATGTGATGATCTAAGGGTTTGAATACCCAGATCCAGTAATTATGATAATGATGTGAAGGGATGAGAATTCCCAGTAATGTGATAAGGGATTGAGATCCCAGGTATCATGTGTTGTAAAGATTTGAAAAGTACGTGATAGATGTATTACACCTTTCTTTGTAGCATTTGTTGTGATTAAATGAAACCCTAAGGGTAGGGTGTTCAATGAATCAAGTAATGTGATAACAATGTTCTCAGTTATTATTAATAATTCTTGTCATGATAAGTAATTAAATCTTAATTGAGTTATGAGATGCACAACTCAAGATTTGGGTTGATATGCACGTTCTTTGAGAAATTACTATTAAGTTGTTGGTGCTATTGACGATTAATCATATGTCAAGTAATTAACTCTTATCAGTGTAATAAGATGATAAATTGCATGATTCTAGTGTGTATGTGCCAAGTGGACATGTAATGTGTTTATTTAAGAATTTTAGTCTGCGTGCATGTATAGTATGTTGATTACTCAGTATATTATAGTGTTTTGAATATACTGCTCTGCCAAGTTTAGAATGATATACATGTTATATTATAACTTCAAATAAGTAAATGCAACACCATAGTGATACCAGAGTCAAGTATAAGTAAGAGAAGGGTACAATGTAGAAAGAGCTTTCTAGGAATAATAAAATAATAGACTTAGGAGCCCTGAACACCGTAGAACCCCTATGTGAGGTATGTGCCTTAGGGGTGAAATGTCCTAACCCTGGCAGCATCCAGTATACGGGGGTCAGAACGTGCTATCAAGTGGCATGGGGGACGAAGCCCTAATGGAAGTCTCCTTAAATTATAGTTTGCAGTGTCCAATATCAACTAGAAATCATGGTGGCACTAGAGTACATAAAAGCCAAGAGGTGGCTTGACTCTCCGCTTGTGTGCTTCGATTAGAGGAGTCCAGTTTAGGCCAAAGAGCCATTTCCCTGTTGCAGACCAGGAGAGTAGTTAGACTTAGCATTTCTCGGGTGTGTCCACTAAGTCATGTACGGTGTGATCGTAGTGCACTACGAGTCTTCATATGTAGAGTACACTGCATATGATCAAGGCATAATAAAATGAATGAGAGGTCAAACAAGTGTGTACAATTATTCAATTATTCTTTGTATGTTTCTAAATTATTAGTTCTCTTTATGATCAATCAAGCATTTCATATATTGATTCACTCTTATAGATATTTAGAGTATCCTGCCATATTTATGATTGTCAATTATTAGGCTCTTTAAAGCTTATTGTTGTTGTAATTGAAATGAATTGCTCAAAAATATATATGTAATTATATCAGTACTTTAGACTGTTTCTTTGAAGTACTCATTCATTGAGAGAATAGGCTCACCCCTCTACTCACAAATTTTAGGGAAATCACATGGACTTGAAGAAGATATCATTGCATCAGAGTAGATCTGCCACAAGAGTTAAGTCTGAGTATAGTTAAGTTTAGTCGGTCCTTGTCACTCTAGGTCCTTGTAAAGAAATAAGAGAGAGTTGTAAATGATGATGTATAATGTGACACCTCGTCACGCTAAACGAGATTACTCAAAACATAAAACACAATCAATCAATATATAATCACATACCAAAAAATATGGGTAAATTAAAACCGATTTCAATGTCAGCACCTTCTCAAAAACATTTTCATAAGACCCCAGCATCTTTCTTTTATCCATACTAGGCCAAGAATTTGATACAAATGTTCTATTGCCTTAGCCAAAACATATATACACAGAAGAACAATACTCGTATATATCACACAAACAAGCATTAACATGCTAACAAAATCTCGATTCATTTGAAACACCATATACACACTTTTCCTGCCCGGACCTGAGAGTACATGGATGACTCTAGGACAAACTAGACATCTAATCAACTTTATCAAATATTCATTACTATAGCTCCTCTTTGCTGCCACATGTTTTTTTGTCACTTTCAATTACCTAAAAAATGTGGCGAACCACAAGGGTGAGACCCATGTCCCAGCAAGAGTTATAACCTCCAACAATGTTTATTGATTACAACATTTTGAAGTAATTAAACAGTTAAGTAATTTAATCAGATATAACAAATAAGATCAGGAATACTGATGATTAACAAAATACATAAAGGAGAAGATACTAACAATCATCATTAGCCAGACTATCATCCTTTATCTTGTTTGATAATATAAGCAATTCAGTAGTTTATACAGTTCTAGCATCATGAGCAAGTCTAGTAACATAGCATAGCTAACAACATGAGCATATATAATTGGTTGAACATATCAACATTATAAGAAGAGCTAACAACATAAGCACAACTACCTGGATAAGCATAATTAGCAGTATATGCATCTCTAGTTACAAAGGCATGGCTAGCATGCTAAACATAACTAACAACATGAGATATATAGCATCATGATTATGATCAGCCGTAGCAGTATAGTTATCAACATAAGCATTGACTATTGTATGTACACATTTACAATCTTATGATCCACAACATAAGAATAGTTATTATCTCTTAATTGAACTAAGCATCATCTTTATGTAAAGAGAACAAACAAGGGTTATCATCTAATGTGAAACGTCATGTATAACCCTAAACAAACATGTTACATGGTTGTATTAAATCTTTTATTACGCCCTAGGGAATTTGAATCGTACCATTCAAAGTCCAACCGACCCCTACAAAGGGCTATTCGGTTCTGTACAAGATCTAGGAGTATTGGTATCCTAAGATCTCTTCCCCTCGGTCAGTACAAGTAAAAAGGTAGTGACATATCAGTCAAAGCTGCTACCACAACGACATATAGTCAAGCTGAAAACCACTAGTATGGCCTTGGTACAGGTCACGACACTAGAAACCAGGGTATTCAAACCCAACCACTGAGGTACAACCATAGTTGTCCTCTAATCACATCATGTTAAAATCACCAAGACACGACCACAACCATTCTCAATCACATCAGATGTATGAGGCATGAACATAGCCAACCTCCACAATTTGCATTGTGAATGACAAGGATATATCCTCAACCTGCCACCCCCACATACTCAACAGTATGCACTCTGAGTTCCCCTTAGGAATACTCATTTCACCATCCAGCAAATTCTGACACTGAAGATGGTTCTACGGCACAGGGCACTACATGATTAGAGTTGCACTTGATTAGTTATGCCAATTGGATGAATTAAGGCTGCATCAAATAAGTGGACATACAAACCCTAATTCACTTCTAGCAAGCATATAAATATCAAAACTTGAAAAGATATAAAACATATGAAACATAATTTCTCATCTCATCGTCACATGGTACTATTTATTTGCCATTCATGAGACTACACTAGTCATCATATTATCACAAGATATAAATCCTTTTTACAATATCACAGGGTATCAACCCTTATCAACAGAAGAGGAATACACCTCATTTAGGGCTCAACCATGCCCAAAGGTCATTAAGACCATCATACTATCACAGGATATAAATCCTTTTCACAATATCACAGGGAATCAACCCTTATCAACACAAGAGGATTACACCTCATTCAGGGCTCAATCATGCCCAAAGGTCATTAAGACCATTATATTATTATTCCCTGTAAGATCATAATTATCTTTTCATGCCTTATAAAAAGGCTCAACAACATTACTTACATATAATACACCAGATCAACACAATAGTGCATTAATGAGCTAGGAGATATTCATAAATAATAATAGCAAGGTTATATTAACATTAAGAATATTCCTTTATTACATCAACATGCAAGGAATCTAGATATGATTAACTCTCATCATATTCATTATGCACATGTTTAGCATAAGAAAGTATCAACCATGTGGCTATAATAACCACCAATTAACATATCAAGGTTATGATCATAGTAAGGATGTTATTCTACCATTATTCCATCATATAAGAATGTTAAACATGAATACTCATCTTTATCTAATTGCATTAGAGTTAGGTTCAACATGATAAATTATATCAATGTTACTAATCATCACTTATACCCAAACTCTAACTCACAACATCCCTATTGGATCATGGATGCATAAGGTGAATCATCACCATCACATTCCATAGTATTCTCAAGTATGAACCCACACATAAATCAAGGTGTGACCATCAGGTTATAGCATACTAGGGTTTCAAAAATAATTAAGTACTCCATGATTGTAGTAGTCATTCAAGGACTATTCATACCCAATTACCATCATTTAGTTATATTAAAGCTAGGTATAACAAGCTATACCTCATTAGGGTTACATATCAACACAATATGGTTATCATCCCTTCTATTCATATGAGTGAATAGGTAAGGCCAACTTATTAAGGGTAACCCTCCATTTGTTCCATCATCATTCAACCCATATCACCATACCACAATGTCACCCAGAACCATTGGACGTTTAAAAGGTTAGACTATTGGGTCAAGTTCACATGTTAAAACCATCAATTACAGTATAGGTCTGACCATTGCATCAAGTGACCCAAGAAACCATTAGTATAAGGCTGAATTGATGCTAAAACTATATGATTAACTCATTATAGATTGTAGATACCTGATCCACCATCATTTGTGATCATTAAATCACTATAGGTTGTTAGATCAACAATATATTCATTAATTAGCATCAAATATTAAGTTGATGTCATCTTTAATTGATATCATCAGTAGTGTACTTAATGATTGATCATTACACTTTTAATTGATCTAAAACCTGACCTAAGGGGTGACCATAGGTTGTCACCATCATTTGAAACCTTTGATCATGACCATGAGTTGTTATGAAGATAACACCATAGGGTTGTTGTAATGGTACCATCACCGGGTCATGGTTTATAGAAGAAATCAGCTTTAAACCCTAAAATTGACCATTGTTTGATAGGTATTAGCACCATAGGTTGTCAAAACAACCTGATCCAAGTCATATTATACCTTAGGAATAACATACACATGATCACATGTTCATATATAACTGAAATCAGAACAGGGAACATTATAAAAGTCGAAATCCAAGTCAAGCATAGCTTTTTAGTGCATGGATCATCATTTTCAGGCAAGCACATGATCTAGAAAGCTTATGGTAAGAAATAAATGTGGAGCAAGTTATAAAACTTGCCTCTAATGAGAATACGAAACCCCGTACAGAAGAAGTCTCGAGCAGGTAGGGTAGAAAATCCAAGAATAAACTATGAATTCGTCCATCTAGCACCTTTCTTCATCAAATGAGCAAACCCTAAGCACAAGGAGCAAGAAAAGTAGGGTTTTAGAGCTTTAGTTCAATTTCTACCATGGAACAGCCTGGCTTTATACCCAAACCATAATGTCATTAGTCGTGAGCGATTTCAACATTCAAACTGAGCAATTTAGACTCCGATTAACCATGCAATTCCACTGGTCAAAACCACACTGATTAGATGATAAACTAGATCATATAAAAGCATAAAGAAGTGATTCATGAAATAAAAATTTGGGCAATGCCAAATACCAAACTGTTGGATCCTAGATGGGTGACTTAGATGCTCTAGAGGGGGGGTGAATAGAGCTGAAAGCACTTAAACAAAATTCATTAAACCTTCAAATTATATGACAAGATAAGGTTGCTAAATAGGTAATTTGAGTGCAACTAAATCATGCATAGCAAGGATAAGAGAGATTGAACATGCACCAATTAGACAAGCTATTTAGAGTGGTTCCACACTTCAAACTAGAAGTGTGTCAGTCCACTTACCTAGAGAGGTCAACCTCTAGGACTTCAAACAATTGCACTCTTATATTCATTAATAAGACATACAATACATGACCAACAAAGGACTTACCTATCCAATACAAAGAGTCTTCAACCTTACCAAGGACTTACCCACTTTGCAAGAGTCTTCGGCCTTCTCCAAGGACTTACCCACTCTTGCACAAGTCTTCGGCCTTGTAGGAATTACCCACTCTTCTTGGATTTCCGCCTTTGACTTCACCTTCACTCGGAGAAGCTTTCCACCAAGGACTTACCCACTTGAGCTTGAGTCTTCTGCCTTCTCCAAGGGCTTACCCACTCTAGCTCCAAGTCTTCGGCCTTGATCTTCACCAAGGGACTCCTTCCCTTGTTCTTCTTCACCTCTCTTGGATAAGAGAGAGAACCTTCATCTTCAATATAGGAAATGAGAGATGGGGAGGTGGTGGAAGTGAGAGCCTCACAAGATATATAAATAATACTAGCTCTCTTACAAACCTCCTACTCACTCTAATGGATGTAGCAAGTGATTAAGCTTAGAGAGAGAGAGGAGGCTGTAGGAAGCACTCAACTATAGAATAGGAACCTCTCAAAGAATTTGCATGGAATGCTCAACCTTGGAATGAAGTCCAAGGGGTCCTATTTATAGCTGGGGATGCCTCTTAGCCTTTGGGAACACTTGTGAACGAAAAATAGCCATTTTACAAGTTGCAACGGATCTATTTTGGGTCCCAACAAAGTCTCCAACGGTTGGAAATGCTTTTTCTGCATTCCAGTACAGTCTGATCGGCCGAGTTTCTATAAAGGCAATTCGGCCGAACCACTAAAAGACAAGGCTGAAAGCTAGACTGTCGGCCGAGTTCCTTTGGAGAAACTCGGCCGATCGGTCGACTTTCATCTTGGACCGATCAGTGGATCGACCGAGTTTCCTAGCTAGAAACTCGACCGAACGGTGAATCGGCTGAGTTTGTAACTCGGCTGATTCCAACAAAAATCCCAAAATATATGGATCGGCCGAGTTTGGAATTCGGCCGACAAAATCCCTGTTATGGGTATTTTGGAATTTTCGTTTAACCGTACAAATGATTGATTTTTGTGTCCCAATAATTTTTCTAAGCTTAATTACAAGTCATACAATCATTACAAGTGATTACAAAGCAATTCTAAGGTCATTTACATAGAGATCCCAAATTGCACACTTGTAGCTATTTTGACTTGTCTTTTCTCCAATTTGATATGCGCAAGTTAGGGCATTTGGAGTGTGTCTAAACCTAATCTGAAATCACTCAATGTAGAAGCATTAGACACCAATATGTGGAATGGTTAGTCATCATCAAAACAAGGGTTTAGTCAATTTAGACGTGAGTCAACATTGACCTAATTGACCTTGAGTCAACATTCTCCCCCTTTTTGAAGATGACAAACCATTCCATAAATGTATTGAAAGCTTGTACGTAAAATCATACCTTCGGAGAAACCTAGGGGTTTCAGTAGAATTGAGTTCATATGCTCCCCGTCAATTGATGCTAGTGGAGTTTTCATACTCCCCCTCAATTGATGCTATTTCTCCTGCATGGTTAGCTTTCATAACATTTATAGAAACTATGTCTTCTACTCATATATGTTCTACACATATATGTCTTCTCCCATTTACCTTCTCCCCTTTACATGGACACGCTTCTTTGCTTCATGTAAGACATGCCTTCTCCCTGTTGTCAAAAGAAGACATATCTTTCTCCCCCTTTGACATTTCAAAAAGGTGGGGGTATGAAGAAACTAAGAAACACCGCTTGTTAAGAGAAAGAAGATAACAAAAGTTATATAAGGAGAGTAGAAGAGCACAGATAGGGGCTTGTCCAAGCATAGAAAGAAAAGCAAGTTAAAGCATATACTTGAACAACCCAAAACATGCAAGATAGGGTGCTGCAGAAAAACAATAAATCGCAATTTTCACCCTCAAGATGATGGAATTTGATCAAAATCCATCAGGGCTCATGGAAAAGCAATGAGCCTTGCTCAGAAGGTAGTTTATGCATAAAAAACACTATACTTGCAGCAAAAACTGAAACTGGAGCAAAAGCTGCATAAAAATCCACAAAAACTCCAATTTCTACATATAATGTAGATCTATGTACCCTACATCACAATGTTATGCAAGCAACTCAAGATAGTAGATATGCAATTCAAGGAACAATCTTGAGTATGTATGAGATAAGATACAAGCATAACATATAGATGATCAAAGATGGCAATTTTAAACAAGGCTAGAACTACATGTATATGAACTACTAGTAGATGGTATCACAAGTTAGGACTACTAGTAGGATCTAGATCATAGCAAGAGATACACAAGACAAAGCAAGCTATGAGTAGATATAGAGATATATCCAAACCAAGAGATATGCAATTTTAGACGCATGAAAGGATATAACTCACTAGATATGCATCCTTACCATAAGATGATTACCCCTAAGAACCTCAAGGTTGTATCAAAACAAGATATACACCTAGATAGATGTAGCAAGTTAGAGTACAACGGAAGCAATTTAAGACACAACCAAGAGATCCAAAGAGTTCATCATCAAAACCTGCAAAACAACTCAAAGCAAGTAATTGCACGATATAGATATACCAATTTAGAGCAATTAGAGAGATAGAGTTGTAAGCAAGATAGGCATTTAGAACATAGCAATATGCATATATAAAGGTACCAAATGAGAGTGCCAAAGAATAAGGCTATTGGTTGAGAAAAATCTAGTTGAGAGGGAAATTCTCATTCAATAAGCCAACTGTATACTCTGTGAACAGTGTTTTCGGTCGAGTTCTATGTATTGGCAACTCGGCCGATCGCAGCTGTTGGCAACACCCATTGGTGCCTATCGGTCGAGTTTTAGATAGGAAAAAACTCGGCCGACAAAACTACTGTAGAAAAAGCACATATTTTTCATAAAACATATCTAGAGGCATGCCAAAAAAAATACAAACCATATCCAAACATGTCTAAGCAAGTAAGTAATGCACTATAGAAGCATTAGAAACAGTTTTTGAGCAAGAGTGTGAAGAGAAACACAAAATTCCACTTTTGACTCAAAAACCATATGTATAGTGCACACTAACTTGACAAAAACAAGTTAGAAATGGTTATAATCAATAAAACCTTTACCTTTGTGCTTACCATTGCTTTTCCACTTGTTGTCACCCTCTACACATATCACCTTTCTTCTTTCATGTGGATTGAGAAGTCAATTAGCAATTCAATAGCTCAAGTCAATCCATTTGCAAGTACCTACAAGAAGAAAGATGAAATGGTCCCCAATCATGTTTTTGGGTCCGGAGGGGTTAGCTTAGCAACCCAAATCCTATTGCTCTTGGGTGCTTTCCTAAAAGGACAACAAGTAGAATAATGACCAAAATCATTGCAATAGTTGCATGTGCCCATAGTCTTGGAACTAGAGGATTCTCCATGGAATATTGGAGGTCCTTTATCTTTGTTGTTCCCTTGACTACTATCATACCCTAAACCATGTCTACCAATTTGTTTAGTAGTATGGTCTAGGATTTGATTAAGATTCTTTTTACCAACTAAGAATCTTTGCAAAGAAGATCTTAAACTATCATTATCATGCTTAAGAGAAGCAATAGTAGAAGACAATTGATTAATGTTATCTCTAGCATGTAGAAGATCATTTTCTAGGAAAAGAGTTTTAGTTAAATAAGAATCTCTATCAATATGAAGAGAAGCAACATCATTCTCTCTATTAGTAGAACTAGAACAAGATTCATGCCCATTGATTTTAGCAAGCAAGGAGGCATTTTCTAGTTCTAATTCATGCAAAACAAAATCTTTGTTTTTGTTTTCAGATTTAAGAACATCAATGTCATGCATGAGAGAATCAACAATTAAAGTATGTTCTTCATTAGAATTAGGCATGAGAGGTTGAGCTTCTAGAAATTTAATCTTATCAAGTAAACTAGCATTTTCAAGTTTAAGAGAGTCTACTTGGCTAAGACAATCATTTTTATCAATAAGCAAGCAAGAATTTGCATATTCAAGATCATCTAGTTCTATATGCAAATTATCAACAATTTTAGCAAGCTTTTTCTTTTTCTTTTTAGAAGACTTAAGAGATGCACAAATATCATGAATGAGATCAATCAAGGATTCTTTATCTAAAGAGTCTAGATTTACCTCATTTGAGTCTTCACTTGTTGATGCTATAAGGGCAAAATGGCATTCCCCTTCATCACTAGAGCTTGAGCTTGATCCTTCACATGAATCTTCACTTGAGCTTGAGTTGGAGGAGCCACTTGAGCTTGAGTGCCATTTCTCCTTCTTGTGAAGATGGGTCTTTTTGCCTTGTGGGCAATCTTCCTTGTAGTGACCCTTCTTTCCACATGTGAAGCACCAGATGGAGGAGGACTTGCCTTTTTAGATTCTACCTTTGGAGTACATGGCATCTTCTTTAGCTTGAGAGGATGGAGAGACTTTTTCCATGATAGCTTCAATTTGAGCCTTTATTTCAGCCTTCTTCATTCTCTTAAGCTCTTTCTTCTCTTGTCTTTCTACTTCCTCCCTCTTGTCAAGTGTAGCTCCATGTGCTTGTAGATTTCCAATGAGATCTTCAATAGGAATATCCCTAAGAGACCTTGCTTCTTCAATGGAAGTCACCTTGGATTCCCATCTCTTGGGGAGAGTTCTAAGGATCTTTGAGTTGATCTCTCCACTAGACATAGGATGTCCTAGAACAGCAAGACCATTCAAGATGGTGTTGAGCCTTGAGTACATGTTGGCTATGCTCTCCTCCTTTCCCATCTTGAAGTTCTCAAGCAACCCTTTGAGCATGTAGACTTTGCTTTCCTTCACTTGATCTGTCCCTTCATAAGTGATGCAAAGCTTTCTCCATACCTCATAGGCCGTCTCACAAGAAGAAATCCGGTTGAACTCGGTGGGGGTCATGGAGGCATATAGAATGTGCATGGCTCTAGCATTCAAGGTTGCTTTCATCAAGGTGGCTTCATCCCATTCTTCAATGTTTGTCTTTGGTAGAATGTATGGGCTTTTCACCATTTGCCACATCTCGAGACTTGATCCTTGGATGAAGAATTGAAGTCTTCTTCTCCAATAGAGGAAGTTGCTCCCATTGAAGATTGGAAGGCTGGTCGAGAGTCTCCCTCCTAGGTAGTCACCCATCTTCTCCTACTTGTAGAAGTATGCTTGGAGAAGACCCGCTCTGATACCACTTGTTGGATCCTAGATGGGTGACTTAGATGCTCTAGAGGGGGGGTGAATAGAGCTGAAAGCACTTAAACAAAATTCATTAAACCTTCAAATTATATGACAAGATAAGGTTGCTAAATAGGTAATTTGAGTGCAACTAAATCATGCATAGCAAGGATAAGAGAGATTGAACATGCACCAATTAGACAAGCTATTTAGAGTGGTTCCACACTTCAAACTAGAAGTGTGTCAGTCCACTTGCCTAGAGAGGTCAACCTCTAGGACTTCAAACAATTGCACTCTTATATTCATTAATAAGACATACAATACATGACCAACAAAGGACTTACCTATCCAATACAAAGAGTCTTCAACCTTACCAAGGACTTACCCACTTTGCAAGAGTCTTCGGCCTTCTCCAAGGACTTAACCACTCTTGCACAAGTCTTCGGCCTTGTAGGAATTACCCACTCTTCTTGGATCTTCCGCCTTTGACTTCACCTTCACTCGGAGAAGCTTTCCACCAAGGACTTACCCACTTGAGCTTGAGTCTTCTACCTTCTCCAAGGGCTTACCCACTCTAGCTCCAAGTCTTCGGCCTTGATCTTCACCAAGGGACTCCTTCCCTTGTTCTTCTTCACCTCTCTTGGACAAGAGAGAGAACCTTCATCTTCAATATAGGAAATGAGAGATGGGGAGGTGGTGGAAGTGAGAGCCTCACAAGATATACAAATAATACTAGCTCTCTTACAAACCTCCTACTCACTCTAATGGATGTAGCAAGTGATTAAGCTTAGAGAGAGAGAGAGGAGGCTGTAGGAAGCAATCAACTATAGAATAGGAACCTCTCAAAGAGTTTGCATGGAATGCTCAACCTTGGAATGAAGTCCAAGGGGTCCTATTTATAGCTGGGGATGCCTCTTAGCCTTTGGGAACACTTGTGAACGAAAAATAGCCGTTTTACAAGTTGCAACGGATCTATTTTGGGTCCCAACAAAGTCTCCAACGGTTGGAAATGCTTTTTCTGCATTCCAGTACAGTCTGATCGGCCGAGTTTCTATAAAGGCAATTCGGCCGAACCACTAAAAGACAAGGCTGAAAGCTAGACTGTCGGCCGAGTTCCTTTGGAGAAACTCGGCCGATCGGTCGACTTTCATCTTGGACCGATCAGTGGATCGGCCGAGTTTCCTAGCTAGAAACTCGACCGAACGGTGAATCGGCTGAGTTTGTAACTCGGCCGATTCCAACAAAAATCCCAGAATATATGGATCGGCCGAGTTTGGAATTCGGCTGACAAAATCCCTGTTATGGGTATTTTGGAATTTTCATTTAACCGTACAAATGATGGATTTTTGTGTCCCAATAATTTTTCTAAGCTTAATTACAAGTCATACAATCATTACAAGTGATTACAAAGCAATTCTAAGGTCATTTACATAGAGATCCCAAATTGCACACTTGTAGCTATTTTGACTTGTCTTTTCTCCAATTTGATATGCGCAAGTTAGGGCATTTGGAGTGTGTCTAAACCTAATATGAAATCACTCAATGTAGAAGCATTAGACACCAATATGTGGAATGGTTAGTCATCATCAAAACAAGGGTTTAGTCAATTTAGACGTGA
Source organism: Alisma plantago-aquatica (assembly GCA_963693085.1). Classification (NCBI taxonomy): domain Eukaryota; kingdom Viridiplantae; phylum Streptophyta; class Magnoliopsida; order Alismatales; family Alismataceae; genus Alisma; species Alisma plantago-aquatica. The sequence goes on along the minus strand of OY856410.1, from coordinate 681,314,707 downwards.
GTCAACATTGACCTAATTGACCTTGAGTTAACATTCTCCCCCTTTTTGAAGATGACAAACCATTCCATAAATGTATTGAAAGCTTGTACGTAAAATCATACCTTCGGAGAAACCTAGGGGTTTCAGTAGAATTGAGTTCATATGCTCCCCCTCAATTGATGCTAGTGGAGTTTTCATACTCCCCCTCAATTGATGCTATTTCTCCTGCATGGTTAGCTTTCATAACATTTATAGAAACTATGTCTTCTACTCATATATGTTCTACACATATATGTCTTCTCCCATTTACCTTCTCCCCTTTACATGGACACGCTTCTTTGCTTCATGTAAGACATGCCTTCTCCCTGTTGTCAAAAGAAGACATATCTTTCTCCCCCTTTGACATTTCAAAAAGGTGGGGGTATGAAGAAACTAAGAAACACCGCTTGTTAAGAGAAAGAAGATAACAAAAGTTATATAAGGAGAGTAGAAGAGCACAGATAGGGGCTTGTCCAAGCATAGAAAGAAAAGCAAGTTAAAGCATATACTTGAACAACCCAAAACATGCAAGATAGGGTGCTGCAGAAAAACAATAAATCACAATTTTGACCCTCAAGATGATGGAATTTGATCAAAAACCATCAGGGCTCATGGCAAAGCGATGAGCCTTGCTCAGAAGGTAGTTTCTGCATAAAAAACACTATACTTGCAGCAAAAACTGAAACTGGAGCAAAAGCTGCATAAAAATCCACAAAAACTCCAATTTCTACATATAATGTAGATCTATGTACCCTGCATCACAATGTTATGCAAGAAACTCAAGATAGTAGATATGCAATTCAAGGAACAATCTTGAGTATGTATGAGATAAGATACAAGCATAACATATAGATGATCAAAGATGGCAATTTTAAACAAGGCTAGAACTACATGTATATGAACTACTAGTAGATGGTATCACAAGTTAGGACTACTAGTAGGATCTAGATCATAGCAAGAGATACACAAGATAAAGCAATCTATGAGTAGATATAGAGATATATCCAAACCAAGAGATATGCAATTTTAGACGCATGAAAGGATATAACTCACTAGATATGCATCCTTACCATAAGATGATTACCCCTAAGAACCTCAAGGTTGTATCAAAACAAGATATACACCTAGATAGATGTAGCAAGTTAGAGTACAACGGAAGCAATTTAAGACACAACTAAGAGATCCAAAGAGTTCATCATCAAAACCTGCAAAACAACTCAAAGCAAGTAATTGCACGATATAGATATACCAATTTAGAGCAATTAGAGAGATAGAGTTGTAAGCAAGATAGGCATTTAGAACATGGCAATATGCATATATAAAGGTACCAAATGAGAGTGCCAAAGAATAAGGCTATTGGTTGAGAAAAATCTAGTTGAGAGGGAAATTCTCATTCAATAAGCCAACTGTATACTCTGTGAACAGTGTTTTCGGTCGAGTTCTGTGTATTGGCAACTCGGCCGATCGCAGCTGTTGGCAACACCCATTGGTGCCTATCGGTCGAGTTTTAGACAGGACAAAACTCGGCCGACAAAACTACTGTAGAAAAAGCACATATTTTTCATAAAACATATCTAGAGGCATGCCAAAAAAATACAAACCATATCCAAACATGTCTAAGCAAGTAAGTAATACACTATAGAAGCATTAGAAACAGTTTTTGAGCAAGAGTGTGAAGAGAAACACAAAATGCCACTTTTGACTCAAAAATCATATGTATAGTGCACACTAACTTGACAAAAACAAGTTAGAAATGGTTATAATCAATAAAACCTTTACCTTTGTGCTTACCATTGCTTTTCCACTTGTTGTCACCCTCTACACATATCACCTTTCTTCTTTCATGTGGATTGAGAAGTCAATTAGCAATTCAATAGCTCAAGTCAATCCATTTGCAAGTACCTACAAGAAGAAAGATGAAATGGTCCCCAATCATGTTTTTGGGTCCGGAGGGGTTAGCTTAGCAACCCAAATCCTATTGCTCTTGGGTGCTTTCCTAAAAGGACAACAAGTAGAATAATGACCAAAATCATTGCAATAGTTGCATGTGCCCATAGTCTTGGAACTAGAGGATTCTCCATGGAATATTGGAGGTCCTTTATCTTTGTTGTTCCCTTGACTACTATCATACCCTAAACCATGTCTACCAATTTGTTTAGTAGTATGGTCTAGGATTTGATTAAGATTCTTTTTACCAACTAAGAATCTTTGCAAAGAAGATCTTAAACTATCATTATCATGCTTAAGAGAAGCAATAGTAGAAGACAATTGATTAATGTTATCTCTAGCATGTAGAAGATCATTTTCTAGGCAAAGAGTTTTAGTTAAATAAGAATCTCTATCAATATGAAGAGAAGCAACATCATTCTCTCTATTAGTAGAACTAGAACAAGATTCATGCCCATTTATTTTAGCAAGCAAGGAGGCATTTTCTAGTTCTAATTCATGCAAAACAAAATCTTTGTTTTTGTTTTCAGATTTAAGAACATCAATGTCATGCATGAGAGAATCAACAATTAAAGTATGTTCTTCATTAGAATTAGGCATGAGAGGTTGAGCTTCTAGAAATTTAATCTTATCAAGTAAACTAGCATTTTCAAGTTTAAGAGAGTCTACTTGGCTAAGACAATCATTTTTGTCAATAAGCAAGCAAGAATTTGCATATTCAAGATCATCTAGTTCTATATGCAAATTATCAACAATTTTAGCAAGCTTTTTCTTTTTCTTTTTAGAAGACTTAAGAGATGCACAAATATCATGAATGAGATCAATCAAGGATTCTTTATCTAAAGAGTCTAGATTTACCTCATTTGAGTCTTCACTTGTTGATGCTATAAGGGCAAAATGGCATTCCCCTTCATCACTAGAGCTTGAGCTTGATCATTCACATGAATCTTCACTTGAGCTTGAGTTGGAGGAGCCACTTGAGCTTGAGTGCCATTTCTCCTTCTTGTGAAGATGGGTCTTTTTGCCTTGTGGGCAATCTTCCTTGTAGTGACCCTTCTTTCCACATGTGAAGCACCGGATGGAGGAGGACTTGCCTTTGTAGAGTCTACCTTTGGAGTACATGGCATCTTCTTTAGCTTGAGAGGATGGAGAGACTTTTTCCATGATAGCTTCAATTTGAGCCTTTATTTCAGCCTTCTTCATTCTCTTAAGCTCTTTCTTCTCTTGTCTTTCTACTTCCTCCCTCTTGTCAAGTGTAGCTTCATGTGCTTGTAGATTTCCAATGAGATCTTCAATAGGAATATCCCTAAGAGACCTTGCTTCTTCAATGGAAGTCACCTTGGATTCCCATCTCTTGGGGAGAGTTCTAAGGATCTTTGAGTTGATCTCTCCACTAGACATAGGATGTCCTAGAACAGCAAGACCATTCAAGATGGTGTTGAGCCTTGAGTACATGTTGGCTATGCTCTCCTCCTTTCCCATCTTGAAGTTCTCAAGCAACCCTTTGAGCATGTAGACTTTGCTTTCCTTCACTTGATCTGTCCCTTCATAAGTGATGCAAAGCTTTCTCCATACCTCATAGGCCGTCTCACAAGAAGAAATCCGGTTGAACTCGGTGGGGGTCATGGAGGCATATAGAATGTGCATTGCTCTAGCATTCAAGGTTGCTTTCATCAAGGTGGCTTCATCCCATTCTTCAATGTTTGTCTTTGGTAGAATGTATGGGCTTTTCACCATTTGCCACATCTCGAGACTTGATCCTTGGATGAAGAATTGAAGTCTTCTTCTACAATAGAGGAAGTTGCTCCCATTGAAGATTGGAAGGCTGGTCGAGAGTCTCCCTCCTAGGTAGTCACCCATCTTCTCCTACTTGTAGAAGTATGCTTGGAGAAGACCCGCTCTGATACCACTTGTTGGATCCTAGATGGGTGACTTAGATGCTCTAGAGGGGGGGGTGAATAGAGCTGAAAGCACTTAAACGAAATTCATTAAACCTTCAAATTATATGACAAGATAAGGTTGCTAAATAGGTAATTTGAGTGCAACTAAATCATGCATAGCAAGGATAAGAGAGATTGAACATGCACCAATTAGACAAGCTATTTAGAGTGGTTCCACACTTCAAACTAGAAGTGTGTCAGTCCACTTGCCTAGAGAGGTCAACCTCTAGGACTTCAAACAATTGCACTCTTATATTCATTAATAAGACATACAATACATGACCAACAAAGGACTTACCTATCCAATACAAAGAGTCTTCAACCTTACCAAGGACTTACCCACTTTGCAAGAGTCTTCGGCCTTCTCGAAGGACTTACCCACTCTTGCACAAGTCTTCGGCCTTGTAGGAATTACCCACTCTTGTTGGATCTTCCGCCTTTGACTTCACCTTCACTCGGAGAAGCTTTCCACCAAGGACTTACCCACTTGAGCTTGAGTCTTCTGCCTTCTCCAAGGGCTTACCCACTCTAGCTCCAAGTCTTCGGCCTTGATCTTCACCAAGGGACTCCTTCCCTTGTTCTTCTTCACCTCTCTTGGACAAGAGAGAGAACCTTCATCTTCAATATAGGAAATGAGAGATGGGGAGGTGGTGGAAGTGAGAGCCTCACAAGATATACAAATAATACTAGCTCTCTTACAAACCTCCTACTCACTCTAATGGATGTAGCAAGTGATTAAGCTTAGAGAGAGAGAGAGAGGAGGCTGTAGGAAGCACTCAACTATAGAATAGGAACCTCTCAAAGAGTTTGCATGGAATGCTCAACCTTGGAATGAAGTCCAAGGGGTCCTATTTATAGCTGGGGATGCCTCTTAGCCTTTGGGAACACTTGTGAACGAAAAATAGCCATTTTACAAGTTGCAACGGATCTATTTTGGGTCCCAACAAAGTCTCCAACGCTTGGAAATGCTTTTTCTGCATTCCAGTATAGTCTGATCGGCCGAGTTTCTATAAAGGCAATTCGGCCGAACCACTAAAAGACAAGGCTGAAAGCTAGACTATCGGCCGAGTTCCTTTGGAGAAACTCGGCCGATGGGTCGACTTTCATCTTGGACCGATCAGTGGATCGGCCGAGTTTCCTAGCTAGAAACTCGACCGAACGGTGAATCGGCTGAGTTTGTAACTCGGCCGATTCCAACAAAAATCCCAGAATATATGGATCGGCCGAGTTTGGAATTCGGCCGACAAAATCCATGTTATGGGTATTTTGGAATTTTCGTTTAACCGTACAAATGATGGATTTTTGTGTCCCAATAATTTTTCTAAGCTTAATTACAAGTCATACAATCATTACAAGTGATTACAAAGCAATTCTAAGGTCATTTACAGAGAGATCCCAAATTGCACACTTGTAGCTATTTTGACTTGTCTTTTCTCCAATTTGATATGCGCAAGTTAGGGCATTTGGAGTGTGTCTAAACCTAATCTGAAATCACTCAATGTAGAAGCATTAGACACCAATATGTGGAATGGTTAGTCATAATCAAAACAAGGGTTTAGTCAATTTAGACGTGAGTCAACATTGACCTAATTGACCTTGAGTCAACATTCTCCCCCTTTTTGAAGATGACAAACCATTCCATAAATGTATTGAAAGCTTGTACGTAAAATCATACCTTCGGAGAAACCTAGGGGTTTCAGTAGAATTGAGTTCATATGCTCCCCCTCAATTGATGCTAGTGGAGTTTTCATACTCCCCCTCAATTGATGCTATTTCTCCTGCATGGTTAGCTTTCATAACATTTATAGAAACTATGTCTTCTACTCATATATGTTCTACACATATATGTCTTCTCCCATTTACCTTCTCCCCTTTACATGGACACGCTTCTTTGCTTCATGTAAGACATGCCTTCTCCCTGTTGTCAAAAGAAGACATATCTTTCTCCCCCTTTGACATTTCAAAAAGGTGGGGGTATGAAGAAACTAAGAAACACCGCTTGTTAAGAGAAAGAAGATAACAAAAGTTATATAAGGAGAGTAGAAGAGCACAGATAGGGGCTTGTCCAAGCATAGAAAGAAAAGCAAGTTAAAGCATATACTTGAACAACCCAAAACATGCAAGATAGGGTGCTGCAGAAAAACAATAAATCGCAATTTTGACCCTCAAGATGATGGAATTTGTTCAAAAACCATCAGGGCTCATGGCAAAGCGATGAGCCTTGCTCAGAAGGTAGTTTCTGCATAAAAAACACTATACTTGCAGCAAAAACTGAAACTGGAGCAAAAGCTGCATAAAAATCCACAAAAACTCCAATTTCTACATATAATGTAGATCTATGTACCCTGCATCACAATGTCATGCAAACAACTCAAGATAGTAGATATGCAATTCAAGGAACAATCTTGAGTATGTATGAGATAAGATACAAGCATAACATATAGATGATCAAAGATGGCAATTTTAAACAAGGCTAGAACTACATGTATATGAACTACTAGTAGATGGTATCACAAGTTAGGACTACTAGTAGGATCTAGATCATAGCAAGAGATACACAAGATAAAGCAATCTATGAGTAGATATAGAGATATATCCAAACCAAGAGATATGCAATTTTAGACGCATGAAAGGATATAACTCACTAGATATGCATCCTTACCATAAGATGATTACCCCTAAGAACCTCAAGGTTGTATCAAAACAAGATATACACCTAGATAGATGTAGCAAGTTAGAGTACAACGGAAGCAATTTAAGACACAACTAAGAGATCCAAAGAGTTCATCATCAAAACCTGCAAAACAACTCAAAGCAAGTAATTGCACGATATAGATATACCAATTTAGAGCAATTAGAGAGATAGAGTTGTAAGCAAGATAGGCATTTAGAACATGGCAATATGCATATATAAAGGTACCAAATGAGAGTGCCAAAGAATAAGGCTATTGGTTGAGAAAAATCTAGTTGAGAGGGAAATTCTCATTCAATAAGCCAACTGTATACTCTGTGAACAGTGTTTTCGATCGAGTTTTGTGTATTGGCAACTCGGCCGATCGCAGCTGTTGGCAACACGCATTGGTGCCTATCGGTCGAGTTTTAGACAGGACAAAACTCGGCCGACAAAACTACTGTAGAAAAAGCACATATTTTTCATAAAACATATCTAGAGGCATGCCAAAAAAATACAAACCATATCCAAACATGTCTAAGCAAGTAAGTAATACACTATAGAAGCATTAGAAACAGTTTTTGAGCAAGAGTGTGAAGAGAAACACAAAATGCCACTTTTGACTCAAAAACCATATGTATAGTGCACACTAACTTGACAAAAACAAGTTAGAAATGGTTATAATCAATAAAACCTTTACCTTTGTGCTTACCATTGCTTTTCCACTTGTTGTCACCCTCTACACATATCACCTTTCTTCTTTCATGTGGATTGAGAAGTCAATTAGCAATTCAATAGCTCAAGTCAATCCATTTGCAAGTACCTACAAGAAGAAAGATGAAATGGTCCCCAATCATGTTTTTGGGTCCGGAGGGGTTAGCTTAGCAACCCAAATCCTATTGCTCTTGGGTGCTTTCCTAAAAGGACAACAAGTAGAATAATGACCAAAATCATTGCAATAGTTGCATGTGCCCATAGTCTTGGAACTAGAGGATTCTCCATGGAATATTGGAGGTCCTTTATCTTTGTTGTTCCCTTGACTACTATCATACCCTAAACCATGTCTACCAATTTGTTTAGTAGTATGGTCTAGGATTTGATTAAGATTCTTTTTACCAACTAAGAATCTTTGCAAAGAAGATCTTAAACTATCATTATCATGCTTAAGAGAAGCAATAGTAGAAGACAATTGATTAATGTTATCTCTAGCATGTAGAAGATCATTTTCTAGGCAAAGAGTTTTAGTTAAATAAGAATCTCTATCAATATGAAGAGAAGCAACATCATTCTCTCTATTAGTAGAACTAGAACAAGATTCATGCCCATTTATTTTAGCAAGCAAGGAGGCATTTTCTAGTTCTAATTCATGCAAAACAAAATCTTTGTTTTTGTTTTCAGATTTAAGAACATCAATGTCATGCATGAGAGAATCAACAATTAAAGTATGTTCTTCATTAGAATTAGGCATGAGAGGTTGAGCTTCTAGAAATTTAATCTTATCAAGTAAACTAGCATTTTCAAGTTTAAGAGAGTCTACTTGGCTAAGACAATCATTTTTATCAATAAGCAAGCAAGAATTTGCATATTCAAGATCATCTAGTTCTATATGCAAATTATCAACAATTTTAGCAAGCTTTTTCTTTTTCTTTTTAGAAGACTTAAGAGATGCACAAATATCATGAATGAGATCAATCAAGGATTCTTTATCTAAAGAGTCTAGATTTACCTCATTTGAGTCTTCACTTGTTGATGCTATAAGGGCAAAATGGCATTCCCCTTCATCACTAGAGCTTGAGCTTGATCATTCACATGAATCTTCACTTGAGCTTGAGTTGGAGGAGCCACTTGAGCTTGAGTGCCATTTCTCCTTCTTGTGAAGATGGGTCTTTTTGCCTTGTGGGCAATCTTCCTTGTAGTGACCCTTCTTTCCACATGTGAAGCACCGGATGGAGGAGGACTTGCCTTTGTAGAGTCTACCTTTGGAGTACATGGCATCTTCTTTAGCTTGAGAGGATGGAGAGACTTTTTCCATGATAGCTTCAATTTGAGCCTTTATTTCAGCCTTCTTCATTCTCTTAAGCTCTTTCTTCTCTTGTCTTTCTACTTCCTCCCTCTTGTCAAGTGTAGCTTCATGTGCTTGTAGATTTCCAATGAGATCTTCAATAGGAATATCCCTAAGAGACCTTGCTTCTTCAATGGAAGTCACCTTGGATTCCCATCTCTTGGGGAGAGTTCTAAGGATCTTTGAGTTGATCTCTCCACTAGACATAGGATGTCCTAGAACAGCAAGACCATTCAAGATGGTGTTGAGCCTTGAGTACATGTTGGCTATGCTCTCCTCCTTTCCCATCTTGAAGTTCTCAAGCAACCCTTTGAGCATGTAGACTTTGCTTTCCTTCACTTGATCTGTCCCTTCATAAGTGATGCAAAGCTTTCTCCATACCTCATAGGCCGTCTCACAAGAAGAAATCCGGTTGAACTCGGTGGGGGTCATGGAGGCATATAGAATGTGAATGGCTCTAGCATTCAAGGTTGCTTTCATCAAGGTGGCTTCATCCCATTCTTCAATGTTTGTCTTTGGTAGAATGTATGGGCTTTTCACCATTTGCCACATCTCGAGACTTGATCCTTGGATGAAGAATTGAAGTCTTCTTCTCCAATAGAGGAAGTTGCTCCCATTGAAGATTGGAAGGCTGGTCGAGAGTCTCCCTCCTAGGTAGTCACCCATCTTCTCCTACTTGTAGAAGTATGCTTGGAGAAGACCCGCTCTGATACCACTTGTTGGATCCTAGATGGGTGACTTAGATGCTCTAGAGGGGGGGTGAATAGAGCTGAAAGCACTTAAACGAAATTCATTAAACCTTCAAATTATATGACAAGATAAGGTTGCTAAATAGGTAATTTGAGTGCAACTAAATCATGCATAGCAAGGATAAGAGAGATTGAACATGCACCAATTAGACAAGGTATTTAGAGTGGTTCCACACTTCAAACTAGAAGTGTGTCAGTCCACTTGCCTAGAGAGGTCAACCTCTAGGACTTCAAACAATTGCACTCTTATATTCATTAATAAGACATACAATACATGACCAACAAAGGACTTACCTATCCAATACAAAGAGTCTTCAACCTTACCAAGGACTTACCCACTTTGCAAGAGTCTTCGGCCTTCTCCAAGGACTTACCCACTCTTGCACAAGTCTTCGGCCTTGTAGGAATTACCCACTCTTCTTGGATCTTCCGCCTTTGACTTCACCTTCACTCGGAGAAGCTTTCCACCAAGGACTTACCCACTTGAGCTTGAGTCTTCTGCCTTCTCCAAGGGCTTACCCACTCTAGCTCCAAGTCTTCGGCCTTGATCTTCACCAAGGGACTCCTTCCCTTGTTCTTCTTCACCTCTCTTAGACAAGAGAGAGAACCTTCATCTTCAATATAGGAAATGAGAGATGGGGAGGTGGTGGAAGTGAGAGCCTCACAAGATATACAAATAATACTAGCTCTCTTACAAACCTCCTACTCACTCTAATGGATGTAGCAAGTGATTAAGCTTAGAGAGAGAGAGAGGAGGCTGTAGGAAGCACTCAACTATAGAATAGGAACCTCTCAAAGAGTTTGCATGGAATGCTCAACCTTGGAATGAAGTCCAAGGGGTCCTATTTATAGCTGGGGATGCCTCTTAGCCTTTGGGAACACTTGTGAACGAAAAATAGCCGTTTTACAAGTTGCAACGGATCTATTTTGGGTCCCAACAAAGTCTCCAACGCTTGGAAATGCTTTTTCTGCATTCCAGTAAAGTCTGATCGGCCGAGTTTCTATAAAGGCAATTCGGCCGAACCACTAAAAGACAAGGCTGAAAGCTAGACTGTCGGCCGAGTTCCTTTGGAGAAACTCGGCCGATCGGTCGACTTTCATCTTGGACCGATCAGTGGATCGGCCGAGTTTCCTAGCTAGAAACTCGACCGAACGGTGAATCGGCTGAGTTTGTAACTCGGCCGATTCCAACAAAAATCCCAGAATATATGGATCGGCCGAGTTTGGAATTCGGCCGACAAAATCCCTGTTATGGGTATTTTGGAATTTTCGTTTAACCGTACAAATGATGGATTTTTGTGTCCCAATAATTTTTCTAAGCTTAATTACAAGTCATACAATCATTACAAGTGATTACAAAGCAATTCTAAGGTCATTTACATAGAGATCCCAAATTGCACACTTGTAGCTATTTTGACTTGTCTTTTCTCCAATTTGATATGCGCAAGTTAGGGCATTTGGAGTGTGTCTAAACCTAATCTGAAATCACTCAATGTAGAAGCATTAGACACCAATATGTGGAATGGTTAGTCATCATCAAAACAAGGGTTTAGTCAATTTAGACGTGAGTCAACATTGACCTAATTGACCTTGAGTCAACATTCTCCCCCTTTTTGAAGATGACAAACCATTCCATAAATGTATTGAAAGCTTGTACGTAAAATCATACCTTCGGAGAAACCTAGGGGTTTCAGTAGAATTGAGTTCATATGCTCCCCCTCAATTGATGCTAGTGGAGTTTTCATACTCCCCCTCAATTGATGCTATTTCTCCTGCATGGTTAGCTTTCATAACATTTATAGAAACTATGTCTTCTACTCATATATGTTCTACACATATATGTCTTCTCCCATTTACCTTCTCCCCTTTACATGGACACGCTTCTTTGCTTCATGTAAGACATGCCTTCTCCCTGTTGTCAAAAGAAGACATATCTTTCTCCCCCTTTGACATTTCAAAAAGGTGGGGGTATGAAGAAACTAAGAAACACCGCTTGTTAAGAGAAAGAAGATAACAAAAGTTATATAAGGAGAGTAGAAGAGCACAGATAGGGGCTTGTCCAAGCATAGAAAGAAAAGCAAGTTAAAGCATATACTTGAACAACCCAAAACATGCAAGATAGGGTGCTGCAGAAAAACTATAAATCGCAATTTTGACCCTCAAGATGATGGAATTTGTTCAAAAACCATCAAGGCTCATGGCAAAGTGATGAGCCTTGCTCAGAAGGTAGTTTCTGCATAAAAAACACTATACTTGCAGCAAAAACTGAAATTGGAGCAAAAGCTGCATAAAAATCCACAAAAACTCCAATTTCTACATATAATGTAGATCTATGTACCCTGCATCACAATGTTATGCAAGCAACTCAAGATAGTAGATATGCAATTCAAGGAACAATCTTGAGTATGTATGAGATAAGATACAAGCATAACATATAGATGATCAAAGATGGCAATTTTAAACAAGGCTAGAACTACATGTATATGAACTACTAGTAGATGGTATCACAAGTTAGGACTACTAGTAGGATCTAGATCATAGCAAGAGATACACAAGATAAAGCAATCTATGAGTAGATATAGAGATATATCCAAAGCAAGAGATATGCAATTTTAGACGCATGAAAGGATATAACTCACTAGATATGCATCCTTACCATAAGATGATTACCCCTAAGAACCTCAAGGTTGTATCAAAACAAGATATACACCTAGATAGATGTAGCAAGTTAGAGTACAACGGAAGCAATTTAAGACACAACTAAGAGATCCAAAGAGTTCATCATCAAAACCTGCAAAACAACTCAAAGCAAGTAATTGCACGATATAGATATACCAATTTAGAGCAATTAGAAAGATAGAGTTGTAAGCAAGATAGGCATTTAGAACATGGCAATATGCATATATAAAGGTACCAAATGAGAGTGCCAAAGAATAAGGCTATTGGTTGAGAAAAATCTAGTTGAGAGGGAAATTCTCATTCAATAAGCCAACTGTATACTCTGTGAACAGTGTTTTCGGTCGAGTTCTGTGTATTGGCAACTCGGCCGATCGCAGTTGTTGGCAACACCCATTGGTGCCTATCGGTCGAGTTTTAGACAGGACAAAACTCGGCCGACAAAACTACTGTAGAAAAAGCACATATTTTTCATAAAACATATCTAGAGGCATGCCAAAAAAATACAAACCATATCCAAACATGTCTAAGCAAGTAAGTAATACACTATAGAAGCATTAGAAACAGTTTTTGAGCAAGAGTGTGAAGAGAAACACAAAATGCCACTTTTGACTCAAAAACCATATGTATAGTGCACACTAACTTGACAAAAACAAGTTAGAAATGGTTATAATCAATAAAACCTTTACCTTTGTGCTTACCATTGCTTTTCCACTTGTTGTCACCCTCTACACATATCACCTTTCTTCTTTCATGTGGATTGAGAAGTCAATTAGCAATTCAATAGCTCAAGTCAATCCATTTGCAAGTACCTACAAGAAGAAAGATGAAATGGTCCCCAATCATGTTTTTGGGTCCGGAGGGGTTAGCTTAGCAACCCAAATCCTATTGCTCTTGGGTGCTTTCCTAAAAGGACAACAAGTAGAATAATGACCAAAATCATTGCAATAGTTGCATGTGCCCATAGTCTTGGAACTAGAGGATTCTCCATGGAATATTGGAGGTCCTTTATCTTTGTTGTTCCCTTGACTACTATCATACCCTAAACCATGTCTACCAATTTGTTTAGTAGTATGGTCTAGGATTTGATTAAGATTCTTTTTACCAACTAAGAATCTTTGCAAAGAAGATCTTAAACTATCATTATCATGCTTAAGAGAAGCAATAGTAGAAGACAATTGATTAATGTTATCTCTAGCATGTAGAAGATCATTTTCTAGGCAAAGAGTTTTAGTTAAATAAGAATCTCTATCAATATGAAGAGAAGCAACATCATTCTCTCTATTAGTAGAACTAGAACAAGATTCATGCCCATTGATTTTAGCAAGCAAGGAGGCATTTTCTAGTTCTAATTCATGCAAAACAAAATCTTTGTTTTTGTTTTCAGATTTAAGAACATCAATGTCATGCATGAGAGAATCAACAATTAAAGTATGTTCTTCATTAGAATTAGGCATGAGAGGTTGAGCTTCTAGAAATTTAATCTTATCAAGTAAACTAGCATTTTCAAGTTTAAGAGAGTCTACTTGGCTAAGACAATCATTTTTATCAATAAGCAAGCAAGAATTTGCATATTCAAGATCATCTAGTTCTATATGCAAATTATCAACAATTTTAGCAAGCTTTTTCTTATTCTTTTTAGAAGACTTAAGAGATGCACAAATATCATGAATGAGATCAATCAAGGATTCTTTATCTAAAGAGTCTAGATTTACCTCATTTGAGTCTTCACTTGTTGATGCTATAAGGGCAAAATGGCATTCCCCTTCATCACTAGAGCTTGAGCTTGATCCTTCACATGAATCTTCACTTGAGCTTGAGTTGGAGGAGCCACTTGAGCTTGAGTGCCATTTCTCCTTCTTGTGAAGATGGGTCTTTTTGCCTTGTGGGCAATCTTCCTTGTAGTGACCCTTCTTTCCACATGTGAAGCACCGGATGGAGGAGGACTTGCCTTTGTAGAGTCTACCTTTGGAGTGCATGGCATCTTCTTTAGCTTGAGAGGATGGAGAGACTTTTTCCATGATAGCTTCAATTTGAGCCTTTATTTCAGCCTTCTTCATTCTCTTAAGCTCTTTCTTCTCTTGTCTTTCTACTTCCTCCCTCTTGTCAAGTGTAGCTTCATGTGCTTGTAGATTTCCAATGAGATCTTCAATAGGAATATCCCTAAGAGACCTTGCTTCTTCAATGGAAGTCACCTTGGATTCCCATCTCTTGGGGAGAGTTCTAAGGATCTTTGAGTTGATCTCTCCACTAGACATAGGATGTCCTAGAACAGCAAGACCATTCAAGATGGTGTTGAGCCTTGAGTACATGTTGGCTATGCTCTCCTCCTTTCCCATCTTGAAGTTCTCAAGCAACCCTTTGAGCATGTAGACTTTGCTTTCCTTCACTTGATCTGTCCCTTCATAAGTGATGCAAAGCTTTCTCCATACCTCATAGGCCGTCTCACAAGAAGAAATCCGGTTGAACTCGGTGGGGTCATGGAGGCATATAGAATGTGCATTGCTCTAGCATTCAAGGTTGCTTTCATCAATGTGGCTTCATCCCATTCTTCAATGTTTGTCTTTGGTAGAATGTATGGGCTTTTCACCATTTGCCACATCTCGAGACTTGATCCTTGGATGAAGAATTGAAGTCTTCTTCTCCAATAGAGGAAGTTGCTCCCATTGAAGATTGGAAGGCTGGTCGAGAGTCTCCCTCCTAGGTAGTCACCCATCTTCTCCTACTTGTAGAAGTATGCTTGGAGAAGACCCGCTCTGATACCACTTGTTGGATCCTAGATGGGTGACTTAGATGCTCTAGAGGGGGGGTGAATAGAGCTGAAAGCACTTAAACGAAATTCATTAAACCTTCAAATTATATGACAAGATAAGGTTGCTAAATAGGTAATTTGAGTGCAACTAAATCATGCATAGCAAGGATAAGAGAGATTGAACATGCACCAATTAGACAAGGTATTTAGAGTGGTTCCACACTTCAAACTAGAAGTGTGTCAGTCCACTTGCCTAGAGAGGTCAACCTCTAGGACTTCAAACAATTGCACTCTTATATTCATTAATAAGACATACAATACATGACCAACAAAGGACTTACCTATCCAATACAAAGAGTCTTCAACCTTACCAAGGACTTACCCACTTTGCAAGAGTCTTCGGCCTTCTCCAAGGACTTACCCACTCTTGCACAAGTCTTCGGCCTTGTAGGAATTACCCACTCTTCTTGGATCTTCCGCCTTTGACTTCACCTTCACTCGGAGAAGCTTTCCACCAAGGACTTACCCACTTGAGCTTGAGTCTTCTGCCTTCTCCAAGGGCTTACCCACTCTAGCTCCAAGTCTTCGGCCTTGATCTTCACCAAGGGACTCCTTCCCTTGTTCTTCTTCACCTCTCTTGGACAAGAGAGAGAACCTTCATCTTCAATATAGGAAATGAGAGATGGGGAGGTGGTGGAAGTGAGAGCCTCACAAGATATACAAATAATACTAGCTCTCTTACAAACCTCCTACTCACTCTAATGGATGTAGCAAGTGATTAAGCTTAGAGAGAGAGAGAGGAGGCTGTAGGAAGCACTCAACTATAGAATAGGAACCTCTCAAAGAGTTTGCATGGAATGCTCAACCTTGGAATGAAGTCCAAGGGGTCCTATTTATAGCTGGGGATGCCTCTTAGCCTTTGGGAACACTTGTGAACGAAAAATAGCCGTTTTACAAGTTGCAACGGATCTATTTTGGGTCCCAACAAAGTCTCCAACGGTTGGAAATGCTTTTTCTACATTCCAGTACAGTCTGATCGGCCGAGTTTCTATAAAGGCAATTCGGCCGAACCACTAAAAGACAAGGCTGAAAACTAGACTGTCGGCCGAGTTCCTTTGGAGAAACTCGGCCGATCGGTCGACTTTCATCTTGGACCGATCAGTGGATCGGCCGAGTTTCCTAGCTAGAAACTCGACCGAACGGTGAATCGGCTGAGTTTGTAACTCGGCCGATTCCAACAAAAATCCCAGAATATATGGATCGGCCGAGTTTGGAATTCGGCCGACAAAATCCCTGTTATGGGTATTTTGGAATTTTCATTTAACCGTACAAATGATGGATTTTTGTGTCCCAATAATTTTTCTAAGCTTAATTACAAGTCATACAATCATTACAAGTGATTACAAAGCAATTCTAAGGTCATTTACATAGAGATCCCAAATTGCACACTTGTAGCTATTTTGACTTGTCTTTTCTCCAATTTGATATGCGCAAGTTAGGGCATTTGGAGTGTGTCTAAACCTAATCTGAAATCACTCAATGTAGAAGCATTAGACACCAATATGTGGAATGGTTAGTCATCATCAAAACAAGGGTTTAGTCAATTTAGACGTGAGTCAACATTGACCTAATTGACCTTGAGTCAACATTCTCCCCCTTTTTGAAGATGACAAACCATTCCATAAATGTATTGAAAGCTTGTACGTAAAATCATACCTTCGGAGAAACCTAGGGGTTTCAGTAGAATTGAGTTCATATGCTCCCCCTCAATTGATGCTAGTGGAGTTTTCATACTCCCCCTCAATTGATGCTATTTCTCCTGCATGGTTAGCTTTCATAACATTTATAGAAACTATGTCTTCTACTCATATATGTTCTACACATATATGTCTTCTCCCATTTACCTTCTCCCCTTTACATGGACACGCTTCTTTGCTTCATGTAAGACATGCCTTCTCCCTGTTGTCAAAAGAAGACATATCTTTCTCCCCCTTTGACATTTCAAAAAGGTGGGGGTATGAAGAAACTAAGAAACACCGCTTGTTAAGAGAAAGAAGATAACAAAAGTTATATAAGGAGAGTAGAAGAGCACAGATAGGGGCTTGTCCAAGCATAGAAAGAAAAGCAAGTTAAAGCATATACTTGAACAACCCAAAACATGCAAGATAGGGTGCTGCAGAAAAACAATAAATCGCAATTTTGACCCTCAAGATGATGGAATTTGATCAAAAACCATCAGGGCTCATGGCAAAGTGATGAGCCTTTCTCAGAAGGTAGTTTCTGCATAAAAAACACTATACTTGCAGCAAAAACTGAAACTAGAGCAAAATCTGCATAAAAATCCACAAAAACTCCAATTTCTACATATAATGTAGATCTATGTACCCTGCATCACAATGTTATGCAAGCAACTCAAGATAGTAGATATGCAATTCAAGGAACAATCTTGAGGATGTATGAGATAAGATACAAGCATAACATATAGATGATCAAAGATGGCAATTTTAAACAAGGCTAGAAATACATGTATATGAACTACTAGTAGATGGTATCACAAGTTAGGACTACTAGTAGGATCTAGATCATAGCAAGAGATACACAAGATAAAGCAAGCTATGAGTAGATATAGAGATATATCCAAACCAAGAGATATGCAATTTTAGACGCATGAAAGGATATAACTCACTAGATATGCATCCTTACCATAAGATGATTACCCCTAAGAACCTCAAGGTTGTATCAAAACAAGATATACACCTAGATAGATGTAGCAAGTTAGAGTACAACGGAAGCAATTTAAGACACAACCAAGAAATCCAAAGAGTTCATCATCAAAACCTGCAAAACAACTCAAAGCAAGTAATTGCACGATATAGATATACCAATTTAGAGCAATTAGAGAGATAGAGTTGTAAGCAAGATAGGCATTTAGAACATGGCAATATGCATATATAAAGGTACCAAATGAGAGTGCCAAAGAATAAGGCTATTGGTTGAGAAAAATCTAGTTGAGAGGGAAATTCTCATTCAATAAGCCAACTGTATACTCTGTGAACAGTGTTTTCGGTCGAGTTCTGTGTATTGGCAACTCGGCCGATCGCAGCTGTTGGCAACACCCATTGGTGCCTATCGGTCGAGTTTTAGACAGGACAAAACTCGGCCGACAAAACTACTGTAGAAAAAGCACATATTTTTCATAAAACATATCTAGAGGCATGCCAAAAAAATACAAACCATATCCAAACATGTCTAAGCAAGTAAGTAATACACTATAGAAGCATTAGAAACAGTTTTTGAGCAAGTGTGTGAAGAGAAACACAAAATGCCACTTTTGACTCAAAAACCATATGTATAGTGCACACTAACTTGACAAAAACAAGTTAGAAATGGTTATAATCAATAAAACCTTTACCTTTGTGCTTACCATTGCTTTTCCACTTGTTGTCACCCTCTACACATATCACCTTTCTTCTTTCATGTGGATTGAGAAGTCAATTAGCAATTCAATAGCTCAAGTCAATCCATTTGCAAGTACCTACAAGAAGAAAGATGAAATGGTCCCCAATCATGTTTTTGGGTCCGGAGGGGTTAGCTTAGCAACCCAAATCCTATTGCTCTTGGGTGCTTTCCTAAAAGAACAACAAGTAGAATAATGACCAAAATCATTGCAATAGTTGCATGTGCCCATAGTCTTGGAACTAGAGGATTCTCCATGGAATATTGGAGGTCCTTTATCTTTGTTGTTCCCTTGACTACTATCATACCCTAAACCATGTCTACCAATTTGTTTAGTAGTATGGTCTAGGATTTGATTAAGATTCTTTTTACCAACTAAGAATCTTTGCAAAGAAGATCTTAAACTATCATTATCATGCTTAAGAGAAGCAATAGTAGAATACAATTGATTAATGTTATCTCTAGCATGTAGAAGATCATTTTCTAGGCAAAGAGTTTTAGTTAAATAAGAATCTCTATCAATATGAAGAGAAGCAACATCATTCTCTGTATTAGTAGAACTAGAACAAGATTCATGCCCATTGATTTTAGCAAGCAAGGAGGCATTTTCTAGTTCTAATTCATGCAAAACAAAATCTTTGTTTTTGTTTTCAGATTTAAGAACATCAATGTCATGCATGAGAGAATCAACAATTAAAGTATGTTCTTCATTAGAATTAGGCATGAGAGGTTGAGCTTCTAGAAATTTAATCTTATCAAGTAAACTAGCATTTTCAAGTTTAAGAGAGTCTACTTGGCTAAGACAATCATTTTTATCAATAAGCAAGCAAGAATTTGCATATTCAAGATCATCTAGTTCTATATGCAAATTATCAACAATTTTAGCAAGCTTTTTCTTTTTCTTTTTAGAAGACTTAAGAGATGCACAAATATCATGAATGAGATCAATCAAGGATTCTTTATCTAAAGAGTCTAGATTTACCTCATTTGAGTCTTCACTTGTTGATGCTATAAGGGCAAAATGGCATTCCCCTTCATCACTAGAGCTTGAGCTTGATCATTCACATGAATCTTCACTTGAGCTTGAGTTGGAGGAGCCACTTGAGCTTGAGTGCCATTTCTCCTTCTTGTGAAGATGGGTCTTTTTGCCTTGTGGGCAATCTTCCTTGTAGTGACCCTTCTTTCCACATGTGAAGCACCGGATGGAGGAGGACTTGCCTTTGTAGAGTCTACCTTTGGAGTACATGGCATCTTCTTTAGCTTGAGAGGATGGAGAGACTTTTTCCATGATAGCTTCAATTTGAGCCTTTATTTCATCCTTCTTCATTCTCTTAAGCTCTTTCTTCTCTTGTCTTTCTACTTCCTCCCTCTTGTCAAGTGTAGCTTCATGTGCTTGTAGATTTCCAATGAGATCTTCAATAGGAATATCCCTAAGAGACCTTGCTTCTTCAATGGAAGTCACCTTGGATTCCCATCTCTTGGGGAGAGTTCTAAGGATCTTTGAGTTGATCTCTCCACTAGACATAGGATGTCCTAGAACAGCAAGACCATTCAAGATGGTGTTGAGCCTTGAGTACATGTTGGCTATGCTCTCCTCCTTTCCCATCTTGAAGTTCTCAAGCAACCCTTTGAGCATGTAGACTTTGCTTTCCTTCACTTGATCTGTCCCTTCATAAGTGATGCAAAGCTTTCTCCATACCTCATAGGCCGTCTCACAAGAAGAAATCCGGTTGAACTCGGTGGGGGTCATGGAGGCATATAGAATGTGCATGGCTCTAGCATTCAAGGTTGCTTTCATCAAGGTGGCTTCATCCCATTCTTCAATGTTTGTCTTTGGTAGAATGTATGGGCTTTTCACCATTTGCCACATCTCGAGACTTGATCCTTGGATGAAGAATTGAAGTCTTCTTCTCCAATAGAGGAAGTTGCTCCCATTGAAGATTGGAAGGCTGGTCGAGAGTCTCCCTCCTAGGTAGTCACCCATCTTCTCCTACTTGTAGAAGTATGCTTGGAGAAGACTCGCTCAGATACCACTTGTTGGATACTAGATGGGTGACTTAGATGCTCTAGAGGGGGGGGGTGAATAGAGCTGAAAGCACTTAAACGAAATTCATTAAACCTTCAAATTATATGACAAGATAAGGTTTGCTAAATAGGTAATTTGAGTGCAACTAAATCATGCATAGCAAGGATAAGAGAGATTGAACATGCACCAATTAGACAAGGTATTTAGAGTGGTTCCACACTTCAAACTAGAAGTGTGTCAGTCCACTTGCCTAGAGAGGTCAACCTCTAGGACTTCAAACAATTGCACTCTTATATTCATTAATAAGACATACAATACATGACCAACAAAGGACTTACCTATCCAATACAAAGAGTCTTCAACCTTACCAAGGACTTACCCACTTTGCAAGAGTCTTCGGCCTTGTAGGAATTACCCACTCTTCTTGGATCTTCCGCCTTTGACTTCACCTTCACTCGGAGAAGCTTTCCACCAAGGACTTACCCACTTGAGCTTGAGTCTTCTGCCTTCTCCAAGGGCTTACCCACTCTAGCTCCAAGTCTTCGGCCTTGATCTTCACCAAGGGACTCCTTCCCTTGTTCTTCTTCACCTCTCTTGGACAAGAGAGAGAACCTTCATCTTCAATATAGGAAATGAGAGATGGGGAGGTGGTGGAAGTGAGAGCCTCACAAGATATACAAATAATACTAGCTCTCTTACAAACCTCCTACTCACTCTAATGGATGTAGCAAGTGATTAAGCTTAGAGAGAGAGAGGAGGAGGCTATAGGAAGCACTCAACTATAGAATAGGAACCTCTCAAAGAGTTTGCATGGAATGCTCAACCTTGGAATGAAGTCCAAGGGGTCCTATTTATAGCTGGGGATGCCTCTTAGCCTTTGGGAACACTTGTGAACGAAAAATAGCTGTTTTACAAGTTGCAACGGATCTATTTTGGTCCCAACAAAGTCTTCAACGGTTGGAAATGCTTTTTCTGCATTCCAGTACAGTCTGATCGGCCGAGTTTCTATAAAGGCAATTCGGCCGAACCACTAAAAGACAAGGCTGAAAGCTAGACTGTCGGCCGATTTCCTTTGGAGAAACTCGGCCGATCGGTCGACTTTCATCTTGGACCGATCAGTGGATCGGCCGAGTTTCCTAGCTAGAAACTCGACCGAACGGTGAATCGGCTGAGTTTGTAACTCGGCCGATTCCAACAAAAATCCCAGAATATATGGATCGGCCGAGTTTGGAATTCGGCCGACAAAATCCCTGTTATGGGTATTTTGGAATTTTCGTTTAACCGTACAAATGATGGATTTTTGTGTCCCAATAATTTTTCTAAGCTTAATTACAAGTCATACAATCATTACAAGTGATTACAAAGCAATTCTAAGGTCATTTACATAGAGATCCCAAATTGCACACTTGTAGCTATTTTGACTTGTCTTTTCTCCAATTTGATATGCGCAAGTTAGGGCATTTGGAGTGTGTCTAAACCTAATCTGAAATCACTCAATGTAGAAGCATTAGACACCAATATGTGGAATGGTTAGTCATCATCAAAACAAGGGTTTAGTCAATTTAGACGTGAGTCAACATTGACCTAATTGACCTTGAGTCAACATTCTCCCCCTTTTTGAAGATGACAAACCATTCCATAAATGTATTGAAAGCTTGTACGTAAAATCATACCTTCGGAGAAACCTAGGGGTTTCAGTAGAATTGAGTTCATATGCTCCCCCTCAATTGATGCTAGTGGAGTTTTCATACTCCCCCTCAATTGATGCTATTTCTCCTGCATGGTTAGCTTTCATAACATTTATAGAAACTATGTCTTCTACTCATATATGTTCTACACATATATGTCTTCTCCCATTTACCTTCTCCCATTTACATGGACACGCTTCTTTGTTTCATGTAAGACATGCCTTCTCCCTGTTGTCAAAAGAAGACATATCTTTCTCCCCCTTTGACATTTCAAAAAGGTGGGGGTATGAAGAAACTAAGAAACACCGCTTGTTAAGAGAAAGAAGATAACAAAAGTTATATAAGGAGAGTAGAAGAGCACAGATAGAGGCTTGTCCAAGCATAGAAAGAAAAGCAAGTTAAAGCATATACTTGAACAACCCAAAACATGCAAGATAGGGTGATGCAGAAAAACAATAAATCGCAATTTTGACCCTCAAGATGATGGAATTTGATCAAAAACCATCAGGGCTCATGGCAAAGCGATGAGCCTTGCTCAGAAGGTAGTTTCTGCATAAAAAACACTATACTTGCAGCAAAAACTGAAACTGGAGCAAAAGCTGCATAAAAATCCACAAAAACTCCAATTTCTACATATAATGTAGATCTATGCACCCTGCATCACAATGTTATGCAAGCAACTCAAGATAGTAGATATGCAATTCAAGGAACAATCTTGAGTATGTATGAGATAAGATACAAGCATAACATATAGATGATCAAAGATGGCAATTTTAAACAAGGCTAGAACTACATGTATATGAACTACTAGTAGATGGTATCACAAGTTAGGACTACTAGTAGGATCTAGATCATAGCAAGAGATACACAAGATAAAGCAAGCTATGAGTAGATATAGAGATATATCCAAACCAAGAGATATGCAATTTTAGACGCATGAAAGGATATAACTCACTAGATATGCATCCTTACCATAAGATGATTACCCCTAAGAACCTCAAGGTTGTATCAAAACAAGATATACACCTAGATAGATGTAGCAAGTTAGAGTACAACGGAAGCAATTTAAGACACAACCAAGAGATCCAAAGAGTTCATCATCAAAACCTGCAAAACAACTCAAAGCAAGTAATTGCACGATATAGATATACCAATTTAGAGCAATTAGAGAGATAGAGTTGTAAGTAAGATAGGCATTTAGAACATGGCAATATGCATATATAAAGGTACCAAATGAGAGTGCCAAAGAATAAGGCTATTGGTTGAGAAAAATATAGTTGAGAGGGAAATTCTCATTCAATAAGCCAACTGTATACTCTGTGAACAGTGTTTTCGGTCGAGTTCTGTGTATTGGCAACTCGGCCGATCGCAGATGTTGGCAACACCCATTGGTGCCTATCGGTCGAGTTTTAGACAGGACAAAACTCATCCGACAAAACTACTGTAGAAAAAGCACATATTTTTCATAAAACATATCTAGAGGCATGCCAAAAAAATACAAACCATATCCAAACATGTCTAAGCAAGTAAGTAATGCACTATAGAAGCATTAGAAACAGTTTTTGAGCAAGAGTGTGAAGAGAAACACAAAATGCCACTTTTGACTCAAAAACCATATGTATAGTGCACACTAACTTGACAAAAACAAGTTAGAAATGGTTATAATCAATAAAACCTTTACCTTTGTGCTTACCATTGCTTTTCCACTTGTTGTCACCCTCTACACATATCACCTTTCTTCTTTCATGTGGATTGAGAAGTCAATTAGCAATTCAATAGCTCAAGTCAATCCATTTGCAAGTACCTACAAGAAGAAAGATGAAATGGTCCCCAATCATGTTTTTGGGTCCGGAGGGGTTAGCTTAGCAACCCAAATCCTATTGCTCTTGGGTGCTTTCCTAAAAGGACAACAAGTAGAATAATGACCAAAATCATTGCAATAGTTGCATGTGCCCATAGTCTTGGAACTAGAGGATTCTCCATGGAATATTGGAGGTCCTTTATCTTTGTTATTCCCTTGACTACTATCATACCCTAAACCATGTCTACCAATTTTTTTAGTAGTATGGTCTAGGATTTGATTAAGATTCTTTTTACCAACTAAGAATCTTTGCAAAGAAGATCTTAAACTATCATTATCATGCTTAAGAGAAGCAATAGTAGAATACAATTGATTAATGTTATCTCTAGCATGTAGAAGATCATTTTCTAGGCAAAGAGTTTTAGTTAAATAAGAATCTCTATCAATATGAAGAGAAGCAACATCATTCTCTGTATTAGTAGAACTAGAACAAGATTCATGCCCATTGATTTTAGCAAGCAAGGAGGCATTTTCTAGTTCTAATTCATGCAAAACAAAATCTTTGTTTTTGTTTTCAGATTTAAGAACATCAATGTCATGCATGAGAGAATCAACAATTAAAGTATGTTCTTCATTAGAATTAGGCATGAGAGGTTGAGCTTCTAGAAATTTAATCTTATCAAGTAAACTAGCATTTTCAAGTTTAAGAGAGTCTACTTGGCTAAGACAATCATTTTTATCAATAAGCAAGCAAGAATTTGCATATTCAAGATCATCTAGTTCTATATGCAAATTATCAACAATTTTAGCAAGCTTTTTCTTTTTCTTTTTAGAAGACTTAAGAGATGCACAAATATCATGAATGAGATCAATCAAGGATTCTTTATCTAAAGAGTCTAGATTTACCTCATTTGAGTCTTCACTTGTTGATGCTATAAGGGCAAAATGGCATTCCCCTTCATCACTAGAGCTTGAGCTTGATCCTTCACATGAATCTTCACTTGAGCTTGAGTTGGAGGAGCCACTTGAGCTTGATTGCCATTTCTCCTTCTTGTGAAGATGGGTCTTTTTGCCTTGTGGGCAATCTTCCTTGTAGTGACCCTTCTTTCCACATGTGAAGCACCGGATGGAGGAGGACTTGCCTTTGTAGAGTCTACCTTTGGAGTACATGGCATCTTCTTTAGCTTGAGAGGATGGAGAGACTTTTTCCATGATAGCTTCAATTTGAGCCTTTATTTCAGCCTTCTTCATTCTCTTAAGCACTTTCTTCTCTTGTCTTTCTACTTCCTCCCTCTTGTCAAGTGTAGCTTCATGTGCTTGTAGATTTCCAATGAGATCTTCAATAGGAATATCCCTAAGAGACCTTGTTTCTTCAATGGAAGTCACCTTGGATTCCCATCTCTTGGGGAGAGTTCTAAGGATCTTTGAGTTGATCTCTCCACTAGACATAGGATGTCCTAGAACAGCAAGACCATTCAAGATGGTGTTGAGCCTTGAGTACATGTTGGCTATGCTCTCCTCCTTTCCCATCTTGAAGTTCTCAAACAACCCTTTGAGCATGTAGACTTTGCTTTCCTTCACTTGATCTGTCCCTTCATAAGTGATGCAAAGCTTTCTCCATACCTCATAGGCCGTCTCACAAGAAGAAATCCGGTTAAACTCGGTGGGGGTCATGGAGGCATATAGAATGTGCATGGCTCTAGCATTCAAGGTTTCTTTTATCAAGGTGGCTTCATCCCATTCTTCAATGTTTGTCTTTGGTAGAATGTATGGGCTTTTCACCATTTGCCACATCTCGAGACTTGATCCTTGGATGAAGAATTGAAGTCTTCTTTTCCAATAGAGGAAGTTGCTCCCATTGAAGATTGGAAGGTTGGTCGAGAGTCTCCCTCCTAGGTAGTCACCCATCTTCTCCTACTTGTAGAAGTATGCTTGGAGAAGACCCGCTCTGATACCACTTGTTGGATCCTAGATGGGTGACTTAGATGCTCTAGAGGGGGGGTGAATAGAGCTGAAAGCACTTAAACAAAATTCATTAAACCTTCAAATTATATGACAAGATAAAGTTGCTAAATAGGTAATTTGAGTGCAACTAAATCATGCATAGCAAGGATAAGAGAGATTGAACATGCACCAATTAGACAAGCTATTTAGAGTGGTTCCACACTTCAAACTAGAAGTGTGTCAGTCCACTTGCCTAGAGAGGTCAACCTCTAGGACTTCAAACAATTGCACTCTTATATTCATTAATAATACATACAATACATGACCAACAAAGGACTTACCTATCCAATACAAAGAGTCTTCAACCTTACCAAGGACTTACCCACTTTGCAAGAGTCTTCGGCCTTCTCCAAGGACTTACCCACTCTTGCACAAGTCTTCGGCCTTGTAGGAATTACCCACTCTTCTTGGATCTTCCGCCTTTGACTTCACCTTCACTCGGAGAAGCTTTCCACCAAGGACTTACCCACTTGAGCTTGAGTCTTCTGCCTTCTCCAAGGGCTTACCCACTCTAGCTCCAAGTCTTCGGCCTTGATCTTCACCAAGGGACTCCTTCCCTTGTTCTTCTTCACCTCTCTTGGACAAGAGAGAGAACCTTCATCTTCAATATAGGAAATGAGAGATGGGGAGGTGGTGGAAGTGAGAGCCTCACAAGATATACAAATAATACTAGCTCTCTTACAAACCTCCTACTCACTCTAATGGATGTAGCAAGTGATTAAGCTTAGAGAGAGAGAGGAGGCTGTAGGAAGCACTCAACTATAGAATAGGAACCTCTCAAAGAGTTTGCATGGAATGCTCAACCTTGGAATGAAGTCCAAGGGGTCCTATTTATAGCTGGGGATGCCTCTTAGCCTTTGGGAACACTTGTGAATGAAAAATAGCCGTTTTACAAGTTGCAACGGATCTATTTTGGGTCCCAACAAAGTCTCCAACGGTTGGAAATGCTTTTTCTGCATTCCAGTACAGTCTGATCGGCCGAGTTTCTATAAAGGCAATTCGGCCGAACCACTAAAAGACAAGGCTGAAAGCTAGACTGTCGGCCGAGTTCCTTTGGAGAAACTCGGCCGATCGGTCGACTTTCATCTTGGACCGATCAGTGGATCGGCCGAGTTTCCTAGCTAGAAACTCGACCGAACGGTGAATCGGCTGAGTTTGTAACTCGGCCGATTCCAACAAAAATCCCAGAATATATGGATCGGCCGAGTTTGGAATTCGGCCGACAAAATCTCTGTTATGGGTATTTTGGAATTTTCGTTTAACCGTACAAATGATGGATTTTTGTGTCCCAATAATTTTTCTAAGCTTAATTACAAGTCATACAATCATTACAAGTGATTACAAAGCAATTCTAAGGTCATTTACATAGAGATCCCAAATTGCACACTTGTAGCTATTTTGACTTGTCTTTTCTCCAATTTGATATGCGCAAGTTAGGGCATTTGGAGTGTGTCTAAACCTAATCTGAAATCACTCAATGTAGAAGCATTAGACACCAATATGTGGAATGGTTAGTCGTCATCAAAACAAGGGTTTAGTCAATTTAGACGTGAGTCAACATTGACCTAATTGACCTTGAGTCAACATCCTCCCCCTTTTTGAAGATGACAAACCATTCCATAAATGTATTGAAAGCTTGTACGTAAAATCATACCTTCGGAGAAACCTAGGGGTTTCAGTAGAATTGAATTCATATGCTCCCCCTCAATTGATGCTAGTGGAGTTTTCATACTCCCCCTCAATTGATGCTATTTCTCCTGCATGGTTAGCTTTCATAACATTTATAGAAACTATGTCTTCTACTCATATATGTTCTACACATATATGTCTTCTCCCATTTACCTTCTCCCCTTTACATGGACACGCTTATTTGCTTCATGTAAGACATGCCTTCTCCCTGTTGTCAAAAGAAGACATATCTTTCTCCCCCTTTGACATTTCAAAAAGGTGGGGGTATGAAGAAACTAAGAAACACCGCTTGTTAAGAGAAAAAAGATAACAAAAGTTATATAAGGAGAGTAGAAGAGCACAGATAGGGGCTTGTCCAAGCATAGAAAGAAAAGCAAGTTAAAGCATATACTTGAACAACCCAAAACATGCAAGATAGGGTGCTGCAGAAAAACAATAAATCGCAATTTTGACCCTCAAGATGATGGAATTTGATCAAAAACCATCAGGGCTCATGGCAAAGCGATGAGCCTTGCTCAGAAGGTAGTTTCTGCATAAAAAACATTATACTTGCAGCAAAAACTGAAACTGGAGCAAAAGCTGCATAAAAATCCACAAAAACTCCAATTTCTACATATAATGTAGATCTATGTACCCTGCATCACAATGTTATGCAAGCAACTCAAGATAGTAGATATGCAATTCAAAGAACAATCTTGAGTATGTATGAGATAAGATACAAGCATAACATATAGATGATCAAAGATGGCAATTTTAAACAAGGCTAGAACTACATGTATATGAACTACTAGTAGATGGTATCACAAGTTAGGACTACTAGTAGGATCTAGATCATAGCAAGAGATACACAAGATAAAGCAAGCTATGAGTAGATATAGAGATATATCCAAACCAAGAGATATGCAATTTTAGACGCATGAAAGGATATAACTCACTAGATATGCATCCTTACCATAAGATGATTACCCCTAAGAACCTCAAGGTTGTATCAAAACAAGATATACACCTAGATAGATGTAGCAAGTTAGAGTACAACGGAAGCAATTTAAGACACAACCAAGAGATCCAAAGAGTTCATCATCAAAACCTGCAAAACAACTCAAAGCAAGTAATTGCACGATATAGATATACCAATTTAGAGCAATTAGAGAGATAGAGTTGTAAGCAAGATAGGCATTTAGAACATGGCAATATGCATATATAAAGGTACCAAATGAGAGTGCCAAAGAATAAGGCTATTGGTTGAGAAAAATCTAGTTGAGAGGGAAATTCTCATTCAATAAGCCAACTGTATATTCCGTGAACAGTGTTTTCGGTCGAGTTCTGTGTATTGGCAACTCGGCCGATCGCAGCTGTTGGCAACACCCATTGGTGCCTATCGGTCGAGTTTTAGACAGGACAAAACTCGGCCGACAAAACTACTGTAGAAAAAGCACATATTTTTCATAAAACATATCTAGAGGCATGCCAAAAAAATACAAACCATATCCAAACATGTCTAAGCAAGTAAGTAATGCACTATAGAAGCATTAGAAACAGTTTTTGAGCAAGAGTGTGAAGAGAAACACAAAATGCCACTTTTGACTCAAAAACCATATGTATAGTGCACACTAACTTGACAAAAACAAGTTAGAAATGGTTATAATCAATAAAACCTTTACCTTTGTGCTTACCATTGCTTTTCCACTTGTTGTCACCCTCTACACATATCACCTTTCTTCTTTCATGTGGATTGAGAAGTCAATTAGCAATTCAATAGCTCAAGTCAATCCATTTACAAGTACCTACAAGAAGAAAGATGAAATGGTCCCCAATCATGTTTTTGGGTCCGGAGGGGTTAGCTTAGCAACCCAAATCCTATTGCTCTTGGGTGCTTTCCTAAAAGGACAACAAGTAGAATAATGACCAAAATCATTGCAATAGTTGCATGTGCCCATAGTCTTGGAACTAGAGGATTCTCCATGGAATATTGGAGGTCCTTTATCTTTGTTGTTCCCTTGACTACTATCATACCCTAAACCATGTCTACCAATTTGTTTAGTAGTATGGTCTAGGATTTGATTAAGATTCTTTTTACCAACTAAGAATCTTTGCAAAGAAGATCTTAAACTATCATTATCATGCTTAAGAGAAGCAATAGTAGAAGACAATTGATTAATGTTATCTCTAGCATGTAGAAGATCATTTTCTAGGCAAAGAGTTTTAGTTAAATAAGAATCTCTATCAATATGAAGAGAAGCAACATCATTCTCTCTATTAGTAGAACTAGAACAAGATTCATGCCCATTGATTTTAGCAAGCAAGGAGGCATTTTCTAGTTCTAATTCATGCAAAACAAAATCTTTGTTTTTGTTTTCAGATTTAAGAACATCAATGTCATGCATGAGAGAATCAACAATTAAAGTATGTTCTTCATTAGAATTAGGCATGAGAGGTTGAGCTTCTAGAAATTTAATCTTATCAAGTAAACTAGCATTTTCAAGTTTAAGAGAGTCTACTTGGCTAAGACAATCATTTTTATCAATAAGCAAGCAAGAATTTTCATATTCAAGATCATCTAGTTCTATATGCAAATTATCAACAATTTTAGCAAGCTTTTTCTTTTTCTTTTTAGAAGACTTAAGAGATGCACAAATATCATGAATGAGATCAATCAAGGATTCTTTATCTAAAGAGTCTAGATTTACCTCATTTGAGTCTTCACTTGTTGATGCTATAAGGGCAAAATGGCATTCCCCTTCATCACTAGAGCTTGAGCTTGATCCTTCACATGAATCTTCACTTGAGCTTGAGTTGGAGGAGCCACTTGAGCTTGAGTGCCATTTCTCCTTCTTGTGAAGATGAGTCTTTTTGCCTTGTGGGCAATCTTCCTTGTAGTGACCCTTCTTTCCACATGTGAAGCACCGGATGGAGGAGGACTTGCCTTTGTAGAGTCTACCTTTGGAGTACATGGCATCTTCTTTAGCTTGAGAGGATGGAGAGACTTTTTCCATGATAGCTTCAATTTGAGCCTTTATTTCAGCCTTCTTCATTCTCTTAAGCTCTTTCTTCTCTTGTCTTTCTACTTCCTCCCTCTTGTCAAGTGTAGCTTCATGTGCTTGTAGATTTCCAATGAGATCTTCAATAGAAATATCCCTAAGAGACCTTGCTTCTTCAATGGAAGTCACCTTGGATTCCCATCTCTTGGGGAGAGTTCTAAGGATCTTTGAGTTGATCTCTCCACTAGACATAGGATGTCCTAGAACAGCAAGACCATTCATGATGGTGTTGAGCCTTGAGTACATGTTGGCTATGCTCTCCTCCTTTCCCATCTTGAAGTTCTCAAGCAACCCTTTGAGCATGTAGACTTTGCTTTCCTTCACTTGATCTGTCCCTTCATAAGTGATGCAAAGCTTTCTCCATACCTCATAGGCCGTCTCACAAGAAGAAATCCGGTTGAACTCGGTGGGGGTCATGGAGGCATATAGAATGTGCATGGCTCTAGCATTCAAGGTTGCTTTCATCAAGGTGGCTTCATCCCATTCTTCAATGTTTGTCTTTGGTAGAATGTATGGGCTTTTCACCATTTGCCACATCTCGAGACTTGATCCTTGGATGAAGAATTGAAGTCTTCTTCTCCAGTAGAGGAAGTTGCTCCCATTGAAGATTGGAAGGCTGGTCGAGAGTCTCCCTCCTAGGTAGTCACCCATCTTCTCCTACTTGTAGAAGTATGCTTGGAGAAGACCCGCTCTGATACCACTTGTTGGATCCTAGATGGGTGACTTAGATGCTCTAAGGGGGGGTGAATAGAGCTGAAAGCACTTAAACAAAATTCATTAAACCTTCAAATTATATGACAAGATAAGGTTGCTAAATAGGTAATTTGAGTGCAACTAAATCATGCATAGAAAGGATAAGAGAGATTGAACATGCACCAATTAGACAAGCTATTTAGAGTGGTTCCACACTTCAAACTAGAAGTGTGTCAGTCCACTTGCCTAGAGAGGTCAACCTCTAGGACTTCAAACAATTGCACTCTTATATTCATTAATAAGA
Source organism: Alisma plantago-aquatica (assembly GCA_963693085.1). Lineage (NCBI taxonomy): Eukaryota > Viridiplantae > Streptophyta > Magnoliopsida > Alismatales > Alismataceae > Alisma > Alisma plantago-aquatica. The sequence continues at coordinate 681,283,193 of OY856410.1, read as the reverse complement.
CATACAACACATGACCAACAAAGGACTTACCTACCCAATACAAAGAGTCTTCAACCTTACCAAGGACTTACCCACTTTGCAAGAGTCTTCGGCCTTCTCCAAGGACTTACCCACTCTTGCACAAGTCTTCAGCCTTGTAGGAATTACCCACTCTTCTTGGATCTTCCGCCTTTGACTTCACCTTCACTCGGAGAAGCTTTCCACCAAGGACTTACCCACTTGAGCTTGAGTCTTCTGCCTTCTCCAAGGGCTTACCCACTCTAGCTCCAAGTCTTCGGCCTTGATCTTTACCAAGGGACTCCTTCCCTTGTTCTTCTTCACCTCTCTTGGACAAGAGAGAGAACCTTCATCTTCAATATAGGAAATGAGAGATGGGGAGGTGGTGGAAGTGAGAGCCTCACAAGATATACAAATAATACTAGCTCTCTTACAAACCTCCTACTCACTCTAATGGATGTAGCAAGTGATTAAGCTTAGAGAGAGAGAGGAGGCTGTAGGAAGCACTCAACTATAGAATAGGAACCTCTCAAAGAGTTTGCATGGAATGCTCAACCTTGGAATGAAGTCCAAGGGGTCCTATTTATAGCTAGGGATGCCTCTTAGCCTTTGGGAACACTTGTGAACGAAAAATAGCCGTTTTACAAGTTGCAACGGATCTATTTTGGGTCCCAACAAAGTCTCCAACGGTTGGAAATGCTTTTTTTGCATTCCAGTACAGTCTGATCGGCCGAGTTTCTATAAAGGCAATTCGGCCGAACCACTAAAAGACAAGGCTGAAAGCTAGACTGTCGGCCGAGTTCCTTTGGAGAAACTCGGCCGATCGGTCGACTTTCATCTTGGACCGATCAGTGGATCGGCCGAGTTTCCTAGCTAGAAACTCGACCGAACGGTGAATCGGCTGAGTTTGTAACTCGGCCGATTCCAACAAAAATCCCAGAATATATGGATCGGACGAGTTTGGAATTCGGCCGACAAAATCCCTGTTATGGGTATTTTGGAATTTTTGTTTAACCGTACAAATGATGGATTTTTGTGTCCCAATAATTTTTCTAAGCTTAATTATAAGTCATACAATCATTACAAGTGATTACAAAGCAATTCTAAGGTCATTTACATAGAGATCCCAAATTGCACACTTGTAGCTATTTTGACTTGTCTTTTCTCCAATTTGATATGCGCAAGTTAGGGCATTTGGAGTGTGTCTAAACCTAATCTGAAATCACTCAATGTAGAAGCATTAGACACCAATATGTGGAATGGTTAGTCATCATCAAAACAAGGGTTTAGTCAATTTAGACGTGAGTCAACATTGACCTAATTGACCTTGAGTCAACATTCTCCCCCTTTTTGAAGATGACAAACCATTCCATAAATGTATTGAAATCTTGTACGTAAAATCATACCTTCGGAGAAACCTAGGGGTTTCAGTAGAATTGAGTTCATATGCTCCCCCTCAATTGATGCTAGTGGAGTTTTCATACTCCCCCTCAATTGATGCTATTTCTCTTGCATGGTTAGCTTTCATAACATTTATAGAAACTATGTCTTCTACTCATATATGTTCTACACATATATGTCTTCTCCCATTTACCTTCTCCCCTTTACATGGATACGCTTCTTTGCTTCATGTAAGACATGCCTTCTCCCTGTTGTCAAAAGAAGACATATCTTTCTCCCCCTTTGACATTTCAAAAAGGTGGGGGTATGAAGAAACTAAGAAACACCGCTTGTTAAGAGAAAGAAGATAACAAAAGTTATATAAGGAGAGTAGAAGAGCACAGATAGGGGCTTGTCCAAGCATAGAAAGAAAAGCAAGTTAAAGCATATACTTGAACAACCCAAAACATGCAAGATAGGGTGCTGCAGAAAAACAATAAATCGCAATTTTGACCCTCAAGATGATGGAATTTGATCAAAAACCATCAGGGCTCATGGCAAAGCGATGAGCCTTGCTCAGAAGGTAGTTTCTGCATAAAAAACATTATACTTGCAGCAAAAACTGAAACTGGAGCAAAAGCTGCATAAAAATCCACAAAAACTCCAATTTCTACATATAATGTAGATCTATGTACCCTGCATCACAATGTTATGCAAGCAACTCAAGATAGTAGATATGCAATTCAAAGAACAATCTTGAGTATGTATGAGATAAGATACAAGCATAACATATAGATGATCAAAGATGGCAATTTTAAACAAGGCTAGAACTACATGTATATGAACTACTAGTAGATGGTATCACAAGTTAGGACTACTAGTAGGATCTAGATCATAGCAAGAGATACACAAGATAAAGAAAGCTATGAGTAGATATAGAGATATATCCAAACCAAGAGATATGCAATTTTAGACGCATGAAAGGATATAACTCACTAGATATGCATCCTTACCATAAGATGATTACCCCTAAGAACCTCAAGGTTGTATCAAAACAAGATATACACCTAGATAGATGTAGCAAGTTAGAGTACAATGGAAGCAATTTAAGACACAACCAAGAGATCCAAAGAGTTCATCATCAAAACCTGCAAAACAACTCAAAGCAAGTAATTGCACGATATAGATATACCAATTTAGAGCAATTAGAGAGATAGAGTTGTAAGCAAGATAGGCATTTAGAACATGGCAATATGCATATATAAAGGTACCAAATGAGAGTCCCAAAGAATAAGGCTATTGGTTGAGAAAAATCTAGTTGAGAGGGAAATTCTCATTCAATAAGCCAACTGTATACTCTGTGAACAGTGTTTTCGGTCGAGTTCTGTGTATTGGAAACTCGGTCGATCGTAGCTGTTGGCAACACCCATTGGTGCCTATCAGTCGAGTTTTAGATAGGACAAAACTCGGCCGACAAAACTACTGTAGAAAAAGCACATATTTTTCATAAAACATATCTAGAGGCATGCCAAAAAAATACAAACCATATCCAAACATGTCTATGCAAGTAAGTAATGCACTATAGAAGCATTAGAAACAGTTTTTGAGCAAGAGTGTGAAGAGAAACACAAAATGCCACTTTTGACTCAAAAACCATATGTATAGTGCACACTAACTTGACAAAAACAAGTTAGAAATGGTTATAATCAATAAAACCTTTACCTTTGTGCTTACCATTGCTTTTCCACTTGTTGTCACCCTCTACACATATCACCTTTCTTCTTTCATGTGGATTGAGAAGTCAATTAGCAATTCAATAGCTCAAGTCAATCCATTTGCAAGTACCTACAAGAAGAAAGATGAAATGGTCCCCAATCATGTTTTTGGGTCCGGAGGGGTTAGCTTAGCAACCCAAATCCTATTGCTCTTGGGTGCTTTCCTAAAAGGACAACAAGTAGAATAATGACCAAAATCATTGCAATAGTTGCATGTGCTCATAGTCTTGGAACTAGAGGATTCTCCATGGAATATTGGAGGTCCTTTATCTTTGTTGTTCCCTTGACTACTATCATACCCTAAACCATGTCTACCAATTTGTTTAGTAGTATGGTCTAGGATTTGATTAAGATTCTTTTTACCAACTAAGAATCTTTGCAAAGAAGATCTTAAACTATCATTATCATGCTTAAGAGAAGCAATAGTAGAAGACAATTGATTAATGTTATCTCTAGCATGTAGAAGATCATTTTCTAGGCAAAGAGTTTTAGTTAAATAAGAATCTCTATCAATATGAAGAGAAGCAACATCATTCTCTCTATTAGTAGAACTAGAACAAGATTCATGCCCATTGATTTTAGCAAGCAAGGAGGCATTTTCTAGTTCTAATTCATGCAAAACAAAATCTTTGTTTTTGTTTTCAAATTTAAGAACATCAATGGCATGAATGAGAGAATCAACAATTAAAGTATGTTCTTCATTAGAATTAGGCATGAGAGGTTGAGCTTCTAGAAATTTAATCTTATCAAGTAAACTAGCATTTTCAAGTTTAAGAGAGTCTACTTGGCTAAGACAATCATTTTTATCAATAAGCAAGCAAGAATTTGCATATTCAAGATCATCTAGTTCTATATGCAAATTATCAACAATTTTAGCAAGCTTTTTCTTTTTCTTTTTAGAAGACTTAAGAGATGCACAAATATCATGAATGAGATCAATCAAGGATTCTTTATCTAAAGAGTCTAGATTTACCTCATTTGAGTCTTCACTTGTTGATGCTATAAGGGCAAAATGGCATTCCCCTTCATCACTAGAGCTTGAGCTTGATCCTTCACATGAATCTTCACTTGAGCTTGAGTTGGAGGAGCCACTTGAGCTTGAGTGCCATTTCTCCTTCTTGTGAAGATGGGTCTTTTTGCCTTGTGGGCAATCTTCCTTGTAGTGACCCTTCTTTCCACATGTGAAGCACCGGATGGAGGAGGACTTGCCTTTGTAGAGTCTACCTTTGGAGTACATGGCATCTTCTTTAGCTTGAGAGGATGGAGAGACTTTTTCCATGATAGCTTCAATTTGAGCCTTTATTTCAGCCTTCTTCATTCTCTTAAGCTCTTTCTTCTCTTGTATTTCTACTTCCTCCCTCTTGTCAAGTGTAGCTTCATGTGCTTGTAGATTTCCAATGAGATCTTCAATAGGAATATCCCTAAGAGACCTTGCTTCTTCAATGAAAGTCACCTTGGATTCCCATCTCTTGGAGAGAGTTCTAAGGATCTTTGAGTTGATCTCTCCACTAGACATAGGATGTCCTAGAACAACAAGACCATTCAAGATGGTGTTGAGCCTTGAGTACATGTTGGCTATGCTCTCCTCCTTTCCCATCTTGAAGTTCTCAAGCAACCCTTTGAGCATGTAGACTTTGCTTTCCTTCACTTGATTTGTCCCTTCATAAGTGATGCAAAGCTTTCTCCATACCTCATAGGCCGTCTCATAAGAAGAAATCCGGTTGAACTCGGTGGGGGTCATGGAGGTATATAGAATGTGCATGGCTCTAGCATTCAAGGTTGCTTTCATCAAGGTGGCTTCATCCCATTCTTCAATGTTTGTCTTTGGTAGAATGTATGGGCTTTTCACCATTTGCCACATCTCGAGACTTGATCCTTGGATGAAGAATTGAAGTCTTCTTCTCCAATAGAGGAAGTTGCTCCCATTGAAGATTGGAAGGCTGGTCGAGAGTCTCCCTCCTAGGTAGTCACCCATCTTCTCCTACTTGTAGAAGTATGCTTGGAGAAGACCCGCTCTGATACCACTTGTTGGATCCTAGATGGGTGACTTAGATGCTCTAGAGGGGGGGGGTGAATAGAGCTGAAAGCACTTAAACAAAATTCATTAAACCTTCAAATTATATGACAAGATAAGGTTGCTAAATAGGTAATTTGAGTGCAACTAAATCATGCATAGAAAGGATAAGAGAGATTGAACATGCACCAATTAGACAAACTATTTAGAGTGGTTCCACACTTCAAACTAGAAGTGTGTCAGTCCACTTGCCTAGAGAGGTCAACCTCTAGGACTTCAAACAATTGCACTCTTATATTCATTAATAAGACATACAATACATGACCAACAAAGGACTTACCTAGCCAATACAAAGAGTCTTCAACCTTACCAAGGACTTACCCACTTTGCAAGAGTCTTCGGCCTTCTCCAAGGACTTACCCACTCTTGCACAAGTCTTCAGCCTTGTTGGAATTACCCACTCCTCTTGGATCTTCCGCCTTTGACTTCACCTTCACTCGGAGAAGCTTTCCACCAAGGACTTACCCACTTGAGCTTGAGTCTTCTGCCTTCTCCAAGGGCTTACCCACTCTAGCTCCAAGTCTTCGGCCTTGATCTTTACCAAGGGACTCCTTCCCTTGTTCTTCTTCACCTCTCTTGGACAAGAGAGAGAACCTTCATCTTCAATATAGGAAATGAGAGATGGGGAGGTGGTGGAAGTGAGAGCCTCACAAGATATACAAATAATACTAGCTCTCTTACAAACCTCCTACTCACTCTAATGGATGTAGCAAGTGATTAAGCTTAGAGAGAGAGAGGAGGCTGTAGGAAGCACTCAACTATAGAATAGGAACCTCTCAAAGAGTTTGCATGGAATGCTCAACCTTGGAATGAAGTCCAAGGGGTCCTATTTATAGCTGGGGATGCCTCTTAGCCTTTGGGAACACTTGTGAACGAAAAATAGCCGTTTTACAAGTTGCAACGGATCTATTTTGGGTCCCAACAAAGTCTCCAACGGTTGGAAATGCTTTTTTTGCATTCCAGTACAGTCTGATCGGCCGAGTTTCTATAAAGGCAATTCGGCCGAACCACTAAAAGACAAGGCTGAAAGCTAGACTGTCGGCCGAGTTCCTTTGGAGAAACTCGGCCGATCGGTCGACTTTCATCTTGGACCGATCAGTGGATCGGCCGAGTTTCCTAGCTATAAACTCGACCGAACGGTGAATCGGCTGAGTTTGTAACTCGGCCGATTCCAACAAAAATCCCAGAATATATGGATCGGACGAGTTTGGAATTCAGCCGACAAAATCCCTATTATGGGTATTTTGGAATTTTCGTTTAACCGTACAAATGATGGATTTTTGTGTCCCAATAATTTTTCTAAGCTTAATTATAAGTCATACAATCATTACAAGTGATTACAAAGCAATTCTAAGGTCATTTACATAGAGATCCCAAATTGCACACTTGTAGCTATTTTGACTTGTCTTTTCTCCAATTTGATATGCGCAAGTTAGGGCATTTGGAGTGTGTCTAAACCTAATCTGAAATCACTCAATGTAGAAGCATTAGACACCAATATGTGGAATGGTTAGTCATCATCAAAACAAGGGTTTAGTCAATTTAGACGTGAGTCAACATTGACCTAATTGACCTTGAGTCAACATTCTCCCCCTTTTTGAAGATGACAAACCATTCCATAAATGTATTGAAATCTTGTACGTAAAATCATACCTTCGGAGAAACCTAGGGGTTTCAGTAGAATTGAGTTCATATGCTCCCCCTCAATTGATGCTAGTGGAGTTTTCATACTCCCCCTCAATTGATGCTATTTCTCTTGCATGGTTAGCTTTCATAACATTTATAGAAACTATGTCTTCTACTCATATATGTTCTACACATATATGTCTTCTCCAATTTACCTTCTCCCCTTTACATGGACACGCTTCTTTGCTTCATGTAAGACATGCCTTCTCCCTGTTGTCAAAAGAAGACATATCTTTCTCCCCCTTTGACATTTCAAAAAGGTGGGGGTATGAAGAAACTAAGAAACACCGCTTGTTAAGAGAAAGAAGATAACAAAAGTTATATAAGGAGAGTAGAAGAGCACAGATAGGGGCTTGTCCAAGCATAGAAAGAAAATCAAGTTAAAGCATATACTTGAACAACCCAAAACATGCAAGATAGGGTGCTGCAGAAAAATAATAAATCGCAATTTTGACCCTCAAGATGATGGAACTTGATCAAAAACCATCAGGGCTCATGGCAAAGCGATGAGCCTTGCTCAGAAGGTAGTTTCTGCATAAAAAACACTATACTTGCAGCAAAAACTGAAACTGGAGCAAAAGCTGCATAAAAATCCACAAAAACACCAATTTCTACATATAATGTAGAAATATGTACCCTGCATCACAATGTTATGCAAGCAACTCAAGATAGTAGATATGCAATTCAAGGAACAATCTTGAGGATGTATGAGATAAGATACAAGCATAACATATAGATGATCAAAGATGGCAATTTTAAACAAGGCTAGAACTACATGTATATGAACTACTAGTAGATGGTATCACAAGTTAGGACTACTAGTAGGATCTAGATCATAGCAAGAGATACACAAGATAAAGCAAGCTATGAGTAGATATAGAGATATATCCAAACCAAGAGATATGCAATTTTAGACGCATGAAAGGATATAACTCACTAGATATGCATCCTTACCATAAGATGATTACCCCTAAGAACCTTAAGGTTGTATCAAAACAAGATATACACCTAGATAGATGTAGCAAGTAGAGTACAATGGAAGCAATTTAAGACACAACCAAGAGATCCAAAGAGTTCATCATCAAAACCTGCAAAACAACTCAAAGCAAGTAATTGCACGATATAGATATACCAATTTAGAGCAATTAGAGAGATAGAGTTGTAAGCAAGATAGGCATTTAGAACATGGCAATATGCATATATAAAGGTACCAAATGAGAGTCCCAAAGAATAAGGCTATTGGTTGAGAAAAATCTAGTTGAGAGGGAAATTCTCATTCAATAAGCCAACTGTATACTCTGTGAACAGTGTTTTCGGTCGAGTTCTGTGTATTGGAAACTCGGTCGATCGTAGCTGTTGGCAACACCCATTGGTGCCTATCGGTCGAGTTTTAGACAGGACAAAACTCGGCCGACAAAACTACTGTAGAAAAAGCACATATTTTTCATAAAACATATCTAGAGGCATGCCAAAAAAATACAAACCATATCCAAACATGTCTAAGCAAGTAAGTAATGCACTATAGAAGCATTAGAAACAGTTTTTGAGCAAGAGTGTGAAGAGAAACACAAAATGCCACTTTTGACTCAAAAACCATATGTATAGTGCACACTAACTTGACAAAAACAAGTTAGAAATGGTTATAATCAATAAAACCTTTACCTTTGTGCTTACCATTGCTTTTCCACTTGTTGTCACCCTCTACACATATCACCTTTCTTCTTTCATGTGGATTGAGAAGTCAATTAGCAATTCAATAGCTCAAGTCAATCCATTTGCAAGTACCTACAAGAAGAAAGATGAAATGGTCCCCAATCATGTTTTTGGGTCTGGAGGGGTTAGCTTAGCAACCCAAATCCTATTGCTCTTGGGTGCTTTCCTAAAAGGACAACAAGTAGAATAATGACCAAAATCATTGCAATAGTTGCATGTGCCCATAGTCTTGGAACTAGAGAATTCTCCATGGAATATTGGAGGTCCTTTATCTTTGTTGTTCCCTTGACTACTATCATACCCTAAACCATGTCTACCAATTTGTTTAGTAGTATGGTCTAGGATTTGATTAAGATTCTTTTTACCAACTAAGAATCTTTGCAAAGAAGATCTTAAACTATCATTATCATGCTTAAGAGAAGCAATAGTAGAAGACAATTGATTAATGTTATCTCTAGCATGTAGAAGATCATTTTCTAGGCAAAGAGTTTTAGTTAAATAAGAATCTCTATCAATATGAAGAGAAGCAACATCATTCTCTCTATTAGTAGAACTAGAACAAGATTCATGCCCATTGATTTTAGCAAGCAAGGAGGCATTTTCTAGTTCTAATTCATGCAAAACAAAATCTTTGTTTTTGTTTTCAGATTTAAGAACATCAATGTCATGCATGAGAGAATCAACAATTAAAGTATGTTCTTCATTAGAATTAGGCATGAGAGGTTGAGCTTCTAGAAATTTAATCTTATCAAGTAAACTAGCATTTTCAAGTTTAAGAGAGTCTACTTGGCTAAGACAATCATTTTTATCAATAAGCAAGCAAGAATTTGCCTATTCAAGATCATCTAGTTCTATATGCAAATTATCAACAATTTTAGCAAGCTTTTTCTTTTTCTTTTTAGAAGACTTAAGAGATGCACAAATATCATGAATGAGATCAATCAAGGATTCTTTATCTAAAGAGTCTAGATTTACCTCATTTGAGTGTTCACTTGTTGATGCTATAAGGGCAAAATGGCATTCCCCTTCATCACTAGAGCTTGAGCTTGATCCTTCACATGAATCTTCACTTGAGCTTGAGTTGGAGGAGCCACTTGAGCTTGAGTGCCATTTCTCCTTCTTGTGAAGATGGGTCTTTTTGCCTTGTGGGCAATCTTCCTTGTAGTGACCCTTCTTTCCACATGTGAAGCACCGGATGGAGGAGGACTGTCCTTTGTAGAGTCTACCTTTGGAGTACATGGCATCTTCTTTAGCTTGAGAGGATGGAGAGACTTTTTCCATGATAGCTTCAATTTGAGCCTTTATTTCAGCCTTCTTCATTCTCTTAAGCTCTTTCTTCTCTTGTCTTTCTACTTCCTCCCTCTTGTCAAGTGTAGCTTCATGTGCTTGTAGATTTCCAATGAGATCTTCAATAGGAATATCCCTAAGAGACCTTGCTTCTTCAATGGAAGTCACCTTGGATTCCCATCTCTTGGGGAGAGTTCTAAGGATCTTTGAGTTGATCTCTCCACTAGACATAGGATGTCCTAGAACAGAAATACCATTCAAGATGGTGTTGAGCCTTGAGTACATGTTGGCTATGCTCTCCTCCTTTCCCATCTTGAAGTTCTCAAGCAACCCTTTGAGCATGTAGACTTTGCTTTCCTTCACTTGATCTGCCCCTTCATAAGTGATGCAAAGCTTTCTCCATACCTCATAGGCCGTCTCACAAGAAGAAATCTGGTTGAACTCAGTGGGGGTCATGGAGGCATATAGAATGTGCATGGCTCTAGAATTCAAGGTCGCTTTCATCAAGGTGGCTTCATCCCATTCTTCAATGTTTGTCTTTGGTAGAATGTATGGGCTTTTCACCATTTGCCACATCTCGAGACTTGATCCTTGGATGAAGAATTGAAGACTTCTTCTCCAATAGAGGAAGTTGCTCCCATTGAAGATTGGAAGGCTGGTCGAGAGTCTCCCTCCTAGGTAGTCACCCATCTTCTCCTACTTGTAGAAGTATGCTTGGAGAAGACCCGCTCTGATACCACTTGTTGGATCCTAGATGGGTGACTTAGATGCTCTAGAGGGGGGGGTGAATAGAGCTGAAAGCACTTAAACAAAATTCATTAAACCTTCAAATTATATGACAAGATAAGGTTGCTAAATAGGTAATTTGAGTGCAACTAAATCATGCATAGCAAGGATAAGAGAGATTGAACATGCACCAATTACACAAGCTATTTAGAGTGGTTCCACACTTCAAACTAGAAGTGTGTCAGTCCACTTGCCTAGAGAGGTCAACCTCTAGGACTTCAAACAATTGCACTCTTATATTCATTAATAAGACATACAATACATGACCAACAAAGGACTTACCTATCCAATACAAAGAGTCTTCAACCTTACCAAGGACTTACCCACTTTGCAAGAGTCTTCGGCCTTCTCCAAGGACTTACCCACTCTTGCACAAGTCTTCGGCCTTGTAGGAATTACCCACTCTTCTTGGATCTTCCGCCTTTGACTTCACCTTCACTCGGAGAAGCTTTCCACCAAGGACTTACCCACTTGAGCTTGAGTCTTCTGCCTTCTCCAAGGGCTTACCCACTCTAGCTCCAAGTCTTCGGCCTTGATCTTCACCAAGGGACTCCTTCCCTTGTTCTTCTTCACCTCTCTTGGACAAGAGAGAGAACCTTCATCTTCAATATAGGAAATGAGAGATGGGGAGGTGGTGGAAGTGAGAGCCTCACAAGATATACAAATAATACTAGCTCTCTTACAAACCTCCTACTCACTCTAATGGATGTAGCAAATGATTAAGCTTAGAGAGAGAGAGGAGGCTGTAGGAAGCACTCAACTATAGAATAGGAACCTCTCAAAGAGTTTGCATGGAATGCTCAACCTTGGAATGAAGTCCAAGGGGTCCTATTTATAGCTGGGGATGCCTCTTAGCATTTGGGAACACTTGTGAACGAAAAATAGCCGTTTTACAAGTTGCAACGGATCTATTTTGGGTCCCAACAAAGTCTCCAACGGTTGGAAATGCTTTTTCTGCATTCCAGTACAGTCTGATCGGCCGAGTTTCTATAAAGGCAATTCGGCCGAACCACTAAAAGACAAGGCTGAAAGCTAGACTGTCGGTCGAGTTCCTTTGGAGAAACTCGGCCGATCGGTCGACTTTCATCTTGGACCGATCAGTGGATCGGCCGAGTTTCCTAACTAGAAACTCGACCGAACGGTGAATCGGCTGAGTTTGTAACTCGGCCGATTCCAACAAAAATCCCAGAATATATGGATCGGCCGAGTTTGGAATTCGGCCGACAAAATCCCTGTTATGGGTATTTTAGAATTTTCGTTTAACCGTACAAATGATGGATTTTTGTGTCCCAATAATTTTTCTAAGCTTAATTACAAGTCATACAATCATTACAAGTGATTACAAAGCAATTCTAAGGTCATTTACATAGAGATCCCAAATTGCACACTTGTAGCTATTTTGACTTGTCTTTTCTCCAATTTGATATGCGCAAGTTAGGGCATTTGGAGTGTGTCTAAACCTAATCTGAAATCACTCAATGTAGAAGCATTAGACACCAATATGTGGAATGGTTAGTCATCATCAAAACAAGGGTTTAGTCAATTTAGACGTGAGTCAACATTGACCTAATTGACCTTGAGTCAACATTCTCCCCCTTCTTGAAGATGACAAACCATTCCATAAATGTATTGAAAGCTTGTACGTAAAATCATACCTTCGGAGAAACCTAGGGGTTTCAGTAGAATTGAGTTCATATGCTCCCCCTCAATTGATGCTAGTGGAGTTTTCATACTCCCCCTCAATTGATGCTATTTCTCCTGCATGGTTAGCTTTCATAACATTTATAGAAACTATGTCTTCTACTCATATATGTTCTACACATATATGTCTTCTCCCATTTACCTTCTCCCCTTTACATGGACACGCTTCTTTGCTTCATGTAAGACATGCCTTCTCCCTGTTGTCAAAAGAAGACATATCTTTCTCCCCCTTTGACATTTCAAAAAGGTGGGGGTATGAAGAAACTAAGAAACACCGCTTGTTAAGAGAAAGAAGATAACAAAAGTTATATAAGGAGAGTAGAAGAGCACATATAGGGGCTTGTCCAAGCATAGAAAGAAAAGCAAGTTAAAGCATATACTTGAACAACCCAAAACATGCAAGATAGGGTGCTACAGAAAAACAATAAATCGCAATTTTGACCCTCAAGATGATGGAATTTGATCAAAAACCATCAGGGCTCATGGCAAAGCGATGAGCCTTGCTCAGAAGGTAGTTTCTGCATAAAAAACACTATACTTGCAGCAAAAACTGAAACTGGAGCAAAAGCTGCATAAAAATCCACAAAAACTCCAATTTCTACATATAATGTAGATCTATGTACCCTGCATCACAATGTTATGCAAGCAACTCAAGATAGTAGATATGCAATTCAAGGAACAATCTTGAGTATGTATGAGATAAGATACAAGCATAACATATAGATGATCAAAGATGGCAATTTTAAACAAGGCTAGAACTACATGTATATGAACTACTAGTAGATGGTATCACAAGTTAGGACTACTAGTAGGATCTAGATCATAGCAAGAGATACACAAGATAAAGCAAGCTATGAGTAGATATAGAGATATATCCAAACCAAGAGATATGCAATTTTAGACGCATGAAAGGATATAACTCACTAGATATGCATCCTTACCATAAGATGATTACCCCTAAGAACCTCAAGGTTGTATCAAAACAAGATATACACCTAGATAGATGTAGCAAGTTAGAGTACAACGGAAGCAATTTAAGACACAACCAAGAGATCCAAAGAGTTCATCATCAAAACCTGCAAAACAACTCAAAGCAAGTAATTGCACGATATAGATATACCAATTTAGAGCAATTAGAGAGATAGAGTTGTAAGCAAGATAGGCATTTAGAACATGGCAATATGCATATATAAAGGTACCAAATGAGAGTGCCAAAGAATAAGACTATTGGTTGAGAAAAATCTAGTTGAGAGGGAAATTCTCATTCAATAAGCCAACTGTATACTCTGTGAACAGTGTTTTCAGTCGAGTTCTGTGTATTGGCAACTCGGCCGATCGCAGCTGTTGGCAACACCCATTGGTGCCTATCGGTCGAGTTTTAGACAGGACAAAACTCGGCCGACAAAACTACTGTAGAAAAAGCACATATTTTTCATAAAACATATCTAGAGGCATGCCAAAAAAATACAAACCATATCCAAACATGTCTATGCAAGTAAGTAATGCACTATAGAAGCATTAGAAACAGTTTTTGAGCAAGAGTGTGAAGAGAAACACAAAATGCCACTTTTGACTCAAAAACCATATGTATAGTGCACACTAACTTGACAAAAACAAGTTAGAAATGGTTATAATCAATAAAACCTTTACCTTTGTGCTTACCATTGCTTTTCCACTTGTTGTCACCCTCTACACATATCACCTTTCTTCTTTCATGTGGATTGAGAAGTCAATTAGCAATTCAATAGCTCAAGTCAATCCATTTGCAAGTACCTACAAGAAGAAAGATGAAATGGTCCCCAATCATGTTTTTGGGTCCGGAGGGGTTAGCTTAGCAACCCAAATCCTATTGCTCTTGGGTGCTTTCCTAAAAGGACAACAAGTAGAATAATGACCAAAATCATTGCAATAGTTGCATGTGCCCATAGTCTTGGAACTAGAGGATTCTCAATGGAATATTGGAGGTCCTTTATCTTTGTTGTTCCCTTGACTACTATCATACCCTAAACCATGTCTACCAATTTGTTTAGTAGTATGGTCTGGGATTTGATTAAGATTCTTTTTACCAACTAAGAATCTTTGCAAAGAAGATCTTAAACTATCATTATCATGCTTAAGAGAAGCAATAGTAGAAGACAATTGATTAATGTTATCTCTAGCATGTAGAAGATCATTTTCTAGGCAAAGAGTTTTAGTTAAATAAGAATCTCTATCAATATGAAGAGAAGCAACATCATTCTCTCTATTAGTAGAACTAGAACAAGATTCATGCCCATTGATTTTAGCAAGCAAGGAGGCATTTTCTAGTTCTAATTCATGCAAAACAAAATCTTTGTTTTTGTTTTCAGATTTAAGAACATCAATGTCATGCATGAGAGAATCAACAATTAAAGTATGTTCTTCATTAGAATTAGGCATGAGAGGTTGAGCTTCTAGAAATTTAATCTTATCAAGTAAACTAGCATTTTCAAGTTTAAGAGAGTCTACTTGGCTAAGACAATCATTTTTATCAATAAGCAAGCAAGAATTTGCATATTCAAGATCATCTAGTTCTATATGCAAATTATCAACAATTTTAGCAAGCTTTTTCTTTTTCTTTTTAGAAGACTTAAGAGATGCACAAATATCATGAATGAGATCAATCAAGGATTCTTTATCTAAAGAGTCTAGATTTACCTCATTTGAGTCTTCACTTGTTGATGCTATAAGGGCAAAATGGCATTCCCCTTCATCACTAGAGCTTGAGCTTGATCCTTCACATGAATCTTCACTTGAGCTTGAGTTGGAGGAGCCACTTGAGCTTGAGTGCCATTTCTCCTTCTTGTGAAGATGGGTCTTTTTGCCTTGTGGGCAATCTTCCTTGTAGTGACCCTTCTTTCCACATGTGAAGCACCGGATGGAGGAGGACTTGCCTTTGTAGAGTCTACCTTTGGAGTACATGGCATCTTCTTTAGCTTGAGAGGATGGAGAGACTTTTTCCATGATAGCTTCAATTTGAGCCTTTATTTCAGCCTTCTTCATTCTTTTAAGCTCTTTCTTCTCTTGTTTTTCTACTTCCTCCCTCTTGTCAAGTGTAGCTTCATGTGCTTGTAGATTTCCAATGAGATCTTCAATAGGAATATCCCTAAGAGACCTTGTTTCTTCAATGGAAGTCACCTTGGATTCCCATCTCTTGGGGAGAGTTCTAAGGATCTTTGAGTTGATCTCTCCACTAGACATAGGATGTCCTAGAACAGCAAGACCATTCAAGATGGTGTTGAGCCTTGAGTACATGTTGGCTATGCTCTCCTCCTTTCCCATCTTGAAGTTCTCAAGCAACCCTTTGAGCATGTAGACTTTGCTTTCCTTCACTTGATCTGTCCCTTCATAAGTGATGCAAAGCTTTCTCCATACCTCATAGGCCGTCTCACAAGAAGAAATCCGGTTGAACTCGGTGGGGGTCATGGAGGCATATAGAATGTGCATGGCTCTAGCATTCAAGGTTGCTTTCATCAAGGTGGCTTCATCCCATTCTTCAATGTTTGTCTTTGGTAGAATGTATGGGCTTTTCACCATTTGCCACATCTCGAGACTTGATCCTTGGATGAAGAATTGAAGTCTTCTTCTCCAATAGAGGAAGTTGCTCCCATTGAAGATTGGAAGGCTGGTCGAGAGTCTCCCTCCTAGGTAGTCACCCATCTTCTCCTACTTGTAGAAGTATGCTTGGAGAAGACCCGCTCTGATACCACTTGTTGGATCCTAGATGGGTGACTTAGATGCTCTAGAGGGGGGGTGAATAGAGCTGAAAGCACTTAAACAAAATTCATTAAACCTTCAAATTATATGACAAGATAAGGTTGCTAAATAGGTAATTTGAGTGCAACTAAATCATGCATAGCAAGGATAAGAGAGATTGAACATGCACCAATTACACAAGCTATTTAGAGTGGTTCCACACTTCAAACTAGAAGTGTGTCAGTCCACTTGCCTAGAGAGGTCAACCTCTAGGACTTCAAACAATTGCACTCTTATATTCATTAATAAGACATACAATACATGACCAACAAAGGACTTACCTATCCAATACAAAGAGTCTTCAACCTTACCAAGGACTTATCCACTTTGCAAGAGTCTTCGGCCTTCTCCAAGGACTTACCCACTCTTGCACAAGTCTTCGGCCTTGTAGGAATTACCCACTCTTCTTGGATCTTCCGCCTTTGACTTCACCTTCACTCGGAGAAGCTTTCCACCAAGGACTTACCCACTTGAGCTTGAGTCTTCTGCCTTCTCCAAGGGCTTACCCACTCTAGCTCCAAGTCTTCGGCCTTGATCTTCACCAAGGGACTCCTTCCCTTGTTCTTCTTCACCTCTCTTAGACAAGAGAGAGAACCTTCATCTTCAATATAGGAAATGAGAGATGGGGAGGTGGTGGAAGTGAGAGCCTCACAAGATATACAAATAATACTAGCTCTCTTACAAACCTCCTACTCACTCTAATGGATGTAGCAAGTGATTAAGCTTAGAGAGAGAGAGGAGGCTGTAGGAAGCACTCAACTATAGAATAGGAACCTCTCAAAGAGTTTGCATGGAATGCTCAACCTTGGAATGAAGTCCAAGGGGTCCTATTTATAGCTGGGGATGCCTCTTAGCCTTTGGGAACACTTGTGAACGAAAAATAGCCGTTTTACAAGTTGCAACGAATCTACTTTGGGTCCCAACAAAGTCTCCAACGGTTGGAAATGCTTTTTCTGCATTCCAGTACAGTCTGATCGGCCGAGTTTCTATAAAGGCAATTCGGCTGAACCACTAAAAGACAAGGCTGAAAGCTAGACTGTCGGCTGAGTTCCTTTGGAGAAACTCGGCCGATCGGTCGACTTTCATCTTGGACCGATCAGTGGATCGGCCGAGTTTCCTAGCTAGAAACTCGACCGAACGGTGAATCGGCTGAGTTTGTAACTCGGCCGATTCCAACAAAAATCCCAGAATATATGGATCGGCCGAGTTTGGAATTCGGCCGACAAAATCCCTGTTATGGGTATTTTGGAATTTTCGTTTAACCGTACAAATGATGGAATTTTGTGTCCCAATAATTTTTCTAAGCTTAATTACAAGTCATACAATCATTACAAGTGATTACAAAGCAATTCTAAGGTCATTTACATAGAGATCCCAAATTGCACACTTGTAGCTATTTTGACTTGTCTTTTCTCCAATTTGATATTGATCCAACCCTATTCTAGGGCTGTATCTCATGTCATTTTGTGCCTTTATTACATTCAAATGCATTAGATTTACATGTTATTTCCCCCAATATGATTATCATGGCAAATACGCTTATGGATGTTCTTTGCACTATTTTTCAGGTACTTGGACCTTGCTTAGATGGACGAGGGGGAGAGAGGGACCCAAATAAGGCCCCAAAGTCTCCCTTAACCTATCTCCAGTAGCCAAGACTCATCCCCGAGCAAAGACATCCGAAATTGACAAAGTTAGAAGAGAATTAAAGAAGTCGAGCCTCACCACGGTCGTGACCCCAAGGCCACGGTCGTGGCTTTATTGTGCAAATCCAACATGATGCAACAGGAGAATTTAGAGTTCGCCCACGACCGTGGCCACCCGGCCACGACCGTGGCCAATGACGAGCAAAACGCCCGTGGTCCCTCCCCACGGTCAGCCTGACTCCTCCAAAACGGCCGTGTTACCCAACACGGCCGTGGTGCGCCCAACCCACCACGACCGTGGCACCCCGCCACGGCCGTGGCCACCACCCTACTTTGTTTTCTCACCACCACCTTCACCCCACGACCGTGTTCACCACCCCACGGTCGTCCACCACTACCCCCACCACGGCCGTGGCACACTCACCACGACCGTGGTGACCACCTACCCTATACATTTTTCCACTGATTTTCCCATTCTACCCCCACTTAACCCTAGCTCCTATATAAGCAATAGATGCTTCTAGGGCTAAAAAAAGGCACCTCTAGAGCACCCCTAGCCGCACCCTAGCAACTTTTTTGCTTCCATTGCTCCATTCCATCCATTTCCTGGCAATCTACCCCATTTCCATCCACTTTCCACTCATTTCCACCATAGAAACCTAGTTTCTCTAGGTTTCTATCCATAATCCCCACCATTTTCATGCACCTTTGCATCATTGGAGGAGTGAGGACGGCCGCAGCTGCTTGGAGGTGAAGAAGGAGTCAACTACATCGAGCTTCATGGCGTTTTCCCTTCTTCTACCCCTTTCTTTTGTTCCTAGTTTGATTATGTGTAGCTAAGCTCCCTTGGGTGGGCTGTTTGGGACAAAAATGTGACTTTGATACCATGTTGGGGGAATATAATTTGTAATGAACATATTTCATTTCTATGATGATTGCCTTTGCTTTTATCTCATTTCCCATTACTTGTGCTTGTGGTTGTTGTTTAATTACATTAATTGCTTGCCTTGTGGTGTTTGAAAACATTTGTCCCTAGGATGTTTTGGTCTCTATGTAGCTATCATAGGATTGGCTCCTAGGTCCCTAATTCGGATCCCTAGCTAGCCCCCTATCTTCCTACATAATCACCTCCTTCCTACATACAAATGTGAGTTCTAAGTGACTAGTATAAGTGTGATTAGCTCAATTGCGTAGGATTTCCTAAAGGCTGAGGTGGCTAGTGGCATGAGGTCAAATATCCTCATCTCTACTCCCATCCTCACCCTTGGTCCTCAATTGACTAATACCACTTATCCTAGAGACCTAGACTTGGTATGTCCTATGAGAATTACACCTAGCCCTAGTTCTCCAATTAGTAGCTTAGGGTAAATTCTCATAGCACCTACCTCGTTGTTTGGTTTGGTAATCTAGAATGAGATATGCTAATTGCTTATTATGGTGATTTCCCCCAACTAATGTTAAGGTCACATTCCCAAACGGCCCACCTCCCTCATCTAATTGTTTAAAACCCCAATTACCTGCTTTGCTTGTTAATGCTAGCTTAGTTCAATTGCTTTAGTTAGTGTAGTCTTTTGCCTAGTTTTGCTCGCTAGTGTTAATCTAGGCCTTTGCTCTTATTAGTGCTTAGTGTAGTTTCTTAATTGCCAGTTGCTTGTTTAGTCTAGCATAGTTCGCTCTTGCTCTTGTTTAGATAGTTTGTTAACTTAATTTGCTAATTTAGTTGTTTGATAACTTAGTTTCATCTTGCGTTTCTTATTTGCTCGTTTAGCTTAATCAACCAAACAAACCTTCAAACCCTAAAAACCCTACTCTCCGCACTAGGAACATAGCTCACCCTCTCTAACTCTAGTGCCCCCTCTATCTCCGAGGTTCGACCCCGTACTTACCGCCTTACCTGTACTACGACAAGACCCCGTGCGCTTGCGGGTATATTGTCTTAGTAGAAGTAGGTAGTTAGCCCGGGACCTTACAAATTTTGAAAGCTAAAGATCCCATCTCATCCCGTGCCTCCCGACCTCGTGGATTGCACTCGTTGCAAGCCACTAGCGGGATCGCGCCAAGCTTTCTGGCGCCGTTGCCGGGGATAGAGGCGCTCGGCCTAGTTAGATAGTGTAGCTTAGCCTTTCCTTGTGCCCTCACCATTGCTATTGTTTATTCTTTGTCTTACTTTTGCATATTGGTGTGCTAACTTGGTTCCTTGTTGTTTGTTTGTGCTTTGCGCAGGTAACAGCTGCGAATGCGCAGCACGCGTTCGACTTGCACCGACTTGGTGGTTTACGACCCCGAGATTGGGAGAAGGAGACGTCAAGCGCGCCGCAATCTACACCGAAGGACCGAGATGGCCGACAACGAACCACCACCAGATGTTCCACCGCCGCACCGCCCTCTTCATGAATATTTCACACCGGGGAACTACAATTCCCCCATCGCCACGCTAGTTGATCAGATGCCCGGGCAGCAGTTTTCCATCCCACCGGCACTCTTGGGGCTTCTCCCCACGTAATATGGTATGGAGAACGAGAACCCCTATCACCATATAGATGCATTCTTGGAGACATGCTCTACCTTCCGCACTCCTGCTGCCACCGACGACTCAATCCAGAGGACTCTCTTCCCTTTCTCCCTCAAGGAGAAAGCCAAGGAATGGTACGTCTCGAGGCCAGAGCTCGTCACTTGGAATGAGGTGAAGAACGAGTTTCTCAAGAAGTTCTTTCCCATAGCCAAGCTGTCCTACATGAGGAGGTGCATCACGTCGTTCGCCCAAAAAGAGAACGAACCCTTCCATGAGGCATGGGAGCGGTTCCAGAAGCTACTTCACGACTGCCCTCATCATGAGGTCCCTCTCTGGCAGTTAGTGCAGGCCTTTTACACTGGGCTCGAGGAGCAGAGTCAAAACAACGTCGATTCTTCCTGCGGGGGCACATTCATGGCGAAGCCGCCCGAGGAGTCATGGCCACTGTTCGAGCATCTCGCCGAGAACTCACGTCACCGAGCTTCCACTAAAGGTGGACATTGCGGCCGGAACTACACTCCTTCCTCTTCTCCCGTGGCTCCCGCACGCAATGCCACCGAGCCGGATATGATGAAAATGATGGCTGATATGATGCGAATGATGAAGAATCAAGTGGGTGGCTCTTCTAGTCAACCCGCAATGGCCGTGGAGACTGTCGATGAGGAAGTTAACGCCTTACATTCCTTTGGTGGCCGCAACAACCAGGGCCCGATGTCCCAATCCTACACTCCCGAGTGGAGGAACCATCCAAATTTCTCGTGGAAACAACATAATGAAGATGGACAAGGGCAGGGACAGCAGAAGCCACGCTACTATTCAAAGTTCGAAGAGGAAGTACTTGGAAGATTGAGGAATCTAGATGAGGTGAAGAGAGAGGTGTCTTCTCAAGGACAAAACATCAGCCGTCTTGAGCAAAGGCTCGATCAAATTTCTATTTCACTTGCTCGTCGTGAAGAGGGGAGACTACCATCTCAACCTATAACCAATCCTAACAGCGATGGTAGTTATGTGAACACCACCCAAGCCGCATACATTCCACCACGTGGCCAAGCAACCTCACTTCCACAATATCAAGGACCACCACACCCATATGCTCCGCCATCTCACCAACCCCCGCCAAACTACCAATACCCACCACCACCTCCACATACTTACCAACCTCCACCTCCACCACAACCAACTTGCATACTCCAAAATCCTAATCCTCCCCAACAAAGACCGCCACCACCTCCATCCTCACAAGCTCCCCCTTCTTCACATGAGCAAGTGAGTATGATCACTATCATGTGGGGTGAAGAAACTGCTCAAGGTTTTGGAAAAAGGGAAAAGAAAGTGAAAGAGGTTGGAAGCAAAGTCCCGATACTTGAGGGATCTATCAAAGATAAAAGACACTCTGAAGAAATGGCCGCCCAAGCACCACTAAGGAATGCTAACTGCACCCGGATCGCTACTGCACCCGACGCGAATGTGGAGGCACTCTCATTGGTTCCACCCATACTAGGAGATACAAAAATTGCAATAGGTATAGCTCAGCCAGCGGTTGGTGACGGTGTCACGTCTACTGTTTCACACACCATGGACATAGCGGCGCTTGAAGCCATATCCTTATGGGAGCCAAGACCTTTACATGAGACGAGCGTCACCATCACCCCTCCGCAAGTCCCAGCAAGTACAGTGGAGATAGTTGAGGAAGACGGAAAGCAATCCCATGAAGGTTGGACTCTCCAAAAAAGGGACAGAAATGGCATGAAGCTCCTAGGAAACTTGAAGCGGGGAACAATGAGAATTGCATCACTCTTATCATTGATGAAGGACATATGCATGGGAAGAAAAAGGTTAGTGCTACTGCCGACCGAGGAGATTGTTGCCTCAAAATCTGTGAACTTCATCTATGACAATGGCTTCCCAGAAAAGAGAGGTGATCCGGGAGTACCTCTGATTTCTTGCTTCATTGGCACACAACCCGTCCAGCACGCTCTCATCGACTTAGGTGCAGGGACAAGCCTCATGCCATGGAGCATGTACCTACGGCTTGGCCTAAACAAAATGAAACCAGTGGAGTGTGCCATTATCTTGGGTGACGGAACCAAGCGGAGACCCTTGGGAATCATGCAGAACACAATAGTGTCGATGGATGAAAGGGTGAACATTTCTTATGTGACCGATTTCTTGATAGTGGATACCTCACCGATTGATGGAGAAGAGTACCTTATATTAGGTAGGCCCTTCCTATCCTCCGCATGCGCAGAAATCAACATCCGCAAGGGCACGCTGACAGTTACTTACAAGAGGAAAAAGTTTGACTTCTTCATGTTCACCAAGGAGGAGAGAGACGAGCTGGCCAATGAAGACTTCGGTGAGAGTTTGTGCTATCGTGACCCTCTGGAGCTGTGGAGATCGAGCCCATACTTCTATTCCATGTACACTCCTTGGGACGAAGCACATGTAGTCAGAGCGCTCGACAGGATCACTATAGAGGAGAAGGAGGGCACCGTGGGTGTCAACACATGATGAAAAAGAGCAACAAGCCCGGCTGAAGGCGTAAAATTTAGCGCTAGTGGGAGGCAACCCACGCGGTTTGAGATTCTCGAACCCTTCTTTTGATACTTTCGTTTTGTTTTACACGAATACACACACGCATACTCGTGCTTTACAGTTTTTGTTTGAATTTTGATGATGCGCAGGTGTTAGACAGTAGAGGGAGAGGTTGTGGAAGTAAGTCAAGGCCGTTAATTCAAATCTGTGGCAATAAGAACAAATCAAGCCGAAAGATCAAGTTTCTGAGTTTAAAAATTGAAAAGACAATCCACCACGGCCGTGGTAAGTCAACCACGACCGTGGCGCATGCTGCTAACCACGACCGTGGACAACTCCCACGACCGTGGGAATTAAAGCACCAAATTGGCCAAAGTTACAGGTTGTTTCGAAGATCGGCCACGACCGTGGCAAGGCAACCACGACCGTGGCGTAAGGACAGTGCCATGACCGTGGCGTGTCACCACGACCGTGGCGAGGTCAGGCCTGGGTTTTCTTCATCGACAACACGACCGTGGCACCCGCCACGGCCGTGCTACCCAACCTTGGCCACGACCGTGGCCCTCTGCCACGACCGTGGCCGAACCCGGTTCAAGAAAAAAATATATCTTTTGAACGTCCAAACACGACCCCCCTCTTCATTCTTTCATCTCCCACCTCCAGAAAACGACCGTGGCGGCCGCAGACGACCTGGAGCTCCCCTGTGGGTCATCCCTAACCCCCAAATCCACCTCCATTTGATCCCCAATCAATCCCAAATCGTTCCCCAGCCTTCCCACTCCCATTCCCACCGTCCAATCTCTCCCAATCACACCTCCATTTCCTTTCCCATCTCCATTCCGCCCAGCAACCTCTCCACACAAAACCTCCACAAAAACCCCTCCATTTTCGCCCAAATCCACCACTAACCATATAACCACAATCCGTACATCACTATCCTTCCATTCCACCCACAAAACCACATCCACAACACCTCTCCCATAAAAATCTGAAAATCACCACATCCACCTCCTTTTCCCGCAATGAAGAAGATTGGAAAAGCTATCACAAAGGGGACCAATATCCTCACCGGAGGGAAACGGCGCTCTAAAAATGCCTCCTCCGATGTATCCGTCCCATCCCACACCCCATCACCTACCACTTCCGCCCACCATTCCCTCCGCCGGTCGCAATCAGTGAGCGGATCACACTCCCGCTCATCCGACAGCCACCACATCACAGACGCCACCTACGAGGGGGAGGACGAGGAAGAAGAGGAGTCTATGGGGGTCGACTTGGACCACCTCATAGATGAGATCGAGCCGGCAGCCGCAAAAAGAAACCAGCGATCCAAAGCAGCGCCGTCCTCATCCAGATTGCCTCCAAAGCCCGCACCACCCCGCCACTCAACATCCAGCGCGGCGGTGAGACGTGAGGTGCAGCCGCAACACTCACGGCAATTGCAACATAACGAGGAGCAGTCGGCCCACTGGTACAATTTTGATACCAGTTCGGGGTCGCAATCTTATGCAATGGAGGAAGAGCACGATAGCGAGGAGGAAGAGATGGAACTCTTGTCCGAAGAGGATGATATTCTGGCACACTTGGAGGTGGACAGAGAGAAGACCCTGGGAAAAGCACAGGAGGGAGTGTCCTATGGTAGAGGACACAGGCAAAAGAAAACTCCTCTTATTTACCCCGAGTGCTTGACAAGGCGAGTCGTCGCCTCCAGGTACGGCTGCGAGAAGACAATTGAAGAACTTGGAATCAAGGAGGCAGTGGAAAAGAACTTAAAGAAGATTGGGTTGTGGAACATTCTTTTCACACCCCAACCTACATATCCTGCTATAACACAAGAATTCTTTGCCACTCTGGAGAAGACAAAAGTGAGGGGTTGTGATGCACTCAGATTTGCCATAATGGGCAACATGCACACCCTCACTTCCACTGAGTTGAATGCCATCTTCGCCCCGAGTCCTGAAGAAGCTATCAAATTTGACGACGGCCTATTAGAAAGAGAGGTCAGTTTTGACTATGGGTATTATTGGCAGGCCTACACGGGCAGGGAGGACTACAACGCGGGTAGATCAAAGACTGCAGCTATCAGTAACCCGCAGATGCGCTACGTGCAAAAGGTCCTAGCAAATACGATTGTGGGCAGATACGACAACCAGGGCAGCATTTCTCAAAAGGATATGCTTGTCTTGATCAGTATGCAATACAAGAGATATGTCGACCTCGGAGTCCTTTTGATAGATCATATGAAATCCATACCTTATAAGAGTTCAAAGCCTTTTGTTATGGGTGGATTTGTGACTTCGATTGCACTAGCGCTGGGATACGATCTCTCGGAGGCACAAGGCGCGATTGGGGCAGAGTTCGTTGACCTCAATTATCTGACGCGTTCGCACACAATAAAGATAAAGAACAAAAGAATGATCTATTTGGCCACTAGTGTGCAGGATTTTGAGCTTGAGCTGCCATATCATGCAAAGCCTCTATTATCCACATTTGGACCTGGCAACAGGATGAGGGAGAATTTGAGGGCATGGCAGCTAGACCACCCGAGAGAGACTTATGTAAGGGAAGCCACTGCCGCACATGAAGATGTTGCTGAATCTAATGTGCAAGGGCAGGAGCATGAAGCAGAAGAAGAACGGCAGCCCCGAAGAACAAGAAGGAGGGATGAGGGAACATCCCAGCTGCAGCCACCCGCGGGGAATGCCTACGACATGGCCACCATCCAGGCACACCTCGAGAACATCCAAAAGACTCAAGGTGACATGCAGCTTGTCCAGCAGTACATGTGGCAAGATCAACAGCAGATGCACTACCAGATTAACCACTTGTACCAATACCAGCATGCCCAAGCAGCACGAAACCCCGAATGGGGTGCAGACTTTTGGGGTGGTATAGCTGGACATCCACAGGCATATCCTCCACCCCAGGATGACTACTGGGGGCACTACTATCAGCATCCTCCTTCCAGCTCGGCACCAGACTCAGCTCCTCCTCCAGATCCTCCTCAAATGCCGGACCAGCCACCACAGCCTTGAGTCTTCCCCTATCTACCCTAAGCTGTAGTTTCATGCTGAGGACAGCACGATTCTAAAGTTTGGGGTGGGTAGGGCGGTATGCACCACCCTTTCCCTCATTCTGTCATTTTGTTTCACCTGGCTATTTTGTTTTAGATTGCTGTTTTTGTTTTGTTCATTGCTGTGTTGCCTGTCATGTAGTTTAATTTCATGCATTTTTGAGTAATTTTTCAAAATTTTACTTGCCTTGCTTTCCCATATCATGCATTGCATCTCATGTAGATTTTTGCTAATTTTTGTATGCTTTAGCTAGGATTTACTTGCTTTTTACCTAAAATTGTGTTTGAATGTGGTTTAGTACAATGTGACACATTTTTGGCCATTTTTGCCCAGATTTGATAGTCCTTGTCCAAAAAGCGTGTTTTGACTCAATCTTCACCATTTTGAATGAAATTGCTTATCTTTGACAAAAAAACAAGATAATATGCTATGATAAAATGCTATGTGGTATCAACGAGTGACTTCTTACATGCTCGTCACCTCCCTTGGGAATGTGTTGGTTTGTTTGAATTATGATCCGAGCAAGCATAGAACGTTTAATGTTTGTGGAGTTGATTGATATATGGATTTCATTTGGTTCATTCATGTGATGTGATATCTATGGTGAAGTGTCGGACTAGTTTTCATGCAGGAGACCTTATGTGGAAGATTATGCCAAGTGACCCCCCTTTTTGACCCGACCACTCTTTCATCATCTTCATACCTCTCCGCCTCATAAAAGGATGCCAAAAGTGCACACATTAGCCGTGGCCACCTCCAAAAGTTTGGGGTGACCACATCTCTATCTCCCCGCTTCACTCTATCCACCCTGTGCCCTACCTACACCAAGGGCAAAGAAAAAGAAAAAAAAAAGAAAAAACAAAAAGAAAAAAAAAGGATGCTCTTGTTTAAGAGCATTCAAATAAAGAAAAGAAGAGTGTGTAAAAGCGCTCCAAAGCTTACCGCAACCCTTTCTTCTTCTTTTACACCCATTGAGCTAGGAAACTTCAAACCTAGCTCACTTTATCCCTTTTCCGCAGCCATGTGGGTCAGTTGGCATAACTTGAAGCATAAGGTTGAAGGCATGAAGGTGAAACGACACTCCTAGTCATCAGCGATTAACATCATCATGAAACGGTCTACCCGGAACCTTATGGATGAGGTATTGATAACTTGTGCAATCCATGCATTATATGTGAAGTTCTTGTGCTCAGTGCTCCCTTCATAGTTGGTTTGTGAAAGTAGAAGAGGAGGGAAGTGATTTGCATGTACCTAGTCACCGTTGATCCCATTTATCATTTTTCACCCATCATGTTGTTTTTGTCATATCTTTTGTTTGAGAAAAAGAGAAAAGAGATTGAGTTGGAGCATACTTGAGGACAAGTATGTTTCAAGTTTGGGGTGGTGATCCAACCCTATTCTAGGGCTGTATCTCATGTCATTTTGTGCCTTTATTACATTCAAATGCATTAGATTTACATGTTATTTCCCCCAATATGATTATCATGGCAAATACGCTTATGGATGTTCTTTGCACTATTTTTCAGGTACTTGGACCTTGCTTAGATGGACGAGGGGGAGAGAGGGACCCAAATAAGGCCCCAAAGTCTCCCTTAACCTATCTCCAGTAGCCAAGACTCATCCCCGAGCAAAGACATCCGAAATTGACAAAGTTAGAAGAGAATTAAAGAAGTCGAGCCTCACCACGGTCGTGGCCCCAAGGCCACGGTCGTGGCTTTATTGTGCAAATCCAACATGATGCAACAGGAGAATTTAGAGTTCGCCCACGACCGTGGCCACCCGGCCACGACCGTGGCCAATGACGAGCAAAACGCCCGTGGTCCCTCCCCACGGTCAGCCTGACTCCTCCAAAACGGCCGTGTTACCCAACACGGCCGTGGTGCACCCAACCCACCACGACCGTGGCACCCCGCCACGGCCGTGGCCACCACCCTACTTTGTTTTCTCACCACCACCTTCACCCCACGACCGTGTTCACCACCCCACGGTCGTCCACCACTACCCCCACCACGGCCGTGGCACACTCACCACGACCGTGGTGACCACCTACCCTATACATTTTTCCACTGATTTTCCCATTCTACCCCCACTTAACCCTAGCTCCTATATAAGCAATAGATGCTTCTAGGGCTAAAAAAAGGCACCTCTAGAGCACCCCTAGCCGCACCCTAGCAACTTTTTTGCTTCCATTGCTCCATTCCATCCATTTCCTGGCAATCTACCCCATTTCCATCCACTTTCCACTCATTTCCACCATAGAAACCTAGTTTCTCTAGGTTTCTATCCATAATCCCCACCATTTTCATGCACCTTTGCATCATTGGAGGAGTGAGGACGGCCGCAGCTGCTTGGAGGTGAAGAAGGAGTCAACTACATCGAGCTTCATGGCGTTTTCCCTTCTTCTACCCCTTTCTTTTGTTCCTAGTTTGATTATGTGTAGCTAAGCTCCCTTGGGTGGGCTGTTTGGGACAAAAATGTGACTTTGATACCATGTTGGGGGAATATAATTTGTAATGAACATATTTCATTTCTATGATGATTGCCTTTGCTTTTATCTCATTTCCCATTACTTGTGCTTGTGGTTGTTGTTTAATTACATTAATTGCTTGCCTTGTGGTGTTTGAAAACATTTGTCCCTAGGATGTTTTGGTCTCTATGTAGCTATCATAGGATTGGCTCCTAGGTCCCTAATTCGGATCCCTAGCTAGCCCCCTATCTTCCTACATAATCACCTCCTTCCTACATACAAATGTGAGTTCTAAGTGACTAGTATAAGTGTGATTAGCTCAATTGCGTAGGATTTCCTAAAGGCTGAGGTGGCTAGTGGCATGAGGTCAAATATCCTCATCTCTACTCCCATCCTCACCCTTGGTCCTCAATTGACTAATACCACTTATCCTAGAGACCTAGACTTGGTATGTCCTATGAGAATTACACCTAGCCCTAGTTCTCCAATTAGTAGCTTAGGGTAAATTCTCATAGCACCTACCTCGTTGTTTGGTTTGGTAATCTAGAATGAGATATGCTAATTGCTTATTATGGTGATTTCCCCCAACTAATGTTAAGGTCACATTCCCAAACGGCCCACCTCCCTCATCTAATTGTTTAAAACCCCAATTACCTGCTTTGCTTGTTAATGCTAGCTTAGTTCAATTGCTTTAGTTAGTGTAGTCTTTTGCCTAGTTTTGCTCGCTAGTGTTAATCTAGGCCTTTGCTCTTATTAGTGCTTAGTGTAGTTTCTTAATTGCCAGTTGCTTGTTTAGTCTAGCATAGTTCGCTCTTGCTCTTGTTTAGATAGTTTGTTAACTTAATTTGCTAATTTAGTTGTTTGATAACTTAGTTTCATCTTGCGTTTCTTATTTGCTCGTTTAGCTTAATCAACCAAACAAACCTTCAAACCCTAAAAACCCTACTCTCCGCACTAGGAACATAGCTCACCCTCTCTAACTCTAGTGCCCCCTCTATCTCCGAGGTTCGACCCCGTACTTACCACCTTACCTGTACTACGACAAGACCCCGTGCGCTTGCGGGTATATTGTCTTAGTAGAAGTAGGTAGTTAGCCCGGGACCTTACAAATTTTGAAAGCTAAAGATCCCATCTCATCCCGTGCCTCCCGACCTCGTGGATTGCACTCGTTGCAAGCCACTAGCGGGATCGCGCCAGATATGCGCAAGTTAGGGCATTTGGAGTGTGTCTAAACCTAATCTGAAATCACTCAATGTAGAAGCATTAGACACCAATATGTGGAATGGTTAGTCATCATCAAAACAAGGGTTTAGTCAATTTAGACGTGAGTCAACATTGACCTAATTGACCTTGAGTCAACACAAACAACACCTGATAACTACTATTATCAGTGAAAAATGCGCAATTAACTAAAAATTTCCGATTTCCGGAGTTAAATCTTGGATAGTGAGTGAAATTCTACTCACAGTGGTTCGGGATGTCCGGATTCATTCGGAAATACGTCCAGAGCTGGTTTTCGGGAAAATTTTGGGTTGTCTTTAACCTTTGAATTTCACTGTTAACAAACCAGTTGTAAAGGCTGCTTCACACCTAGCCCAGGTTGACGGAAGGGACTTGATTCATGGCTGAAACTAGCTGTGAATCCTACTTGTCCTCAAAATCGGAGCTCAATTCAACCTCCCCTACTGCTGGGCGGCCCAAGGTAGCCCCTGGTTGTTGTCATACATAACAACTTGCTGCTGCAAAGCAAAATGGTCGTAGGTCAAGCAGCTAGGGCGGGTGGCAGGGCTACTGGTTGCTAAGGCGAAGAAGAAGAGGAGGAAGGGAGGAGAAGAAGAAGGGGAGAAGAGAAGTTTCCGCTGGAACAACTAAGGGGAATCTCCCCTCGGATCACCTCCTTGCTGCTGCAAATCGCATAGCTACAGTACACCGCCCAAACTAATCGTGAAAGGAGATAATGGAGAAAGAAAGGAAAAAGGAAATATAAACCTAAAACTTGGAAAATTTGACAATTCAACCCTGGAAATTGAAATCGTCGTAACTTTTTCCTCAGAGGTCCAAATCAATCGATTTCTTTTGCAAAATGCCAAGTGTGAGATCCTCTACAACCTCAAGGTGAGAAATCATGCCAATTATCTTGTCTCAGTTAATAAAAACACTAATTGCATCTTAATCACTTAGCTTAATCAACTTATCAAGGTTAGATTAGGGTTATAAGCATACAATTATGGTAATTAAGCTTATTCAACTCATTAAGCAAGTTTAGGGGCCTTACATATAGCATTATTCCTCTGTTAGCAATATGTGCGAATCAACAAGTCTTATGTGCTTAAAAGTATAAGGAACATAATGAATGTCCATACATGCATTTTTACTGTTGAAATCAGATTGGAGAAATCAATGTTTAGATTCCCTTATAAAGTTGGTTTATGTGGTTCAATGTGAGAAAACAAAGATTTTTGAAAGAGAAGAAAAAGTTAAGGGTGATCTTTGTATTACGTTAAATCCTCAATTTATGCCCTAATCTCATGATTAGTGGAAATTGTGAGATCGGGGTGTAATAACTTATATCTGTCATGTATGACAAAAGGGGAACGAGAATATAGTAGGTCATTCTTATCATGATTTAAGACTTGGATATTACATGTATGATATAGGAAGGGAATATTGAATTGGTCAAGCTTATACGAGTGACTCCTCATATATAAATCATTTATACAGCTCAAGTGAGGTTTCCAGCATCATATATAGCGAAAGAGAAGAAGAATAAGAAGGATCAACATGTATGAGTATCTCATGCACAAGGTACTCTACTCTTAGAACCAGAGTTCCATATATTATCTCACTTGCAGTTAATGATGAACTTCACCAGCTTAAGTCACTCAACCTTGAACCTAAATTAGTCAAAGGATTGACTTTCTCATTATGAGTCACCCCCTCATCATCATTTTTTTTACCCAACTCTCACATATAGGATTGAATCATGCAAGAGGACTCAACTCATCTACTCAGGAGTAATCCAGCTTAGGACACATCATTTCACACACACACACACACACACACACACACACACACACATATATATATATATATATATATATATATATATATATCTAATATTTTTCATATATTGTAGGGTAGGCCCTATGACCCTCTCCTTGTGTGTATCACTCTCTCTGGAGTTCACCACATATCTTGTCCTAACACTGGAGGTCCTCCTTTGTAAAAGATCTTGAGGCTCATGCATATTCAAATTTATCTTAACTTATCTCATTTTAGGTAAGAAAAGAGTATATACTTTCATCATCATGACTTATCTTAGATTTTTCAAAATTTAATTCAGAACATATACAACTTAAATCTTTATAAGGAAACTTATACCATTAGAGATCAAACTTAGATTAGATTACACATGCTAACTAAATATATAAATCAATCATCTACTCTAACTATTACATATTCAATAAGGCTCTAGACATCTAATCTAGACTACTCTCTATTCTAGACTGATGTCACTATCTTTCACTTAGGTTGCATGAACACTAACTACTCTCCAATGTGAGGGACACATTTTATATTTACATATATTTAATAAAATATTATATAGTTTTTCTCCGAGAAAGAAGATGTCAAAGAAAACTGTCGAGGCTCGAACCGATTGGAAAACAAAATCAAATCAAGAAAATTAAGTGTCCCACACCCAGTAGATAGTCTAGTGTCATGTAACCTATTGAAAAGGTGAGAACATGGTGTATACCAGTGTAGAAACCTTATACATACGAGCTCTATATGGATAGGGTTTCACACACTTGTCTAAACCTAGTTCTCGAACATCTAGGTTCTAACTAAGAGGCTAAGTCAAACCTAATCCTTAAACAACAACTTACTAAGTTTCTAGGGTTTAAAGTGAAAGGTGAAATTTAGTTTTATATTTCATGGTGAGCAATTGTCAGGTGTAGCTATTGTTCATGCTCTGATACCAACTGTAACATCCTCGGATTTTCACCTTCTCAAAACCCCATGGAGATGAGAAGACAAAATCTGAAAACATTAGACAATTGTATCAAAATACGTTGCGGAAGTAATTTGCGCATACATGAACATTCAAATACAATGCATACACCATAAACAATCTCAACATTCAACATGTATATTACAAAAATGACTTATTACAACATGAATTACAATTACATATTGAAAGATGATTTGACAAGTCTATGAACATGTATGTTAATCAGGATCTACACAATATCTACAACCTGTACAACTTGCTCACTTCATGTTCTTTAATCCCATGCTAGCTCTGAACCTAAAACATACGTGAAACAACGAATCAACACAATGTGTTGTGTACATGGGTAGAAAGATACATATATTTATGGTTTTTATAATTTGAAAAGATTTAAAAAAATAAAGAAGGAATATCATAGGAACATTTCTTGATTAAGTGAAATACGCCATTTTTTGTCACTTTTCTAGATGATTGGATTATCAAGGTGGACTAGTACAAAAATATATATATTAGGCCCATCCCCGTGTATCGAGTACTCTAGGGAAACTCCCCATACACCGTGTGCTCTAGGGATGTGTACTAGTCAACATTAATCCATTCCCTCGTAAGGGGGATAATGAACACCTTAAATAACTACAAAACATCTACTCATCATTTATGTTTTCAAGTGACAAAACATCGAGTACTATATGGAAATACTACATCCAATATTTCAAAATAGAAGAGAGAATACATACATATCATGATTGCAAGCAAGAAAACCATAGTCATATACTTAAATAAAACCCACATACCTGAGTTTAGAGATTCCTATTTATATTCTAGATCATCTACATCTCTGGTCATCACCTGATTAATAGAAATCGTCATTAATATATGTACATCATTTTCTAGGTATTTTAGGTCCAAATTAGGGTTTAGGCCAAACCTAGGTTCAAACTGATCTAAACTTGTGTTTGATATTTTTCTACTGACCAGGATGTCATTTTAGAGGTCTGATTCAGGTTTCATAATTTTATGATGCTCGGTCTATTTTCTAGAGTTAAAATAAGGTTGGAAAGCATTTAATTATCATTAATAGAAAATGACTATATGTGATAATAATCAGAGTCCATAAATCAATTTTAATCATAATTAGTATTCTATAAGAATTTTCTGAGAATTTATTTCGATTGGATATTATTTATTATATTTAATGAGCCCTAAAAGAAGCATCATCTAGTAATTTAAAAACCATGAATATTACTACTTCAAAGGTCTAATCTAGGTGTTTTATAATAAGGTAGGCATTTTTCTGAGTCTACTGGTATTTTTGGAGCATTTATTGGCCATGGGAGATAATTATAATGTATTTTCACTACAAAAATTTGGCCTTTGTTGAAGAACATTTGTGAGGAACCATAGATTGTGAATAATGATGGCTATTTGTGAGGGCTCATCCTTCAAATATGGGACCAAATCCCTCAACCATTTTTTTAACATCTTTACAAATACTAATCCCTCAGAAATACATTACTCACTAATCATCCCTTGAAAAATACTATGACAAATACTTCCCTCCATCTCATATTCCTTCCCTCCATCTCATTTCCCTTCCCTCCATTCTAAAATACAACATTTGGATATCAAAATTAAAAAGGAAAAGAAAAACCCTCCCCACTCATCCCTCTGCACAATGATGAACTAGATAAGCACTGATCAGCCGCCACTCATCCTCGGCGCCTCCTTGATTCCATCGACCACGCCTTCAGTCCGTCGACCAGGCCTCCATCACTCCACGGCTAGGGTCTGCTCCAGCTTAATGCCGCCCAGCCTCAGCAACCCCACGACCCCAGTCGCTTAGAATTTCCCAAATTCCACCGGTCGCACCCAGCTGCAACCGCACCTACCTCCCGGACGGCGCCCCAACTACCTCCCGGACGGCGCCCCAACTGCTCTTGCCACCCCAACTGCAGCAGGTCGTAACTCCAATCGTCGGCCGTCTGGCCGGCTTCCAATTCCACAGCCAGGAGTAGCCATATCGTGCCGGATCCCAGCGAAACCAGCGGCACCCGACTCAGGCGGTGCCCAGCAGGAGCTCTGAACCTACTTCAACCTTGGATCAAGCTACTGGTCTCTTTTCCTTGATCTGACGCCCATAAGCTGCCCAACCGCCTCTGCTCCAGTTCTTCTCTTGCAATGTCCATTGTTCTTCTTCTTCAGTTTTAATCTCGTTGCTTCTGTCCATTGACCAGAAGCGTGGGAAAAGGTACTGCTACTAAAACTGCATCTTTTTCTGTGCTACTTGTTTTATTATTCTCTTGCAACTGTTGTGCTTGCTTGTTGTTATGCTGTTTGATTCAATCATGTGTTGGTCATTTAGTTTTAGGTAATGATTCCAATGTGCATCCTTCTTCATGTGTATCCCAGATTTGAGTTCACTGTAATGTACTGTTCACTGCCAATGCTTGCTTATTTCTTCATATGTGTATCCCAATAGTTTACTGTAATCTGTTAATTACTACCAGTGTTTGCTTCTTTCTTCATTTGTGTATCCAAATTTTGACTTTCCTATAACGTATCTCCTCTTTACATAAAATAGCCATATAAATTAAATCTCAAACCTTATAGCCTTCATTCGGAACTCACATTGTGATGTTTGATAAATGGATAATATTACTTTGGACTGAGAATGGGTTGATGTTTAAAAATAGACATGTAGTAAGATAAGTGTAATGATTTATTAAAATTATATGGGTCAAATGGAATATGTAAGAGTCTAGTCACCACTTAATTTTGTTTTTGGTTGTAAGTATAATATAGCCTGGTGTTTTTGCATTTTGCAGAGGCACACTAAGTCATTGTCAACATCTCAGAGGTCTGCTCTGGTTGAGAAGTCTAGGTAGAAGCCTCAAGAACGAATGGGTTCCTCCTAAAACAACAATTGGATATATTATATGTCTTTTTTCCTTTACCCCCTCCATCTAAAATAATACCCTTTCTGTAACATGTGGTTGTGATGTATGACCTAAAAGCCAATAACTATGGTAGTGATCCTCTGGTAAGTGCAGCTCTGTACTTAGAGATTAATTAAAGGCCGACTGCCTAGGGCTCCCATGTGACACATCCATTCCTAATATAATAGTTGGCACTTTGGAGATCTTTGGCATGGATGGAGGATGCTCAGCTGTGGTGAACTTCTCTGCATCTTCCATCCATGCCAAAGATCTCCTAAGAGCCAACTATTATATTAGGAATGGATGTGTCCCATGGGAGCCCTGGGCAGTCGGCCTTTAATTAATCTTCAGGTACAGAGCTGCACTTAGTAGAGGATCATTATCATAGTTATTGGCTTTTAGGGCCTGCATCACAACCACATGTTAAAGAAAGGGAATTATTTTAGATGGAGGGGGAAAATGAAAAAAGACAAATATACAAATGTTTTTTTAACAACAAAGGGATCAAGGAGGAACCCACATTACTAAGAACACCCATTCGTTGTTGAGGCTTCTGACTAGACTTCTCAACCAGAGCATACCTTTTGTTGAATGCATGTCTGAAGCTTTCCATGGTCATGACAGACATTCTATTGATGCTAAGCGTTCACAAAGATGGTATGCTACTAACTTATAATGATACATATCATACAAGTGAACCAGAAGTTACATTCATTTTATGCCCATGCTTTAGTGCTTCTATGCCCATCATTTGATTTTTAAAGATACCAAACTTATTTACATATCATTTCAATTTCCATTGGAGACTAGAACTTTGTAATTCTACTATGTCCGCCAATCAAAAATTCTGGTCCTCTTCCTTTTCACTTCCTACTTCTATCTGTGATGAAGTGGAAATAATTATTATAAATTTCTTGTGGGGATAGTGTGAAGGCAAGAATGATATCCATCTTCTTAAGTGGGATGATGTAACCATCTTCTTAAGGTAGTCTATGGATCAAATTGATCCATGACAAATACCTTCTTAATGATTCTATCTAAAATATTGATATCTATGGTCAACTTTCTTGGTATTTAATTCAGATGATCATACATCTGAATTTAAAATCCTATTACGAAAGATTGCTAGAAACAACATCTCAGTGATGAACAACCTAAAAAAAGAGGGTTTTTCTATACTTCTATATGTTTTCTGTGTAGAAGTTCTAATGAATTTATCATTCATTTATTCTTTAATTGCCATGTAGCTGATTTCATCGGGGTAAGGCTGTTGAGTGTAAACTCATTGATAGGATTCCCCTGTATATTTACAAAGTTAATCAAAAGTATATACATTTTTAAATGTGTTTATTGTACTCCCAGGTTGGAGGCTATTGCTACTCATCTCTGTATCCAAATTGCCATTTTTTGGAAGTGGGTATTTTCCTCTTTTGATATCTAGCAGCTATCAATGAAAGTAATCTTTTTAGATGGGATAGACACTTCTACAATGTTTCTCTTGGGAGGAAACTTCTTTTCTTCTGTAGTGGTTGGTATATATGAATTGTTTTCTTCTGCTAGTCAATTGTTCTGCTGGTTTACAGTCTCCTACTATCATAATTTGAGTGTTGTGTTATTAACAAGATACCAAACAATGAAATTGTCCCTGTTGTCCTGGTCTGCATGTCATATGTTCTATCTTGGTTGGTGTTAAGTCTTATGCAGCTGACTTATTTTAAGTATTTCAGTTCTTAATTTTATGAGATGTTATACATGATATCATATACTTATATGTTTAAGTATTTCAGCTGACTTATAGGGACAGTTAGGTATTTGTCTCATAATGCTTGTTATAAGTAATAACAATATGTTGATATCAGATCTAAGAAGAAATAGACTGTCAGTGCCTTTATGCATAGATATCTGCTACAATATTGAGATTCTACGGGATATGTTGGACATAACCCATAGCATCAGGACCACACACAACTTTGAATCTCCTTTGGTAGAGTCTAAATAGCCATGCGTCAAAATACTCCTTTGTAGTAGAGAGATCGCCTAGTTTGAGAAGAGAAGCTGTGTAGCTAGTCTGACAGTATAAGTAGCCCCTGTAATCGAGTATATGTTGAGACATGTGAGCAAAAGTTAATAGATGGATCTGTGAACTATTATTGATTAGGTGGGTACCTATGCTATTGCAGTTCTTGAAGGATTTTTCTTGAAGGATGTTTCTTCTGCCTCTTTTTTTGCTTTTTGTATATTGATAGACTTCATGTATGTCTTCTCCCTTCCCTCCCCTTTTCTCTTTTTCCTTTTTCATATTGTATATTCGACCCCCTTTTGCTGCAATTGTTGCAAAAAAATCAGTCCTTTTATACTACTGTTTCTTTGATTTTTTTCTATTTCCTCTTGTGTCTCCTATTCTAGCTTCTTTTCTTTTCTTTTTTTGCAATTTCTCCTTCATTTCCTGTTCCTGCTATTGCATCTAAATTTTTGTTACTTCTATGTCCCCTCTTATTGCTATTTCCTTGTTACTCATATCAGAAATTCAGATTCTTACTTGCATCTCCTGCTCGCACGTCTACTAGACTACTAGTATCACTTCTATTTGCAAGTTTTCTTCTACTTTTTCTTACTTATTCTTGCTCCTACATGACTACATCTCCTACATGACTACATCTCAAACAGTTGTTCATCTACTTATTATATATTTTCCTTCATGTAGATGGATTTTCTAATAGATCGGAGTTGGATGTATATTGGGAACAGAGTGCGAAGTGATGTATTCAAGGCAGGGTTACGAAAGTTCATTGAGTTTGCTCTTATCCATCATAGACCAACTAGACAGGGGAAATTAATATGTCCTTGCAAGGTATGTTTGAACAGATACCTTAAAACAGAGGAGGAGGTATTCTCACATGTATTACAAAAAGGATTTGTGCATAGCTATGATGTTTGGACGTTTCATGGGGAGGTGATTGGTAGGAGCAATCCTGTTGTGGCACCAAACATGCCTAGCACCGACAATATGCATCAGATGTTGGAGGATTTGTTTGGTATGGGTAACACAACAAATGACCACTCTACTGAAGCTACAGAGGAACCTACAAATGTAGATGCACAAAGATTTTACAAGCTACTAAAATAGGCAGATCAACCACTCTATAGAGGTTGCACAAGTCATTCTAAGCTATCGTATTTGGTTGCCTTGCTATTTCTGAAGGAGGAATCTGGATGGTCCAATGATTCTTTCACAAAGTTGTTACAGTTGATTGTTTTAGGATTTCCAGAAGAAAATTGTCTATTCCCGGAGACGTACTATGAAGCAAATGCGATCGTGAAGGATTTACGACTTGATCATTCTACTATAGACGTATGTACAAATAATTGCATGCTTTTTCACAAAGATGCAGCTTCAAAAGAAAATTGTGATACTTGTGGTGCTTCAAGATGGAATGAAAAGCAATACAAAACAAAGGGAAAGAAGGTAGCTACTAAGTTCATGTATCACTTCCCTTTGATACCTCGGTTAGAGAGGCTCTATATGTCTTCATCTATTGCTAAAGATATGATTTGGCCATCAGAAGTAAAAGGCAAGGATGGTCATATTCATCATCCTTCAAACACACCAGAATGGTTGTCTATTGATGCCAGGTATCCAAACTTTGCTGCTGAACCACGCAATGTTAGATTGGCATTAGCAACAGATGGATTTAATGCATTTGGCAATATGAGTGCATCACATAGCATCTGGCCTGTGTTGGTGACACCTCTCAATCTTCTGCCTTGGCTTCTTATGAAAGAACAATTTATTATGATGTCCCTATTAATCCCAGGTCCACATATGGTTGGCAATGACCTTGATGTATACTTGGATCCATTAATTGAGGAGTTGCAACTACTTTGGGAGCTTGGAGTCAAAGTTTATGATGCATATAGAAAAAAGGAACTTCACTATGCAGGCAATGATTTTATGGACCATTAACGATTTCCCAGCATATGGTGACTTATCTGGTTGGAGCACTAAAGGTAAGAAAGATTTGGGATGTCCTTGTTGTAATGTGGAGACTGTATCAAAATGGTTACAGTATGGGAAAAAGCAATGCTATGGTTTCCATCGACATTTTCTTCCAATGAATCATCCGTATAGACGTGATAGGAAAAATTTTGATGGTGAAAAAGATTTTCGATTTCCACCTAAGCCACTATCTGGAGAAGATATACAGAGGCAATTTGATGGATATGAAAATATCACATTTGGAAAAATGAATAAGCGCAAGAGGCTTGGAGATCAAATTCAACCATTACCTCCTGGTTGGAATAAGATAAGCATCTTTTTTCAGCTACCTTATTGGAAGTATTTATCTGTTAGACACAATCTGGATGTGATGCACATAGAAAAGAATGTGTGCGAGAATATTTTAAACACATTATTGGGTGATTCTAAGAAAAGTAAAGACAACTTACAAGCTCGTCAAGATATGAAGAAAATGCACATTCAAAGAGATTTATGGCCAGTAGATGCAGGTGACCACTATTACTTGCCTCCAGCATCTTACACCATGACTAATGCACAGAAAGATAAGTTCCTATCTGTGTTAGAAAAGTTGAAAGTTCCTGATGGCTATTCTTCTAACATATCTAGGTGTGTTAGCAAATCTGATAGAAAACTTGTTGGGCTGAAAAGTCATGATTGTCATGTTCTTATGCATCAACTTCTACCTGTTGCCTTGAGACATTGCATAAGCTTAGATGTGTACAAGCCTATTGCTAATTTGTACTCATTTTTCAACAAGCTTTGCTCTAACATTATTGATGTGGAGGAATTCAAAGAATTGGAACAAGAAATTGCTGTCACTCTTTTCCAGTTGGAGAGAATCTTCCCTCCTTTCTTCACCATCATGATGCATTTGCCCATTCATTTAGCTTATGAAGCGAGGCAAGCTGGATCTGTCCGAACTAGGTGGATGTACCCAATAGAGAGATACTTGAAGAAATTGAAGAAGTATGTAAGAAACAAAGCTAAACCGGCTGGTTGTATTGCTAGTGGCTATTTAGCTGAAGAAAGTTTGACATTTTGTGGTAGGTACTTGCATAATTTTGAGACAAAACTGATCCGCACTCCTCATAATGTTGATGGATCTCCAATTAGAGTTGGAGTGTCAAGAAATGTTGACATCCACACTTTGGAACAATCCCATCGTTATGTCCTTTTCAATAAAGAGGAATTGAATGTTTACAGAAGGTAAGATTTAATTACGTCCTAAAATTCTTGTTGATATTTGTATATATGTTGCACATTAATTTAGACACTTCTTATAAAGAAGTGAACACATGTGTATTCTTCAAGATATGGAACCCAACATTGCCCCACGGACCCTAGAAACAAAACATGCAAAGGAGTTCACTAAGTGGTTGAAAGAGCATGTAAGTCTCAAACATAAATATTGTTGTCACTCTTAATGTTCAAGTTAGTGTAGATTACATTAATGTTTAACTTTTTTATGAAGGTAATGCAAATGCGAGAGATTAGGCCGAACAGTATTAGCGATGATTTGAGATGGTTATCCCAAGGCCCTTGTGTTGAGGGAATGTCTTATGAAGGATTTTTGGTCAATGGATATCGTTTCCGTTCAAAGCACATTGAAAGTACATGTACTACACAAAATAGTGGAGTGTATTTGTGTGCTGACACTTCAAGTTATTCAAGTGGTAGAGATCGAAATCCTATAAATGCTGAAGTCACGTACTATGGCTACTTAGAGGAGGTTATTGAGCTAACTTATGGTCCAGGAATCAAAGTTCCGTTATTTAGATGTTCTTGGTATGATGAAAGCACTTCTAACGGGTTGCGAATTGATGAGTATGGGTTCACACAAATCAACACTTCAAGGATAAAAAAAAGGAGGAACCGTTTATCCTGGCTTCTCAAGCATTGTAATGCTTTTATGTGAAGGATCCTAATGATGATGATTGGTGCACAGTGCTAAAGCATCCTCCTAAAGATTATTCTGAAGCACCTCTTATTGAGAATTGTTTGACTGGTTTACAATCTGATGGTGGTGTAACTAGTGATGTGTCTTGGACGAGGAGTGACACCGAGGGATCTTTTGTTGATAGAACTAAAAAAAAGAATGATGGGGCTAATGTTTAGTTCATTAATCTGTCTGTTTTGTTTGCAAGTCTAG
The DNA here is from genome assembly GCA_963693085.1 of Alisma plantago-aquatica. Taxonomy (NCBI): domain Eukaryota; kingdom Viridiplantae; phylum Streptophyta; class Magnoliopsida; order Alismatales; family Alismataceae; genus Alisma; species Alisma plantago-aquatica. The sequence goes on along the minus strand of OY856410.1, from coordinate 681,241,671 downwards.
AATAATTTACTTGGGGAATATGTTGTATTGCATTTTTTTGGCAAACTGTTACTATATGGCATATTCTTTGCAATTTATTTAGTCTTGTTTCATATACCAGCAAGTAGGACATCATTATTCTTTTTTGGGATATGAAACCAAGGTACTCTACAAGTTATATGTTTTTCAAATGCTGAATATTCATATGTTGGTGTCTCATATTCTCCGCAATTTATTTGTTTTTCAAATGTAGCTACTACTTTTGTTACTGACATTTCTGCACTAATAATCTAATTTTTTTCCTTGTCAATTGAAGGATGGCAGGAAGAAGATTCACTAGATCTAGTTGTAACAACACACCCAGTCAACCTATTGCGGTCCCTCCATCCACAATTGAAGAAAATTGTGAGGATGAACCTACTCTACTATCCAACAATATTGAAAATGATGTAATAGTTGAAGAAATTGTTGAGGATGAACATGAGAATAGGAAGTATGGACGTGGGCCTGCAAGTGAGAAAAGCCTACTTCCTAAGCAAGGGCAGCCACGTCACAAGGTCCAATGGGATGATGAAGGAAATGTTATTGGGGAGAATGGTGCCAAATTGAATCGTTATTGTCATATGCTAGCAAGGAAACCACACATATGGCATCTAGACTTGAAGTGGAACGAACAACCAGAACAAGCTTTTGCAGATAGAAAATCATTTATTGAGGTAATCTTTTTCATAAAAAGACCAACAAATGTTTTTCTATGTTTTTGTAGAAATACTTCGATTTAGGCAGTCAACCTAATGCATGGAATCACATTGATGAACACATTAGCAGAGGGATAACAGTGTGGAGGGCACGTGTAAAGAAAGATTACTACGAAAAGTACAAGATTGAACCAGAATTGATGATGAAGAAAGTTGAGAAAAATGCTTCCATAGATATGGACCAGTTTCAAAATCTTGTTAAAGAATGGGGAACCGAGAAGTCTAAGGTACAATGGTTTCATATAACTTGCATGTATACCTATCTACTTTTTCTAATTATATGTTTCTTGTGGTTTAGAAAATTTCCAAGATCAACAAGGCAAACAGAGCAAAAAAAGTGATGGATCATACCACAGGATCAAAGCCATGGAGTTGTTATCGGGCAGAAATGGTATTAATAATGGACACTTGTCTTTCTTAGTATGAGTTGAACATATAATAATGGACACTTTTCTTTATGTTATCTATCATGTGTAGGTCAGTGAAGATCAACCCATTGTGCCTCTTAACAAATTTTTGGAAAAAGTTTATGACAAAAGCCCACAAGTGGTTAGAAAATGGATATTTGCTTTCCTATGATGTCTACAAAGCTACATATGCTTAGATATCTCAATTTATGCTTTCCTTTTATGATGCTTTCTAATTACAACTTGAAATATCGCATATTGTGGATAACCAAGTAGCAAACCAAGAAGAAATAGATCCTAGAAGTGTTGATAATCTAACACGTGATGCTTATTTGCAAGTTTTAAATCCTTCCAAAAAGGCTAGGATCCGAGGTATTGGAATTGGGCACAAAGAGATAGGACATAGGGGAAAAGATGCCCGTTTAAGATATGAAATGCTTCTTGAGGAAAGCAATGCAAAGGATGTATGTTGGATTATAAATAAACTTGAACTATTAGTTACAACTAGTCTATTAGATCGATGTTTGTAATTTGTTTTTTATTTCAGGATAAACTTAAGGAACTTGAAGAAATAGTAAATGGATTGAAGAACTCCGTCTCCCAAATAATGACTTGGTACAATCAATCACAGGTAACTCAGATTCAGTTGTCTATGTCAATGTAATATATAATTTTTTTTTGACATTGTTGATGTATTTGTTATAGGATGGCGGTATTAATGTTGATTGTGCAGCTGAATACCCCAATCAGAATACTACAGGTGTCTTACACATGCAAAGTGGCACAAATAGGTCGGATGTGGGTTCTTTTCACATACAAGACAATACAAGTAATGGTGCAGATGTAGGCATGTTTCCCAGCCAAAATAATTCAAGCGGGGATGGCTTAGGAAGACTTTCTAGATAAAGCAATTCAAGCAATTCAAGGGAGACTGGAGTAGGCATGCTTTCCATACAAGGCAATTCAAGGGAGAATGGATTAGGCAGACTTTCCATACAAGGAAATTCAAGGGAGAATGGAGTAGGCAGGCTTTCCATACAAGGCAATGGACATCCACAGATCTTTCAGCCACAGGTAACTCATTACAGCTATAGATTATTTTCAATATTCATACACATAAGAATATTAACATGTACACTTTATTAAAGGCTACAGTTGAAAGTTGGTCCCCTTCTTCTGGTAATAATCGACAAAGTTATCCTCAAATGCAGAACACACCAACCACATCTTCATCGGTGTCTTTCACACCAAGAAATCAGCGTTTAAATCCTGTAAGTAATTCATTTCAGCTTATCTACATTTTAGCCATATCTTGGTCAAGCCTCAATTCATAATATTTCAGATACAAAGTTTATAGTGACTTTTCTTTAGTCAGTGCTGAAGAAGTTGCACATGTTTAGTCTAAACTTTGAATCAAACCTCTGTTTTCTAGACTATCTAAATAACTAATAGTTGAGTAATTAATATAGAGTGGTCGTTCCAGATTTTGCTTAGGAATAGAGTGAATCTTTTGCCTACTTCTGAGTGGACCAACACTCTCTAGGTTATACCTGCTTGTGCACCAACACTCCATGAACTTTAAAGATGGCAGTAATTGTGATGATGAATACTGTTATTGCCTACTATTTCTGCTCCAGATGCCCTTGTCCCCTGCTTGTCCCCTTCTTTGGAGTCATTTTCTTAAGGGGTTGTTGATATTAATAACCTTGAGAATGGCCACTCTCTGTATGGGCTAACTCTATCTACTTTTTTTTTTAACTTTTGGATGTCCAAGCTGCTCCAAATTGTTGGGAATTGTTCAAAAACATATATTTGTTATTGTTATTATTCTACGTTGTAATATGGGTCTGAATTGGTTTGTGGCCCTTTCCTTGTTGAGTTCAACTCTAATTATGAATTCGTTTCTGTTCATATATATATTATACATGTATGTCTGCACGTATATATCTATATATATTGAACAGTAGGGTTTGCTTCATAGAAAATGTGCCTCCTTGCCTAGGTATATTTCTTTACGAGTATAAACATTTATTAATAGCTACATATCATCATATTGAATGGGAAAATGAGGGAAAGGGCAATCAGGATCATAAAAAAATGGATTGCTTTACTGAGGATGTAATTGAATAGACAATGTATTGAACTGCATAATAGCACACATAATATTTACTGGAATATGTTCACTTATATAGATTGGAAGATTAGATTCATGTATTATATGAATCAAAGTTTATGTTTATTTTGTAAAATGCTGCATCTGTTTTATCAAATAAACATTGTAATTGTATTTAACTTTAGTATGTAGTATGCCTGTGTGATTGGAAATAAGAGTTGACACACCCCAACCTGTGGCGACATGCAAAAAGGGAAATTAATATTACTAATTGTTTCCCGAAGCAAATGTCCAAAAGAATAATTCTATAAGCAGGAAGCTGGGGAAAGACAAAACTTTGCCATATTGATTAATGTAGAATGACGAAATGTTACAACTTCCTTTGTTAGGTCCATAATCTTCTATAGAATGCATGTATTGTTGGATATTTGTGCATGACTATTGCATTAGATCGGGATTTTTCACCAATGCTTTGTAAAATATTGCAGACCAATGTAGGAGAAGGACTACTTTTCAAAAAGCAATTCAATAATAAAAACTCTACCTGGACAAATACGTCGAGGCTGGTATTTATAGCAATCCACTAAAAACCTTGGTTGTTGCAACCTTTGTGACTAAAACTCTAGAACTTACCAACAAGCCCCTGAAATGAAATAAGTCCTTTTTGCATGTCGCCACAGGTTGTGGTTCTGTTGATCTGGAATCTATCTTTAGATTCTATTTTAACTCACGCAGCTTCATATGTAAGGACTTTTTCCAATTAAAAATTAAGCCTTACCATTAGTGAATAGTTTATCAAAATGTTACTTCTATGTTGGTTCACTTACATTAATCTCTATTTCACACTCACTCTGATTCCTTTTTGTATTTATATTGATAGGGTATAATTACTTTTAATGATGGATTTCGACGGACAATTCACCTTGGAGTAGACCAAAACCGAAATATAAGGGTAAGTTGTTTGTTGTACTATGATTTATGTATTAACTTTAAATTCTATTAATATAATGATTTGTCATTTTTAGGAGAAGAATATTCAAGTACCTAACCGTATGAGGCGTGGAATTGATGAAGAACACAACACCATTTGAAGGAATATGGAGACATTATAGATCTTAAGAGTTTCTAGCATGATATGTTGATTGTCATCAATCTCAAATTTTAAAACCATATGTACTCTTTATTTATATCAACGTTGAGCATTTTGCTTCAATAACAAAAATTGGTTTGAGGTGATTTAACATTTTTATGTGTCATTTTGGTGTTGAATCTTCTTATGATGTCATGTGAATTAGTATAAAAATATTGCTTGAGGTTATGTATACACAGTTTTCATTTAAAATTTGATATTCACTATAGTAACAATTAATTAACATTTAATAAATCATTCAATAATCAATAACCAAATCATTTACAGTAGTCCCTCATAAATATATTGATGAAGGTCCAGATTGACCATCAAAATTGCATTCATGACGACCACATAGCCCCTCAAAAATATATTCTCCAGGACCATCAAGTCCCTCAAAAATGTATTCATGAAGGCTAAATAGTCCCTCAAAAATGTATTTATGAAGGCTAAATAGTCCCTCAAAAATGTATTTATGAAGGCTAAATAGTCCCTCAAAAATGTATTTATGAAGGCTAAATAGTCCCTCAATATAACATTCTTGAGGGTTAGTTGGTTCGTGAAAATTGTATTTGTGAGGGCCACTGGTATTTGTCACGTGAGTTCTCTTCACGGACCATTTGTGAGGGCCAGACCCTCAACCGTCCCTATTTCTGAGGGCATGTAGAGAGGGGTTTGTGACAGGACTCTCTCGTGAATAATGGCCCAGTTTTTTGTAGTGTTTCTAAGAAAGTACTATATTCTAAAATTTTGGGAAGCAATTACCTTGTAAGAAAAACTACATACGTTGGATTCTCACAACCAAGGTCCAGGATCAGTGCCACGTCACCATCATGAGTGTGGCTCATTAACTTGGTTTAGCCCTGGACGGGCCGGTTCATCTTGGTTCCACTGGATTGATCGCTTGCCTGATCCTTCAACCTGACCTTTCTCCTGTCTCCAGCATGAGAATGTCGTTCTCCGTGGTCTGGCGCAGCCGCCATAGGGGAAGCTCTGGCGGGCTTCCATGTCGGGATTGAATGAGCCTCTTAACAGATAGCTGATCGTGAGAAGGAGTTTGGAGTTCATAGCCCAAAAGGCGGGGGATGAGAGAGAGGTCTTGGACCTCCATATTGGTGGTAGCGATGGAGGAGCAGGTTGTGAAATCGGGGGTTTCTTCCTCCGTGCTTGATTCAGCCTGTGGTTGTGCCAGGATGCTTCATAAGGACCTCCACCACTCCCAAGCATCACCTGAAGTAATGGAGAAGCTCCAAGTGTCGTCCTTATTGGTTGCCCAAGACCGCGACCACAATTCCCCAAGATGACTCTGCCAGAGGCTCCTCATTGTTTCCAGTGCTACCGCTAGGAGGGAGCAAGAGGGGGAAAAGGACATGTGACCCTCTTGCTTGAATCAATCACTCTCAGAGAACTTTGGAGGCCCAACGAACTCACAAAAATCTTAGGAACTCACTAGGGATGTCTTGATATCTACCCTCACTCCACCTTCATCCCTGACATCCGCCCTACTCGTTGATCATGGTGGGTTTCTGCTCTTCGAATATGAGCACACCGGAGGTAGCGTAGTGATGCAGGTTCCTCTTATCCATGATGAGAACTTACTCGTGGACCCTTCCCCCTGATCTTCCTCACTTGACCCACTAGTATGAGCAGGGGATAGAGATGCGCTAGAAAGCAGGGCTTAATTCTCCCTCCATACGCCAGCTCACACCCAGCAGAAGGGGTCATTGGGTAGCCCCTGGTATTTTGGATCTGAGACATTGAAAAGATCTATGCGTAAGGTGTTGATTGACGAGGTGGTCTAGGTTCCTATCTCATAGACCCGTTGCCCCTGCCTCCCGTGAAGTTCGGAGGTAGGGGATGATGTTTTGGCTCCCAGATCTAAGATCTACGGTTGGGAGAGTGAGTTGTGCATTCACAATATATGGGCCGAGTGACATTTAAATGTCACAGTTTCTAAAGTCTTAAATAACAATAAGACTATGGTTTGGCAAGATATTTGAATCAACATTGATAATTACAAATTTTTATATCTTCTAGTGGGAGCCTCCTATTTAAATGAAATTTAAACCATGGATTCCTCATCACATAAGGCCTTGTATAACCAAGTTTGAGCTCAAAACTCTAAAATTTCATCATCCAAATTAAATCCTCAAGTAATCACATAAAAGTGCATAATCCTAAAATCCAAACCAATAAATCATGAGTTCTTGATCAAACAAGTTTAACTTGCAAATTTTGATCACGTTACACCTAAATGCTCGCCATTGAATCAATTGAGTTCTTTTATACTTCAATTTGACACTTCACTTCATAAGAAATCAAAACAACTAATAGTACATGTTAAGCACTTGCATGTCCAAAGAAGGCCATTGATAAAAGTATTCATCCTATAATGGAACTGTAGTCATATTTGTGGGTTAAAGGCATCCATCATTGGATAAATGTCACCTCAACTTGTGATTAATCAATTAAGAAAGTCATGAACTCTAATGACTATATTGGGTATGAAAACCTAAAAAAATCAAGGTTATCACACGCCGTGTTCGAATAAACACACGACGTGTCTTTTGATAGAACTTTTGGTGAGATATTTTAATCTATTGGGAATGACGTGCTGTCGTAAGGACACGACGTGTCTCTGCTCTTCAGGGGGAACAAGAGCATTAATAAACTCACATGTTTTGTGATAATATCCACATGACGTGTTTACTTCAAAATCTTCAAGATAATCTCTATGAAGCATGCAATTGTTTGTGGAATCCAACTACGGTCGGGCTGTCCCCATTTTTTCGTCATAATCATATACATGTGATCACAAACATGAAATGAGTAAAACAACTAAAATGGTGGGAAATCAAGTATCATTTGAGATATAATGAGATACAAAGTAGATTGAAAGTGTGTACAAATGTGAATAAATGTCTATATACAATGTACACAACAATCCTTGAGCCTATTGTATTCCTCTTTGTTCAGTTCGAGAGGTTTCCATCCAAAAAAAAAGGATGGAAGATTTAGCTAGAGATTCTACTTCGTCCCGAGCTTCAGTTGGAATCTGAGAATTTCATACTTTAGCTCTGACATTTCGAACGAAGGTTGTCATCTCTAAAGATCTCACCTTAAGGCATCCATGATTTCATCGTTTTGTAATTGGAAATTGTATATTAGGCAAGAAGGTTTAACTCTAAAAATTACTCATATACATGTTGTTGACGCCTCCAAATCTTCTATACCGGACTTGTTATCCCGGTTGTGTCCTAGAAAATTCTTGTCATCTATTTACCCAAAAGCTCATTCCTAAAAAAATTAATTAGGTGTTCGTATAATTGAGATTAATAGGGACACACTAGGACAACAAACTTGGGACAACAATTTTGAACCCGTTGTTGACTCAATTGGTAACTATGTTTGTTTAGCCGCATGTCGAGGATTCAATATCAGCTCGTGCCAAAATGAGGCGTTTATGGTAGCAACAATCATAGGATGCCTAGTGGTGGAACCACCTCATAACATTTTTATATTTTTCTTACGACGAAAATAAAATTACTCCTGCCGTTAAAGGCAGAACCCCGACCCCACTTCCGCTACTACGCCAAAGAAAGAGGTTTACTTTAATAATAAAAGAAAAGTGTTTTGTTTGGGGCCCCGTTATTGGTCCAAGTTCTTGTGCCAAAAACAAAGGACACAAAGCGAGAATATTTTGACAGTTGCTTGTCCGCACTGGCTTCGCTGGCGTCCAACCATGCAACTCGCGACTCATGATTATCTTACAAAAAAAGGAAACTGAATTAAATAGCAATTAAGTATGAACTCTCTCAAGTAAATATCGAGCTCAAGGTTTGCCAAGTTGCCCTCCATCCCGTCCCCCACGCCCGGAAGTGGCTTCAGCACAAATCAACACATTATTCCCACTTTTGGCTCCGCGAAAAGGAAATGAGCTCGCCACCGCGTTGGTTCGGGAAGAAGAAAAATGACAATCGGACGGCAAAGAAGCCTGGAACCTCACCTTCGTGGATCGAACGGACGGTAGATCTCCTCAGGCGCGTGGCGGGTTGGGCTGGGCTGTCAACCACGGCGCGAAGCCGAATAAAAGAAAATTATTAACACGATAAAAGAACCCCTCCCTCTCCACTACGGGGAAGAAAACGGCCACCCTTTCACCACCTCGCGCGCAAACACAATATTCTCTCTCCTCGTTCCCAACCTCCTCCTCCCTCCCTGTTCCTGTCTTCCCCCTCCACCTTTCTCTCTCCTCCTCTTCTGGGTGGTCGGTTGTGCTTCTCTCCCGTCCGCCCGGAATCTCCCCCCTCGATCGCCATGGCGTACCGGCGTAAGCAAGGGAGCTTCAGTCGCGGGACAACGTACGAGGACTCGCCGTCCACCCCGACCTCCACCTCCCTCGCCGAGCAGGCCACAAGGGGCTCGTCGGCGCGGAGGGACTCGTCCCTGTCCTCGGCGTACGGGGACTCCGCTTACTCGTCAGCGTATAGGAGGCCGGACCCGTCCTCTCCGGTACGCCAATTCCGTTCGAGTTCTTCACATATTCCTGTTCCTGGTACTTATACAATTCGATTCTGGAAATTTCGTGCTGGGCGCTTCTGGGATCCCATCATCATCGCAATTCCTGGTACTTATACAATTCGATTCTGGAAATTTCGTGCTGGGCGCTTCTGGGATCCATCATCGTGTCGATCAAGATAAAACGATTTTTGTCATCGGTTTCTCTTCCACCGGGATGCTTCGGAAGATGGGACGAATATGCTGTTGAATCCCACATCGACGGACCAACAATTTCTGCTTTTTCTTTCTATTCGCGGGGTCCTTGATTTCGGGATATTGGTCGCAGATCCAGGGCGTTTCCTGAATAAATGGAATCTGAAATGAGTTTCTACTTGAAACTGCTATATCCAATAGGCGAGACGTCATTCTCCCATGCAGGAATATATATAGGAACTGGGTCGTTTCAGCATTACCGGGAAACCCTCTGTCCATTCGCAAATTGCTGAGCAAGTGGATATATCGGGCACAGTAAGGAATATATCGGTTTCGTGGATGAAATTGGAAAGGAGTTTGGAGAGACGTGGAGGGTTCAACAATTTGCAATTCAAAGTTCGAGTGGCATCCACTGCCTCTGATATAACCATGCGTCACGCAATCAAATGTGAGGGTAATTCAGAACTAAAAAAACCATTGCGCCATTTCACATCTGCACCTTATTTCTCTACTTTCTAGGTTACAAAGTGTTTGGAAAGTGTTATCCATGATTTCACGTACCAGCCATATCCAGGTTACACACGCAGACAAGTTTGTTCTTATTTAACCGTCACACTGTAAGGACTCAGGCCCAAGATTGTTCTGAACGTTAGAGGCTGGAGTCTAAAACTGATAACAGAAACGAGATTATGTTTGGTGGCTTACTTCTGTTGCTTTCTAGTGTTCATGTTTGTCAACAGTTTGGCTACCGTCCTGTGAGTTGTGTGTGTGCACTGAACTCTGTATCTAGCACTATGCTTTGCTAACTCGTGCTTTACCTATCTTGGGAAGTAAATCTTTTATCTCTTGAGCCTCACATATATAACAAAATCCTCCAGTCACCCAGTGGTATTATTGTGTAATGTCATTCATTCTTAATTGTTAAACTACATGAAAGAAGACTTAGAAGCAGTGGCGGAACCAGAAAATCACACTAGGGGGGGCTAAGTTAAAGCAGTCATCACAAAATCAAAATATTCTTAAAGTTATTTTTGTCTACTCATAATGTAGATGACTTTTTATTTTGCTGAAGTAATATCTATAATGTTCTCTACATCACGACAACAACAAATAAATTTTTTTTTTTTGGTCAATAAGCGCGTTTCTCTTTCATTACTCACAAAAAATATACACATCGGGGGAGCAAAGCTCATTACATCTGTAAGATATGTATCTTAAGACAAAAAAAGGAAGGATGCATCTTATCTATGCAAACTTCTATAGTCAGTTTCTATGCAGCGCCACACGCTGTATGGTTTGCTCCTCCTGTCATAAAAAATGCAGCTGTTTCTATGAATCCATAGATGATAGATGATGAGAATTGCTAGCAGCGCTTCCTTCCTGTTCTTTAACAAGTGAACTTCGTTGCTGCCTACAGGTTGGAATGACAGACTTGGCTTGGCTCTGCTCCAAATTTCTGCAGCAAATTCGCATTTCCATAATATATGGTCGTTGGTTTCCACTGCCTTACAGCAAATGCTGCATCTAGAAGCTAGGCTGAAACCAATTTTCTGCAGCTGGTCTTCTGTTGTAAGTCTGCTGTGCAAAGCTTTCCAGCAGCAAATCGCAGCTCTCTTAGGCGCCCTGTTCTTCCACACCCAGCTGGTCCACGGCAGGGCCTCATGCTTGGGCCTGCAAAACTCCCAAGCATCCTTAAGAGTGATGACTTTCAGACCTCCAAGCGTGCAAAAATCTGCACCTCTGCCTAGCTGAACGTTGCTGCAAATCTCTTTCAGCTGTTCAACCCCTCTTATCTTAGGGATCGACCACACTCCATTCACAATGATGTCGGATAGCATGCTGTTTGTCCCAAAATTGGTTCTGAGTTGAAGGTAGTCGGGGTTTTCAATACATTGGGCCAGAAATCTTCCTCCCAACCACGGGTCCTTCCACATCTTCACTTCAGTCCCTTCCCCAATCTGAAAACGAACACTTCCCAGGCATCTATCCCTCATGTTGAGGATGTTCCTCCACATCCAACTGTTGGCTTGCTTATACAACAACAAATAATAACATAACAAGTCTTCAATTGAAATAAAAATACATATGAAAATATGAATTATATGTCTAGGAAGAGCAAGGGAGTTGAATTCGACGAGTTTTCATATTCTGAAAATGTTGCAGAATCTTTTCATCGCTAATTTCCTTAAATATTTCTCGCTCAATGTAACATACCATCAAGTCGTTTAACCAACCATCATTTATCTTGTTACACAGTTCAGTCTTGATGATATTCATTGCTGAAAAGGCTCTTTCAACTGTTGTTGTTGCCACCGGTAGTATTAATGCTAGTTCTATAAGACGGTAAACTAATGGAAAAACCAAATGTTCTTCAGTTTGTACCATCTTTGAAGCAAGACTAGCAAGATCATTTTAATCTAAAAATTCAAACCTTCTTCTCACAACATGAATATATATGCCAAGTTGGTCTTTCAGAATTACATGCTCATATGTAGAAAAATCATCAACATAAATTTCAGCAAGTCGCATGAGCTTTTAAGAATCAAATCTACAAAAGGAATCTCTTAGATCAAGACAAGCAATGCATCTTAACAACTCCGTAGTTTTTTCACTAAATCTGCTATTCATCTCAGAAGATATTGAATCAATCACAACATTAAAAAATCTCAGCTTTATAATGATGTCAATAAGTAACCCATTGCCCCTCACGCCTTGAAAAGCCTCTTATTGGTATCTCGTCTTCCATGTTTGGTATTTCAATAGACTTTATCACACAAAAGTTATTTACCTCCTCTAACAATGCACCCCATCCACAGTCTCTCAGATTTTGTAATAGTTCTTTAATCGATGCAATCAACACCATTGCATTAACAATATTTTGATCCTTCCTTTGTAAGGCTTGAGACAACTCATTAGTCAAACCCAACACCTTCATCATTAAAAATAAGATAAATACAAATTCAAAAGTTTCCATTCTTTGTATCAATCCTGAAGCTTTGCCCCTGTTGGCAGAATTAGTTCCATCACAAGAAATATTTACTAGTACCCCAATCACTGAATCCCACATCATGAAAATACGAACTAGTGTTGTATGATGTGATCCCCACCTAGTATCACCGGATCTTGCTAGACTGGTTTCTTGATGCTTCCCCCTTCCTGAAAAAATTTCACATTTCTCTAATTTTTCCATAATGCTATCATGTTGTTTCTGAAGCAATGCATCTTTTCTTATACAAGAAGAACATCCATGGTTACAATCAAGCTTGTATAACTAAAGAAATCAACAATAGATAGATTGTCCTTTGCAACAACAACAACTACCAATTGTAACTGATGAACAAAGCAATGGATATAAAATGTATATTGATTTTCATTTAGAATCAATGTCTTTAATCCATTGAATTGTCCTCTCATGTTAGAGGCTCCGTCATATCCCTGGCCTCTCAATCTAGACATGCACAATCCATGACATGCAAACAACTTATCTAAAGATATCTTTAGTGAAGCAGCTGAGGTATCAGTAACATGCTCAACACCAATGAATCTTTCGATAACTTTTCCTTTCTTATTAACAAACCTATATCAAAATCACATGAATCACAATTAGTACTATTATCATAGAAGCCTAAACTATATTTTAAATAGAATAGAGAAGGTACTAACCTCACAATAACAACCATTTTCTCTTTTATTGATGCATCCCGTGATTCATCAACAAGTAGAGCAAAATAGCCATCTCCAAGCTCTTCAATGATGGCTTGTATTGTCTTCTCTGCACAAGCTTTCACCAATTCCTTTTGGATTAATGAAGATGTCAATTGATTATTCCCAGGAGCATTTTCATTGAGCACGCCTGCAACTTCACAATTGTTATCCTTTGTATACTCAAGTAATGCCATAAAATTTCCTCTTTTGCTTGAACTAGAAGACTCGTCATGGCCACGAAAAGCACGACCTTGCAATAGGAGAAATCGAACCACATGTAATATCGTAGTCAGGTGAGCTCTATATGCAATCTACATCTCTCTATTGTGAGTAGACAACAAATGTGATACACTTTGTCTCTGATTTTTGAAATCCTCACAATGTAGTCGTGCATTGCAATGAGCGCTACCAACTGAACCCACATGTTCGTTAAAAACTGTAAGTGCTTTCTTCTAGTTACTAAAACCTACTTTTGTGAATGCATCATTCATGAAGTTGTCAACCCTCGACGGGTTAAATAGGTAACAATAGAAACAATAAGCAACATCTCTTTCCACACTATATTCCAGCCAATCAAATTTTTTAAACCATGCTTCTTGGAAACTCCTTTGTTTCCCATATTGTTTGCTAGGAAAATTGTGACCAACTGGCTGATATGGACCCTGCAACAAATACTCCCTCCTCACTTGGTCACGAATTCTTGTGTTATAGTCCTCAATTGGTTTTCTAAGTCCTGGATCAATGACAATGTCATTTGCTGTGAACTCAACATCTATACGGACTTCCTCAACATCTATACGGGCTTTCTTTTGTGCATTAGTACTAACAGGAGATATTAAGCCCATATGATTATCATCTTTTGGAAGCGGTTTAAAGAATTTCTTCATCTTTATGTATCCTGAAGTAGATTCAAACGCTAAATATTAATTCTAAAAGATCATATTAAATTTATTTCTGGCATAGATAATTTAGAATTCGTTTCAAGTCCTAAATCAGCTTTAGAACTAAAGCAAAAAGGTTGTGAATAAAATTTTAAGCGAGGAAAGATGTAATATTATCACATATCAAATGTCTATTTTTACAAACAGGACATGTAGTTTATTAGTTGATTAACCATGATCATACTTTTACTGTCATTAATATACTAAGAAAATTATATATAAGAATATTACTTTCAATAATGTACTAGGAAAAATTGATATTGTTTGCATTAGAATTTAGAATCTAAAAGGTGCATACCTCTATGATCAGTCTGGTACTTTGTCGGAATTGACGTCAGTGAATGAATTTTTTTAATAATGCGTCTTGCTAGTTACGGGACACAGGCGATTACTTGTTGGCTTCAGTCTAAATCTTTGGTTCTTCTGTACTTCTTGCAATAGTTAAGCGCAATCGCACAACAACAGAAAACAACCACACAGAATGTCCAACGTTTGTTGTCGACTTGTTGGCCTTAGTTGTTGATTACAGGCAGGAGAAACACCGTGCCCGTCTGCACCGTCATTGGCGTCACGCTCCAAAGGCCCACCTCGACAGCTGCGGCAAGACGTCCTTTGCTCCCTCTACGGTTTCACATCGTCGTTTGTCAAGTGGCTAGTCATACAGAGATGGAGAAGTCGAGAAGCGAGATGATTACTTGGAGATTACACCGGCCGGCGAGCGTAGGCGTTGGACCAACGTCAGCGTCGGGCGTTGGACCAGCGTCGGCGGCGTCGGACTGGGCAGGCAGCGTGGGCGTTGGGCGTCAGGCGAGCAGCATCGGGCGTCGGCGTGGGGTGTCGGCCGTCGGACATCGGGCGTCGCAGCCGTTCCGTTTTGTCGGGGCGTCTGCGCTCGGGAGAACCGGGGTCCGGAGAAGGCGTTTGTGACTTCGTGCGTCTGTCTAACTACCCAGCCAGAGATATCCCGGTTTACAACTGATCTAAAATAGATAATTATTATATTTTATTAACAGACAATAAGTATTAAAGCAAAATTTTGGGATTTGGTGCCCCCCCCCCCCCCCCCCCCCAAATTCCGCCCCTGCTTAGAAGGGAGGGGGGATGCAGCCTTGACTCATGGGAAAGCATGTTTTCACTTCCAATATCTCTTCTGTTCAGAAGCAATTCAACTAGGACAATGTCCTTAACATGCTAAAAAAGTTACAGTAAGCTGATAAGACTGTGACCTGGTACTGCTGAGGGCATTTGATTTTCGTCTTTAAATTCCCATCACGGATTTTTTATCACATGGTCACCTTCTGAGCTCTGCCACTAATACAATCTTCTTACATTCAAGCAGGTTTCAAATGCCTATGAATACACCTCGATCAAACCTTCGAATGACCTCATGAATGGATTCTGGGGTGTATTGGCAAGAAAAGCTAAATCTATAGTTGAGGATGATCATGCGGCTCGTCAACTTGATCAATCCCGACTATCGGGAAGAAATGTCAATAACCA
Source organism: Alisma plantago-aquatica (assembly GCA_963693085.1). NCBI lineage: Eukaryota > Viridiplantae > Streptophyta > Magnoliopsida > Alismatales > Alismataceae > Alisma > Alisma plantago-aquatica. The sequence continues at coordinate 681,226,426 of OY856410.1, read as the reverse complement.
GGTAAGAGTGTTAAGAACTTTAAAAGTTATATTATTTTTTGCTTTCTGAACTCTGATGTTCTCAATCTTCTTTCAGTTTCATCAGCCTTACCAATCCCCTGAAGGTTTGCAAAAGAATGACAGCCCTAAAATGCAGAAGCGCTTAGATGCACTAACTTCTTCCCTTAATAAAATTGGTGGAAGAGTCGGAAATGCCTTGGAAGTAAGACCCCATCCAGTTACATTTGTGGAATGATATATATTTTTTGTCCAAAAGCTTTTTTCCCCTTTGTAATGCTGTGTAATATGCTCCCAATTTCACACATTTAAGTAGCCTATGATCTCAAACATATTATTTTTTTTTTATTCTTGTTCCTGGTTCCTGGCAACTCAGTTTGTTAATATAACATTCCTGTATCTTGGCATCGTTTATGCTGCAGGAGGGTTTGTCAGCAGTTGAAAATCGGGCCGCTGACATTATCCAAGAAACCCGCAAGCTGAATATAAGGAGAAAGGGAAGCGGAATAACTGCACAGACACAGCTAACAGATCCGTCCATATTGCCGCAACTCGATGCTGATCATGACACTCAGCTGAAGGCATCTCGCGATGTAAGGTGCCAATTTAGTTTGCTGAATATACATACAAAAAACCTTTGCTTTGTTTTTTTTTTTTTGGTTTTCAATTTGTTGAACTATTTCTAATTTTCGTTTGATATAAGACATCCAAAACAAATACCTGTATTCTTTGTTTGAATGGGCTTCAAATGTTGTTAAGTGGAGCTTATATTCTGTATGACTGTACCATGATCTTATTTCTTGCTTATTTTTCTTGTTATCAATCTAATCATGTGATCAGTATGGAACATCCTATAATCCATGAACCATGAGAAACATAGCTAAATAGGATTTTTGTTACTTTACAATAGTATGTGATTTACATTGAGTGATTCTAGAGTGCACAAATGATTTTGCTATTATTATTGCATCTGTATGGACGCAGCTCGATGGTTATGTTACCCTTGCTTATCATTTGTCAAGCTCATTAACGTTGAATCAAACTCAATGGTTATCATGCTATTGTAATTGCAGGTTGCTAATGCTATGGCTGCAAAGGCCAAATTGCTTATGCGTGAACTGAAAACTGTGAAGGCTGATTTGGCTTTTGCAAAAGAACGCTGTGCTCAATTGGAGGAGGAGAACAAAGTCCTTCGAGAGAGCAGACAGGGACAGGGAGAGGGAGATCATCACGATGATGATGATATGGTAGGTTGCTCATTTATTGCTATGCAGATAGTTCTCGCTCTTGATATCCTATCCAATATCTACAATTATAGCTGCTTTCATTTCCATCAACTCAAAACAGTAAACAGCCACTTATGAATATAGCTCATTGATGGAGTTTTGTATGATGCCAGTTGTTGTAAATTTGGATCGAAACTGTTTTTATTTCATTGATTCTCTTTGGTTTATGCGGATGTTGATAAAAAGAATCTGAAACATTCCGTGCTTATGCTGCAATGTTTTACATACTTTTTTGTTACCAAATATACCGTAATTTTTGTAACTGCATGTTACCATAATCTGCTCATGGTTATATATTTAATGGCAAACAAAAAATTTAATATTAGACTGTATGCAATACACTGAAATTGACGTGGAAAGCTACAGCTAATTTTGCTATATGTGATGCAGAATAGGCTTGTAAGTTGACATTGAACTGTATCAGGCCTAAGTTATGATACTTCCAGTTTCGTGGATGTGGATTGCTTTCAGGCATGCTTCTGCGGTGATTAACATTTTTCCTTTCTGCTGTCTCTTGATTCAGATTCGCCTTCAGTTGGAGACTCTACTGGCTGAGAAGGCCAGGCTTGCAAATGAAAATACTATATATGCACGAGAAAACCGGTTTCTTAGGGAGATAGTCGAGTACCACCAGCTCACCATGCAGGATGTTGTCTACTTTGATGATGGCATTGAGGAAGTCACAGAAGTATACCAAATCAGAACGCCGTCATCTCGCAGACCCTCTAGATCGCCTTCTCCTAATGCTCATGCGTCCTCCTCAGCATCCATTCCTGAACCATCCAGCTCCGCCCCTGACCCAAACTCTGAGTCAGGACTGGGCTCTACTGCATCAGGTAAATTATCAACTCAAGGGTCTGATGCCGCATGTGCTTCCCCTACACCACCTGAAGCTATGTCAGATTCCATTGCAAGGAGAGATCCTCCAGAGAAGGCAGATGATCATGAGCACAAGTACCATTTCCTTGACCAAGACCAGAAGGACTCGCCTGTAGCAGATGTCAAAGTCTGAAAATCCAATAGTTTATAATTTTAGATAAAGCGATTGTTTCCAGGCTTTGCCTTTGTGTCTGTGTGTAAAATGATTCTTTCCTGGGGGTGTGTAAATCTATTCTTTGCAGGGTGACTTGTAAGACGGTCGTTAGAAAGGTGTGATTTCTACCTGTGTAAAATGATTCTTTTGAAATGTCGGTTTTGATCTAGGCAGTCCTGCTGACAGATTTTGTTTCATGTTCTTTGGAAGGGTTGTGTGTGGACTTTGTATTACAATTCTTTGTAAATTGATGGTAATAATGATGATTATAGATGTTTCCCCTCCTTCACTCTTTAGTGTTTTGTTGTAAGCGTTGTAAAATAACATCCTGGACCATAAATCCAGGACATGTAACCTACAAAATGAACAGCCAAAATCCTTTGTTTGTTCGTCTTTTAGGAGAAGATAAAATCCACGGCCTTCTAAAGTTCTCGGTGTTCAATACTCACGGACTCAATGACTAATTTGTAGGCCCGCCTTGTTGATGAATAAGCGTGCTGCACGTTGATTACGAGGAACAAATAAGCGAGAATGGAAGGATGGAACAAGTAAAGCTGTTGGTCCCAATTTTTGTTTCTGACAGACCATGGCCCATCCTATGTGAATGTGCAGAGGAGAACGAGGAAAACAAGTTGAACTCAACTAGTGGAGCCAAGCATATGTATGGGGGTCGCCCAGTGAAAAGAGACAAACAGGAGAGATCCAACTGTTGGGGAACCTGTAAGAAAGAAGACAGACTAACCACAATAATATAAGAATACAGAAACTAACCATTACAAAAATGTTAAGAAACGAGTAAGAGAAGAAACAAAACGAGGGAAGCAATAAGCCAAAGGTAAACAAGCAAAATTATAAAACCCATACTAGCCGCAAAGATTAAGTATGTCAAAGCAATACGGAAGAAGCAGTGAAAGAAGATAAAAGGGTTTATAGAACAGTAAGGCTCCACATGTCGGAGCTGAATAGGAATAATTTAAATCTACTGAACTCATAATAGAAGCATTTGAAATGATTAAAGAGAGTAAGTATCAATCATCAACTGTGTTTAAACAAATACGCAATAGTGCCTTATTATAGGCTTCTAAAAGAAAAACTAAACGTGTTGTAGTCAATGTAGGACCAGACCACGTGACTTTAAAAAGAGCCAAAAATAAGGAAAAGACAATAATAAGATAACAAAAGCTAATAAAAGTCAACTAACAACACAACAAAGTGTGTGGAGGTGACATTTGTCCTATATCAACTCCCTTGAGTCTGAGGTAGAGCTCAAGAAGGTTTGTATCAATATGATAGAAGTCATCCTCAATGATCAACGTGGCATCTGTTGGAGAACGATCAAGCTAATGAACTAGGGAACGACGTAACATGCCCTGGCTGATGACACAGTCTGGTCATCAAGGGCGGTGTCGATGAGCTCAGGCAGTTCTTGGGGAAGTCAAGGCATAGGAGGTAGAGCCTCTAAAAATGGTGAGGCAATGTGAGGAATCGAAGAAGTTGCATTCAGTGGTGAAGGGGACTCAAAGGTACCATGATAAGGAGGAGATCCTCCATATTGAATACAACACTAATGCCCCAATTTGTTGGCAAATTTCGTACATAGACTTGAGAAGATTTTTGGGGTAACATTTAGGACCAGACCACGTGACTTTAAAAAGAGCCAAAAATAAGGAAAAGACAATAATAAGATAACAAAAGCTAATAAAAGTCAACTAACAACACAACAAAGTGTGTGGAGGTGACATTTGTCCTATATCAACTCCCTTGAGTCTGAGGTAGAGCTCAAGAAGGTTTGTATCAATATGATAGAAGTCATCCTCAATGATCAACGTGGCATCTGTTGGAGAACGATCAAGCTAATGAACTAGGGAACGACGTAACATGCCCTGGCTGATGACACAGTCTGGTCATCAAGGGCGGTGTCGATGAGCTCAGGCAGTTCTTGGGGAAGTCAAGGCATAGGAGGTAGAGCCTCTAAAAATGGTGAGGCAATGTGAGGAATCGAAGAAGTTGCATTCAGTGGTGAAGGGGACTCAAAGGTACCATGATAAGGAGGAGATCCTCCATATTGAATACAACACTAATGCCCCAATTTGTTGGCAAATTTCGTACATAGACTTGAGAAGATTTTTGGGGTAACATTTAGGATGCACACATACTATCACATAATCTCCCACATTAAATTCTTGAAACTTGTAGTGTGCCTCTATAGAAAGCTTATAGTTTTCATAAGAAAAAGTAAGTTTGTGCCGAATCTTGACATGCAAAGGACTTTGTAGTATGGGAAGGACAAGCATAAGTGAACATACGTATAAGATTTATAGGCTGACGGGGTTTTATAACCATGAACAACTTCAAAAAGGTTCTTTTATGTGGATTGATTAACAAAACCGTTGTAAGCAAATTCAGTTGTTGGTAGGAGTAAGTCCCATTTGTCTAAAGGTACGATCAAAATACATCGTAGATGTTTACCTAAGATTATATTAACTACCTCATTTTGGCCATCAGTCTGAGGGTGAAAGACAAATGAAAATTTGAGTGGGTAAAAAAAAAATTCATGGCGTCATTTGAAAGTTGTTAACAAACGTTACATCACAGTCAAACACTATGGTGACAGGAAGTCTGTGTAGCTTGACTACGTCATTAAAGAAAATACGAACAATTTGAGAGGCATCATATGTCATACTACAGGAAATAAAGAGGACCATCTTAAAAAGAAAGATCATTCCCACGAACACATAGTTGTGGGCACATAAAGTTCAGGGAAGGCCTAGGGAGAGGGGTGTAGATGCCGGTATTATGTCTTTTGATTTTGGCCACATGACAAGTACGACACTGAGACACAGTGCGAGCAGCATCACGATGTAGGGAAGGTCAATAAAATTTGTCAACGACTAGAGTAGTGGTCTTATCCCTACCAAAATGACCATCTAGGCCACCAACATGTAATTCCCAAATGTGGAAATCTTGAACAGAAGTGGAGGGAATACACAATTGTGTGCCATGAAAGAGAAGTCCATCATGTAGAATAAAATTAAGATTATTATATAGTAGGTGAAGAAAAAAGTTGAGAGTATTACATACTATACATATTTATATGAACTCATTAGGAAAAACTGTGTACATTTAGTATCGCCACCATGCTGCTTGACGGGTATTGGTGTTTCCACTATTAGGGGAACGAGCTGTTGGTTGTGATGGGGTGTGCTGATGAATTGTAAAGGAGATTTGGTTGTAAATAGTCATCAAACAATGAGATTGCTGCTATTGTTGTACAACAGCTGGATATATGTTGGCAATAATGAGGACGATGGGGATAAACAAATGAGACTAAAAGAAGGATGATTTCACTATAGAATGTAGAGAGTGGTATATAACAACGAAGAAGTGGTTTTTGAAGCCTGAGAAGAAATGGCCAGTCACACGATGAACGTGTTATGGAGATAATGGATTTTCGTTATTTGTTGACAACGTTGGATAATGATGATTTCTTTTTGTAGGAGCGTGGGGAGTTAATTGGAGGCTGTTAGAGAGATATCTGCCATAAAAGGCAAGAAAAATATACGCAAATACCAAAAAAACATTTTCCATAACTCGCGTCAATAAGAAACGTGGGAATTCTGGGAGTTATAGGAAAGAGTGGATTGTGGGGGTTACAAGTGAGATCGAGAGAACGGGACAAACGGGTGTGCTGAATCAGTTATTTTTTGCGGAAATAAGAAAAGGTAATAATGTAAAAGCCTTGAAAAAAAGAGAGAAGAGAGAGGGTTAAGGAGGGTATACCATTTTGAAAATGTTGAATTGTAATTAGTTGATGGCAGTATTGTAATTTATGAAAACTATTCACTCTTTTTATAGTATATATATATATATATACATATACATATATATATATATATATATATATATATATATATATATATATATATATATATATATATATATATATATATATATATATATACTATAAAAAGAGCGAGTTTGATGCTGCAGTCTCCTTGATTCACTCTCTGCTCTCTTTTTTTCAAGGAATTTTGTTCCTACAAATATTTATTCTCACTCTCCTATTAACTTTTATTATTTTTAATTCTGTATTTCTCTCTCCATCTAACGGAAACGGTTCCTTGATTCTCTCCTTTCAAACAACCAACACAAATATCTTTTACCATAAGAACCTTTTCACGGACGAGTCCGCTCTATGCACATTTCCAACAAATTTTATATGTCACGTGTATGTGCACGTGTGCGTTACTAGTATATATATATATTCAACTCCATGTATATAAATTATACTATGTAGATAAGTTGTGTTTCAAAAATCATTCCAATCAGATATGTGTAGCACCTTCATCTTAAAGTTTTATGATCATACAAAAAATGGTAACTCTGAAAATCTACAGATACCATTGAGATTTTTTGGTTTATAACTAATAAAGTAAAAATTTAATCATCGTGAAATTTTGATAGCATTTAATTGATCGCTCTTTTTCGTGGGTTAAAAGCATAAATACAATTGTCCAATTAAAGATATCGAACTTTTAATTTATACCCAACTAGAAGAGACGTCCACAACTCAATGTGGAGTCTATTGCAGTAGTGGGGGTTCGAACACAGGGATAATGGAATAAAAAAATAAGAAAGGGAAACCTTAGCTTAGTCTAACCTATATCTCTTACTGATGACAATCATAGACTTAGAGCCTCTCTGCAGAATTTTTCAAAGGAAAAAACACCCTAAATGAAATCCTTGACCATTCTTCCAAATAAAGTGGTACTAGTGGTTTGAGATTTGTAGGGAGAGCACCTAAGGGCAAGAATAAGACCAAAGGTAAGAAAAAGAGTAAGGAAACCTCCTTTTACATTAGAGAGTCTTCTGAAACTAAGAACCATATAATTTGCTCTCATTGCAAAAGTGATGATCATTATTCTACTTATTGTCCTTACAAGCCTAAGGGGACCAACCCAAAGATGAAATGGGTCCCCAAGCTAACTCCGGATCCCAAAGTTTGAGTTGGGAATTGACACTCTCCTTTCTTGTAGGAAAAAGGAAGATGAATCGTTGATAGTGGTTGTACTAAACACATGACATATGATATAAGCCATTTTAATAATTTCACAAAGAAGAAAGGAGGTTCGGTTACCTTTGGGGACAACAAGAAAGGTAAGGTGAAAGGTGAGGGTGATGTAGGTGAATACTTGTGTATCAAGAATGTTCTCTTTGTGGATGTCCTACATTATAATTTAATAAGTGTAAGTCAATTATGTGATAATGGTTACCTTGTGCGATTTACTTCTTTTTAATACTTGCTTCTAGATTCCCTCACTTATCACGTCGTATATAAGGGAACTAGAAATGGTAATCTTTATGTAATTGTGCTTGACTCTATTAAGCCTATTGTTGGTAGATGCCTAGTATTCAATTCAAATGATATTTTTCTTTGGCATCATCGGCTTTGTCTTGTAAATATGCATCAATTGAAGATGTTGAGAAAAAAGGACTTGGTCAAGGGACTTCCCAACTTGGATTTTGAAATGGATGAAGAATGCCAACCTTATACTCAAGAAAAGCAAACCAAGTCCTCCTTCAAATCCAAAGGAGTCCTTAGTACCAAGAGATCTCTTAAAATTCTCCATATTGATCTATTTAGACCTATGAGAACTCAATCACTTTGCAGTTCTAAGTATTATCTTGTTATTGTCAATGTTTTCTCTAGATACACTTGGACCTCCTTTCTCATTTCCAAGAGTGATACACTTAATATGTTCTATATTTTTTGTAAACAAGTTGAGAATGAAGTTTCTTGTTGGATTGTTTCCATATGTAGTGATCATGAGGGAGAATTTGAAAATGATCTTTTTGAACATTTTTGTGAAGAATCAGGATATGCACATAACTTCTCTTCCCCTCTAACACCTCAAAAAAATGGGGTTGTAGAGAGGAAGAACAGATCACTATAGGAAATGGCTAGGAACATACTTTTAGAGTATTACACTCTAAAGAAGTTTTGGGCCGAAGTCATTAGTACCTCATGTTTTGTGCAAAATTAGTTTTCACACATCCTTCTTTGAAGAAAACCCCCTATGAGCTATGGCGTGGTACGAAGCCTTCTATCGAGTACTTTCATGTTTTCAAATGTCCTTATTTTATTTTGAACACAAAAGATTCTCTCGATAAGTTTGATCTGAAATCATACAAGGCTTTCTTTCTTGGCTATAGCACTACTAGACATGCTTAGAGTATTTAATGTTGATCTTACTAAAGTAGAAGAATCTTTAATGTAAAGTTTATTGAGACTAACCCTTCTATTCCCAAAGATATTGTTCCAAATGATGATGTTGTAGGTGAGGTGATTTTTATTCTAAAAGAACTCAACATCACCCAAAAGGGAAAAGAGGCGGTCACTCAAGAAGAAGAGAAAGATGAAGAGAATAAGGATCCAACTCCCAGCTTTGCAAAGAATCATCCCAAAGAGATGATTTTAGATGATCCTTTCGAAAGAGTGAAGACGCGGTCTGCCTTCAACAAAGAACAAATCAACAGTGCCTTCATCTAACAATTCGAGCCAAAGAATGTCAAAGAAGTTCTTGGGGATGATGAATGGATCCTATCCATGCAAAAAGAATTGGACCAATTTGAGAAGAATAAAGTGTGGACCCTAGTTCCAAGACCATGTGATAGAAAGATTCTTGGTACCAATTGGGTTTACCACAACAAGCTAGATAAAGGTGACAAGGTGGTAAGAAACAAAGCAAGGTTAGTGGCGCAAGACTATAATCAGTAGGAAAGTATAGATTTTGATGAAACATATGTACCTGGAGCTAGATTTGAGTCAATTCATATGTTTCTTGCTTTTGCTGGTTACAAGAACTTTCTTCTTTCTTAAATGGATGTTAAAAGTGTATTTTAGAATGGTACAATTGAGGAGGAAGTGTATGTTGCACAACCCCCGGGCTTTGAACATAATAGTGTACCTAACCATGTTTATCTATTGCAAAAAGCTCTTTATGGACTCAAACAAGCGCCTAGAGCTTGGTATGAGAAATTAAACTTTTTGTTAGATCATGGGTATATCATGGGCCAAGTTGATTCTACCTTGTTTCTTAAACACGCGTCTAACAATTTTCTTATCATTCAAATTTATGTTGATGATATCATTCTTGGCGGAACTAATCTTGACCTTTATAAGGAGTTTAGTGATCTTATGTATAGTGAGTTCAAGATGAGTATGAAGGGTGAGTTTATAGTATTCCTCGGCTTCCAAATCAAGAAAACTAAAGATGGGAATTTCGTCAACCAAGGAAAGTACACAACTGAGCTACTAAAGATCTTTGGGATGGAGAAACCAAGTCGATGGACACTCCCATATGCCAATCACTGCCAAACTTAATAAAGATGAAGAAGGTGAGAAAGTGGATGAGAAGATCTATAGAGGTATGATTTGAAGTTTACTTTATTAACTGCCTCTAGACCTGACATAATGTTTAGTGATGGCTTGTGTTCTCGCTTCCAATCAAATCCCAAGAAATCACATCTTATAGTTGTTAAGAGGATTTTAAGGTACTTAGCCAAAACTTCAAATTTTGGACTATGGTATCCCAAGTCAAGGGACTTTACTCTTACGGCTTATAGTGATGCAAAGTACGCAGGATGCTTCATTGATAGAAAGTGCACACGTGGCACTTGCTTCCTCCTAGGACCATGCTTGGTGTCTTGGTTCTCCAAGAAATAGAGCACAATGTCTCTATCAACTATCGAGGTTGAATACATTATAGCCAGGGCCCAGGTCCTATGGATGAAGTAAGTGTTCCAAGACTTTAACATTTATTTTGATGCTTCTCCTATCTATTGTGATAATACTAGTACAATCAATTTATCTTACAATCCTATATTGAATAGTAGATCCAAGCATATAGAGGTTCGTCATCATTTTCTTCATGATCACATTGCTAAAAAAGATATCTATATCACACATGTGGACACAGAAAATCAGTTGGCAGACATTTTTACTAAACCTTTAGCTAGAGAGCAATTTAATTTTGTTAGATCTAAACTTCTCATAACTTTTTTGGATGAACTTTATATGTCTTCTAGCTAGTTTCTATCTATCCTATATGCTTTTCTCATGTCTTGATCACCCTTGCTCACAGAACTGCTAAAATTTCATGTTCTTATGCCTAGTTTTTCACTTGTTTTGGGTATTCTTCACAAACACTTGTTTTATTGCTAAATAGTACCCAATACTAAGTGATATGTGCCCAAGTATGTTTAAAATACACAATATAATAAAAAAATAAATTTAATTGGCACTCAAATGGCTAGAAATTAAGATTCCTAAATTTGGGATAGACTTTCTATCATTCGAGTTACAAAATCGACCGATGGGTGGCTGATGATTTTTGTAAAAAGCCATTTTACTGAGTTTCCCAATCTCATAACTTGACCGATGATTGGGCTGGTGCAAACTTAAGTGTGGTTCTGTCGACTTTTCTCCCTCTCAACTAGAGAAAAATTGGTCGATTCACTCTCTAGCTCCCTCAAGCTCTCAACCCTAGGCCCGACCTTCCCCTTCCTAGCCCTACCCAACCCTTTCGCGACCTTCCTAGACCTTTTGCACATCAACCCTAGGTGTTTGGACCATTCTTGGTGGTGTTTCCTATGTTTTTTTACCTCTCTATCCTTCTTATCTCGCCTCCATAGCTTCTAATAAGATAAAGACAGTTGTCCCCTCCAGAGCACCATCCTCTTCCTCCAACTCTTGCCTTATCCCATTTGATGATACCTTCTTTGTCTCAAATGATGCTCTAAATAGTTACAAGGAGATCCTTCCTAGGAACCCCTTCCCTTTTCATGCCTTGTTTGAGCCACGCTTGAATATACAAAAGGTCATTGATCAGGTTGTTGAGTTGTTATACGACCAACACCTTTCTGCCTTGAGTGTTAAATGCACATGCTATAATAATTCCATCACAATCACTAAGCCGTTCACAAATTCTATGCAAATTTTTAATGGAATTATGATACTCTTGTACCCATGCCAAATACTCAAGTCATTCTTACTTCCATGATTGTCGATAAGAAATTCCAAGTCTCAGAGGATACCTTGACCATCTTATTCTCTGGTACTGAGGTAAGTGACACATGAAGGAAGGATTACTATGAGTATTTTGACCTCCTAGACCCTGAGGCCTTCTACAAGCAAAATGATATCACTCTTCCTGAAATCCATAAATTCTTCAAGAAGCCTCAGTTTCCCTATAGGAAGAAGTCCACCATTCCCTCATCTGCCTTAGACCTAAAAAACCACATTCTCTCCCTAGTAGTTAACTACAACATTCATCCAAAGAAAAATCAAACTGAAATTGTAGAGAATACTATGGTGATTATGTTTTGATCCTGAAGAACATCAGAGTCAAGTGGTCTCAATATATTCTTCATCACATGACCTGCTAGAAAAGGAGTTTGTATCAATGAGACCACAATTCAGAAGAGCATGCATACCCCTTCTTCTAGCACACCTAGAGCACCTACCTCCACCCAAGCACCTCCACCTCTTCAGCCATCCTGACCTACCTGCGCCTCTTTTCATGTATCAAATGAAACCCTCATGGGTTACATGATGCATCAGTAGGTGTATAACCTTTAGGTTCATGAGAATATGCATCAGGATCTCTGTTCTATTATGTCTACCATAAACATATCATGTTCCCATCCTTACCATGCCTACCAGTCCTGCCTAGGAGGTGATTATGCATCCTATGTATATAATCACTTTTACACAGTCTCTTCACCTACTTCTTTTGCTGCTATACCTCTGTTGATCTACCCCTGGAGTGCTACCTCTCCCTACTGGTTCTATAACTACCTTGCTTGTAGGAGTTGGCACCTCTGCTCCTACTTTTCCTCAAGCTCAAGAGTTACATGACCTTGGTATGTCTTGGGCTGAGCAGAATACCATGTGACCTGGTCATGGTTTCGGTCCTCCTCTCGATGAGGAGATGCTAGACCAGGATGATGAGGAAGGCCATTGTTGATGAGGAGGCATCTGAGGGTGATGGCGAGGATGGTTTAGATGGTTTAGATAATGGCTTTGCTGGTGCATCTAGTGATAGTTGCTATCTCTATTGCGCCTTCAGATGGAGATGATGACTATGAGCCTGAAGCTTCTGATGATGATGCCGATGAGGATGAGGATGATGTTGTGGACATAGATAGCCTAGAACTTTAGATGTTTTAGTTTTTAGTCTGTAGATGTTGATTGTATATATCTTTCTAGACTATTTTGTACTAAAAACATCTGGGCACATTATCTAAGATGTACTATTTCTATCATCACATTGTTTTCATCATTTTGGCTTGTAGTTATTTTGACGACATGCTTTTAATGTTGTAATCTTAATCATGTGTACACTTACTCTTTGGTTGAATATATCTCATGAGTTGGTGGTATGTTACCCATATTTTAATTATGACATAGATGGCTTGTATCTCTCTCACCTCTGTCTGTTGTGTGTTTTGAGGTTGCATTTTTTATCTTGTGGATGTATGTTTTGGTTGTTCTTGGAGAAGACCTATTTTGTGCCCTTCTACAACTATTACTTTTTGATAATGCCAAAAGGGGGAGAGAAGTTCAATGTTTTTAAGCTCAACCATATTGCTTTTATTGCCTATGTGATCCTTTTCTTATTCAATATATGCTTTATCATGTGACTTGCTAAATGACCATATAATATACATGTTATATAGCTTTGTGTAGAAAGACTAACTATGTAGGTAAGAGTGAGCATAGATTGAGGGGGAGCAATTTACATTGTTAAAATCATGAATCCCCTTGCAATTCACAAGGCTAAGGTATAACTTTAAATATCCTTTTCAATATGATTAAGGAATGGTTTGTCATTATAAAAAGGGGAAGAATGTTGACTTGAGAGTTATACATTGTCCATATTTTAATAATGACTTAACCATTCCATTCATATGTATCTAATATGTTTGTTTTAAGATTGATTTCAAACTTTAGGTACATGAAAAGGATCAAATTACACAAGCCCTAGCTTGTCCAAGTTCAAGTCAAAAGTAATGCACGTGTGCAATTTGGGAAATCACTCCAAACCACCTTAGAATATTTTTTGTAATCACTTGTGTTGATGATATAACTTGTAACTAAGATGAGAAAAAATTAGGGACAATAAATTCCAACATTTTGTCACTCATAAACCATTTTGAAAATTTTGTCACAACAACTCTGTCGGTCGAATTTGGAACTCGACCGACCAGTAATGGATTTTTTAAAATGGATTAATCAATCGAGTTCTACACTCACAGAACTCAACCGACTGACTCACTGGACAAAACTGATTTTGACTCATCAATCAAGTTTCTCAGAACAAACTCGATCAATAGTTTGAAAATTAGCTTTGTTGGTTAGTGAATCAGTCAAGTTATCTTTACTGAAATGACCAAATGTACTATAAAAAAATGGAGAAAAAGTGATTCCAACCGTTGGAGAGTAGTTAGACATGAAAATAGATCTGTTCCAAGTTGTAAAATGCCTATTTTTTGTTCTTAAGTGATCCTACACTCAAAGGAACACCCCCAATCTATAAATAGGACCCCTTGGAGTTCGTTCCAAGTTTGCTTATTCATGCTATCCTTGGTCCTTGCTATTTTGAGTGTGTTGCAGCCCTTTGAGCCCCTTTCTCTCTCTCATTTACAAAGAATTTTGTGATCGTGAGTGAGTTAGGAATATTGTAAGAGAGATACCTCCATGTTATCTTGTAAATCTCTCATTCCTTCCATCTTCCCAATCCCCTTTCTCAAAGAGCAAAGGTTGAAGTGATATTCTCTAAGTGAAGGAGGAGTTGCTATTCTACTTCAATGTTGAAGAAGGTGTGAAGATCTTCTCTAGGTGAAGGAGAAGGACAAGGCTAAGATTCAAGAAGAGTGGGTATTTCCTTCAAGGCCAAAGACTTGATGCAAGTGTGGGTAAGTCCTTGGTGAAGGTTGAAGACATCTTGATCAAGTGGGTAAGTCCTTGTGTAGGTGAAAGACTCTTGTCTTGAGTAGGTAAGTCATTAGATGTATGGTGGTCTCCTTGTATCTCTTATGATGGAATATAAGTATATATGGGCTGCAAAGTCCTAGAGGTTGACCTCTCTAGGTAGTGGATTGACGGTCCCCTGGTTTGGAGATTGGAACCACTCTAACCACCTTGTCCAAGTGTATGTTTCAATCTCTCTCATCCTTCCTATGGTTTCTTAGAAAGGACTTCAAATTGTTCTTAAGCATTTGATTTCAATTGATATAAATTAAAGGTCTAACTATTCTTGTGAGAATTTTGAAGCTCTATTCACACCCCATCTAGAGCCCTAGATCCAACACTAGGAAGTCTGTGTGGACTACCATAGAGGGGGGAGGTCGTTCTCTATCACTAGGAGGACAATGTCAACCAGCAGTTCGTGACAAGAAGAGCTATTGAAGAAGACAAGGTTCATGGTTGCAATCTGTGGTGCATACCAGGAGGTGCAATAGTTAGACGAGTCCCAGTGCAACTAGGATTCAAAAGTTTCGCATCCACGACAATGAGAATTGTCAGTGTACTTGCACCAGGACCATGTATATCCTCAAAAGCATCCTTCCTGCATTATAGTTATTGATGTGATCTGCTGTTTACGGGGAATATGGCAGATAAAATCTTTTGTTTTCATCGTCTGCTCTGTAGCCATATTTCCCTACATGTGTTGGAACCGTGGAAGGTTCTGTCACCTGATTCTCTAGATGGCTTTCTAAGTATTGTGGGGTTTCAATTGAGGTGGTCTCAATTTTGTCAGCATGGGTGGAAACCAGAGTTGTGATATACACATTCCCTGATTTGGTCCTCACCACATTCAGCTGCTCCGGATGCTTGGGGGTAGTTTTCTGGCTGGCCAGCAATCCTACCCGCTAGAGGTTGTTGACTAGCAACCAATAGAGCGATATGAGATTGCAACACCTTTTGGTTTGATGTGGCGTTAGTGAGTTGAGTTTGGTATGACGCCATCATCTATTGGAGTGTTCTCATCGGATCCTGTATTGGTGCAGCTTTAACTTGTAGTGGTGGGGCTTGATTTGGGTTCTGGAATTATTATTGTTGATGGTAGTTTCAACTGGGGAAATTGAACCTAAAGCTTCCATGGTTGTGCGGGCCATTATAATTCATTGGCGCTCCCGCCTGAACATTTTGCATCAAAGACCGATTTGGTCCCTCGGCTCCCGCGGGATTCCCATATTGGAAACTTTGATGAGTGTGAGCTTGGTTTGTATTATAGTAATCTTTTCTGGAATGTTGTGGATTGATTTCACATCTTCAGCTTGAGTAACTATGTATTGTTTTCCTATCTGATGTTCATGGAATGTTGTGTATAGCTGCTGGCAGTGAACGGTGTTGTGGTCAACCGCATGACTGAATCCACATGAAGGCATGATGATTTACACTTGGGGAGTTTGTCTCTTTCTCTATGACAATCGCTATCCAACTGAAAACATAATGGCACAAAACTATGTGGAATTAATCATTAACAACGAATTACGGAAAATCACTAAAAATTAAAATCCTTTTGCCAAGAGATCCATCACCAGGAAACTCTTTTCAAAAAGAACCAAACTGATGTGATGCCCTACGCCACAACAAAATGAGATCACTCAAAACAAACCACAGAAAAGAGATCAACAACTTATTAACATATAATACTAAAAATTAAAACCTTTTCGCATAAAATCACCATGTAGGAAGAACCTTTACACATGAATACTTTCATGCCTCAAAGCATCCACAAAACATGTTGTTAATCTGTAACGAAGGTATTGTTCCAGAATGTATATATATATATATATATGATCCCATCATAGTTGATATACAACAAGCACATAAGGAGTACACATTCACAAAACATCTACAAAACATCCCCAAGGACCTGAGTGTACAGGGACGACTCTAGGACTCTACCAACAAAAACAACCAACAACACTTCCAACCTTATCAACTACTACTCCTATGGTCATTGCTCAATCTCTTCTGCATGATCTCTACCTCTTCATGTGCATCCACCTAAAAAGGTTTTTAACCAACGGGGTGAGACACACAGTCCCAACGAGAGATATAACTCTTCACCAACTCTATTATTATTATCATAGATAAGATAAACTGAGCAGCAATATAAATAACAGGAAGGACAATTACTGTTGAATTAGAAATCATCTTAATAATTATAAAGGAATATGAAGAACATGTCTATTTTTTACCAACAACATTGTGTAAAG
Source organism: Alisma plantago-aquatica (assembly GCA_963693085.1). Classification (NCBI taxonomy): domain Eukaryota; kingdom Viridiplantae; phylum Streptophyta; class Magnoliopsida; order Alismatales; family Alismataceae; genus Alisma; species Alisma plantago-aquatica. The sequence goes on along the minus strand of OY856410.1, from coordinate 681,209,818 downwards.
ATCAAGCAAGGCCTCAACCAATGTTTTTGCATTTAATCCTATACAACAATACTACACGGATGATTACATATTTATTATGCCCTGAGGATTTGAATCGTACCATCCAAATCCAACTGACCACTATATGTATGTATTCAAAGTCAGTGCCACAAAAGGGTTAATAGAAGAGTCAGAATCCATGACCTCACCACACCTCTTGGTCGGCACAAGAGAATACATCACAGAGACATATCAGTCAACTGTGACATTGGCATATAGCCAAGATCAGGGATTGGCTCACGCATGGCCATCCACACATATAAACATAACTAGCCCACCTTAGTACATGTACAGAGCTAGAAGAACATGCTCATGCATGGCCATTCTAACAAAAGGAGTGGCTCACACATGGCCATCCATACCACACCGAGATCGGCTCACGCATTTCCATCTCACACATCATGTATTTAAGGATACAAGAAATTACTCGACTTGTACCCCACATATTCAAAAATATGCGCTATGAGTTAAACCCATTTCACCATCCAGCAATAAAGATGACACTAGAATGGATCTATGGCACAGGGAAACTACACTATTAGATTTCACTTGATTAACTAGATCAATTTAAATATCTTTAAGCATCAATCAAGTTACAACACATAATCCCTAAATAAGATCTACATATATAGGGTATGTTCCACCACCGAAACTTATTGAATCACATCATCACTTTATGCATGTTATCACTTATGTGTCCATCTCAAGGACCAATGTCCATTACAAGGACCACATGTCCCTCACAAGGACCACATGTCCATCATAAGGACCAATGTCCATTACAAGGTCCAATGTCCATCACAACATAACTACCATAGCTCATACATGGCTATGCATATAAATTAGTACACCTGCATGGTTAGAAGCTAATAACAAGAAGGCAAAGCATAATTATCTCATAAAACTCATTCCATACATTCACATCATACACTTTACATTATGAGAATTTAGGTTTCATTTTACCCGATTAGGGTTTACAAGGTTGGATCATCAACCACCCTTCAGATCATCACTTCCCTCATCATTATGAGATGTGTTATAAGACATAAAAGCATGTTTCCCATTATTATTATAAAACATGTTATGTGGTTTAGGAACATAACCTTCACACCATAAATACAACTTCTCCATAGGAAATCACATCATCACCATGAAACAACAACATCAACATGGTAGGTCTCAACCATCACCATGAAACTCTATCACCAACAAGATGCATCACTACACCGCATAGGGGTATCGATTAAGGGTATTGGCCACCACACTAAAGTAGTGTATTGGCCACCACGCTAAGATATGGTATCGGTCACCACACTTAAATATGTCATTGGTCACCACACTTAGATAGGATATCAGTTAAGAGGTACATGAAGAAGGTGTATCAGTTATACCATTTCAACTAGTTGTTGGTCTCACTACTTCAACTAAGGCATCGACCTCACCATCCCTTAGGGTATCGACCTACCCATCAACTAGGGTATCAACCTCTCTATCCCTTAGGGTATTAGCCTACCCATCAACTAGGGTATTGGACACAAGAGTTGGTTGTATCGGTTGAGACACTAGGTAGGTGCTTCTCTCCTCTAAATAAGGTGTGACGGGCTACAGAGTATCAGTTTGCAAGATGTGTCAGTTTGCACATGCATATTGGATTAGGGTTACCCATGTCAGCTTCCACACTTAACTATAAACATGGAGACTCAACACCCTTCACACGTGCCATGTGCCACAACTGGGTAAGGTCCCATAAACTTGGGAGCCAACTTACCCTTCTTCCAAAACCTTAAAACACCTTTCCAATGAGAGACCTTTAGATATACTTTGTCTCCCACTTGGATTTCCAAAGGCTTACGATGATTGTTTGCATATGACTTCTATCTATCCTGTGTTGTTTTGAACTATTGCTCTATCACTTTGATCTTCTCTGTCAACTATTGCACAAGCTCAAGACCTAGAAGCTGATATTCCACTGTCTCATACTAACACAATGGTTACCTATAATGTCTCCCATACAATGCCTCATATGGTGCCATGCCAATACTTCTCTGATAGCTGTTATTGTAGGCAAACTCTATCAAATTGAGGTGTATATCCCAAATTCCTGAGAACTAAAGAACACAAGACCTCAACAGATCCTCCAAGATCTGAATGGGCCTTTCAGACTGACCATTTTCCTGTAGGTGGAACTCAGTGTTGAACTTCAACTACGTACCCAAGGTTGTGTGTAGTTGCTCCCAAAAGTGACTTGTAAACTGAGGACCTCTATCAAAAATGATTATGGATGGGATATCGTGCAAATATACTATCTCATCAACATAGACTTGAGCAAGCTTCTCTATTGTGAACGTTGTCTTCATGGGAAGAAAATGCGCTAACTTGGTCAATCAGTCAATGATCACCCAAATGGAATCATAACCTTTGGATGTCCTGGGCAGACCAACTACAAAGTCCATAGTAACATGATCCCATTTCCACTGAGGTATATGCAATGGTTGCAACGTCCCTACATGATTTTGATGCTCAACTTTGACTTGTTGACACATAACACATCTTGCAATGAACTCATCTACATCTTTCTTCAATCCTGGATACTAATATATATCCTTCAGATTGTGGTACATCTTAGTACTACCTGGGTGCATAGCATACATAGATGTATGAGCCTCTCCCAGTACAATCTTCCTTAGATTGTCGACATCAGGAACGATTATTCTGTGATGATAACATATTATCCCATCTTCTATCTCGTGAAAAGCATCACGCTTCTCACTGCTGATCTCTAATATAATTTTTCATGTCATAGTATTTGTCTGTTGGGCTTCTTTGATCTGCTATCTCAGCGTAGGCTTCACTTGTAGTTGTGCCAACAAATCGGCTAACAAAGAGATTTCCAACTTGACATTCATCTAACACAAGGAGACCAACATGTCTCATTTGTGATACATCAAAGAACTCAACTAACCTCTATCCATAGATGAAGCTTTCCTTCTCAAGGCATCTGCCATGATATTCACCTTTCCCAGATGATACTCAATTGTCCATTCACAATCTTTTAATCAACTCCATCCAACGGCGCTGCCTCATATTCAACTCATGCTATGAAAATATATACTTTAGGTTTTTGTGATTGGTGAAGATCTGACACTTCTCCCCATACAGGTAGTGCCTCCAAATATTGAAAGCATGTACTACTACATCTAGCTCTAAGTCATGGGTTGGACAATTATCCTCATGTTTCTTAAGCTGTCAGGAAGCAAAAGAAACCACTTACTTGTCCTGCATCAACACACACCCCAAACCATGCCTGGATGCATCACAAAAGATGATGTATCCTCTTCCTTGATCGGGCAAAACCAAAATTGGTGCACTTTTCAGCTTCTCCTTCAATGTCTGAAAGGCTCGTTGACATATGTTGTCCCAAATGAATGACACATCCTTCCTTGTCAACTTAGTTAGGGGTAGTGCGATGGCACTGAAGTTCTTGATGAACCTTCAGTAGTATCCTTCCAAACCTAGGAAATTGTGCACTTTTATCGACGTCTTCGGCTGCTCCCATTGTATCATAAACTCTACCTTATTAGGATCCACACATACTCCTTCTGCAGATATAATGTGCCCCAAGAAAGCTACCTCCTTCAACCAGAATTCACACTTGCTAAGCTTATCATAAACTTGGTGATGTCCCAACACTGTCAACACTTGACACATATGTTGTTCATGTTGCTGACTATCCCGTCTGTATATCAAAATGTCATCTATGAATATGACCACAAACTGATCAAGGAACGATCAGAACACCATGTTCATCAAATCCATGAACATTGTTGGTTCATTGGTCAGCACAAATAGCACAACCACGAACTCATAGTGACCATACCTCGTCCTAAAAGATGACTTTGGTATGTCATCCTCCTTGATCCTCAACTGATGATATCCTGACCGTAGATCTATCTTTGATAACACTGTCGCACCATGCAACTGATCAAACAAGTCATCTATCCTTGACAAAGGATACTTATTCTTGATCATGACCTTATTCAACTACATGTAATATATACAAAACCGCATAGACCCATCCTTTTTCTTCACAGAAAACATTGGAGCACCCCACGACAACGTACTTGGCCTGATGAAACCTTTGTCAATCAATTCTTGCAACTATCTCTTTAACTCTACTATCTCTGTGGGTGCCATCCTATACGGTGTATGAACTATGGGTTGTGTACCAGGAACTAGATTGATCTCAAAATCAATCTCACGAGGTGGGGGAACACCCAAAAACTCTTTAGGGAACACATCCTCAAACTCCCTAACCATCGACACTTCCTAGATACTAAGACTCCTCACCTCTGTATCCACTACATGTGCCAAAAATGCCTCACAACCTCATCTCAGAAGCTTCCTTACTACCCTAGATGAAACAAGACATGTCGGGAGAATCTTCCTATCTCCTTGGAAGATCCATGTCTCACTACCATCCACAAACGTCACCTGCTTGGAACTACAATCTAAGACCACTCTATACTTCTCCAGGGTATCCATTCCAAGGATTACATCAAATCTATGCATGTCAAGTGGTATGAGATCCACTTGAATGTTGTGTCTTGAGAAAGAGAGAACACAGGAAGGACACACATCCTGCAACACTGCAGAATTGACCAATAGGGTTTCTGGCAACAATCTACTCTTCCTACGACTAACAGGAAAAGAACAACTACTAAGCACTTACCGTGCGATAAAAGAGTGTGTAGCACTCGAGTCAACCAAAATAGATATAAAGCAAGAAGAAGACAAATTAGAATGAAATAACTCTATCTGACTTGTCACCGCTTGCAGGTTGACCACTGCCTCTGGATGACTCATGGCATAGAATCTAAGCATCACATGTTGTCACACCCATCCTCTACTTCCCTGAGAATACGATCTAGCTTGGGATGCTTGACCACATGCTTGTCCTCCTGCACCATTGTTGCTCTGATGTCTCTGTGAGCCCTGCTGGCTCTGCCTCAATTTCTGGGTCACTTCATCATCCTTCATCAGACAGAACTGCCTAGTATGGAAAATTTGCCCACACTTGTAACACATTTTGTTCTCATACCAAGGCCTAGATTGTCCTATCACTTATGCTGATGCAATAGTCTAGGCTCTTGAAGGCAAAAAACTATGGCCTCTGTCCTTGCTAGGTGACCACTGAGTCAAAACACCAAACCTCTGCGACGCTGGTGGTACAGAAGATCTCATCTTCTTGAAGCCACCTGATGACTGCCCTTGAAACTAGGCATACTACTTCTTGGTACTTGTATCTCTCTTCTCCTTCACATACCATTCTATCCTTCAAACAAACTCTACAAACATAGAAAACCATTCATGAGTCTCCAATGCAGCTATAAGGGTAGATAGCTCATCAGTCAACCCCTTTTTAAAATGATGAATCTTCTCATCTTCCATCGTATCCATGTGAGGATAGAACCTCAAAAACTCCATAAACCTTGCCTCATACTTGTTGATCGTCATGGATCCTTGTCAAATCATCTCAAATTGGCTGATCTTCTCATCCAGATACGTCTATGGGAAGTACTGATTAACAAACTCTCATAAGAACTCCTCCCATCCAACCACCATATCAGGTCTCTTCTCCTCCTCTATGACCCACCAATGGCCAGCACTCCCTCTTAGGAGGTACACCGCATGCTTCAGTTTATCCTCTTCGGGGATACTCAGAATCTTAAAGGCCTTCTCAAGATCAATCAGCCATAGATATGCATCTGCTGGGTCAGCTTTTCCAAAATACTCAACTACCCCAAAACAGCAAAGCCTCTCGAAAGTCTTCCCAGTACCTGAAGATTTAGCATGGGGAACAAGTGCTCTAGGATGAGGTGCAGACATCCTATCTGCCATATGAGTCATGGTTCCCATAAACTTCCCAGAATGCAATTGAAACACATGGTTCTCTATCATGGCTGGGTCAAACTAGGGAACTTCAGGCACTCAATCTTCATGTGCCTAGTTCTTTGCACCACCACCTGGTATAGTGACACAACTCTTGACAGAAAGTTCTTCATGTTATCTATACATCTTTCAAGTTTTCTTCTTCTTATGCATAAGTAGAAGTGACTATAAGACAGACTAGAGGACACTAGAATAGACACAAACCCTAGCTCTAGTCCATGTAGACTCAGTGAACCTAAAGCTCTGATACTAACCTTTGTCGTGATTCCCCACGCCACAGAGAAATGAGATTACTAAAAAAAACTACGAAAAAGAAATCAACAACTTATTAACATATAACACTAAAAATTAAAACCTTTTCGCATAAAACCACCATGTAGAAAGAACCTTTACACATGAATACTTTCATGCCTCAAAGCATCCACAAAACATGTTGTTAACATGTAATGAAGGTATTGTTCCAGAATGAATATACATGATCCCATCATAGCTGGTATACAATAAGAACATAAGAAGTACACATTGACAAAACATCTATAAAACATCCCCAAGGACCCGAGCATACAGGAACAACTCTAGGATTCTACCAACAAAAACAACTAGCAGCACTTCCAACCTTATCTGCTACTACTCCTCTGGTTGCTGCTCAACCTCTTCTACATAATCTCTACCTCCTCGTGCTAGTCCACCTATAAAGGTTGTTAACCAACGAGGTGAGACACACAGTCCCAATGAAAGATATAACTCTTTGCCAACTCTATTATTATCAAAAATAAGATAAACTGAGCAGTAGTATAAATAACAGGAAGGACAATTACTGTTGAATTAGGAAACATCTTAAGAATTATAAAGGAATATGAAGAACATGTATATTTCTACCAACAACATTGTGTAAAGATCAAGCAAGGACTTAACCAATGTATTCTCATTTAATCCTATACAACAATACTACACGACTAATTACATATTTATTATGCCATGAGGATTTGAATTGTACCATCCAAATCCAACCGACCACTACATGTATATAGTCGAAGTCAGTTCCACACTAGGTCTAATGCAAGAGCTGAAATGCAAGACCTCACCACACCTCTTAGTTAGCACAAGAGAATACACCACAGAGACATATCAGACAACAACGACATTGTCATATAGCCAAGATCAGGGATTGGCTCATGCATGGCCATCCACACATATAAACATAAGTAGCCTGCCTTGGTGTAGGTACAACCCTAGAAGAACAGGATCACACATGGACGTTCTAACAAAAGGAGTGGCTCACACATGGCCATCCATACCACACTGAGATCGACTCACACATGGCCATCCATACCACACCGAAATCGGCTCATGCATGGCCATCTCACACATCGTGTATTTAAGGATACAAGGAATTACTCTACTTGTACCCCTCATATTCAAAAATATGCACTCCGAGTTAAACTCATTTCACCATCCAACAATAAAGTTGACACTGGAATGGATCTATGGCATAAGGCAACTACACTGTTAGATTTCACTTGATTAATTAGATCAAGTTAAATATATTTAAGCATCAATCACGTTACAATGCATAATCTCTAAACAAGATCTATATAAATAGGGTATGTCCCCTCACCAAAACATATTGAATCACATCATCACTTTATGCCTATTATCACTTATTTGTCCATCTTAAGGACCAATGTCCATTATAAGGACCACATGTCCCTTACAAGGACCACATGTCCATCAAAAGGACCAATGTCCATCACAAGGACCAATGTCCATCACAACATAACTACCATAGCTCATACATGGCTATGCACATCAATCAATATCACCTGTGTGGTTAGAAGCTGATAATAAGAAGGCAAAGCATCATCATCTCATAAAACTCCTGCCATACATTCACATCATACACTTTACATTATGACAATTAGGGTTTCATTTTACCTGATTAGGGTTTACAAGGTTGGATCATCAACCACCCTTTAGATCATCACTTCCCTCATCATTATGAGATGTGTCATAAGGCATAAAAACATGTTTCTTATTATTATTATAAAACATGTTATGTGGTTTAGGAACATAGCCTTCACACCATATATACAACTTCTCCATAGGATATTACATCATCACCATGAAACACCAACATCAACATGGTAGGTCTCAACCATCACCATGAAACTCTAGCATCAAAAAGATGCATCACTACACCACATAGGGGTATCAGTTAGGGTTAGAGTATTGGCCGCCACAATAAGGTAATGTATCGACCACCACACTAAAATATGGTATCGGTCACCACACTTAGATATGGCATCAATCACCACACTTAGATAGGATATCAGTTAAGAGATACACGAAGAAGGTGTATCGGTTATAGCATGTTTACTAGGTGTTGGCCTCACCACTTCAACCAAGGTATCATCCTCACCATCCCTTAGGGTATCAGCCTACCCATCTACTAGGGTATCGACCTCACCATCCCTTAGGGTATTAGCCTACCCATAAACTAGGGTATCAGCCATAAGAGTTGGTTGTATCAGTTGATCCACAAGGTAGGTGCTTCTCTCCTCTAAACAAGGTGTGATGGGCTAAGGTGTATTGGTTTGCAAGATGTGTCAGTTTGCACATGCATATCGGATTAGGGTTACCCATGTCGACTTCCACACTTAACTAGAAACATGGAGACTCAACACTCTTTACACCCAAGGCATCACGAGATCATGGCAATCCACATCACAAGAAGCATGTCGGTCTAGATAAGGCTTGTCAGGATGCAACCATATCAGTCAGCTTACCATATCGATTTGCAAGGAGCAACCCATAAAAGTTTCATCATCTTCTACCTTAAGATGAAAATACTACTAAGGCAAAGAAAGAAACGTTTCATGGAAGCAACTTAACATGGTTCTAATCTCAAAATAGAATGAAAAGCTACCAATAAAAGCTACTGGTATGCAAGCAAAACAAACTAAGAGCAACTAGCAAGATAACAAGTAGAAAGGTGATAATAACAAAGTAAGGTTAGAGTTATATAACCAACCTCAAGAACAACCACCAAGCTTTGAGCTCTAAGGTCAAGCTCCAAGCTCAAGCTATAAGAAGATCCTCCTAGCTCAACCTCCACCACACCTCCAAGAAGGACGATAGGACCATGGTCAAGAAAGCAAAGGAGAAAAAGAAGGTGCTAAGGTCCATGGTCGAGAATAAGAAAGAAGAAGATAAGGAAAGATAGAAAACCATAGCTTACCAAGGAATAAGATGAAGAAGAGCACCAAAAGCTTCTAGCTCACCCACCAAGCTCTAAGGGAGAGGACTCTTCAATTTCAAGGCCAGCCACCAAGGAAAGCAAGCAAGGATTGCTAAAAGGGTTCACTTACATGAGAAGGAAGAGGTATATATACATGGCCAAAGAGAGAGATCAAGGGGAAGGTGTCACCACTTTGTACATGCATTGTTCCATCACCTTGCAAGGATATGAGATAACATTTGCTTTTCCAAAACATATGCAAAGCAACATTATGCTATGAGGCGTACAAGCCAAAATCTCATATCGATTATAAAACTCTTTATGCACTATCTCCTAAAGGACCTGAGAGTACATGGACAACACATAGGACTATATATCTACAAGACATATAACAACACATTCAACCTGAGTTGTTACTACATCCCTTGTTGTTGTTGCCCGCTCTATGCTGTACAATCTCTACCTCCTCATGCACGTCCACCTAAAAAGTTGTGGAACCCACAGGGTGAGACAAAAAGTCCTAGTGAGAGATATAACTCTCCTCCAATAGTATTATTATCACAGTTAAACTTATGAATGAGAGCATAATAAACCTATATTGAATTAAAAATATATAACTAATGATTATATACAGAGTAGAGCAGTCTCAATGTCTCAATAGTTCTAGAATCAATAATTGAGCAATAGGTCATTTAATCACTTTTAAAAGGAATATGAAGAACATGTATAACTGTTATAACTAGACTGTATAAAATCAAAACAAGGTTTCAACCAATGTTTCCATATTTGATCCTTAAACATATACGTTACATGGCTGATTATATCTTTAATCAATCCATCTTATGCCCTTAAGAGATGGGAATATACCTTCCATCTCCAACTGACTATTGTGAAGTAAAGCATCAGTGCCATATAGGCCTATGGAAGAGTTGGAATCTGTGACCTCTCCTTTCTTGGTCAGTATGAGATTATTGGCAGTGACATTATGAGTCAATATGCATTGTAGTTAGCCTACTGTATAGATTTTCTTCACTATTAGAGATACAGTGTGTAGCATGTTCTCTTGTCAGGGTATGACCCACAATCAATCCTAATTATATGAGGGTGTGGTTCGTAACCAATCTTAATTGTTTAGTCACGTAACAACTGCACTCTTGTTAGGGTATGACCCAAAGTCAATCGAAATATTTAGGTTATGGCCTGTAGGCAATCATGTTAGTTAAGTATACAAGGAGGTATTTCAACTTGCACCCTGCATATTCAACAATATGCATTCTGAGTGAAACTCATTTCACCATTTAGTAAATCATGAAACTGAATGAATCTATGGCCATGACAACTACATTTTTAGTTCACTTGATAGATTAAGTGCATTACAACATCTTTTAGCATCAATCAAGTTACAAACATGAATTATAGATAAATGCTACATAAAAAGGTGTAACATATCTTTCAAGAAATCTTGTATCAATTGGAACATATCTTATTACACTTATCTTGGGATCTCAATCCCCTGAACACATTATTGGGCATCTCATCCCTTAAACATTATCATTATCATTATCATATGTTTGGGTATCAAACCCTTAGTTCATTATTGAACAATGTCACCCCTCATTAGGCAGCAATCATCTTTAGGTCATCACACCCATATGCAAGTCATACTTGTTGCACAAGTATATCACATGGAACACAAAGCCTTATATAATATGTATAATGCTAAATCATCATATCTCATACATGGCCATGTTCATCTTTTCATAACACATGCATGGTTAGGATTTCATAGAAAATGCAATATCAAATGAATATCATATCCATGCCATAAAGAGGATCATTCAAATTGCAACCCTCTTACAATTAGGGTTAGGATTTTCCCTTATAATTGATTTAGGGGTTTCAAGTTCATACTTATCAACCAACCCTAATTCTTATCATAAGAGATATATTATTGCCTTAAGTGTTCAAGCATACTTCATCAAATATCATCAATTGATTATCAACATGAAGTATTACCTTTCTCATGTGAGTAGTACACGTTTCTCTTTCATCCTAATTGACTTCAACATTCTCATTACATTGATTTAACCTGCTTTAAGGTTATCATCCTACACTTATTAAAGTGTATCCATCTAATTATATTCAAGATGTAGCCATTGATTATACTCAAAGTGTATCGGCCTACACTCATCAAGGTGTATCGGCCTATATTCAACAAGGTGTGTTAGCCTCCACTTTAATCCTTGTGTTGTCCTAGATACATCCACTTGTGTTGGCCTAGACACATCTACTTATTTCGGCCAAGACACATCTACTTATGCCCACCAAGACATGTCAAAAGCTACCAGTTTAGAGATGAATAGAGTAGTATCGTTTGTATGGTGTTTGAAGTATATCGGCCATAGAGTATTCTTGTGTGTGTCGGCCATACCATCATATTGTGTATTGGCCACCTCAACTAACTAGTGTAACGGCCACCCAAAATCAACTAGGGTATCAGCCACACCATCAACTAGGGTATCAGACTCACCATAAACTAGGGTATCGACCTCACCATTAACTAAGGTATCGACCTCACCATCAACTAAGGAATCAGCCCCTCTATCAACCAGGGTATCGACCTCTAGGGTTTGATCTGTATTGAGTGAACCCTTATCAACACCTTACTTTCTTTCAACTATTGACTTCACAATAACTTAATATATCGGATAAGACCTTAAGGTATGTATTTCCCAATACTTTACACAAGTATGTCGGGCTAAGGGTGTCACCCATCACACATGGGTTGGGCTAAAGGGATATTAGATTGTGAGTGTATCAGATTAGGGTTAATATTGAACATATCAGCCCCTACACTCAACTAAGGCATCATAGTTTAATATTCCCTCTTCACTGGTCATCTCTTGGTCATAACAAACTAGTGCCTTTGAGGCATATCATTTTTAGAGCATCTAACATATCGTCCTAACAACAACATATAATTTAGAGCATCACAAGTCATATCAGCCATCCATGTTATTGTGCAATTATGTATGTGTCGACTTGGATATCTCATAGATATTGGCCTGCCATATTCCTAGCATTTGGGTGAAAGGTTAAACAATTGAAAGGATAGTAGTCCTACTCATGTTTCAGCCCAGAAGGATAGGAGTTCATGTATATCAGTTTCCATACCTATACCCTTGTATCGGGTTAGGGTTTTTCACAAAGCAATATCAATTTCATTATCTTCAAGCTCAAACTTCCATCAATTATTACTCTAGTTCATGGGAAACAACCCCATATATCCATTAGAACTCATAGAACCATCATTTAATCAAGGAAATTTGAAATAGAAAAGAAAGCACCAAGTATTGCATGATACAAGGTGAATAATAATAAAATTGGGTTTAAGTTTTATAACCTACCTCAAGATCAACACAAGACCTTCAAGCTCCAAAGCTCCACATTTCCAAGGTTAAATATGACTTATCAAAAGTCCAAGACTCGATCAAAACACTTCTATATGAAAGAAGATATCATAGTAAGGAATTTGGCGAAGTAAGAAGAGAAAGAAAGAATCATGATCCAAGAAGCATAGTCTTTCCAAGGTTGAAGATGATCATGGCTTCACCTTAGGCAAGATGCTCGACCTTATATTTGTTCCTTGAGCTCCTAGGGTCGTACTCTAAGAAATATATGGTAAAGGAGTCAATAGTTTTACTAGGAGGTGAAAAGAGAGGTATATACAGTTGAGGTTTATGAAAGAGAGTGTGTATTAGGTGTCATCACCGTGTGCACTTGAGTGACACGTGTCCATGCATGGTAACTTCATGCATCCATAATTATACAGCCATTAAAAACTCTTGAGGATAATCCATAGATAAGATATTGGCCATTTGGATATCTTGCTTGACAAGACATCATCACCTGATTTCACTTTATATGCAAATCGATATTACTTTTGCAAGGAACATGCAAACCAATAGGCTTCACCTACTTGAGGTGCTTAGCCCGTCATTAACACCTTCAAAGGTTAAAAAAAAAACGATATGGGACCTCTTCTATGGCTTCCAAGCCAATAGGCACTCCCATATATACTTCATAACTTGATACAACCTCATCTAGGGTTCAAAATACTCAACACATCTTTGGTTCTTTCACCAGAAAGAGTGTTATCATTCAACCAAGATTCAAACAAGGTGCCCCCTTCTTTCTCTTTCCTCCAATTGATACTAAGAGAGAGACGAGACATTCTAGAGGTGATAATTCTCACATAAACCCCTCATTTGGGTAAATTGCAATTCTGGCCAAAGTTATCATATAAAGCACAAACACTTTGCAAATAAGTTCAAAATTGAGAAATAAACTCTCCTCAGGACTTAATTACTTTTCAAAAGATTAAGACAAGGTTATAAACAACTTACTTAGGAAAAACTTTTAGGGTTATCCCAAAATCTAGTTAGGGGTGTTACAAGTTATCAAACCCTGTTAAGGATTTCGTCCCCAAAATCTCAAGAGAAAAGAGAATGGTACTTCCTCCTCATCTCTTCCTCCAACTCCCATGTGGCTTCTTCAATGCCACGATGATGCCAAAGAACTTTCACAAGCACTATGTTTTTCTTTTTCAACTTCTTGATTCTTTTATCAAGAATCAACACTGGACCTTCCACATAGGATATATCTTCATCTAATTATACCTCTACAGGTTGTAATACAATCTCTAAATCAGGGTGACATTTTATCAACATAGATACATGAAACACTAGATGTAGTCTATGCAACTCAGGTGGAAGTTCCAACTTATAGGCTACCTTAACAACACATGTTATCACCAGATAGGGTCCCATAAACCTAGGTGCCAACTTACCCTTCTTCTCAAATCTGAGCACACCTTTCCAAGGAGAGACCTTGAGATACACTCTATCTCCAACTTGGAATTCTAAAGATCTACGACGGTTATCAACATATGGCTTCTATCTGTCATGTGATGCCTTTAATTGTTGTTGTATTACTTTAGTCTTTTCTGTTGTCTGTTGCATAAGTTCAGGACCAAGAAGTTGGCATTCTCCTATTTCATACCAGCATAATGGAGATCTACAACATCTACCATACAATGCTTCATATGGTTCCATATCAATGTTGTTCTGATAACTGTTATTGTAAGCAAACTCTGTCAAACTCAAATGTATATCTCAACTTCCTACAAACAAAAGAACACATGCCCTAAGCAAGTCTTCCAAAGTCTATATAGTCCTTTCACATTGTCCATCTGTCTCAGGGTGAAAAGAAGTACTAAACTTTAATTGCGTACCCAAAGCTACGTGTAATCGCTCCCAAAAGCGGCTTGTAAATTGAGGACCTCTGTCTGACATAATTGTAGTTGGGACTATGTGCAACCGCACTATCTTATCTACATAAATATGTGCAAGTTTCTTAGTAGAGAACATTGTTTTAGTAGGAATAAAATGTGGCGACTTTGTCAACCTATCAACAATCACCCAAATGGAATCATAACCCTTGGAAACTCTAGGAAAACCAACTACAAAATCCATTGTCACATGATCCCACTTCCACTGTGGTATAGGTAATGGTTGTAATGTTCCCGCTGGCTTCTGGTGCTCAGCCTTAACTTGCTGACATACTGGACATCACATAACGAACTCGCTACATCTTTCTTCAAACTTGGACACCAATACTTATCTTTTAGATTGTGATACATTTTGGTACTTCTTGGATGCATAGCATACATCGATGGGTGATCTTTTTCCATAACTATCTTCCTTAAGCCATTAACATCAGGTACCATGATTCTACCATGGTAACAAATTGTTCCATCTTCTGACTCATGAAAACCATCCTGCTTCTCACTGCCATATGTTGATCTGATATGTTGTACCACAATATAAGCTTGTTGTCTTAGTGTAGGTTTCACTTGCATCTGTGCCAACAATCCAGATATCAAAGATACTTCCAGTTGTACATTTATTTGTCTTAAGGAAACTAGCATGTCCCTCTTATGACATACCAAAGAATTCAATTGTGCTTTATCTATGCATGAAGATGACGACTTTCTGCTTAGCACATCTGCCACCACATTAGCCTTTTCTGGATGATAGTCAATCTTGCAATCATAATCTTTGATTAGTTCCATCCAGTGATGTTGTCTCACATTTAATTCTTGTTGTGAAAAGATGTACTTAAGATTCTTATGGTCTATGAAAATCTGAATTTTTCCCCATACAGGTAATGTCTCCAGATTTTCAAGGCATGAATCACTATAACTAATTCCAAATCATGTGTAGGATAATTCTCCTCGTGTTTGTTGAGCTGTTGAGAGGAAAAAGAAATCATTCATTTATCCTGCATCAACACACATCATAAACCATTCTTTGAAGCATCACAAAATACAATGTATCCTTTCCCTTGCTCAGGTAAGACTAATATCGGTGCACTGGTCAACTTTTTCTTCAACAACTGAATAGAGCATTGACACTTGTCATTCCAGACAAAATGAACTTCCTTCTTGGTTAACCTAGTTAGGGGTAATGCTACATAACTAAAGTTTTTGATGAATCTTCTATAGTAACCTACCAAACCTAGGAAACTACAAATCTCTATTGGTGTCTTAGGCTTTTCCCATTCTAGAACAGACTCTACCTTTTTAGGATCAACACAAATACCTTTTGTAGATATGATATGTCCTAGAAAAGATACTTCTGACAACCAAAATTCACACTTGCTAAACTTAGCATATGGCTAGTGTTGTCTCAACAAAGTCAATGCTTGAAAAAGATTTTGTTCATGTTGTTGGCTATCTTGACTGTATATTAGAATGTCATCTATAAAGACCAATATAAATTGATCAAGGAATTGTCGGAACACTCTATTCATTAGATCCATGAATGTTGTTGGTGCATTAGTTAGTCCAAACGACATAACTATAAACTCATAATGGCCATACCTTGTCTTAAAGGTTGATTTGGGTTTGTCGTCCTCCTTAATCCATAACTGATATATCCTGACCTCAGGCCTTTCTTAGAGAACATTATTGCACCACACAACTGGTCAAACAAATCATCTATCCTTGGCAGAGGATATTTGTTCTTTATTTTCACCTTGTTTAACTGTCTATAGTCTATACGTAACCTCATAGTTACATCCTTTTTCTTTACAAAAAGTACTGGAGTACCCCACGGCGATGTACTTGGTCAAATAAAACCTTTTTTCAAGTAACTCCTGAAACTATTTCTTTAATTTTTCCATCTCATCTGGTGCCATCCTATAAGGTGTTTGAGCTATCAGTTGCATATCGAGAACTAGATTGATCCTGAAATCAATCTCTCGAGGTGGAGGAACATCAAGAAATTCCTCAGGAAACACATCCTTAAATTCTCTGACAACTGGCACTTCTAGAATACTAGGATTTTCTACCTTGGTATCCACCACATGTGCTAAGAATGCCTCACACCCATGTCGCAATAGTCTCTCAACTAGAATTGTCGATGTTAAACATGTGGGAAGAATCTTCCTGTCTCCCTGAAAGATCCATGTCTCATCACCGTATGTGAATATAGCTTGCTTGGAATCACAATCCAAGACTACCTTATACTTTTCCAAGGTGTCCATCCCAAGGATTATATCACATCCATGCATCTCAAGTGGTATAAGATCCACTTGAATGATGTGTTCTGAGAAAGAAAAAACATAGAGGGAACATACCTCTTGTAACACTACGGAACCAACTAATAGAGTTTTTAATAGCAAGTTATTCGTTCTATGACTAATATGCAAAAGACAATTATGAATCAACTCACGAGTGATAAAAGAGTGTGTAGCACCTAGGTCAAATGAAATAGATATGAAGCAACATGAAGACATATCAAAATGAAATAATTCCATCTGACCTGTCGTGACTCATGGGTTGACTACATCTTCTGGCTGACTCATAGCATAGAATCTCGCTATTGCCTGCTATCGACCACGTCCTCTGTTACCTTGTGCAAATGAACCTAATTGAGATGTGTATCCACTTCCTCATCCTCCTGCACCAATATTGAACTATTGACTTTGAAAGTCTTACTGACTCTACCTCGGTGGTTGAGTTACCTCAGTATCTCTTATTGGACAATCCCTCATTAGATGTCATATCTGCCCACACTTGTGGCAAGTTCTTATTCTTGTTGTGGTCTAGACGGCCCTGTCACTGACATTGACGCCGTACTTTGGGCTCCAGTAGGTGAAAAATTATGGCCTCTACCCTTACTTTATGTCCACTGCGTCTGAGCACTAAACCTTTGTGGTGCTGATGACACAGAAAACCTTGGTTTTGTATAGCTTACAGACCTCTGTCATTGGAACTGGGCAGGTCCTTTTCTAAAATTGGCCTCACGATTCTCGATTGTTGATCTTTCTATCCTCCTAACCAATTCCACAAATGTAGAAAATTTCTCCCTATTCTCTAGAGTAATTGTAGGAGTGGTCAAATCAACATTCAGACCCTTTTCAAAACACTAAATCCTCTCTTGGACTGTAGTAGCCATGTGCGGACAAAACTGCAAAAACTCCATAAACTTAGCTGCATACTCATTAATCTTCATAGGCCCTTGCCTAATCCGTTCAAACTGTGAGATTTTCTCATCCAGTTATGTATGAGGAAAGTACATATTAGTGAACTCACATCAAATTTCCTTCCATCTGACCTCAACATTAGGCCTTTTATCTTCTTCGATGGCCCACCAATGACCATCACTTCCCTTCAACAGGAACACAACATGCATAACTTTGTCAGTGGGATGCTAAGGATCTTAAAAGCTTTTTCTATCTCAATGAGCCACATATATGCATCTACTGGTCCGTTTTTCTAGCATATTCTATAGATCCCACAAGGCGTAGTCGTTCAAAAGTCTTACTAGAACTCAAAGATTCTACATTGGGAACAGGTGCCCTAGGGGGTGGTACTGGTATCCTGTCTGTCATATGTGCGACCGTTGTCATGAACTGCCCAAACAGAGCATGGAAAGAAGGGTTCTCCAGCATAGTCTGATCCACCTGGGGGTTCTCAGGCACTTCTTCTTCGCACGCCTGTTCCCTTACACCTCTTCCTAGTGCAGCAATGTTGCTCTCAGCAACATGTTCTTCATGTTCTCTAGAAATCTTTGAGCTTTACTTATTCTATATAAGAAGAAGTCACTATAAGATAAATTGGAGGACACTAGAACAAACTCAACGACCTTAATCTTGTGTCCCAGTAGACTCAGTGAACATAAAGCTTTGATACCAAAAATTGTGACGAATGCTATCCAACTGACAACATAATCACATAAAACTACGCAGAATTGATCATTAACAATGGATTACCAAAAATCACTAAAAATTAAAACCTTTTTTCTAAGAGTTCCATCACCAAGAAACTCTTTTCAGAAAGAACCAAACCATATATATATATATATATATATATATATGTATATGATGGTTTACTTTGTAAATACACTATTCCATCACCTTGCAAGGATATGAGATAACATTTGCTTTTCCAAAACATAGGAAAAGCAACATTAAGCTTCAAGGCATACACGCCAAAATCTCATATCGATTATAAAACTCTTTACGCACTATATCCCGAAGGACCTGAGAGTACAGGGACAACACATAGGACTCTATATCTACAAGACACATAACAACACATTCAACATGAGTTGTTATTGCCACCCTTGCTGCTGCAATCTGCTCTCTGTTGCACGATCTCTACCTCCTATGCATGTCCACCTAAAAATTTGTGGAACCCACGGGGTGAGACAATAAGTCCTAGAGAGAGATATAACTCTCCACCAACAGTATTATTATCTATAAAGAGGCAAGATCACCTCCTTACTAAAATTTAAAGGAAGTACAAAACATCCATCTTTTTAGAAAGACAAAAGAAATTGAGGGATGTATATTGTTGTGTGATTTGTATATCATCTTTTCCATTGTTATCACACACAAATTTGGTTCTTTCTAAGTATAATTCAGTCTTTTTCATATTAGTTTTGCCATCTTTTTGTTTTTTTATGTGTCCCATAACGTGTATTGCAAATTTGCCACAAAAAGGACTAAATTCAGATGTTATTTCTACATAAACAGAAGAATGCACGGCGTGCAAATTCAGACGCACGGCGTGCACCATTCTAGAAAAGACGGGTTCGCTGAAGTAGTAAAGTGCACGACATGCAATATCCAAATGCACGGCGTGCAACATTCTAGAGAAATTCCGTTCTGTTCAGCCAAGAGAATGCACGGCGTGCACGCAAGAAATGCACGGCGTGCGAGATTCCAGAAACATACAGAACACGAAGGCACGACGTGCACATCGAAATTACACGGCGTGCACCTGGAACGTAAACTGCTGAAGCAGTTCTGGAAAGACGCACGGTGTGCAATTCCTCAGCGCACGCCGTGCACGTATCAGCCCAATGTCAACTGCACTGCAAGTGCACGACATGCACTCAAAAATGCACGCCATGCACCTGGAAGTTTCAGAATTTCGAAAATTCAGAATACGATTTTAAAAGAAAGAGGGAAGCCAAGGGATGGTTACGTTCGGCCATTTGGAGAATTTCTCTCGTCCGAAAGACAGAGGAGAGCAGAGGAAGGCGGTTTGGGAGGAAACTAAGGTGGTTTCTTGCACAAAGAGACCATTTCTTCTTCTCCATTTCTCCTTAGTCTTCTTCAAGGTGCAGCCAAGCGTTCCCAACTTTGAGCAACTTATTGGGAGAGGAGTAGGCCCGACTTGGAGAAGCTAAAGGAGGGGAATTTCGTCCTAAAGCCAGAATTCTTGCTTCTTGTGGTTACATCTTTAGTTCTCCTTGTCTTTTCTTCTCTAAACCATGTCTAGCACTAAAAATTCTGTAGCAAATCTGTTGTACATTGTTATGGACGAGTAGACTTCTTTTTCTTGGGCATGGGAGAGTAACTCCCATGCCATAGAATGTAATGAACAAGTAATTTCGTACTAAATGCATTTGCTTCTTGTTTCCTTACCTTGAGAGTGTCGGTTACTCCTTTCCTTGCATGTACTGTTGGCCGCCTTATATGCATATTTTCTGCTTTCTTGCTTAGTTTGAGAAAACAAGTAGGAATGTATGGAGACGCTTCTCTTTGCAACTCTTCTTCTTCTACGAGAATAGAGAAGAATGAGTTGAGGAACTATTTGTGATCATAAACAAATTTCATGCACGAGAGTGTTGTTTTGAGTTATGATCATTGCATTTACACCGGGAGGTGAAATGCAACACAACTTTTCCTTGAAACGTGATTATATGTATGTTTAGATTATCTTGTTCTCTTGATTGCTATGGTATGTGATTGAAATTCTAATGTCCAAGATCCATTAACTTTCTGAAATCAAACTTTCTTGTAATCTTTGTTTGTTAATTAAAATCTGATATTCCTGTAGTTAAAACCTAATTTTTATGCTTTAGAACTAATCTTTTCTACTCTTTAAAACCGGTCTAGATTGTTGAACTTTAGTACTGTTGCGTTTAATTAAATTAACTCAGCTCCTTGTGTTCGACCTTGACTATACTACCTCTGTATACTTGCGGAGTTTGGTTAAGTTGAGTAAACTATCCATTCCTTGGATTGAAACTCGTTTGTGTAAATAACCAACAAGTTTTTGGCGCCATTGCCGGGGAGCTACGGTAATTTAATTGGAGTAATAAGAACTATTTAGTATTTGAGACTAGATCATCATTCACCGTTTTTGAATTTCCATATACCTCTTAGGGTGTTCTTAATTCCTCTTGTTATTTTTCAGGTTGTATGCGTTGTTCACAACGAGGTCTCCAAACATCCGCTTTGCTAGACCTTGAAATAGAACGAACTCTTTCAAGTTTGAGGAGAACAAGAAGAGTAGAACAACCGCTATTTGGAGGTACTTCACCATCACCATCGCCATCATCACCACCACCATCTTCTTCATCTTCTGCAGTAGCTACTCCAAGCATTTCAGCCATGGAGGACGATCGCCCTCTCAAAGATTTCGCTATGCTGGTTGCCACAAATATTTGTGGAGCCATCAACCTACCTACTGTGGAAGCAAATAACTTTTCAATTGCCCCTTCCATGATGCAAATGATTCAGCAAAATCATTTCCGGGGTACAGCCAATGAAGACCCAAGTCTTCATATTGCAGAATTTCTAGAATATCTGAATACTTTTAAGATTAATGGAGTGTCCGCTGATGGAACCAGACTTATGATATTTCCTTTCACTCTAAGAGATAGAGCCAAGGCGTGGCTTTTGTCTCTTCCTAAGAAGTCTATTAGAAGTTGGGACCAACTGCTTAATACTTTCCTTGCAAAGTACTTTCCGCCAAGCAAGACAGCTCACTTGAGGAACCAACTTACAAATTTCTCTCAAAGTGAAGGAGAAACCTTATATGATACATGGGAACGGTTCAAGGATCTTCAACACCTTTGCCCGCACCATGGTTTGACAAACTGGCTCTTGCTGCAAACCTTCTACAATGGACTGTTTTACAATACTTGGTTGACTCTAGATGCCACAGCTGGCGGTGCACTAATGACCAAGTCCTATAGAGTGGCCTATGATATCATTGAAGATATATCACTCAATCACTGTCAATGGGGAGGAGATAGAGGAGCTAAATCCACCTCTACAACAAGCTCTTCAGTCGGAAAGCAAGGAGGAAAGCATACTATTGATGTCGTTGATCTAATTTCCGCAAAGCTAGATGTGCTCAAATAGAAATTTGAGAAGATGACCACTCTGCCAATTCAATCTGATGAAGCCACGTGTGAAGCTTGTGGTAATATAGGACATACCTCTTCTTCTTGTTTTGCCCCTAATGCTATGGAAGGAAATTTTGAACAGGTTAATGCAGTTGGGATGCAAGGAAACAAACAATACAAGCCTTATTCCAACCAATATAATCCGGGATGGAAAGATCACCCTAATTTCTCTTACCAGAATGCAAGCAACACCCAAAATTTCCAGCAAGGACAACAACATGTAAACCGTCAAGGAAATCCGCCGGGTTTTAATAACAAGGGTTTTCAACAGCAACAACAACCCCAAGGTTCTTCTTTGGAAGCCATGATGGAGAAGTTCATATAAACACAGATGCAACAAAATGAGCAACTTCGATGAAATGATAAGCTTTTAAAAGATGCTATTGCGCAACTCTCTGCAAAAGTGGATGGAATTTCCACCCACACCAAGATGTTGGAAAATCAAATAGCACAACAAGCTTTGAATCAACAAAGGACTCCACAATCCGGTTCTCTTCCAAGCCAGCCGGAAATAAACCCAAGGCAGCAAGCCCATGATAATATCTTAAGAAGCGGAGCTGAAATTGAAAGACCTTCTCCATCTGAGGAGAAGAACATGAAGCAAACCGTAGAAGAAGAGGTTAACACTCCAAATCGCAACGAGGAGAAAGGTAAAGCTGAAATACCACCTTCTTTCAAAGCAAATGCACCTTTTCCTCAAAGATTAGCCAATAAGAAGGAAGACTCAAAATTTAGGAAATTTGTGGACATAATCAACAAACTGCACGTAAACCTTCCTTTTTCTAAAGTTATTGCCGAAATGCCTTCTTATGCAAAATTCTTAAAAGATATTCTGACCAAAAGAAGAAAGGTTGATCAAGTAGAAACTGTTATGCTTTCTGAACGAGTAAGTTCTATTATTCAAAACTGTCTCCCTCAAAAGCTTGATGATTTGGGAGCATTCACATTGCCCTACAAGATTAATGACACCACTTTTGACAAAGGTTTAGTAGATCTCGATGCAAGTATCAGCCTTATCCCATTTACCTTATGGCAAGAATTAGATCTTGGGGACTTGAAACCCATAAGGATGGCTATTGAATTAGCTGATCACTCTATTAAATATCCAAAAGGTATGGTGGAAGATGTACTTGTACAAATCGGGAAATTCTATATACCTTGTGATTTTATTGTTCTTGACATGGCAGAGGTTCCTTCCAACCCTATTCTTTTTGGGAGGCCTTTCTTGAGAACTGCCAGATGCCTTGTTGATGTCCGGGAAGGGAAGCTCACTTTACGTGTAGGGGAGGAGGCTATGGAATTCTCTATTTATGAAGCTATGAAAGCACCCGCACTTGTTGAAGAAATATGCTTGCTTGATATTGTTGATCCTATTAATAATGATAGTGAAGATGATGTCAATTTGATGGTTAATCTCTATAATGATGATGAAACTGAATTCAATAATTCTAAAAATTATGGAGCACTTTCTATTTCTAAAGCAACAACTATTAATGAAGATGCTCCACTTGTTGAAGATAAAATTGATGAAAGTACGACAGGCAAAAAGGTAGAATTAAAAGCCCTTCCACCTGGGCTAAGGTATGCATTTCTTGACCCAAATTCTACATCTCCTGTCATAATAAACAGTAAACTAACCAATGATCAAGAAAATAAATTGCTTGCCAAATTGCGTTTGTACAAAGATGTCATTGGTTACTCCATACAGGATTTAAAAGACATTCATCCTTCCATTTGTATGCACAGAATAAATATGGAAGATGATGCTAAACCAACTGTTGAACCACCTAGATGTTTAAATCAAAATATGCTTGAGGTGGTAAAGAAAGAAATTTTCAAGTTAATTGACGCTGGAATCATATATCCAATAAGTGATAACCCTTGGGTTAGTGCCATTCACGTGGTACCTAAGAAGGGGGGTGCAACTGTCATCAAAGGAGATAATGATGAGTTAATACAAAAACGTATTGTTACAGGTTGGCGTATGTGTATTGACTATAGGCGTTTGAATAAAGCATCCCGCAAAGATCATTTCCCTTTGCCTTTTATTGACTTGATACTTGAACGTCTTGCCAACCATTCATATTTCTGTTACTTGGACGGGTATTTAGGTTTATTTCAGATTCCCATATATCCACCCGACCAAGAAAAGACCACTTTCACATGCACTTATGGAACATATGCTTATCGCCGTATGCCATTTGGTCTTTGTAATGCTCCCGCTACTTTTCAGCGGTGCATGATGGCTATATTCTCCGATTTCATTGAAAATATAATGGAGATTTTTATGGACGATTTCAGCGTGTACGGCGATTCTTTTGATCAATGCTTATTAAATTTGTCTCTTGTCTTAGCCCGCTATAAAAAGGTCAACCTAGTACTAAACTGGGAGAAGTGCCATTTTATGGTACAATCCAGCGTAGTACTAGGACATGTGGTATCTAACAAGGGTATTGAAGTGGACAGGGCAAAGGTCGAAGCAATTGAAAAGATGTCTACTCCATCTTCGGTAAAAGACATTCACAGTTTTTTAGGACATGCATGTTTTTACAGAAGATTCATTAAAGACTTTTCCAAAATTGCAAAGCTGCTATGTTCTCTTCTTGCAAAAGACACATAATTTGTATTTGATGACGATTGCCAAGCAGCATTTTCCAAACTCAAAGAAGCTCTCATTTCAGCTCCAATCATCCAACCGCCAGATTGGGACTCTCCCTTTGAACTTATATGTGATGCAAGTGATTATGCAGTGGGAGCTATTTTGGGACAGCGGAGAGACAAGAAGATTCATGCCATCTATTATGCCAGCAAAACTCTCGACGAAGCACAAATCAATTATACGACCACGGAGAAAGAAATGCTTGTGATCGTATATGCTTTCGACAAGTTCCGACAATACTTAGTAGGATCAAAAGTGATTGTGTACACTGATCATGCTGCTATCAAGTATCTGCTGAATAAGAAAGATGCCAAACCACGCCTCATTCGCTGGATACTTCTCCTGCAAGAATTTGATCTTGAAATCTGGGACAAAAAGGGTACCGAGAATAGTGTTGCTGATCACCTCTCTAGATTAACCACAGCAGCTGGAGATTTGTTGCCAATTCAAGATCATTTGCCTATTGAGAAACTTTACGCATTATCATCTATCCAAGCACCATGGTTTGCAGACATTGCTAATTTTCTTGCTACTGGACAACTATCTTCGGGTTTGACATATCAAAAAAAGAAGAAATTCTTTCATGACATAAAGTTCTATTACTGGGATGACCCGTTGCTATTCAAGCATGGAAGCGATGGGCTAATCCAGAGATGTGTTATTGAAGAGGAAATCCCAAGTATCATTGCTGATTGCCATGCCTCTCCCTATGGAGGCCATTTTGGAGGAGAAAAGACCACTGCAAAAATACTTCAAGCTGGTTTCTATTGGCCTACATTATTTAAAGATGTCAATCTATTCGTCAAATCTTGTGATAGGTGCCAAAGAACAGGAGGCATATCCCACCGAGATGACATGCCACTCAACTCTATTCTAGAAGTTGAGGTGTTCGATGTATGGGGAGTGGACTACATGGGACCATTCCCATCTTCCTGCGGATATCAATATATTCTTGTTGCCTGTGAGTACATTTCTAAATGGGTTGAAGCCATTCCAACCCAAGCACCAGACGCCAAATCTATAGTCAAGCTTTTCCAAAAGATTATATTCCCTCGGTTTGGAGTTCCACGTGCAGTTATTTCTGATGGAGGCACACACTTTGCTGAAAAACAATTCAACAATCTTCTCTCAAAGTACGGTGTAACCCATAAAATCTCTACGCCCTATCATCCCCAAACATCCGGGCAAGTAGAGATTTCAAACAGGCAGCTGAAGACTATTCTTGAAAAGACTGTCTCTAGTTCAAGGAAAGATTGGGCACTAAAGATCGATGATGCATTATGGGCATACTGCACAGCCTACAAAACCATCATTGGGACTACTCCATTCAAGCTAATCTATGGAAAATCATGTCACCTTCCGCTTGAATTGGAACACCGCGCTTTATGGGCAATAAAGTTCTTGAACTTCGACATGAAAAGAGCAGGAGAAAAGTGTCTGTTGTAGCTGAAGGAGCTTGAAGAACTTCATCTTGATGCATATGAGAATGCAAAGTTGTATAAAGAAAGAACAAAAGCTTGGCATGACAAAAGAATTCGCAGGAAGGATTTTCAAGGAGACAAAGTATTGTTATTCAACTCCAGATTGAAGCTTTTTCAGGAAAGTTGAAATCCAAGTGGTCCGGCCCGTTCCTAGTACTCAAGATTTTTCCATATGGAGTTGTAGAGCTCCAAGGCAAAGATGGAACTTTCAAAGTTAATGGACAACACTGCAAACACTACTCAAGTGGAGAAGATGTGGAGAAAGGAGCTTCTTGCTCCCTACAAGATGCCTAAAGTTTTAGATGAAGTCTTACTCCATACTCTAAATGGAAGACCTCGTGGGAGTTGACCCCACATTAGGATAGATTTCTTTTAAGTTTTTTCAAATAAAAAACACTCTTTAATTTCGCTAATAAGCCTGTCATGGATGAATGTAATAATTTAGACTTAATTTCTATTCAATCTGTCATAGTTTACTGCTGACTGACTGCAATTTTCTGCAGAAATCGCAAAGTGCACGACGTGCAAGTCAGAACGCACGGCGTGCACTTCAATACTAAATACAACAGAAAATGTTCTGGAAAAAGACACGACGTGCAATTCCAACTTGCACGCCATGCACCTGATATGCAAGATCTACAAAAAACTTTCTGGAAAAATGCACGCCGTGCACCGCTGAAAAACACGACGTGCAGCTGGAGATGCAATGGTCTGGAAACTTTCTGGAAACTCACACGCTGGGCGAATGGAAATCTGTAAAAGTTCTGAAAACAAACGCACGCCGTGCACTTTTAAGTGAAGTCTAGACAAAAAGGGCCGGAGTGCATGACCTAATTCTCTAACCCTAGAGTCGTGCACCCGGACCCTAGCAGCCGCCCGCCAGTCGTGCAACCCCAAACCCTAGCCGCCGTCTCCAGCCGTGCACCTCCTTCTGCAGCCGTGCACAGCTCACCCCCTTCTCCGTTCGAGTGCCGTTGAGCTTCTCTGTGCAACTTGCAGTGCCGCACCAGCCGTGCAACCACTTCAATCGCCACCGAGCCCTAGCCGTACAGCGCCACCATCACATCTCCACTGAGCTTCAACCAAGCACACCACCGACGCCGATCAGCCTGCAGCAACTCCGCCCCACTGACAACAGCTCTGCACAGTTGCTCCGCCATCTCGGCGAAGCGCCGTCCGCCACGCCGCCGCCGAGATCCAGCCTAACAACCGCCGCCGACGCATGTTGTTCCAAATAGCCGTGCACGAACACACCTTCTTCTTACTCAAAGCCGTGCACCTCAACCCGCAGCTCGAACCACCACGTCGTCGTCCAATAGCGCAACTGTTCGAGCCGCCAGTGTCTTTCTAGCAGCCGATGTGCCTTCTCGATCGATCGAGCAACGCCAAAACAACAGCAGCGCCGCCAATCGCAACACTTTGCCCAAAAATCGGAGCTGTCTCTACAGATTTCCAGCTTTCCCCAAATCCGCAAGTGCACGCCGTGCACTGTATCTGCACGCCGTGCATCTACCTGTCTAAGACAGACATCCAGTCCACTACAGCGTGCACTCTACGGATGGCACCAATCAAGCGGAGGGCCGACAGCCGTCCAGGCTATCAAGTTACAGCGGAAGCAGGTTCCTCTACACCAAGACTGCAATCCTTTGTACCATCCACACAGTTCAGGGTCAGGCCTGAAGAAGACGTCGAATACCAATTTCTCATTACAAGGCGTGTTCTACCTTCATGGTACATGTGTGAAGAAGCTGTCACCAAGCTGGGTTTCAAAGATGAGGTAGTAAATCACTTAACTTTTTTGGGACTATACTATCTCTGCACTCGGGTTACTAAGACCTACCCTCATCTTGTGTACGAGTTTCTTACTACCTTTAAAGCTGAGAGTGACCCACAACGCCGTCATATACCTTATCAGAATATCAGTTTCCGCTTGTTAGACAAACCATTTTCCATGAATCTTGAGCGGTTTTGCACATTACTTAAATGTAACTACGGCGGTTACACTGATTACCCTCCGGCTTTCAACATCGATCTGTTTTGGTCTAAAATTACTTCTGATCCAGTGCATAGGGCACAGAATGCTTGGGCGTCTAGCATCCACAACCCTGTTTTCCGAGTCATTCATCGCCTTCTTAGCACGGGACCATTTGCAAAGAACGAAACCCAGGGTGTTGTGGGAAAAATTGATCTCTTCTTTTTATGGTGTGTGGTGCAAAGTGAGCAACTCAGTTCTGGTTATTACATTGTACACAAGCTGCTTGATACTAAGAAACAAAAGAAAAGGGAGGCGGGCGACATCATGTGTGGCGGGATAATTAGCATTCTTGCTATGCAGTTGGGTTTGGATGTAGGTTCCCTAGAACCTACACCGGGGAAGAATCTCATCGATATAAGCTATCTTATCTCTTGCGGTCTGATCTCCAGACATGGAAACAGCTCATCAAAGTTCAATGTTTATATCACAAAGACACAGTTCATCATAATCCCCGATGTGAGCCACAATGATATCAAGAACAAGGCCACTTGGAAAGTAGAACTTCAGCTAGAGAACGATGAGGAGACACCCACCAGGGGTGCCAGTAGCTCTACCCCAGGGCCTACTCTAGGAGCATCTACCCATCTGCCACCGTCCAATGGTACTCAAACTGTGTACAACTGGACAATGTCGAATGTTCATCATCTTTTCAGCTACGTGGAGCGGCGTTTTGATCATTTGGACACTCGCCTGGACCAGATGAGTGCGCAGAATGACACCAGGTTTAACCATTTGAGTGCACATCACTCAAATATGTATGAAATGGTCAACCGGATGGATGCGTGGCACATCTCGCAAGGCCACTACCCAGCACCACAGTTCTTCCAGTCCCCCTCCCGCCAGGAGACCACAGCCCCCGACGCCCCCACTGCACGAGTTTCCAGAAGACCAGCAACACCAGCAAGAGCAACATCACCAGCATGACCAGCAGCAGCAGCCAGGATCATCATCCGCGATGCCAATGGACATCCCTGACATCGTTAGTCAGTTCTTCCTAGAGCAGGGAGGCGGTGGATCGTTTTTCTGATTTTATTTCATGACAGGTATCCGATTATGAACTCCTAAAGTTCGATTGAAGCAGTGAGGACACTGCTGATTTTAGGCTTAGGGGAGAGCAACCGGACGGTATTGGTATCCTAGTTAGCTTTTACTTTCCATGTTATTTGCTTCTTGTCATTTGCTTTTGTACTTTTGTTTTGTTTTCTCTTTTTAGTTGTTGTTTTTAGTTCTTCTTTTTCTGATGGCAAGTCTAATATGATATGAGATTCATCTTTTATATGTGGAAAGAACTCCTATGCTTAACTGTTCGTCCTCCTTTGATGAGAAATATCAATTGAAGAAGTTGTAAAAAGCATGCATTAATCAAATGAAACCTTTGGACCATCAACATGTGTCTAACTCTAGTTTATGCTTCTAGCCTGAACATTCATCTTTCACATCTCAGCAAAAATTTAAAACATGTAATGGTTTTAATTTTTGTGAGTAAACCAACTTTACAACATCATTTAGAATACGGGATGACTTTGCCAAGCTCTTAGTGCATTTGCAAACACTCTTTCAATAAAAAAATTCAAACAGATGAATGAAATCTAGTTAATGATGCAATTTAGTTGACTCTCCCAAGTTTGAATTTTTTTCAAATAACTCTATACCCCTTTAAAAAGATGGCTAATCTGCCCACATATCATTCTATCCTAGTGTAAGTCCGATCTGGCCACGATGGTTAGGTGGTATGTCTTAAAAGAGGGTAAAATACCCCAACTAACACTCCTCGTGTGCA
Source organism: Alisma plantago-aquatica (assembly GCA_963693085.1). Taxonomy (NCBI): domain Eukaryota; kingdom Viridiplantae; phylum Streptophyta; class Magnoliopsida; order Alismatales; family Alismataceae; genus Alisma; species Alisma plantago-aquatica. Next base: position 681,179,864 of record OY856410.1, on the reverse strand, counting down.
TAAGCCTACATTAGCAGCCGAGTGTCGGAACCCATAATCCTTTGTCATATCATTTCAGGGATAAGGAGAGTACAACAAAAATTGTCAATCTTTAACTAAGATCTCATCTTTTGTAATCCCTAATAGTTGAGATTTTGAGTTGCACATCCACTGATTGTTTGGCTTGGTCATCCAAATTCTACCTAGTGTTGTTTAATTGATTGATTCATTAAATTGATGCCACCCCTGCTGAACTAAAAATCTTTTTCTTGGCTATTTGAGTTGAATTGATGGCTATGAGCATAAACATGTTGATCATGGTTGGTTTGGTTTCATGCACATCTTTCATTTCATTTGATCTATTTATGTTCTTGACAATTCTTCATTTATATTTCCATGCTCTTTTTGCTTGAGGACAAGCAATGGTTTAAGCTTAGGGGGATTTGTTATGTGATTTGTATATCATCTTTTCCATTGTTATCACACACAAATTTGGTTCTTTCTAAGTATAATTCAGTCTTTTTCATATTAGTTTTGCCATCTTTTTGTTGTTCTATGTGTCCCATAACTTGTATTGCAAATTTGCCACAAAAGGACTAAATTCAGATGTTATTTCTACAGAAATAGAAGAATGCATGGCGTGCAGATTCAGATGCACGACGTGCACCATTCCAGAAAAGACTGGTTCGCTGAAGCAGTAAAGTGCACGGCGTGCAATATCCAAATGCACGACGTCCAACATTCCAGAGAAAATCCGTTCTGTTTAGCCAAGAGAATGCACGGCGTGCACGCAAGAAATGCACGACGTGCGAGATTCCAGAAACATACAGAACACGAAGACCTGGCGTGCACATCGAAATTACACGGCGTGCACCTGGAACGTAAACTACTGAAGAAGTTCTGGAAAGATGCACGACGTGCAATTCCTCAGCGTACGCTGTGCACGTATCAGCCGATGTCAACTACACTGTAAGTGCACGATGTCAACTACACTGTAAGTGCACGTATCGTGCACCTGGCAGTTTCAGAATTTTGAAAATTCAGAATACGATTTTAAAAGAAAGAGGGAAGCCAAGGGATGGTTACGCTTGGCCATTTGGAGAGTTTCTCTCATCCCAAAGACAGAGGAGAGCAGAGGAAGGCGATTTGGGAGGAAACTAAGGTGGTTTCTTGCACAAAGAGACCATTTCTTCTTCTCCATTTCTCTTTAGTCTTCTTCAAGGTGCACCCAAGTGTTCCCAACTCCGAGCAACTTATTGGGAGAGGAGTAGGCCCGACTTGGAGCAGCTAAAGGAGGGGAATTTTGTCCTAAAGCTGGAATTCTTGCTTCTTGTGGTTACATCTTCAGTTCTCCTTGTCTTTTCTTCTCTAAACCATGTCTATCACTAAAAATTCTGTAGCAAATCTGTTGTACATTGTTATGGATGAGTAGACTTCTTTTTCTTGGGCATGGGAGAGTAACTCCCATGCCATAGCATGTAATGAACAAGTAATTTCGTACTAAATGCATTTGCTTCTTGTTTCCTTACCTTGAGAGTGTCAGTTACTCCTTTCCTTGCATGTACTGTTGGCCGCCTTATATGCATATTTTCTGCTTTCTTCCTTAGTTTGAGAAAACAAGTAGGAATGTATGGAGAAGCTTCTCTTGGCAACTCTTCTTCTTCTACGAGAGTAGAGAAGAATGAGTTGAGGAACTATTTGTGATCATAAACAAATTTCATGCACGAGAGTGTTGTTTTGAGTTATGATCGTTGCATTTATACCGGGAGGTGATATGCAACACAACTTTTCCTTGAAACGTGATCTTATGTATGTTTAGATTATCTTGTTCTCTTGATTTCTATGGTATGTGAGTGAAATTCTAATGTCCAAGATCCATTAACTTTCTGAAATCGAACTTTCTTGTAATCTTTGTTTGTTAATTAAAATTTGATATTCATGTAGTTAAAACCTAATTTTTATGCTTTAGAACTAATCTTTTCTACTCTTTAAAATCGGTCTAGATTGTTGAACTTTAGTACTGTTGTGTTTAATTAAATTAACTCAGCTCCTTGTGTTCGACCTTGACTATACTACCTCTGTATACTTGCAGAGTTTGGTTAAGTTGATTAAACTATCCATTCCTTGGATTGAAACTCGTTTGTGTAAATAACCAACATATATGTAATATTCCAAGCAAATAAACATGCACCATATACATATAGAATGTCAATAGAAGAAGAAAAACAACAAAACTAAAGTTATTACATGGCTTTCATCATAGTTCACTTAAGTTTTTCAAAAGAAAAGGATAAGAAAACTAGGGATCTAGCTTTAGCATCCTAGACATTCTTTAGAAGAAAAAAAAACTTGAGATCTACTCCTAGTGTTGATTTCCTTGGACTTAATCTTCACCTTGCTCAACACCTAGGTGGTTGGGAAAAACACCAAATAAAAGGGAAAGGAAAACAAAGTATGTGTCAACAAATATGAATAGAATATCAAGGTAAAGAAAACATGTAAATAAAGGCTAGTTTTCATCATAAGATGAAGTTTTCAAGAGTATGCGGCTATTTTTAAAATAGATGCTTGCCATAAACAAAATATAATAAAAGGGTTGCATGCATGATAATTATGACTACCTTAACTAAGTAGGGTTGAGGCACCTACCAGACCTCAACCTATAGGTGAGGGGAGAATTAATACATTCCAGTCACCTACACATATTTTTATGGGGGAGAATAAGACATTCCCCAGGGCGAGTTAATACATGCCCTATCTATGGATGGTTGTGCATAAGTACAACTACTATAGCTAAATAGTCCATAAAATCAACATGCTAGAAAAGAATCATGAAAAGTAAAAGCATCATATCAATTAGAACATGGCAGTGGGGTACAAAACCCAAACAAAAGAGAAAGAATACTGATTTAGAGGCATATATAACAAAGGATTCAAGAATAGAAGATTTACGGTTCATTTAAGTCTCATTAGGGAAATATAGGGTTTGGTTGCAATTATCCCAACATAGGGTGTAAGGAATGCACATACCTCTCTTAGTGATATCAATTACTAACTTTCACCACTTTAATTGAGACCAAGTTCCACTTTGCCTATTTTCAATGTACTAAAATGTATTAGAGTACATAATGCACATTAGTGTATAGAAACCCTAATTTTAGAAATTTTTAGCAAAACTAAGGTTTAGATTCTAAAAACATCACCAATGAACTTTTTAGGTTCTCCTAATCAAGAAAATTGATTTTTATGTTAATTTTAGAGTTATGATGATTAAGATGTACTTTTTATGGATTTTATGCATTAAATTCTTTTTATAAAAATCACCCTTCATCAAACCAAAAAATCAGACCTTGAAAATATTTTTATTATATAGATATTAATTTTCGAATTTCAAGACATATTTATTTGTCAAATTTGGATAAGCATATTAAAAATTATGAATTTTTAAATTTGAACCAATCAGGAAATGACAAGTCATAAATCTTCTAGAGAGAGGAAGAGTGAGAGAGAGGGAGAAAACACTATTTGACCCAAGATTAGGGTTGGAGTTGCATAGGTAACCAAACTAGAGCTGCTAGAGAAGGTAAAATAGTAAGAAACCAAAACCCTATAAGAACATGGTAAAAAGAGATGGAGATCATCGATTTTAAACATAGAAGCATGAGTTTTAAGCATGTAGTAAGCAATATATGAGAAGGGGGTTAACAAAAATCGCCTCTAGGGAAGGTGGACAAGTTCAAGAAGAAAGATTCCTGAGCTAGAGAGGTTGGTTTCTCCAACAAAGCTCCTATCTCGAGCAAGAAGTACCTTCTCCACTTTGGAGGGAACAAACCCTAGCAAAAGAACATGGAGATGAGGTGCTTAAGGTTCTAGGTGGGGTTTCAGCATAGAATGCCATGGTTTCGACCTGTAAAAAGGTGGGAGGAAGACTAATAGCATGAAAACATGGAAGGAAAGGAGGAAACTTACTATTTTTGGTCGAAATCACTAAGAAGGAGCTTTAGAAACCCTAAATAGAGAAAATTTGGAACCCTAGGAGCCTTCTTCACCAAGGTGAGCACTCTCTTTTACCTTGGGATAGCACCTTAGTGGACAAATAGAGTCAGAATGATTCTCTAAGATGGGTGAAAGAGAAGGAGAGCAAGATTTTTCAAATTGGGAGGTGGGAAGGGATAGACATAGCTTTATAAAGAAGGGGGCAAGCATGAGGAGTCTATGGGACTTTCCATGTGTCCTTAGCCTAGGGCTTCATGGCCATGCAAGTGGACAACTCATAGAGACTTCTTGTATATCAAATTCCGGTCCTAAAATCCCATGGAGACTTCTAGGCCATCCCCACCATCCTCCAATCAAAGAAATAACCCCATTGGTTGATAGCTTTTAAAGATAAGCTCATTTATAAAGAGGGTAATCCCTAAAATGCCCTTTGAGAGAAACACCTTCAAACCAAGGTGCAACTAGGTTCCCCATGGTTCAAAATCTCAAGAATAGTAAGGTAATATCTAAGGATTATAATGCATGTGATAATTTTCAAAGAAAACCTACCAATTGGGTAAATTGCATAAAAGTCCAGAATGTTCCTAAAATTACATAACTTGCACAAACAACATTCAAATTGAACCAAATTTAAAAATTAGGCTCATTTTATGATTTCAAAGCACATAAAAAAATTATATTAAGATTTATAAAACCTAACTAACGTCCTTAAATAGACTTTCACTGAGGTATTTGTGCATAAACCCTTTTATTGGTATAAATAGTGAATAAATGTTCACCAAACCACTATAAATTCCACTAATTAAACATGAATGACATAAAAACAAAAATAAAAGGGGAACTTGAGAAAAAGGGTTATATGGATATTACATCTAAGATTCAATATGTTGCATCACTCCACCCCTTTAAAAGGATTTCGTCCTTGAAATCTCAGGCAAACAAAGAAGGGTGAGTACGTAACATTTCATCTCTCAAATCCCAAGTGGTTTCTTCCAGACCATGATATTTCCACAAAACTTTTACCAACTCAATCTCTTTGTTCTTTAGCTACTTTACTTGAGAGTTAAGGATCTTCACAGGTAGCTCTTCATAGGTCAGGTTCTCATGTATCTCCAAAGGCTCAACAGTAAGCACATGAGAAGAATCTTTCACATACTTATTCAGCATAGAGACATGTCACACATTATGAATCTTATCATGGGAAGGAGGTAAAGCTAAGTGGTATGCATAGTCTCCAACCTTATCTAAGATTTCAAATGGTCCAACCTAGATGGGACTCAACTTTCCTTTAACTTTAGATCTAGCAATAGAATGGATAGGCTTGATCTTCAGAAATGTATAGTCACCCACTAGGAAGCTAACATCATACCTTTTCTTATCAACATACATCGTCTGTCAGTCTTGAGAAGCTTTCATGTGTTTCTTTATCAACTATACCTTCTCTATCATCATCTATATGTCATCGATCTTCACTAGAGAGTGTTCGATAACATCTTCCCAATGCAAAGGTGAACGACATGGTCTACCATAGAGAGCTTCAAAAGGTGGCATACCAATACTAGCTTGGTTGCTATTGTTGTAAGCAAACTCAGCTAATGGAAGATACCATTCCCATGCACCACCCCAATCCATCACACAAGCATTAAGCAAGTCCTCCAGAATTTGAATTGTTCTTTCAGATTGACCATCACTTTGCAGGTGGTAAGCAGTACTGAAACACAAGTCAGTATCCATCTCCTCTTGAATCTTACCCCATAAACAAGAAGTAAATTTTGGGTCACGATAAAAAACTATCACCTCAGGCACTCCATGTAAGAGAATGATCCACTCAACGTACAACTGATCCATATCTGCAACTTTGTAATTAATTTTGAAAGGCAAGAAGTGAGAAGACTTTGAAAGTCGATCAATCACCACCCAAACAACATCATAACCTTTCTTGGACTTAGGGAAACTAGTGACAAAATGCATAGTAATCTTCTCCCATTTCCATTCTGAAATTTCAAGCGGGTGAAGAAGACCACCAGGTCATTGATGTTCTATATTGGCTTGCTGAGAGGTCAAGCACTTCACAACAAACAAAGCTATATATTTCTTCATGTTCCTCCACCAAAAGCTTCGTTGAAGGTCCTTGTACATTTTTGTTGTGCCAGGGTGAATAGTGTACTTAGACCCATGAGCTTCACTTAGAACTTTCTGCCTCAGGTCACCAACATCTGGAACCCACAACCTATGTTAGAAACGGACAACACGTCCACTCCAATAGAGAAGTCAGATTTCAATTTCTCAGCTAAGGCCTTCGTCCCTTCAAGCTCGAAGCTTTCCAATTGTACAACAACAACTTCTGAGATCCATGATGGTGTAATGGTCAAGCTAGCCATATGAACACACAACCAATATTCATCCACTGAATCGATAAGATGGGGTCACCAACTAGACACATGCTCTAGAATTTTCCACATTGAGCACCTCATAGCAGCACATACCGCATCCTTTTTTCAACTCAAAGAATCAGCAACTACATTTGTTTTACTGGGATGATAGGTGATGGGAAAGTCATAGTCTTTAAGATGCTCCAGCCACCTTTGTTGTCACATATTCAGATCCTTCTGTGTCAACATGTACCTCAAGCTTTTATGGTCGGAGAAAACTTCAAACTTCACACCATAGAAATAGTGTCGCCAAATTTTCATAGCATGAACGATGGCAACAAGCTCTAAATCATGTGTGGGCCAATTAGCTTCATTCAGTTTCAATTGGCGGGAAGAATAGGTGATCACCTTTCCGTCTTGCATCAAGACACACCCTAAGCTTTATTTAGAAGCATCAGTGTAGATGACATAGGGTATGCCCTCAATAGGCAAGGCAAGAACGGGGGCAGAAGTGTAATGACCCCGCCTCCCAGTAACCCCCAATTAAGGGAGACTAAGAGGTCAGAGCCATTATCCCCATTTCCGGATCAAAGGTTTGACAAATAATCCATAATAATTATCAAATTCTACCAAACTAAACTGAAAGGCTGTAATAAAATTAAACTTTTCATACCTTTTTTGAAAACTTGGATATCTACTTCTATCCACATGGAGTCTATTCTAACTAATCCTCCTTTGAACTTTAATTCATATTTAAGTCCACATATGCCACTTTACTATTTGTTCTTTTCACTTGTACTTAAAATGCCGACAAATAAAATGTCGGCCAGCATAAAGCAGGTATGTGGGGGAAATAGTAATCGTGCAATTAATAACAACATATTGCAATCAATTATAGTTTAACAACCAACTTTACATTTTAAATATAACTGTGCGATCCACGCATATCCTATCCTCTGTGTTGTCCCTACAGTGGACCTGGATGCTACCTTCCTTATGATAGATCCCCATTAAACCCCTCATGATCCTAACTAACAAGTGAATCACTTTCTAAGGTTGAGTCACATGGTACTACCTGTAGGTAGCCCACTCCTTAACTCATGGCATGCTATAGAGTCTCATGGCACTACATGTGGGTAGCCCAATTTCTAACTCATGATAGCCTAGACCTTACTCTAGGTTACCCTTTTTAGCATTTGCAAAGCCACAGAGGAGGATCCAGATCTAAGCCAGTTATATACATATACATTTATAGTGATAATCATAGTCACTTTATAGTTGCATGAAATAAAAGTCATCCAAGTAGTTTATTTCAAACAACCGATAAAATCTCTAGGAATCACCGTGAAACTAAGGCGGTTAATCATAAATGTAACCACATACCTGTCAAGCTGATTTGAGACAGAATAATTCAATCAATCAAGAGTTCCAAATAAGCAAGCAAGCACATAACGAGATCCTAAATCAATCATACAATTGTCCTTTTATTACTCATGTCATCAAGATCTATTAAACCTAGCTCGCTTTCTAGAGTTTCTAATCCACTTTTAAGGTTTTCCTTGTAATTAGGGTTTCCCTTCATCTTTTACTATTTTAAACCCTAATTATCTCATCCATTCTTCTCAAAAGATATTAAGGTTACCTTTAACAACATTTAACCCTAATTTCAGAAAAAGCACAATTAACCATCAATTAAGTCCATTAAGCCTCTTTTACATTAAAGCTACCATTTTTATCCTTTTAATCCATGACAAGATCATTATGCTCATTTATCATCAATTCATAGTTCATTATGATCTAATTCACATATGAACTCTATTTGTCATTAATTCTACTTTTATCCATTAGAAAACCCTAATTATTACATTAAGAGTATTTATCCACAATTAGGAACTTTTATACTTGAAATATCTTGGAATTATCATATCTCAACTTTATTCACGATTTTGAATAATTAAAACCATTATAAATCACATTTACTAATATTAGGGTTTCAAGGCCCATTAAATCATATTTATGCACATGAAACTCTAAATTAAACCCATTACGTGCAAATTTCATCCTTTGTGTTCTTAATGTACCTTTTACCATTAACAGGTTAATTTCAACTTTAATCATCCATTAGACCCTACTAATTACATTAATCATCTCCAAATAGGGTTTCTTAATCTTTAATTCATTAAAGTTGATAAGTTACACTACTTTTCGAATAGCAAGATGAATTAGCCTCTAAAACCAATTTTAATGAATTCCTCTCGTTTTTTTAAGCAAAATTCATATATTATGTGTATCCATCTGAGCTACCATTATTTAGTTATGAATTTTTCAATAAAACCTTACTTGGGCCAATCGGAAGTTGCCACGTCGCTGTTTCCATGCAACGTTGCTTGACTTGTTTGGAAACATTTTGAAAATTCCATTATGCCCACCTTTAAGTTGGTCGATGCTTCAGACCCCGGAGGGTATATCCATCCAACGGCCAACATGTTGTCTTCAATCTCTCGATGCTACTGTTGCCGTCGAGCGCAGCCCTAGGCACAACTCATGCTCCCAGTTATGGACCTGAAAGCCACATCGGCTCCATCCCTTACCTCCGTCAGGCCTGCACGCTCCCCTGAGTGCCCTCAGCCCATGGCCACGATGGCTAGTTCAGGTTGGGCATGCCTGTACTTTGCGGCCGCCAAAGCAGCCGTGCTGCTGCTGCTACATTCAGGCTAGGGTGGAGGAACCTCCATCGAGCTTCCCCTTAACGTCGTGAGAGCAGCACGCTTCTGCAGTAACTCCTCCACAACCACACATTGCTTTAGGATTCAAACTAGTCTTTTTGCTAGGGTTTGTACAGAAGGAAGAAGGAGAAGAGAAAAGGATGTGTGGGATTCTCTTAAACTTGGCTAAAGGCTCTACCCCTTATATAGGGGAGGGCATTCACACCCCAAGATGTGCATCCACGAGGACTCAAGTCCTTTTCCCAAAAGGAAACATATTTTCCTTAGCTAAAAATCAACCTCCTCTCTCTTCATTATCTCTTTGATATTCCTTTGCTTTAAATATTAGGATTTAGATAATTACTTCGTTTATCTTCTTTGTACTTGCCTTTTAATTTATTGGCATGAAATTTCTATTTTCTTTTAGTAGGAAAATACCACTTCTTTAACAATGCCACAAAATTCATTAATAATGTATCACATTATCCTCTTATTTGCATTATTGGTATTTTCTCTTTCTTTCTTCTTCATTGGGGCTCCTTGGACCCCAAGAATTTGTAATATTTCGAATTCCTTTTTATTGGATACTCATTATCTTCTAGATGCATCTATATTCATTATTTCCCATTATCATGTTTATTTCTTATTAAAATATCTCTTTTTGAGGATTTCTCTTTATATTTCTTTTTATTTTCCTCATTGGCATTCCTTTTAACATTAAGAATCCTTGGAATACGAAAATCCACCAAGGATAACTCAATTATACCTCTTTCCACTTATTTTCCACATATTATCATTGTTTTCAATTTCTTTCTTAACAAAGAAATATTTAATTGGTCTTTTCTTTTATTGTTGCATTATTTTTGTGACTTTGGACTCCTTGGCACCCAAGGAACTCAAGAGGCACGAAATCCAACTTTGGATTATTTACTTTTTCCTTCTAGAGGTTTCTACAGCTTCCCTTTCTTCATTTCATATTAACAATAGAATTCCTTTTGTCTTTTCCTTATTATTGGGCCCAATAGCCAATAAAGCCAAAAAAACAATCATAAAGTCTATTGTAAACAAAATCCATTTATTCAAAACAAATTATATCTTTATTTTTTCAAATATATTTAATATGTGAAATCACATTTCTCACCAAATGAACCCAAAAGTTGGGGTTGTAACAAGAAGTCAAACACTCCTTCAACTTCAGGAAACTGTTCTCACATTCTGGTGTCCATGAGAACTTGACCTCCTTTCACATCAGCTTGGTTAAAGGCAAGGTCAAATTAGAGAAGCTCTTGATTAACCTTTAATAGTAACCTACTAAGTCGAGGAAACTATGGATCTCTGAGGGATTCTTTGGATCTTTCCACTTGGTCATAGCTTCTACCTTTGTAGGATCAACAGTTATATGTCTGGAAAAAATCACATGACCCAGAAACATCACTTCTTTCATCCAGAACTCACATTTTGAGAATTTAGCATAGAGTTGACTTTCTCTCAATGTGTGGAGAATAATCCACAAGAGTTCGTGATGTTATTCTAATATCTCGAAATAGACCAAAATGTCATCAATAAACACCACCACAAACTTATTAAGGTATGGGCAAAATACTCAGTTCATACCATGAAGGCAATAGGGGCATTCGTCAAACTGAAAGGCATGAATAGGAATTCATAATGCCCATAGAGAGTTCTAAATGCCGTCTTCGGGACATCCTCATCCTTCACATGCATCTGGTAGTAGCCACTGCGTAGGTCTATCTTTGAGAACATCGTGGCTAACTTCAGCTGATCAAACAAGTCATCGATGCGAGGAAAAGGATAACGGTTCTTCACCGTCACTTGATTGAGCATGTGGTAGTCCATGCACATCCGCAATGAATCATCCTTCTTCTTCACGAACAAGATAGGGGTGCCCCATGGAGAGATACTAGGGTGGATGAAGCCCATGTCAAGAAGCTCCTCAATCTACTTCTTTAGCTTAACAAGCTCGGCAGGGGCCAAGTGATAAGCCGTCTATGAGATAGGTGAAGTCCAGGGCACAAGTTCGATGGAAAACTCCACCTCGTGAGTTGGTGGCAAACTGAGTAACTCCTTGAGAAAGACATCAACAAAGTCCTTTACCACATCTATATGATCTAGAGAAGGAGGTGTCCCATCAAGAATGATTGATGCTAAGTATGCTCTACACCCTTGTGAGATAAGTTTTTTGGATTTGATGGCAGAGATGAAGAATTGTCTATCCTCTAGCTTCCTATCCTTGATGGATAGTCTCTCTCTATTAGGATGTAACAAGCTAAGTTTCTTTTCCTGACTGGATAAGGTTGCATCATGCTTCTTCAACCAATCCATGCCCAAGATAACATCAAAGGCAGACATGTTGAGTAGGATAAAATCTAAAGGAACCGTCTTTCTAGATATACAAAGTTCCAAGGTAGGGAGTTTAAGGTAAGAAGAGCATATCCTACGACTAGGTGTTTCTACATCTAACACATGGTCCATGTATTCAGATTCTAACTCTAACATGGAAGCAAGCTGAGAAGACATGATAGTGTTTGATGAGCCAGAATCAAAAAGTGCCTTGATAGGATGCATATTGATATGTAAGGTACCTTCTACAACTTCATTATCTTCGCATGCTTCTTCATCATTGAGAGCAAACACCCTTCCATTCTTCCTTTACACCGGCAATCGCTATTGATTCTGGTTATTGTTATCCCGCATAGGTGGATTCTATCAAGGTTCTTGCGGCTACTGGCTCGGTTGTTGGGCTGGAGCATGTCCTCATTGAAACTGGGGACAAAAGGGTCGAATATGCCCAACCTAGCCACACTCATGGAAGGTAGGGGAGGTTGGTCATCTCTATGAGCTAGGGCATTATTGTCAGGACATCTCCTAGGAAAATGGTGGTAGGAGCATCGGTTTTACCTCTCATGTCTACGATTATCATAGTGACTCTTCCTTTTGTTGTTGTTATTGTTGTTGCGACCAGAGATTGGAATCCAAGATAGGGCTCAATTGCCAAAGCCTTGTCCACCATCTGTTGGAAGATGAGGGGGAGTGGTGGAACAAGGTTTTGGCCCACCTGGTAGTTTAAACCCTCCAAGAAAAGGGTCGATCTTCTCTCGTCTCTGAGGTCCATGGCATAGAATTCCAGGAGGAGGAAACATTGAATGTATTCGGCAACGCTCATTCCACCCTGCTTGAGGTTGTAGAACTTAGCCTCCTTCTTCCTCAGAAAGGTGGGGCAGATATACTTCTCATGGAACAACTTTAGGAAATGGTCCCAGGTCATGGTGAAGGTTTCTCTGGCACGGGTGATGTCATTCCACCAAACCCAGGCCAGTCCATCCAGCACGTAGGTAGCTAATCAGACTTTTTGGTGAGGAGGGCACACCACGCCCTTGAAAGTCTGATCAAGAGCTAACACCCATTTGTTATCTTTGTCCACCGTATTAGGCTCACTTTCACCCTTGAAGTAAGGTGACTACATTTTGATGAAGTCAGTGAGACTAAACTCATTGGGCTTGTTATTATTTGCAGCAGTAGCAGTGAGTTTCCCTGTAAAGAGGTGAGATCACCTCTTTACTAAAATTTAAAGGAAATACAAAACATCCACAATTTTAACAAAAATGGAGACTTTGAGGATGATTGCATAATATTCCAATTAAATAAGCATGATTTTAGATACATAATGAAATGTCAATAGCAGCAGCAATAAAGAAATACTAAGCCTTCACATGTGTAACATCCCAGGATTTTAGGCCTCAGATAACATGATCTTAAAAGGAATGATTGGGCTACCCATATCACCAAGGTGTACCTCCTTTTCTGGGATCCCATCACTAAAGAACTCCATAGTTAAGTGTGCTCAATTTGGAGTAGTACTAGGATGGGTGACCAGTCAGTAAGTTGACCCCAGCTTGCGCATGAGTGAGGAAAAAGTGCACAGTTAAGGCTAGTGGTGGTCTGTGGGGCTAGGCATCATTCTTGAAACTCTACTAGAGCCTAGGGAAGTGGGCCCAGGTGTTACAAATGGTATCAGAGCCATATCCCCTCCAATAGGTGGGGCCTGCATGGGCATGTGGCATGCCAGTCTTGGGTTGTGCGGTCCAAGCATGTAGGAAAAGGTTGTCCATGGCTGACATAGCCACCCTTGCACTGATATTCCATGATCAAGAGATGGGTGTCCATGGGCCATTGTGGGTCTGCACTAAAATGGGGTCAGATTATGAGGCCATATAGTTGACCCTTGATGAGGACGTCAAGAGTCTGAGTGGGGGATATTATAACATCCCAGGATTTGAGGCCTCAAATAACATGATCTTAAAAGGAATGATTGGACTACCCGTATCATCAAGGTGCACCTCCTTTTTCGGTAGCCCATCACTAAAGAACTCCATAGTTAAGCATGATCAACTTGGAGTATTACTAGGATGGGTGACCAGTCAGGAAGTTGACCTCGGCTTGCGCATGAGTGAGGAAAAAGTGTGCAGTTAAGGCTAGTGGTGGTTTGTGGGGCCAAGCATCATTCTTGAAACTCTACTAGAGCCTACGACAGTGGGATCGAGTGTTACAACATGGCTTTCATTGTTTACTACATGATTGATTTCCAAAAGAAAAGAAAAGAGAAATAGGATCTAGCTATAGCAACATAGTCATCCTTTCCAAAAGCTTGAGTTCAACTCCTGACAAAAACCTCCTCCAAGCTTGTCCTTCTCCTTACACAACACCAACACCTAGGTGGTTGGGAAAGCGCCCAGCAAGAGGAAAAGGAAGAAAATGTATGTGTTACAAAACTATTCTAAAGGTGACAAGATAAATGTAATAAGTAAAACTGTCTAGGGAATCATCAATAGATGAGACATCAAGAGTACGAGGCTTTAAATAAGGAAACTTGCCAATAACAAATATAAATAAAGGATTTACATGTAAATTAATATGTCTACCTAAGGAGGGTTGAAGCACCCACCAGATCTCTAACCTTAGGTGAGGGGAGAATAAGACATTCCTAGTCACCTATAATATTATGGGGAGAAATACAAACATTCCCCTAGGGAGATTATATACATGCCCTCTGTGGGTGGTTGTACATAAGTACCTCTACTTTAAAATTAAATAGAACATATAACTACATGCTAGAAAAAGAGTTATGGAAAGTTTAATCAAAGGATTTATATAACATGGAAGTGGGGTATAAAACCCAAATAAGATAATATTACAACTGATTTTGAGGCATAATCAAATTAGGTTTCAAGAATAATGGATTAGGTCAGATTAAGCCTCATTAGGGAACATAGTTAATGGTATACTAAATTTCCCAACTGAAGGTGTAGATGCACATACCTCAATCTTTAAAACCCTAGAACTCACTTTCAAATCCCTAATCAAGATCAGAGTCTACTTTCCCCTATTACATAATCATATACATGCATTAATGATAAGTTCATTCATTAGAAGGTCAAAACCCTAAAGTTACTAACTTTTTGCGCAAACCTTCAAATTAGACTCTAAAAATATCACCATTGTCTTAGTTAGGGTTTTCTAATCAAAATGACATATAATATTATGTATTTTGAAGATATGAATTTTTTCAGGTTATTTTTGGTTTATTAAATCATTCGAAAAACACTTTTTCACAAACATCAGAATTAAACCTTGCTAATATTTTTATGGATAGATCTCGTTCTCCTGATTTCAAAACACAACATATTTTTAATTTTTGACCACCGAAATAATTTTCTATGATTTATTTTGTATCAACCAATCAGAAAATTCAGAAATTCAAATATCAAAATAGAGAAGAGAGAGAGCAGAGTGGGGCTAGGTGGTGGGGCCCATGCACCCTTTTGTCCTCTCGCTAGTGGCCGAGGGAACCCCACACCACTCATGGTCAAACACGGTCCAACAGGAGAAAAGGACCATAGTACCCTACTCGCGAATAGAGATGCATGAAGAGAAGATGGAGGGAAAAATAGTAAAAGTGCATGGGGCGTTCTTCCCCAAGGCACTTGATGTGATGACTGGAGAGAAGCTTCTACTGCTTACATGTGATTTTGGGAAAAAACAGAATACTCAACCAAATTCCACGTTTAAGAATGCAATTTAAAGCTTAGAGCAAAACGAAGCTAATGATACCTTTAGTTGGGCCGATGGCAGAGGGAGCAGAGAGGAAAAGGAACCACAATCTGGGTGTCCTCGACGGCTGGTCGAGGGTCAAAATGGCAATGAAACACAAAATCAATAGTAGGGTTGAGTTGCAAAGATGACTATGGATCTATGGGTATGGGTATTTATAAACAAAGAGGCCTAAGATAGGGTTTAGCTAGGTGGGGTGAGAGAGGAGTCCTGCTCAATTTTTTGGTTTCTCAAAATTTTGTCAAAATGCAAAAACTTTAGGATAAAGTTGTGCGGAATCTTGTGAGGAGTCCAACGAACCCAAAACTTTGAGATTTCATCTAGTATAGCTTGAGATAATTGGATTTGAATTGTTGGAAAGAAAAACAACTTGTTTCCTAATCGGTTCAAGGAAGAAGACGACCACTAGCCATCCGATCTGTGGTCCCTGGTTCATCAAGGAACCCAAACCGAATGATCACGTGCATGACACATCAAAACCTATTCCCAATCAAATTTCGACCAAAGTGACATATTAACTTTAAATGTTTTTCTCTCTCCTCTTTTGGTGGCCCAAACGATATCCAAAATTATCTAAAATTTATATTCAGATAGGTTTTGATGTGTAGAATCCAAATATGGAATTTGTTTTGCCTTTTGAGGAATTTTAATAGGTTAAATAATTAAAATGTCATTTTCTCTTTCCTCCTCCATTAATGGTGATAAGATTCCTTAAAATTTGTGAAAATTCACCCATAAGTCTCCCTAAGTGACTTGGATATGATTTTGTCATTAATTTTACAAGTTGGGATTATTTATTTATTTATTTAATAAATAGAAGATTCTACACACTCTCTCTCCTATTTTTACTCATTATTCAAACATTATCCAAATTAGTTGCAAATTTTCCCAAAGGCTTATTTTAATGTTTAGATTACAAATTTGAGTAAGTTTTCTAATTTGAGGGCATTAAGTATTTTATTTCACTTTATTGGTCTATTTCCTATCTTCTTTTGATAAGGACATTAATATATGCATTTATCGTCCAAATTAAATGATACTTGGCCCTTAAATTTCTTTTAAGTCAATAAAATGAAATTGAGTGTCAAATTATCCTTATGGGTTTCCATTTATGATTTTTTGGAATGTTATATTCCTCATTATCTTCTTTTATCCATTAAATATTACCTCCAATTATTGCATTTATCATCTCCTTTATATATAATTTGGATTTCTCTTCTTTTTCCTATTCTAAAAATTACTAGGAAGTTCTAGGATGAAATATCTTATTATTTTTATTACTTAGTGTAAAATTTACATTTCAAGCCTATTTTTTAAAACCAAACTGAGGTATTTGTGCACATGACCCTATATTAAGAATATATGGGAAACATTTTTCCAATAACCATCATAATTCCACTAAATCAATCCCAAAGACATATGGGATGAAAATGAAGGACAAATATTATAGAAAAGAGTACAAAGAGATACATAGTGGATTTCGGTATGTTACAACACTCCACTCCTTAAAAAAGATTTCATCCCCAAAATCTCATACAAAGAGGGAAGGGTGATTATGTAACATTCCATATTTCAACTCCCAAGTGGTTTCTTCTAAACCATGATATCTCCACAAAACCTTCACTAGCTCTATCTCCTTATTCTTTAGTTGCTTTACTCGGGAATCGAGGATCCTTACAGGTAGTTCTTCATAGGTCAGATTCTCATGAATCTCCACAGGTTCAATCGTGAGTACATGAGAAGGATCTTTCACATACTTCCTCAACACAGAGACATGGAACACATTGTGGATCTTATCATAAGCAAGAGGTAAAGCTAAGCGATATGCACAGTCTTCCACTTTATCTAATATTTCAAATGGTCCAATATAGTGAGGACTCAACTTGCCTTTTACTTTAGATCTTGCAATAGAACGTATAGGCTTGATCTTTAGAAAAGCATAGTCTCCCACTAAGAAGCTTACATCAGACCTCTTCTTATCAGCATACATCTTTTTTTGGTCTTGAGCAGCTTTCATCCATTTCTTTATCGTCTGTACCTTCTCGAGCATCAACTGCATATCGTCAGTTTTCACCAGGGACCATTCACCAACATCATCCCAATGCAAATGGGAACGACAAGGTCTACCATAGAGAGCTTCAAAAGGTGGCATACCAATACTAACTTGGTAACTGTTGTTGTAAGAAAACTCTGCTAATGGTAGATATTGATCCCATGCACCACCCCAATCCATCACACAAGCACATAGCAAGTCCTCTAGAATCTGAAATGTTCTCTCAGACTGACCATCAATTTGCGGGTGGTATGCAGTACTGAAATGCAGATCAGTACCCATCTCTTCCTGAATCTGATCCCATAAGCGAGAAGTGAATTTCGGGTCTTGATTAGAAACTATCACAACAAGCACACCATGCAGACGAACTATCCACTCCACATATAACTGAGCCATCTCAACAACTTTATATGTGGTCTTGAAAGGCAAGAAATGAGCAGATTTTGTAAGCCGATCAATCACCACCCAAACAACATCATAACCTTTCTTGAACTTAAGAAAACCAGTAACAAAGTCCATTGTGATCTTCTCCCACTTCCATTCTGGAATCTTAAGAGGATGAAGAAGACCACCAGGTCATTGATGTTCAATCTTGACTTGCTGACATGTCAAGCACTTCGCCACGAATAGAGCTATATCATTCTTCAAGTTCTTCCACCAGAATCTTTGTTGTAAGTCCTTATACATCTTTGTTGTTCTAGGATGAATAGTGTACTTGGACCCATGAGCTTCACTTAGAACCTTCTATCTCAGATCACCAACATTAGGAATCCACAACCTTTGTCTGAAGTGGACAATACCATCCACTCCGACAGAGAAGTCAGATTGCGGTTTCTCAGTTAAAGCTTTCATCTCCTCAAGCTCAGAACTCTCCAACTGTGCATCCACAACTTCTGAGATCCAGGTCGATGTAACAGTCAAGATGGTCATATCAACACACAACGTGTCTTCATCTACTGGATCAATGGGTTGAGGTCTCTAGCTAGCCACATGTTCAAGGTTTTCCCATACTGAACATCTCAGACCAACACAAACAACATCCTTCTTGTGACTTAGAGCATCAGCTACGACATTCGCTTTACCAGAATGATATGTAATGGTGAAGTCGTAATCTTTAAGATATTCCATCCACCTATGTTGGCGCAAGTTCATATCCTTCTGAGTCAACATATATCTCAGACTCTTGTGATCATAAAAGACTTCAAACTTTTTGCCATAGAGATAGTGTCGCCAGATCTTCAAATCATGAACTATGGTAGAAAGCTCCAAATCATGTGTAGGCCAATTAGCTTCATTACGTTTCAACTGTCAAGAAGCATAGGTGATCACCTTTTCGCCTTGCATCAAAACACACCCTAAGCCTTATCTAGATGTGTCGGTGTAGATGACATAGGGTATGCCCTCAATCGGCAAAGCAAGCATGGGAGTAGAAGTCAGGCTCTTCTTCAACTTCTGAAAACTATTCTAACATTCAGGGGTCCATGAGAACTTGACCTCTTTTTGCGTCAGCTTGGTCAAAGGCAAGGCCAACTCAGAGAAACCTTTGATAAACTTTTGATAGTAACCAACTAGACCAAGGAAACTACAGATTTCAGATGGGTTTTTTGGAGTATTCCACTTTGTCAAAGCTTCTACCTTCATAGGATCAATAGCTATATGACTGGTAGAAATCATGTGACCAAGAAACATAACTTCCTTTATCCAGGATTCACACTTTGAGAATTTTTCATAGAGTTGGTTTTCTTGCAGTGTGTTGAGTACAATCCATAGGTGCTCGTGATGTTGTTCTAACATCTCAGAATAAACCAAAACATCTTCGATAAACACCACTACGAACCTGTCAAGGTATGGTTGGAATACTTGGTTCATCAGGTCCATGAATGCAGTAGGGCATTTGTCAAACCAAAAGGTATAACCATGAATTCATAATGCCCATATCAAGTTCTGAACGATGTCTTCGGGACATCATCGTCCTTCACAGACATCTGGTAGTAACCACTTCGCAGATCCATCTTGGAGAATACAGTGGTTGACTTCAGCTGATCGAATAGGTCATTGATGTGAGGCAAAGGATAATGGTTCTTCACTGTCACTTGGTTAAGCATGTGGTAGTCCATACACATTTGCATTGATCCATCCTTCTTCTTCAAAAATAGGACAAGGGCTCCCCATGGAGAAACACTGGGGCGGATGAAGCCCATGTTGAGAAGCTCTTCAAGCTGCTTCTTCAACTCAGCCAGCTCAGCAGGGGCCAAGCGGTAGGGCAGCTTCGATATCGGTGAAATTTCAGGTACAAGCTCGATGGAAAATTCCACCTCACGAGTTGGTGGCAACCCGAGTAACTCCTCGGGAAAGATGGCCAGGAAGTACTTCACCACATCAATGTGGTCTACAGTAGGAGGTGTAGCATTGAGAACTATAGAGGCTAGGAAAGCTCTACACCCTTACGAGACAAGCTTTTCAACTTTAATGGCAGAGATGACAAATTGTCACTCTTCTCGCTTCTTACCCTTTACACACATTTTCCCTTCAATGGGATGAAATAATATAACCTTGGATTCCTCATAGTACAAAACTGCTTTGTACCTCTTTAACCAATCCATACCCATGAGGACGTCAAAGATGGTCATATCAAGTAAGATGAAATTTGTGGGAAGCATTATTCTGGATATACAGAGGTCCATGGTACGAGTTTAGAGGTACGGAGAATAGATATTAACACTAGGGTTTTTATGTCTAACACATGATCCATAAACTCATATTCTATTTCTAGCATAGAGGCAAACTGACAAGATATGAAGGTATTGGACGAGCCAGAATCAAACTGTGCTTTTAAAGGATGCATATTAAGGTGTAGTGTACCTTCAATCACATCATTGCCTTCAACTTCTTCCTCAGCATTGAGAGTGAATACTCTCCCATTCTGCCTCTCCACTAGCAGATGCCTCGGGTTCTGGTTGTTGTTGTTGTTGTTCCACGAAGGCAGGTTCTGCTTTGGCTACTGTAGTTGTTGGGCATTATTTTGCCCTTGCTGGAAATGAGAGCAGTTGGGGCGGATGTGCCCGACTTGGCTACACTCATGGCAGGTTGGTGGAGGATGGTTGTCTTTACGAGCAGGTGCGTTGTTGGTAGGGCATCTTCCAGGAGGACGATGGGGATTGCACCTGTTGCAGTAATCACGTCAGTGGTTCTCATTCTGGTTCTCATTCTTCCTTAGTTGTTGTAGACATTAGAAGTTTGAAACCCTGGATATGACTCGATGGCTAGGGCCTTGTCCACCATCTGTTGAAAAGTAAGTGGAATCTGAGGGATGAGGCTCTGTCCCACTTGATAGCTCAGGCCCTCCAAGAACATGGTTTCTCTTCGGTCAGCTCCAAGGTCAGTGGTGTAACGCTCTAGCAGTAGAAATTTTTTAATGTAGTCGGCCACACTCATGCTTCCTTGCTTGAGGATGTAGAACTCAGCCTCCTTCTTCCTCAGGAAAGTAGGGTAGATGTACTTCTCCCTGAAAAGCTTTAGAAACTAGCCCCACTCCATAGAAGAGATTTCCCGAGTGCGGGAAACACCATTCCACCAAACATGTGTCGGTCCATCTGATGAATGCATATTCATCTCTTATTTTTGCTTCATTTAGAATAATTAATTAGGACTTTCTTGTTAATTTTAGCTAATTCAAAAATAAATAGCACTTTCATCTTCTTGATATACTTTTCCTAAATTCTTATGATATTTTTCTTAATTTTCAGGAATTATCTAAGTAATTAAATCAAGAAAATAAAAGATGAAGACATGAGGCTTTTCAAATATTCCCGCAGTGCCTGAGATACTCGTCACCAAAATAGCCATATCTTTTGTGCCTAAAGGCAGAATTTCAAGATAAAGTATGAAATGAAAAGAGAATTTTATTGTATACAAAAAAGACATATTTTGCGGCAATTTTGGTGTTTATTTGGCTACACAATTAACCAGTGAACGTAGCCTTACGTTTTTCTTACCTTTCACCAAAATTGATATAACTCCCACATCCCAAGGCAGAATTTATTATGCAAGTATGCGTTGGAAAGATAATTCAATTATCTACAGGAAAAATATATTTTCGGGCCGCTTCTGAATTTTTGACTAGCCCAAAAATACGCTCGAAATCTCTATTGTGGGAAATTAATGCAAAAGGAATGCAAAGCAATCAATTGTTTCCTCTATTGACTAGATCTAGAAAGTTAGCAGCCGACAGTGGCCATTTCTTTTGCCCTAAACCTAATGTATACCCCCCTCCTTCTCCTATAAAAGGAGGGGTACTTCCTCCTCTTTGGGCATCTCGGTTTTTCTTGTATTAGTGCTCTGAAGCAATTGTCCTTGTATTCTTCTTCTAGATTTGGAATAAAGTGGCTTTGCATCTTTGTTACATGTTATTATGTTATTCTGTTGTGTTTTAGATCTAGTATTTTCTTTTCTCCTCCTCCCCTCTCCTGAGAAATCGAGCAAGGTAGGAAGAGACAGCCATCTTCATTGTCACTAATCGAGGATCAGTACTCGTAAGACTCGAAGATGGCTAGATCACTTCCTACCTCTGTCTCTCTTTGCTCCTTTTCCATGAGTGAGTAGTTCTTTATCTAGGTAAGGGGAATAACCCCTTAGCCATGGATTTATCAGCTTTTCCTTAAAAAATGATTCTAGATGGCTTTTGGGTTTGATAACTAATTGATCTATCAAAGTAATTAATTGATTTGATCAAAAGTTAATCTAGATGGATATGACCGTGGAAGTTCAGATTTAGAACAATAAACCTAATCACATAGAAGTTTTTAAATGACCGTGGATATTCTTCTTTTAGGATGATGTACTAAGAAGATGAGCACCGGGACCAATGGGCTCATGTGGAGTCCATCTTTAGTGGATTTTTATTAATTCACTTGCCTTCATCGAATCTGTCATTTTTAAAGGATTAGTTTGTTATTGCCTAGGCTAAGGTGGTGAAAACCCCTAAAGCCTCGATTCCCATATTTTGATTTCAACCTCCGTTGATTTTCTTTCTTTACTTCTAGTCTTTTTCCATTCACAATAGTCTACTTGTGCTAACAATTATTTCTTTTCCTTGTGACATGGGCAAAATAAATTCTTGTTACATTGTTACTTTGTGTTTATTTCTTATTTGAGTGTAATCAATCAAACCCCCAACCCGAGTTTTATTTTCCATTCTAAATCTGAAAATACAAAAAAATAACAAAATAGTTCTTTAAAATAATTGGGATAAAAGAAACAATCTTAAAAAGTTGTCATGTGGGATCGACCCTTTCTATACTAGCCTTAAATGGAAAGTTGAAAAAGGATTAAACTCTAGGATAATTATCTTAGTGATTGTAAGTGCTAAGCGACGCATTAACACCATCCAACACATATGTCGTGAACTGAACCTTCTACTGAGGAGGGCACGCCATACCCTCAAAGGTCCGATCCAGGGCCAACACGTAGTCATCGGCTTGTCCACCATGTTAGGTTCACTTTCACCCTTGAAGTAGGGCGGTTGCATCTTAATGAAGTCGGTGAGGGTGAACTCCCTTGGCTTGTTGGCATTAGCGGCCATAGTGTTGAGTTGTCCCATTATGGTGGAGGATAGCAATTGACGCAACATTGCCAGTTCTTGCTCAGGTGTGAAGGCGGGGGTACCTAAAGTAGTATGGTTGATCGTAGGAGTCACCGGAGTTTTGGGGTCATTATGAGTCGACTCCTGGTTCACATTGTCGAACAAGTCACCTCTTCTGAAAATTAGGGTTATCATATTAGGTTCTCAGGAGTATAGAATCATAGATGAGAAGAGAATATAAATAGAGATGAGAAAAGGATATATAGAATGCTATTTCCTAAAAGCATACTATTTTGGGCAATTCGTATCAGCTCAGGCTAGGCCGGTATCATATGGTCATGCGAGTCCTCGTATACCAAGCTAGTGGTGTGGAGGAAAATATTGCCAGCCCCCGAAACCTTGATCCTTTCTAGACACCCTTGCTTCAACTTCATGTCCTAATAGTCGCCTAAACGCTCTGATACCATGTTGTAAAGAGGCAAGATCATCTCTTTACTAAAGTTTAAAGGAAATACAAAACATCCACAATTTTAAAAAAAATAGAGACTTTGAGGATGATTGCATAATATTCCAAGTAAATAAGCATGATTCCAGATACATAATGAAATGTCAATAGTAGCAGAAATAAAGAAATACTAAGCCTTCACAAGGTTTCCATTATGTACAACATGATTGATTTCTAAAAGAAACGATAATAGAAATAGGATCTAGCTATAGCAACCTAGTCATCCTTTCTAAAAGCTTGCATTCAACTCCTGAGAAAAACCTCCTTCAAGCTTGTCCTTCTCCTTACACAACACCAACACTTGGGTGGTTGGGAAAGCACCCAGTAAGAGGAAAGGGAAGAAAATGTATGTGTTACAAAACTATGCTAAAGGTGACAATATAAATGTAATAAGTAAAATTGGCTAGGGAATCATCAAAAGATGAGACATCAAGAGTATGAGGCTTTAAATAAGGGAACTTCCCAATAACAAATATAAATAAAGGATTTGCATGTAAATTAATATGTCTACCTAACTAAGTAGGGTTGAGGAACCTACCAAACCTCTAACCTTAGGTGAGGGGAGAATAAGACATTCCCAGTCACCTATAATTTTATGGGGAGAAATAGAAATATTCCCCGAGGGCGATTATATACATGCCCTCTGTGGGTGGGTGTACATAAGTGTCTCTACTTTAAAATTAAATAGAACATATAACTACATGCTAGCAAAAGAGTTATGGCAAGATTAATCAAAGGATTTATATAACATGACAGTGGGGTATAAAACCCAAATAAGATAATATTACAACTGATTTTGAGGCATAAACAAATTAGGTTTCAAGAATAATGGATTAGGTCAGATTCAGCCTCATTAGGGAACATAGTTAATGGTATAATAAATTTTCAACTGAAGGTGTAGATGCACATACCTTGATCTTTAAAACCCTAGAACTCACTTTCAGATCCCTAATTAAGATCAGAGTCCACTTTCCCCTATTATATAATCATATACATGCATTAAGGATAAGTTCATTCATTAGAAGGTCAAAACCCTAAAGTTACTAAATTTTTGTGCAAAACTTCAATGTAGACTCTAAAAATATCACCATTGTCTTAGTTAGGGTTTTCTGATCAAAATGACATATAATATTATGTATTTTGAAGATATGGATTTTCTGGGTTATTTTTGGTGATTTTTAGTTAATTAAATCATTCTAAAAACACTTTTTCACAAACATCAGAACCAAACCTTGAAAATATTTTTAATGGATAGATCTCATTCTCCTAATTTCAAAACACTACTTATTTTTTAATTTTTGACCACTAGAATAATTTTCTATGATTTATTTCGTATCAACCAATCAAAAATTCAAAAATTCGAATATCTAAGTAGAGAAGAGAGAGAGTAGAGTGGGACCAGGTGGTGGGGCCCATGCACCCTATTGTCCTCTCACTAGCGGCCGAGGGAACCCCACACCACTCATGGTCAAAAGCGGTCCAACAGGAACAAAGGACCAAAGTACCCTACTCACGACCAGAGATGGATGAAGAGAAGATGGATGGCAAAATAGTAAAAAATGCACATGGCTTTCTTCCCCAAGGTGCCCGATGTGATGATCGGCGAGCAGCTTCTTCTTCTTACATGAAATTATGGGAAAAAACGGAATACTCAACCAAATTCCATGTTTAAGCATGCAATTTAAAGCTTAGAGCAAAATGAAGCTAATGATACATTTAGTTGGGTTGATGGCAGAGGGGGCAGAGAGGAAAAGGCACCGCAATATGGGTGTCTTCAGTGGCTGGTCGAGGGTCAAAATGGCAACGAAACACAAAATCAATAGTAGGGTTGAGTTGCAAAGATGACTACGGATCTAGGGGTATGGGTATTTATAAATAAGGAGGCCTAGGCTAGGGTTTAGCTAGATGGGGTGAGAGAGGAGTCCCGCTCTATTTGGGGGTTTCTCAAATTTTCATCAAAATGCAAAAACTTTAGGATAAAGCTGTGTGGAATCTTGTGAGGAGTCCAACGAACCCAAAACTTCAAGATTTCATCGAGTATAGCTTGAGATAATTGGATTTTAATTTTTGGAAAGAAAAACGACATGTTTCCTAATCAGTTTGAGGAAGAAGACAACCACTAGCTGTCTGATCAGTGGTCCCTATTTCATCAAGGAACCCAGACCGTCTGATCACGTGCATGACACATCAAAACCTATTCCCAATCAAATTTCAACCAAAGTGACATATTAACTTTAAATGTTTTTTCTCTCCTCTTTTGGAGGCCTAAACGATAACCAAAATTAATCAAAATTTATACCTAGATAGGTTTTGACATGTAGAATCCAAATATGGAATTAGCTTTGCCTTTTGAGGAATTTTATAGGTTAAATAATTAAAATATCATTTCTCTTTCCTCCTTCATTAGTGGTGATAAGATTCCTTAAAATTTGTGAAAATTCACCCATAAGTCTCCCTAAGTGCCTTGGATACGATTTTGTCATTAATTTCACAAATTGGGATTATTTATTTATTTATTTAATAAATAGAAGATTCTACACACTTTCTCTCTCCTATTTTTACTCATTATTCAAACATTATCCAAATTAGTTGCAAATTTTTCCAAAGGCTTATTTTAATGTTTAGATTACGCATTTGGAGTTATTTTTCTAATTTGAGGGCACTAAGTATTTTATTTCACTTTATTGGCTTATTTCCTATCTTCTTTTGATAAGGACATTAATATAAGCATTTATCTTCCAAATTAAATGATACTTGTCCCTTAAGTTTCTTTTAAGTCAATAAAACGAAATTGAGTGTCAAATTATCCTTATGGGTTTCCATTTATGATTTCTTGAAACATTATATTCCTCATTATCTTCTTTTATCCATTAAATCCCATATTACCTCCAATTATTGCATTTATCATCTCCTTTATATATAATTTGGATTTCTCTTCTTTTTCCTATTCTAAAAAGTACTAGAAAGTTCTAGGATGAAATATCTTATTATTTTTATTACTTAGTGTACAATTTACATTTCAGGCCCATTATTTAAAACCCAACTGAGGTATTTGTGCATATGACCCTATATTAAGAATATATGGGAAATATTTATCCAATAACCATCATAATTCCACTAAATCAATCCGAAAGACATATGGGACGAAAATGAAGGACAAATATTATATAAAAGAGTACAAAGAGATACATAGTGGATTTTGGTATGTTGCATGCCCCACCAGGGTAGTAGAGAGCAGTTGGTGCAACATTGCCAGCTCCTATTCAGGTGTGAAGTCGGGGGTGCTAGGAGTTGTGGGGTTCATCACATTATGCCCTTGTGGTGTCATAGGGGTATCCAAACTACTGGAGTCATTCTGGGAAGATTCTTTAGAGTTGTTGTTGTTCAAGTTGCCAAACATGTCACCCCTCCTGAAAGGCAAGGTTATCATGTTAGTTTCCTGACCGACCTAAATCGCATGTCTAAAATGGAGCAGATCCAGAGTAGTCAGACTTTTAAGATTATAACCCAACACTCAAGCCCCCACAACTATTATACGGGGTCTGATGTAGTATTCAGGGTAGAACCACAGGGACAAGGTCAGCAAGTGTTAAGTACACAGAGTCTCGCACTCTTACACTCCAAATGAACATATGGGTTAAAAAGGGTGTTCCCTAAGGAATGATGATGCTCTATCCAAAATAAAGAAAGGTAAAAGAAAGATAATAAAGACGGGAGAAAAATGTTAACAAGCAATAAGAAACAAAAATATGGAGGGAAACTTGGATCGGGTTTCACCTACTAAGATCTCTCACCAACATGCAAAACTCACACCCCTCATATACTCCTATCAAGATTATAAGCAGTCATCAAAATGTCTATTCCCTCCTCTCTCGAGATAAGGATAGATCTAGGCTCTAAGGTAGTATCTCTCCCAAGATAACGACCCAACAACCACAAAATAAACCAAGTGACTGTTAGCCTTAGCATTCCAACACTTTCATGCATTCATACTACTCCATAACACTAGATAAGGATGGTACTACTCTTTTGAGGTACCAACAATTGAACATCACAAGATGGTAGCTAAGCATACAAGTGAATGATTAAGAACAAGTGTATGGAGATAATCTTGATAAGAGCATATATATATATTCAAAGGGGAGAAAGAATATACATGTTGGGAGAGCCTTAGTGGCTATTCCCAACTCAAGTTAGATGTTTAGCCACCCTTATTGATGGGCAGCATAACAGTATCACAAAATGGTAGATACATCAATAACCACAAAGAGGGAGATTACAATGTGATGAAGATGATAGATATAGATAGAGAGAGAAGATGGTGATACACCACTATGCTTCTTCAAATCTAGATCTAGAGTAGGCGATGTAGCAGAAACTTCTTCCTTCAAAGAAGAGGGAGATCAATATTCTCTCTCCTTTGACTTTTGTCTTCAGAGATCCAAGACTAATGGTATGGATGTGAGTGACTCTAGAATTTAGCAGCACTTCGTGGTCCTTGATGATCTGATGATTTGACAAGTTAGGGTGGGGGTCTATTTATAGGTGTTGCCTACCGACTTAACCATCTGGGTCGCGATTGTGGTATGGCCTCGGTCGAGGCATGGCCTAAGTCACGGCTTGGCCTCGGTTGTGACTCTCATCATGATCGTAGTGTGTTGGCTGTATGTCACGGTTGAGGAGGAGTCTCGATCGTGGTAGGGCCTCGACCGTGGGGCATTGCGCTGGTGGATGGTCGTGGTGTGAAGAGATGGTGATAGAGGCATCAACTGCGGTAGGGTCCTTAGTGGACTATACAGTCACAGTCACAGTGTTGACTATGGCCATGCTTGGCATGACCCTGTAAAAGTGAAAGATGTGTGAAATTGAGATTTTTGACATAAGGCACTAAAATAAGTAGAGAAATCTATAAAAGGTATGCTAGGAGAAGCATAAATCATATGTAAAAAGTGCACAAAATGAAATGTTATCAACTCCCCCAAACTTAGGATCAAGCTTGCCCTTAGGCTAAGGGTAGGTCCGAAATCATAGAGATGAGCTATGGGTAACAAAAAATTAGAAAGCCTACCATTACTGAGTTATCTCATTCTTATGGAAAAACTCTTGTGGTATGTTTGTTTCAATCCTAAGATTCTATTTCCTCCCTTTTGTAACTAGAGTTACATGAGTTTGTATCCTTGCTAATGCCTTTTGGTAGTAAAGGGCTCTCTGTCTTAGTAACTCACCCTTCCCTATACTAGGTTGTTAGCCATACTCGTACAACAACCCCTTGAGGGGTACCTTTTACACCCTTCCTTTATTTTAGAGGGACCTATGCTAGTGTGCTCGGGTAGGTTTCAGGCTTTAAGTGTTTTCCTACTCTCCCCAATTTTCCTCACCCACAAGCTTTTGTAAGGATAGTGTTGTCCTGAGGGCTCTTGACGTTACGTCAGGTGGTTGCATGAGGGTTTCTTGGGATTGCAGGTGGATAAATTTGGCTTCAGGATTCCACTTACGGACACAACATATCTGCATTCATGAGTGCAACAATACACCGGTAGTGTGGGATCCTTCGACATCTGTTGGGCACAACTCTCATTTTTTTTTGGGTTTTCATATCTCCTCTCAGGTTTGAATGAAGGGTTTTTACATGATTTTCTGGGTGGCCAAGCCTCTTTTTATCCCGAAGTAGGGATAATTAAACCTGGAAGGGGCAACTATTTCCTTCTCGAGGGAGGTGAGAATTTTCTAGCTAGAACCATCAGGTTTGATTGGTTGGGAGTATGGCTCGGTAAAGCCCTCTAGTTTCTAGGGATTCCATAGACTTAGGATTGTTCCTAACACAACATTTTGTCATAAGAATGAAATAAAATTATATTTGAATGCTTCTTGTTTTTACTATTATGTGTGTTAGTCGCTCATTTATGCCTCTCTAGAAACGATAGCACTACATCATTTAGTAGGGGGACTGACAAGTCTAAGAAGTGGCTAGGCAAAACTACAACTTATAGCAAAATTTCTTAAAGTAATTATTTAGCAAAATTTGTTTCTCATACTTGATTGTGGCGTAAAAAAGAATATGTACAAGTAAATTCTTGAAAATTTGGGTGAAAAAATTGTACCTCTCACACCCGTTTATGACTCCTCCCCAAACTTATCATTCACCCTGACCTGGGGTGTCAAAATTGGAGTTGGATGTATAAATGGGCTTTCTTTATTATTGTTGATTATTTGCGGTGGCCCACTTTGACTCAAGGATCATGTTGGCGTATACCCCGCCTAGAGGGTGGTATTGTTCATGTTACATGCCCTCCACCTTCATATTCATTGTTTCCAGTGCGATCATCTAGGAAAGACAATAGAAGTCGCATTCATTTGACAAAGGTACTTACAGAGGGATTCTATGGTAGAACTATGTCTTCTTAAAGTCTTTTCCTTCTTTATGCGTGTACCCTTTTCCATGGTTTTTGATAACCTCAACAACTGCCTCAGTGCATGTGACTATCTTCTCTTCTGTAGGTGTATTTACAGTAGTTATGTTCATTTTTTTGCTGAGTGAAAAGGCTGCATCTGCGCTATTGTAGAAGACTGCAGTCCTAGCTATAACACTGACTACTAACAAAGTCCAACGACTATCATGTAGAATGGGAAAGAATATATACTTTGGAAGAGAGTTCGCCAGGCATTGCAGAAGGTGGTCTTTTTTGTCCGACCTTTTATCCTTTAAGATGTCATCTACTAAGAGGAAGTAGGACATATGCACGTTCGACATGTTGTCATTCAGCAGTGCTTGGTAGGCTAACATAGTGTTGAGTGAAAGGTATTCTCCTATTTTCAAAGTATTTCTAAGGTTGTCCTTTAGCACACAAATGTCATCCCTTTTGAAAATTGCCTCTGCAGTGGTGTCACCTTCCTTTAAGCATTTCATTATCAGCTGTAGGGATTCTAGTGACAGGCTTTCATAGCTCCACCTATCAAAATCCTTGAAGGTTGGCACTATTTCTCTAGTCGGCCCATCTAGTTTTATCTTTGGCATATCCTCTTCCTCTATATCCCCTTCCTTGGGTTCATGGACTATAGGTTGTTCTTTATCTATTTCTGTAACAGGAGGGTATTCATGTTTTCTCTCGGGTTGTTTCTCTACTTTGTCAGGAGTGTCGGCTGCCCATCCTTCCTTCCAAGTAGATGCTCTAGCAGGTTCTTCGGGATTGACCCACATGGTTTTAAGACATTCCCTCTAGGTTTTCTTTTTAGCTAGAGGTATTTCTTAGTGAAGCCGATGTGGTACTACATCTGAAGGCATCGTATGGTCATTGAAGAAGTGACGATCATAGATAACTTCCATTGCATAGACACCACGCAACCCATGTAGATATTTTATGTAAAGGTCTTCTAGTGGTATTCCCTTATTGATTTCTTCCATCATTCTGAGTACTATGAAGGCACAATCCCATGTTCTAGCCTTTTCTTGAGGGACCTTTTTACATATAGAGAACTGCTTCTACATCCATTTGTGTCTGTTGTCTGCCATCTGTATAGCATGTTGTAGACGTAGTGACACCTTTAAGATATCCCTTGCCTCCTTGTTTTTGTAGATCAGGGACGTGTTGTCTAATTCAGTTGTACACCAATTGAACACTGTTGCACATCTCTCATATAGGTTGATGACAATCACTGTCCAGTGCTTTACACTCCTTATAGGTGGGATTACAAATTTTGTCTCCTCCCTACTCACTACACGATGTAGTTCTTTCACATCAGCATCCTTGTCATTTTTATCAAACATTTGACCTGCTAGGTGCATGGTGTCGTTGAATACGGGTTGCATTTTTTTTAGATGTAGAAATTCTTCAAGTAGAGTTGCATAGACTACTTTGAATAGCTTCTTATGTACTCATGCTCATTTTAGAAATATCCCTCTAAAATGGTCTCTGTTAAGTGACCTTCCTTTGTTGTGGTAGAGGATATCATTTCCTGAAAGGTTGTCATCGAGTACGTCTGCTAGGATATGGACATTTCTGCATGTAATTCTTAATAATGAGGTCATGCACATGCCTTCCATCTTGTAGGGTAGAGGAGGGGCAACACCTAATGGCACATCATGAACTAGTGTGCTCTACTTTTTGACCAGCTCATCAGCGAAGAAAGAGGTGATTCCACCTTGTTCGTCTTTTGAGGTACCGTCTCCTGGTGTCTGTATTGTTGTCGGTTGTACCTCTATAGTGGGAAGTTGTTTCTCCAACGATGGTTGGTTTGCCACTTTGCTTTCATTATTCATGGATATCTCGCAAGTTAAGTATTCTATTGGTTTTTTCTCTTCTCACGGTTGTTCTAATTCTACAGAAGTGAGTGTGGCTAACATCACAACCATCTTTCCGTCATAGAGTGAATCATCATGCTCATACTGCATTGGGTCTTTGAAGAAATTGTTGCAGATATCCATATCAAAAGTCATTTTGTCCAAGAACTTGTTAAGATCTCTTATTTCTCATGATGTGAGATCTTCTATGGCAGTATTTTCATCTCTGACGATGACGACCAGTCAAGGTTCCTTAGATGCAGTTGTGTCCTATTTTGGGATGATGTTTAAGTCAAACATTTTTATAAGGCATTTGTTTTCTTTGTCTCAATGTCTTGGCGAGGTTCTGACTATTTTGGTACTTCTTTTGCAGGTGGTTCCACCCTTGGGTGGTCTTCACATTGAAAATCTCATCCTTTGAAGATATGCCCACACCTGTCCCTCCTATGTCATCGTCATCTTTGTCTGGGCTCGAGGGGCTTGAGGAAGCTTGTGATGTGGAAGGGCTGATTAGATGCTTGGACCTCTTTCATTACCACCAACTATCCATCTCTTGGCATTTTGCATTAAACTATCAATGTTCCTCATCTAAGCACTGACGTTCTTTCTTTAGGTCATCTACCGCCTATTCATACCCCTTCCGCATCATTTCTTTATCTGCTCTCATGGCATCTCGTTCCCCTTGCATGAACTAGGGAAGTGCGTCAGTCCTCACGTTTAAACTTTGTGCTTGCATAGGTAGTGTAGACAGGATAGAGGTAATATTTAAATATATTTCGGAGGTATGTTGCATGTGTAACCACATGGCATCAAATTTGTTCCCTAATACATCACTAAACGTTTTTGGGCATTGGTGTTTTTGCTCTGCAGGTGTTGTTGACAGTGTCATAGATGTTACAGGATCCTTTGATTATGGAGCTGGTTTGTTTCACATAGGATCAGCATGGGTTGCTTGGGCAGAAGTGCTCACCTCCAGTTACTCTGGTACTTGCAGTACCACTTCTGGGATCATAGGGTTGGGTGCAACTTTAAGGTCTTCACACGCTTGATGGGGTTCTTTCTCAACCTCTAAATGATGTTCTCCTTCGGTGGCTTCGAGATGGTCATGTTTGCCTCCTTCATTCATTGCCACCTCAAGTTGGTCTTCCTCATTTACTACCATCTCTGTAGGAATGTTTGGTGAGGGTAGATTTGGGGCAGCGGACTTATCTGACATTTTCTTCTTTCTCTTCCTTATCACCAGTTTCTTTCTTTCCTCTGGATTTTACATCTCCATTTCTGGAGTCTTATCCCTCACGTCCTTTTTTCTAGCAGTTGATGATGGGCCTGTGGTTGTGTTTATAGCACCTAAGTACATCTTATCCACATCCTCCTACATGGGATGCAGCTTGCGTCATAATATGCCATCTCTGAGAGGGGAAGAAGTACCTTGGAGCAACTTTGTTTGTAGAAGAGTTTTCTGCCTTTCTGTGCCATAATTCTAGTGTTAATGAGGGACTTAATGTCAATCTTTGTATGTCCATTGGTCTTCTTGTATTTCAACAACATGTCTACATCCATAAAGTGATAGGCTATTCTAGTTATCTGGCTTCCCATGTAGAATTCTTTCATCTACTTTGCTTCCCCTCCCACTGTGGTCGATAGCCTCTCGATTAGTAGTCTTCTGATGTTAAATGGTTTCTTATTGAGCATGGACCATATTAGAAATAGATCCCCCTTAGTCACTTCTTTGGTTTTTGATCTCATGAAGATTGTTTTGGCAGTTATTTTCTGCACCACTCAGACAAAGCAGGAGGTGATGAGAGTCACCTTTGAGTTCTTCAAATTATGCCCGTATTCTCTGGTCAGCTTCTCCCATATCTTGTGACTGATGTATCTAATGACATCTTTTTTTCCTGGTACAGTTGAGAAGGCTTGTGCTTCTTTAGTTGTCTTGGTGAATATGGTATTGAGCATGGCCTATGTAATCATATGAGCATTCCCTCCTATTCTTACTTTTAGTTTGAAATCATCGCCGCCCTTCTTGCATTTTCCATCACTGACGGGAAGCTTTTCTAATGATGACATGAACTATGCGGTTAATTGAGTTAGTGAAGGAGCTTCTGATGTACATAGGGTGTGCAGATTTGTGCCTTCCAAAAAGTTGATAACCCTGTCGTAAATTCCCATTTTCTTAAAGTCCTTGACATCCATGTATTATGTCGGCTTGAACCCTTCGGTTTGTAGTACCCATTCAAATTGTGACTGGTGTGTTTGATCTCTTGGTACAAACGTTGGCCTATGCTAGTTGAGGGCAATATGTTCTTCTTCATCGACCTCTTCAGGGGCTGCTTCTTTTTCTTGCCCTTTTGACTTCTCCATGACTGTTAATTTTCTCTTCTTGCTACTTTTTTGCATTCTTGGTTTCAGATTTGTATTTCTCTAGCTTCTTTAACTTACCTTCAGAAGGTTGGTACTCAAAAGTATCTATTTGTAATGTTTCTTGAGACTCCTCAGACTCCTCTGGCGTCTTGTGGGCCAGGATGTACTCGTATTTCTTCTTCATCAGCTGCAACTGAAGCTTCTTCGTCGGTGAGAGGTTTGGGTTATCCTTTAGTGCCTTATTTATCTTCTCTAAGTTCTCCTCTACACCCCTCAATGAAGTTTCTTTATTCGTTAAAGTGTCCTCAGTTGAAGTTGACATTTTGAAAGTTATGGCATTAACACTTAATTCATTTTTTATTGTTTATGCTTGAAATGCATGAAATTCTATGACTGTGGCATATATTGAAAGAAGTACCATAGTCAAGGAGGGTTTCGTGACCATAACAGAGGATTATCTAAGAATAAGGAGCATCGTGATCATGACAAAGAAACATTGCGACCGCGGTGGGTGCCACGATCGTGGAAGATGTTAGACTTGATCAAGAGGGGTTTATACACGTGGAGACAGTGACTGTGGATGAAACTACACATGGTGTTGCGACCGCAGTCATGGAGGTACCTACTCAACTGTGGTTGTGATGGTTCATAGTGGGTATTCCCGCCCTAACCCCAATCGACCAATGGAGATATCATAGGAAGCGTGCAAGAAAAATGCCACATAAATTTCAATCGTAAGTTGAAAAGACCAAGGTAGCCGTGAACAATGGGAAAGCATTGGCGAAACTATGGCAAAGGAGTGAAGATGAACAAGATGATTTAGGCAGTTATCGCACCATAGAGAAAGAAAAACATAGGGTTGTATACTCAAGAGAGGTGATGAAACCTCAAGAAATATGAACGACAATGAACAAAAGAGACGCGCAATCAGTTACCTCGGCGTGGTCAGGATACGAAATGGTGGCAAGGAGGTAGCTACAGAGTACAACGTGGAGGCGGGTTCATAGTGAATGCTCTTTACTATTTGATTGTCATTTCAATGACTCATGTCTTGCAATTCTTCAGTTAATCTTCTTATAACATTCGGGAGTCAGAGAGAAAGGAGAGAAAGAAAAATCATGTTGTCGAAAGGGTTTTTCTTATCTACTCGAGAATAGTCACAACCACGACTGGGTAGACCACCTTGACTGAGGTTAATTTGGCTTTCAACCTTGCCACGACCGCGGTCCCAAGGAATGTAGAGCTAGTGCCTCGACCATAGCAGATGTCATGACCATGGTGCACACAAAACTAAGTTAATAGAATTGATTAAAAAACCTAATATCGCATTTAAAATTTTATAAAAAGAAAGTAATTTACATACTACAATTATACTTTTCTAGATGTGAAAAACCAAAATACTTAGAAGGGGAGAGGTACATAGCTCATAGACTAAAATAGAGATAAAGAAAAACATGAATTGTAAAAGAAAGCAGAAAAAAAACTTGGGTTGACTCCCAAGAAGTGCTAGTTTAAAGTCTTTTAGCTTGACTCTCTCTCATTCTAGCTTCATCTTCTTTCAGCTGATGTCAATAATTTCTCATTCGTTCCATATACTAGAGGACTGGGTTCTCCCAAACTCAGCTCGGTCCTTCTCACAAAAGCTTCATCTTCATAATATCTTTTTACTCTCTGTTCATTCACCTTGAAAGTGCATGTCTTGTCTCCAGTTATTTCCATCATCCCTGACGGGTATATTATTAAGACTGAAAAGGGTCCAGATCATCTTGTTCTCAGCTTTCTAGGGAACAACCTAATACTTGAGTTGAATAAAAGAACTTTGTCTCCTACATGGACGTCCTTTCTCTTTAGGTGGGAATCATGCCATACCTTAGTTCTTTTCTTATAGATCCTTGCATTCTCATAAGCTTGAAGTCTCAACTCTTCAAGTTCTTGGAGTTGGAGAAATCTTTTTTGCCCTACCTTATAAAGATCCATGTTTAGAAATTTGATAGCCCATAGGGATGTGTGCTCTAATTTGATGGGCAAATGACATGACTTCCCATAAATCAACTGGTAGGGTGTCGTGCCTATAGGTGTCTTATATGTTGTGTGGTAAGCCCATAGCACATTGTCAAGTTTCATGGACCAATCTTTCCTCATACGTCTCACAGTCTTATCTAGGATTTGTTTAATCTTCCTGTTAGATACCTCGACTTGTCCTAATGTTTGGGGAGGTTATGGTTTTGCAACTTTGTGTTTTACTACATACTTCCTCAGCAGTGCTTCCCCCAAAGTGAGACCCTCCATCGCTTATAATAGTGTGTGGTACTTTGAACCGTGGAAATATATTTTTCTCAAACAACTTGATTACTGCCTTGGAGTCACAGGTTTGGGTGGCAACAACCTCTACCCATTTTGAGGTGTAGTCGACAACAACAAGTATATACTGGTTCCTTTTTTATGATGGAAAAGGTCCCATGTAATCAATCCCCCATACATTGAAGATTTCAACTTCCGCCCAATTGGCCATCGGTATCTTGTTCCTTTGGATGATGTTTCCTATAAGTTGACACTCCTTGTAGGTATTGATAAATGATGCAACATCTTTAAAAAGAGTGGGCCAATAAAATCCTGATTGTAGGACTTTTATAGTTGTTCTTCCCCCCCGGTGGTGGCCCTCATAAGGTGAGGAGTGGAATTCTTTAAGGGTCAAGGGCACTTCTTCTTCTAGTATGAATCGACGATATAAGTTGTCAGAGCATCTTTTGAACAACAGTGGATCATCCCAATAGTAGTTTTTTATCTTGGAGAATAATTTCTTCTTCTGATTATAAGTGATCTCCAGTGGAAGTTGGTTGCAGTATAGATAATTGCAAATGTCGGCAAACCAAGGCATGCTCTGCTCTTTCAACTGGGCCATCAAAAGAGCTTCATCAGCATAGTTGTTGTTTACTAGCAATTTATTTTCTTCCACAAAAACTATCCTTGACAGGTGGTCTGCAACCAC
This sequence comes from Alisma plantago-aquatica, assembly GCA_963693085.1. Classification (NCBI taxonomy): domain Eukaryota; kingdom Viridiplantae; phylum Streptophyta; class Magnoliopsida; order Alismatales; family Alismataceae; genus Alisma; species Alisma plantago-aquatica. The sequence goes on along the minus strand of OY856410.1, from coordinate 681,142,916 downwards.
GTTTTATTTTCCTTTTTAATCAATGATCTCATTATCAAACTCTTGTAGTAATAAAGCCCATCATAAAAGTATCAGCTTTGTGTCCTTCTTATGCATGAGATATTTTATAGCTCCATGATTAGTGAACACTTTTACTTTTGACCCTACTAAATATGATCTAAAATTATCTGAGGCAAATACAATAGCCAGCATGTCTTTTTTAGTGGTGGTGTAATTTACTTGAGCTTTGTCCAATGTTCAGATTGCATAGCAAATCATATGGTGTCTCTTATCCTTCTTCTGTCCTTAGACTACAGCGATGGAGAAATCACTCTCATTGCACATAATTTTAAATGGTAGCTCCCAATCTGACACTTGTAGAATCGATGTTGTTGTTAACGCATTTTTAAGGATCTGGAAGGTGTCTAAGCATTTGCTAGTGAATTTGAATTCAGAATCTTTAATCAGGAGATTTGAAAGGGGTTTAGAGATCTTAGAGAAGTCTTTTATAAACCATCTATAATATCCCACATGCCCCAAAAACTCCTTACTCCTATAACGAATTTGGGTGGTGGAAGCTTGGATATGGATTTGATCTTGCTTAGGTCCACTTTGATTCCTTTCTTGGAAACTTTATGCCCTAGGATGATGATAACCTCCCATTTTGTGATGTTATCTCACTAGTTTTTCTCAATTTTCCATACTCTTTCTTAGAAAAATTAGATAGAATCATGAACTTTCCACTTTATTGTAAATATACCAATAGACTGACATTTTCCCTTTTTCTTCTTACAGAAAAACCCCAAAAAATTGCAAAAATCCCCAAACGGTCCCAAGACCGAATGAAGTCCAAACGGTCTCAAGACCGTATGAACCCAAACGGTCCCAATACCAAGTGAAGGCCAAACGTTCCCAAGACTGAATGAAGGTCAAACGGTCTCAAGACCGAATGAAAGCCAAACGGTCCCAAGACCACATGAAGGCCAAACAGTCTCGAGACCGAATGGAAGCCAAACGTTCCCAAGACCGCATGAAGTCCAAATAGTCCCAAGACCGTATAAAACCCAAATGACCCCAAGACCATATGAAGCCAAATGGTCCCAAGACCATATGAAGGCCAAACGGTCTCAAGACCGAATAAAATCCAAATGGTCCCAAGACCGTATGAAGGCCAAACGGTCTCAAGATTGAATAAAAGCCAAACGGTCTCAAGACCGCATGAAGCCAAACGGTTTCAAGACCGTATGAACCCAAACGGTCCCAAGACCGAATGAGTCCAAATGGTCCCAAGACCGTTTGGGATTCCTTGGAAGCCTATAAATAGGACCAAAGGAGTCTTTATTTGGCATCAAATTCCTAGACATCCAGAGGCTGTCCCAATCACTCCATAGTTGTTCATCCTTCGTCCTTTGCCCCAAGGCTGCCGGTCCAAGATCTACATTCCATCCTCAAGCTACTTCCTCTCTCATTGACATAGAAGGTGGGAAGTGAAGGTTTCTTCATCAAGGAAACCACGTGGTGTGAAGATAGTTGCTCTCTACTCCAAGGGGTCAACCTTCCTCCCTCCTACGTGGAGATGATGCTTTCTTTCTCTCTTCCCACCTCCTTCTTTGTTCTTGCCATGAGCGAGTAGTCCCATACACTAGTGTGTGGGGAGTAGCCCCGCTACCCATGTTTTCATTTCATACATTGTAATTCATGAGTTTGCAATAGAAAAATACTATCTTTTCAGTTCAACATCAATCATTTAATGAATGCTAGTTGCTTGATCACCAACTTGTGTTATCTATTATCTACTAGTGTGAATTTTCTACGTTTGTACTTTTAGATTCGAATATCGACTGCATGTTGGTTCTCTATGTATGTAGTCACCATACATCTGTTCGGCATCTAGGAACATTTCTCAAGGAGTGGAGTAAATTCACCTCCATCATTGTACTTTCATACTATGAAATGGAATCAGATGATGTATGAAAGTACAACCTTGACAGGTTGAGGAACACACTTTGTGAGGGGAGTGATGCAAAGTAAGTGACCATTCATTTGGGGATGGTTGGCATTACAATACTCCCACATTTCTCATAGTTAGTTATCCAAAAGGAAGCTAAGTCTACAATGATACTAACTGTTTAGACTCTCTTCTTTGCAAGCCATGTTTTTATGATGTATGTTTTGATCCATGTGTAGTGGTGGTGAAACTCGATCACATCCTAGTGGTTTCCAAAATATTATTTTCAACCTTAAATTTACTTTCCTACTATTTACTTTGCATTGCACTTTAGTTTAATCATCACATCAACTCTTCAATCTAAATATCAACTTTTAAGTAGATAAGTAGAATTATTACATTTTCTATCTTGTTAAACTCTTAACAAGACCGTTGCCTCGTGGATTCGACCCTTAATTGTACTACAATAAGACTTCCATGTATCTTAGCATACGTGGGTGGAGATCTTATTATAGCACATGAAAGGCTAAACTTAGAGACTTACTATCTCTAGGATTTTTAGTGGTGCATGTAACTCCACGCAAGTGGAGGCTCCATCAAAATTGGCACCGTTGTCGGGGACAATGGAACGTTTTAATTCCATTTGTCAACTCACTTGTTGATTAGGATTTTACACTTTACCTTGATAATTGCTTCATATATATTTTTGACCTCATCATTTCTCCACAACATCTAAAGTGTGACTTTTCTTCTCTCAGGTAGAAAATGTGTATGCAACCTACGCATAACATCAGATTCTCCTCTGAACCAGAGTACGACTCTGAGGTAGAATGAAGCTTCCACCGACGCATCTGACTCAACCACCAACGAGCCAGACAGATGGCTGAAGAACAACGCCAGGCCACTTTGGTGCTAGAAAGAGTCAACGCATCCATAGAAGCTCAGAGAGAACAACTCATCGCTGATACACGTGCTCAAATTCAAGCTGAAGTTTGTGCTGAAGAGCAAGCTCGTATCCATGCCAAAAATGAAGCATCTATAGTAGTTGCTCAACTTTTAATAAGGAACATGTTCCTAAGAACTCTGAAGATGATCACCCAGTCCAGCCACCTCTCATCGACGCTCCCAACTTTGAGATCCGAACACAATGGATCCAAATTATGCAAGGCATCTCATTTTCTAGGAACGCTGGAGAGGATTGCATGGATCACCTGAAGCGATTCAAGACACTATGTCGATTGGTACCACAGACCGGAGCTACTAATGATGCAATCATGCTTCAAATTTTCAACTTTACTCTGTCTGGAAGGGCATTGAGTTGGTATAACTCATTAGATGTCAGAGCCAATCACCACTTGGGATCCCTTGGAAGAAAAGTTTTTGGAAAAGTTCTTTCCTCCCTCATTGACCTACCAGATTAGGGGACAGATCAACCAATTCTCCAAACTTCCTGGAGAATCTCTAGTAGAATCCTGGAAAGGTTTAAGTAATTGATGAGGAAATGTCCACATCATGGAACCTCACAACATCAGCTCATAGAAACATTCTATAGAGGAGTAAGTGATGACATTAAGAAGTTTTTGGATTCCTCATCTGGGGGGGATTTCATGTGAAAGAATTATGAAGATGCATGGAAGATTGTCACACTCAGATATGAGAACCAATCTAATTGGGGAAGGCCATCTACCGGAGGAGTTCTAAAGGTTTGTAAAGTTGAGGAATCTGTAGAGTTGAAAGCCATCGTCGAAGCTCTAAAAACCATAGCTCATGAGCAACAAGTTCTTGAAACATCGTATGGGGAATATGATAGAAAGAAGAACTCCCAGGTTCAACAAGTTAAAGTAGCTACCGAAACTTGCAAATCGTGTCATGCATATGATCACCCCACGTTATCATGTGGTCTCTTATACAATGTAATGATGGATCTACAACCACCACAACTACAATATGAACCAATTATTGAACATCTTGACGATCAGCTACAAGAGAAAGTGAATTCTATTAACTCCATACCAGGACATGTATACTATAACCCAGATCAACCAAGAAACCATCCCGGTTTTCAGTATGGGAATCCTACGGGAACTGCCAACCCGTAACATCAGATGCAAGGTGGATCTTCCAATAGATTACCACCTGGATTTCAAAGAAATTATAATCAAAATCAAGGAAATTATAGGGGTAGGCCTCAAAGGATTGTCTACCCAAGAAATTCTTCTACATACTACCCTCCATTGCATCCACAATTGCAACAAACTCAACTACAACAACTACAACAACCTCAATTACCAGCACCTCAACAGCAACAACCGCAAGGGCAGTAACAAGTTACATAATAACAACAAAAGAATGCTCCGCCTCTGCCAACAAATGAGTTATCCATGATTAGGCAAATGTTGCAATCTCAGCAGACCATGCTTTCCAATCAGCAAGCCCAACAAAAGGTTGTGGAAACTCAATTGGCACATATCGCAACCCAGCTGAAACCCTCGGAAGGTACTTTTGCTGGTCAGCCAAAAATAAACCCGAGACACGATCAACGCAGACCGGAACAACTGAACACAGTCACCACAAGGTCTGGTCATGTCCTTACTGAAGTCACCAATGTTATTCAAGAAGACGAAGATATAACTAAAGTCAACCCAATTGCAAGCACAAATCAAGAAACTGCAAAATCTATAGAAGCTGGGAAGGAAAAGGAAAAAGAGCAAGTTACCAAGGAACCAGAAGTCCCACCGTATAAGCCTAGGATACCCTACACATGTGGATTGAGAGAAACTAATCTGGACACTAGATTCTAGAAATTCAAGGAAGCTATGAACTCGATGCTCTTTCTGAAATCCCATCTTGGTCCAAATACCTGAAGACTTTAATATCAAAGAAATATATGACTGAAGAACATGAGATTGTCAAATTAGCTCAAAATACTTCTGACATCATTCTTAATAAGATGTCAAAGAAGAAGAAGGACCCTAACTCCTTTGACATCCAATGTTCTATCAGAAATACCTCTTGAAAGAAAGGATTAGCCGATTTGGGGGCTAGCATATCCATTATGCCATTTTCCATGTGTAAAAGATTAGGTTTTACTGATTTGCTACCCACATCAATGACAATTCAATTGGCTGATTCTACCATCACTACACCTTTGGTAATTATTGAAGATATCACAGTAAGAGTAGGGAAAGACTCGTATGCTCCTTGTGACTTTGTTATTATGGATATAAAAGAAGATCTTATGTATCCAATAATATTTGGTAGACCCTTCCTTACTACAGCCAGAGCACTAATCGATGTTGAAGCTGGCACCATTACCTTAAGACTAGGAAAGGAAGTTGTTCAATTCAGAGTCTTTGACAGCTTAAAAGGTCCTAGCATCCACGAAGAAGTTTTTCTTCTCGAAGCAATTGATAAAATGTCTCAGTTAAAGCAAGAACCTTCTGAACCGTTTGATGATTTCAAAAACATCTTAACAAATCCAGAAGCTAAATTCTCAACCGACGAACTAGTTCAGCAATGTTTGCAATACCTTGAACAAGCCGAAGAAACCCATGAAGCTACCTTTGAGGAGTTGAAATCTGTCACCGCTTTGGAAACCACAGAAGTACCCAAAACACCTGAGATGAAAGCCCTACCAGTTGAGCTCAAGCATGTCTTCCTTGATGAAGAAAAATTATGTCCGGTCATTATCAGTTCCACTTTAATAGACGACCAAGAAGAAAGACTACTTATTGAATTAAGAAAGCATAAGAAAGTCATTGGATACAAGATGACTGACCTAACAGGAATAAATCTAGCTCTGTGCATGCACAAATTACCCATGGTAGAAGAGTTTAAACCTTCATGGGAACACCAGAGAAAACTAAACCCAAATCTCAAAGAGGTGGTTCGACTTGAGGTTCTTAAACTCCTAAAAGTTGGTATCATTTATCCAATTTCCAATTCTTAGTGGGTTAGTCCAGTCCAAGTAGTCCCTAAAAAGGGGGGAACCACTGTCGTTTTGAATGATAAAAATGAACTGGTGCCCACAAGGACTATCACTGGATGGAGGATGTGAATCGATTATAGGAAATTGAACAAGGCAAAAAGAAAAGATCACTTCCCTCTACCTTTCCTTGATGAGGTCCTTGAATGTCTAACCCACCAAAAATTCGTTTGCTATCTTGACGGTTTTTCATGGTTTTATCAAATTCCAATACACCCTGAAGATCAAGAAAAGATGACTTTTACTTGCCCCTTCTGAACTTACGCCTTTAGAAGGATGCCTTTTGGATTATGTAATGCACCCGCAACATTTCAGAGGTGTATGTCTGCCATATTCGTAGGATTAACTGAGTCCATCATGGAAGTTTTCATGGATGACTTTTCAATTTATGGGGACTCTTTTGACAACTGTCTGCTTAACCTCGGTAGAGTGCTACGAAGATGTGAGGAAACAAATATGATCCTTAATTGGGAAAAGTATTATTTTATGGTGATAGAAGGAGTTGTCCTCGGGCATTGAGTGAGCGAAAGAGGGATTGAAGTGAACAAAGCAAAGATAGATGTCATTTCAAAACTGACACCGCCAAAAGACATAAGGGGAGTACGAGTCTTTTTGGGCCATTCTAGATTTTATCAAAGATTTTTCAAAGATTTTTCAAAAATAGCAAAACCCATGTCTCACTTGTTGACTAAAGATGCATATTTCAATTTTGATCAAGAATGCCTACGCAGCTTCATGACCCTAAAGAATGCCCTAATCTTGGCACCTATACTAAGAGCCCCTGACTGGTCACAACCCTTTGAGATAATGTGTGACGCCAGTGACTACGCTATAGGGGCAGTATTAGGGTAGAAAATAGATAAGAAACCCTATGTGATATACTATGCATAAAAAATGCTTGATGAAGCCCAAAAGAACTATACAACTACCGGAAAAGAGTTCTTGGAAGTCATCTATGCTTTTGAAAAATTCCACTCTTATCTGATCGGATCAAAAGTCATAGTATACACAGACCACTCCGCAATAAAATATCTGATTCAGAAACAAGATGGAAAACCCAGACTTATTCACTGGGTGTTGATGCTTCAAGAATTCGATTTGGAAATAAAAGATAAAAGTGGGGTAGAAAATTTCGTCGCCAACCACTTAAGTCATATTGAGCCTCAGGACAAAGACAATATACCTATCCGAGACTCTCTACCCAACGATCAACTCATGAAAGTCACCATTGGATTTCCTTGGTACGCTGATATAGTAAACTATCTGGAAATAGGAATTGTCCACCCTGCTGCTTCTTACCACGACAGAAAGAAATTTCTTCATGACGTCAAGCAATAGTTTTGGGATGAACCATATCTTTTCCGCTTATGCATAGATGGGTTATTCCACCATTGTCTCCCTGAAGAAGAAATTATTTCAGTCTTAGAATACTGTCATTCTAGCCCCACTGGAGGGTACATGAGTTCACAAAAGACTGCCCTTAAAGTCCTATAGTCAAGATTCTTCTGGCCAACAATAGTGAAGGATGCCCATGAATTTGTACAATCTTGCAATAAATGTCAACTGTTTGGAGGGATATCAAAATGAAACGAAATGCCACTAACTCTGTGGCAGACTGGCAGGTGATCAAACTTTTTGATGTATGGGGAGTGGACTATATGGGTCCATTTCCCCCATCTTATGGATTCTCTTATATTTTGGTTGTTGTGGACTATGTATCCAAATAGGTAGAAGCTATACCCACTGTATCTTGTGACTCTAAACCGGTTATTAAGCTGTTCAAGGATATCATCTTTCCTAGATTCGGAGTCCCTAGAACGGTTATATCCGATGGAGGGTCGCATTTCTTGGAAAGAAGCTTCGAAGCTCTTCTGTGAAGATATGGAGTAAAACATAAGATCACTACGTCTTATCATCCACAGACTAGTGGCCAAGTTGAAGTCTCAAATAGACAATTGAAGGCTATCTTAGAGAAAACTATCAACAGAAACTGCAAGGATTGGTCCACCAAACTTTCTGATGCTCTCTGGGCATATCGTACTGCTTACAAAACACTAATAGGAACAACACCATTTTGTTTGGTTTATGGGAAGTCGTTCCATCTCCCAGTTGAATTAGAACACAAAGCATGGTGGGCTATCAAACAATTGAATTTTGATTTCAAAAGTTTCGGTGAATATAGACAACTCCAATTACAAGAGTTGGAGGAACTAAGAATGACTACCTACCAGAATGCCAGGATCTACAAAGAGCAAACTAAAATGTGGCATGACGGCCACCTCAAAAGAAAAGATACCATTGTCGGAGACCAGGTCCTTCTTTTCAACTCCAAACTCAAACTGTTTCCCAGAAAACTCTACACAAAATGGTCTGGGCCCTTCACTATCAAGCATATCTATCCAACTGGAGCTGCCATCATCTTTGAAGACAATGGAGGAGAAAGGATTGTTAATGGCCATAGATTGAAAAAATACTATACTCCAGCTGATAAAACTCCAAGACAAACTATCAACATTCTGGACTCCACAACATTAAACTGATCAAGTCAGAATTTTGTTGAGCCAGCAACGTAAAACCAAAGTGCTACTTGGGAGGCAACCCAAGAACTGAGTATCACCTATCTTTTTCATTTTATTTATCTTTTGATATTTCTTCTAGCTCTCCTTGTTCAAAAAATATAAAAATTTATATAAGCAACCAAAACAAATATAAAAATATAAAAATCGTTGACCAAATTAATTTTGTCCTGACATTTTGGACCCAAACAGTCTTGAAACTGTTTCGACCTCAAACGGTCTTTAAACCATTTGGTCCTCACAGTCTTGAAACTGTTTGGCCTTCATAGTCTTGAAACCGTTTGGACTCAAATGATCTTGAAATTGTTTGGTCCTCACGATCATGAAACCATTTGGCCCTCACAGTCTCGAAACCATTTGGACCCAAACGGTCTTGAAACTGTTTGGCCTTCACGGTCTCGAAACCATTTGGACCCAAACGGTCTTGAAACTGTTTGGTTTCAATGGTCTAGAAACCATTCGGACCCAAATGGTCCCAAGACCTTTTGACCTATGGAGAATTTGTACAGTCGCCTCTCCTTTTTCTATAAATACACCTCAACCCCTCCCTTTTTCTTTCCTTCGATTCCTAAATCTTCTCTCTCGTGAACCCTGTTGCATTCCTTCCCGTTTCTCTGCTCCCACAGGACCCGTTCACACTCTCTGTTCACGCCGCTTCCTCACTCCCTCAATTCCGAGCTTGCTTCCACCATCTTCGCACACGCTCGCGCAAGCAGCTCTGTCCTCTTCTCCATCGCTCTGTTTGCCACGACCATCTCCTCATCACAGCAAGGTAGAGGACACTCGCAACCATCACCACCGCTACAACACGTCTTCTCTTCTTTTTACAATTGCTACTATCACCATTATTGTCACTGCTATCGCCACCGTAGACACCACTACCATCGGCGCCATCATCACTGGCACCATTTTTGTCACCCCTGCCGGTTCACCTTCCTAATAGGCTTGGACCCAAATGGTCGTGAAACCGTTTGGGCTCAAACGGTCTTGAGACCGTTTGGACCCAAACAGTCGTGAGACCGTTTGTAGTGCAACCGTTTAGAGCCAAACGGTCTTGAAACCATTTGGAGCCAAACGGTCTTGAGACCATTTGGACCCAAATGGTCGTGAAACCATTTGGAGTGCAACCGTTTGGAGCCAAATGGTCTTGAAATTGTTTGGACCCAAACGGTCTTGAAAATCACAATTTCACCATTAACGGTTTCTCTCCTAAAAAAAATTGTTGCAATTCTCTCAACATTTACTAACATATATGATTTCTTATTCAAAATTACAGAATGGCCTCACCTGCAAGGGATGTCACAGGAGCAGCTGAAACCCCATTCTGGTCCAAGGAGCAACTTCTGGAGCACCGCTTAAAGCTTCAACGCATCCTCGACATATGTGAAAAAACTAGAAAGACTCCATCAAAAGTTAACTTGCTCAAGGTCATCCATGCCCTTGAGCGAGTCAACAAATGTTTAGCAGAAGATCATGTCAAAGAAATCGAAGAGATCTCCTCCACTGATGAAGGCTCAGAGTACACACCAAATTCTAAGGAGGAATCCACACCAACAAACCAACAAGGCAAAAGGAAGGTCGAGGCGGCCACTGAAGAAAGACCCACCAAACGGTGGGCACGGAAGCAAGTCCGACCCTCAACTATAAGAGAATAAATCCTGGCAGAACACGTTACGCCTGCTATCACCACTGTAGAACCAGCATCATCTGATTTGAATATCCAAAACCTATAGGCTGGTGACAAAGTGTTGCATCCAACAAAGTATGTCTGCTCGAACATACTAAAATAAATGGGAATTTATGACAGAGTTCTCGCCGTGCTCGACAATGTGAATCTCTTAAAACTCTGCTTTGTCGAAGAAACTTCCTATGTTGAGCCCACGATAGAGTTCCTCACCTACCTTAATAAAGAAATTGTGGATGTAAAAGATAAATTAAAGGATGGAGGTGGCCGCAGCCTGGTAACCTCACTTTTTGGAAGAAAGGTGGTCTTGACTGAGAATCTGCTAAATGAAATCTTAATCGACAACCAAGAACAGCTAAAGAAATCTAACAAGGCAGGCCTGGACCACTCCCAGTTCAACAGGCACACCTTCTGGAAGTCCTTGATAGGGATTCCAAGCTATGAGGCAAAGACTTTCAAGGCCTCCAACATACATTTCGGCCTAGTGCGCACTCTACACAAAATCATAACAGGCGCTCTTTTCCCCAGGACAGAGAATGGGAACGTCATTATTTCAAACATCTTTGTCCTATGGTCCATTCTCAAAGGGTAGTCAGTCAACATAGGATGATAATTGATTCAAAAACACACATCTTTTGCCCTTGGAAAGGAAATCTGTGTGGGTGGTCACATAACATCAATTCTGAAATATCTTAAGATGGACATACCACTTTCCAAGTGCACGGTGATAAAGGGCAACATCCTAACAAATGAGCATAGTCTAAAGAACTCATATATCATAAAGGAGAAGGATTCCAAACTTCATTATATCTTCTGTCCAACTGTCAAAGCATCCTGAACACTGCTACCACTTCCATAATTGGCCGACTATGACAAAGAAAAGCTTCTCTTCACTAAAGAGGAGCTTTCCAACCTCCTAACCTCAGTCAAAGAAAAAGATAAAACAACAAAGACAGGGCAGACAGATCATAGCGTCACTACCCCAGCAGCAAGGCCAAAGAAAATAACAGTAACACGACTTTCAAAAGTACATATACAGCAACAACAGCAGTCGGGGACGCTCACATCAAAGATCAAACCAGAGGAAGACCCACCACACAGTACAGAGAACATAGTAAACCCAACACCAGAACCCTTCATCTTCGATCTGAATGTTAGGCTTACCTCTACAAACACCGCCACCACACTACCACCTTCCACCATTCCACCATCCACCACTTTTCCACCATTTATCACAATAATGCCCACCCCAATTTCTTTCTCCACAACCACAACTTCACCTGCATCTTCTGCCTCACTCATTTTCTCTTCAGGCATCCCATTCTCCACCTCGATGCCCGATCTCACCTTCACTTCAACCACTTTCCCCTCAGAATTCTTGGTTCCACCTTTTTCACCCGGGATGTCACCACCATTCTCATCCACCACCACCCTGATACCGATGGTGACTCCATCTACAGTCGCCACACAATTTGCGGGTCCATCAATAGTGTGTCTTTCGCAAGGCACTACCACCCTTCCACCCTGAACCCAGCCATCTTACCCATCCATATTTGGGGTCCCCTTTTCACAAGTCGGTGAGGAATTCGGACGGAAATTCGATGCTATTCGAAACCTCCTCACCGACCCCTCTAACATATTACACTACATTTTTCTTGTGTGCAGGGACTTGCTATACCGGTCTCCAAGATTGACGAACGGAACCACGCCTTACCAGGCATCCTCTCAAGCATTCAACAATGGCAGGAAGTAGTAGCCCAACAAGTTGATCGCATCAAAGACCGCTTAAAAAACCTTCTAGAGTTGGTACTTGAGATGAAAAGCCAGCAAGAAGCGTTAGCCCAACAAGTCGACAGGGTCTCTAAGCAAACTCAACCTTTGCCTGAGACCCTTCGTGAGCTTCAGCAGCAACAAACTGCCCTTAGCACGTGCTTGGATGACATCAATAGCAACCTCGCACAACTCAACCTCCGCCAAGGGGAGAACTCTAACAATGAACTCAATCATCTACGTGCACAAGTAACTGACCTATCAGCATGACTCCTTTCTGTTGAAGCAAGATATACATATCTTAAAGAAAACCATGACGCACTGCTCGAAACCCACAAGCACGTGCAAGTGGCACTCGAAGAATTATAAGCCATCCATCGGCAGTGCAAGAAAACATCCATCAAGAAAATAATAGATAAGGAAGTAGATGATGATGAAGATGAAAGTGAAGATGATGATGAGGATTTTGATTCCTCGGCTGACTCCAAAAATGATAGCTCCTCCTCAGACGATCAACTCGATGACCCAGGCAATGCTGGAGAGAGCACCAACCAAGGGGCAGAACCTACAGAGAAGGGAAATAATAGAGACCACCAAGAAGGTGGAAACAAAGATGTCAATTCCCCTGATAATAATGACAATGTAAAAATGTCATATGGGGATCAATTCTTTAACTTCTCAGCTATGGGATCCCTAGGGGATGCTGCAAAAGAATCCACTTTTGTTGAATTTCAACAATGCATAATAGAAACTAGCATTAGCCCACCCACAACAGCCATTCATCAACATTCTGCCCCAGAGCAATCTGCACCCCTCCCCCCAGAATAGGAGGAATCTGACAGAGTGAGTCTCGACACAGATGATAGACTCAACTTTGGAGATGACTCTGACAGAGATGAAAATCTGCCTCAAATTTTGGATGATAGTGAGCAGACTTCACTTCCTCCACCACAAGACCTTCCCCCTCCGCCACCTCTACCTCATAAGATGAAAGACTTGGGCATGGCGGCCATCTCTACATTAGATGTTCAGGATATATTTATCATGAACACTATTGTAGATGATGCCAAGAATGGGGGGGGACATCATCTATAACAATATGAAAACAAAGCGTAGGTTGACACACAAAGACTTCTGTGTTCTCCTTCGACCACAATCGGAGGTGAAGATGGCTATCGTTTGCATCCTCCTTGCTAACACTATAAAGGAATTCCGGAGCCCTAAAAAGTTGCAACCTATTTTCAACACTTCACCTGCTCTATCCTTATCCTTATTACACAAGGACTTACCGACAAAGTCCATAGAGCGACTGTGAACTAGTCTTGTACAGAAGGCACGCTACATCACAGTGTCCTTTAGAGTTTCCGGACACTGGCTGCTAATGATCATCGACATTGAGGCCCGTGACGCCAAGGTGTACAACTTATGCGCCAGTGAGCTAAAGATCGGATAGATAAAATTTTCTGCTTTAGAAGTCAGGGAAGCACGATGCATTCCTTTCTGGCTTCTCAAAGTAATATGGGCTACCTGCCCATCTCTTCGACATGGTTGGAACCAACCCTGGTTCCAAATCATCAACCCAACAATCCAAACACTAGAAGGTTCAGGGGATTGTGCTTTCTGTACAATAAGATTCACAGAAGCACTCAATAGACAAATCCCCTTTACCGAGTTAACCACAAAGTGTAACAACTCGTAATTTTTAGTAAGACTTAATTGAGAACAAAATCCAAACCGACCTGTAATTACAACTAATGATGAAAATTTCAATATCAGTTTGGAAGAAAAAAAATCAAATAATAGTTTTTATATGAAATATATGTGACAAATGTAATTGAAATAATTATTCTTATAAAAAGAATAAAAATGATAGTTTAAAAAAAATTAAAGATAAAAAGAAAAGTTAACTAACTTAAAAGCGATCACATTTCCAAGTAGTAGAAACAATGGTTTACGATATTATTTTGATGAGGAATTAGATGAGAAAAATCATAATTTCTAGAGTTGGAGTCTTAGAGTAAAAATGGTTTTCCTTTCTCAAATTGTAAATTACAAGAGCCTAATTATAAATAACTTAAAATATGATTAAACATGGGTAAAAGCCCAACTAATCCAATGCAACAATTTCCCTCACCCCACTCCTCTCTCTTTCTTCCTTTTCCTTTTCCCTCCTCACGACTCCCTCCCCTGGTATTCCGACGCCTGTTTCTTCTTCTCCCTGACGCCTAAGCCACCACCAATAGCAGCCTCAACGGTGCCCATGGAGGAACTTTAGCCCCCTATTTCTGTCATATAGCCTCCTACTCGTTTGAATGGAGCTAGACTAGCCGCCTAGAAATGTCCTCGTCTACAAATAACCAGAGGTCACCTCCATCAGTCTACATCGCCGGAGATACTATCAACTAAGGCAACAAGCTTTACCAATGCCCTCTCACATCCCATCAAGATGAACCGACTTAATATTATCCAAAATGCATCCACTCACCTGCTACACCGCCCCCAGACAACCCATGAGGACACAACACGTCGTATTCCACCTTGGTTCACACCAATGGCAGAGTTGTACACCATGAACGAGACATCAACTCCGGCGAGAAAATCCCACTTCCACAGACCATGGCTTTCAATGAAATTTAGGTGGCCTGCTACACCACACGAAGGACTACATGGGGAGCCACTCCCCCTGACCAATGGTAGTCCATGAACAATCACCTTGGAGGCTTGGACAGACAAAGCCTACAGAAGCCAAAACGGCACAACAGACCCCCATCACTCCATGTATCATCCTTATCTAAATCAGTACCTAGAACCTTCCCTATTTCATCTCCAATCATCTATATAAACGTCTACAAACTGAATTGATGAACCATCTTCACTCACCATGGCTCCACTACTTTCTTCTGCTCCTTTTCTCATCCTAGACGATCCCCTTAAGAGAGAAAAGTGCATCTGACCTTCTAATATTTTGTGACTCCATCCTTCTTCATAATAACAACATTGCAACCTGATCTGTATCCTTTCACTTCCCTTACCATCTTTCCAATATTGAAGCTCGATCCATATGCAAGTTGCTACATTGTGTTGTATCATAATTTAAATTGTATCTCTTCTAGAAAAGTTTATAAATTGTGGTATTTGAACCCACAGTTGAAAGACTCAAGAAAACAAGTGATGAGAATTAGAGGCCTTTAACAAGTGTTTCAAGAGAAAGAGATCGACATCAATGTGTAACCAAATGAATAGGAAAGCTTATATGGGTAAAGGCCAAATGAAAGGTATGGAGTACCATTTGCTAAGTCATCATCTTTCTACATAAATTGTTGTATGGAGTATCCTCTTCTGAGTTATCCTGAAACATAAATTGTTATATTGAATATCTAAAACACCATGCATACATTTTTAAGAAATTGTAATCATTCTGATGAGTCATCACCTCCCATTTTATGGGCCTTCCCTAATACGATTATCATGTACAATCTATTAATATCATTAGTGTAAGATTACAATATAATTAAAAAGTTGAGCTTTTATATCTATTCACCCTTTTCCTTTATACTCAATCTTTCTTTCATAAAAATTACATACAATTAAGTATCGTATATTTATAATGTATCATTAAGGTCTTCAATGTCCTTTTAAAGAATTAATTACATGCCTTAAAAGCTAAATGAATCCACTATCTTACTAAGTCAAACCCAAGAAGAATTTATCTATTATGACAAGTGGTTGTGTCTAAATGGACTCCCGATTACTATGATCTCATGAGAATCAATATTACTTATAGTATCTATTGTTTTGATTAAATGATGACTTGTAATAAGTGAGATTAAAGATA
Source organism: Alisma plantago-aquatica (assembly GCA_963693085.1). Lineage (NCBI taxonomy): Eukaryota > Viridiplantae > Streptophyta > Magnoliopsida > Alismatales > Alismataceae > Alisma > Alisma plantago-aquatica. The sequence goes on along the minus strand of OY856410.1, from coordinate 681,127,139 downwards.
TGTTCTACTTCTACCTTTTATCTTCATCAAGTCTTATCCTATTATTACAATGCTTCAACATGAATAAATTGATCAGATTTGATGAAATGATGAAATGGTTAAAATGATGAGATTGAAATCATGAAAATTGATGCTTAATGAATTTCCTCATTGTTTAATAAAATTATGATAACTATTATTGAGATTCCACCACTGAAGAGTTGGTTTCACAGTCCCAGAGCCGGTGAGGACCAGAAGATAGAGATTGATATGTTATGTTATGTTATGTTATGTTATGTTATGTTATGTTATGTTATGTTATGTTATGTTATGTTATGTTATGTTATGTTATGTTATGTTATGTTATGTTATGTTATGTTATGTTATGTTATGTTATGTTATGTTATGTTATGTTATGTTATGTTATGTTATGTTATGTTATGTTATGTTTGATCTGGATCGTATCCTTGGGATGGATAAGGGAGGAGGAATAGCCTATCCCTTACACCTACCCCACCTTGAGGGTAGTCAAAGTATTGCTGGTCTATGACATAAATCATCAAAGGTTGTGTATAACGACCACTGAGGTGACGACACCTGCACTAGGCCTCCAGACCATGGAGAGATATGGTTAGAAACTGACCCCACCTCGAGGGCAGAGTACGGGCTGCAGGACTACCCTTTGAGTAGGCATCAAACCAGGGGCCTACAAACCACACCAGCGGTGTGCAGCGGTGGGACAGAGGAAGCTGTAAGGGTAGAATTAGCACATGTTTAACGTAGGTGTCTATGTGATATGTTTAATGACGGTGTGCGAAGTGAATATATATATATATATATATATATATATATATATATATATATATATATATATATATATATATATATATATATATATATTGTTGTTACTCATGGTCTATGTGACCTTATCTGTGGTTGCAGGCCACAAGCTGGATCTAGGGTTGGTTAACAATCCCTCTGGACTGAGTGGGGAATGATACAATAAAATAATTGACATGTTTTTTACTCTCTTATTATGTGTTTTACTTTAATACTACATGCTCCAACTTTATACCATATTCTCAACTTTTATGTCTTTTCAATGTATAAACTTTTGCCTCATGTTCTCAATTGTTTCAGTATTCATATGATCTTCTTAAATTTTATGCCTCTCCATACTTAGACATTTGTCTAACTCCTCTTGCTACGGTTCTTGTTCCCTTCCCACCATAGGTTAAAGAAGATCTCAAGTTTCATCGTGTGGCTTTTCTAACTAGATCCTAGCGGGAGCAGCATTAGGCTAAATGATCAAATGCTTAGTTGATGTTCAAATGTTTAAATGCTAATCAAGTGAATGTAATATTTGAAACATTATTGTAACTCATGTCATGTAATACAAATATTTGAATATGTAATAAAGTTTTTTGGTTTCTATCTATTGCTTGATGCTTCTTCCATAACGCCCTCGGGTTTTAATCTCCATGATTAGGAGTTACTTGTGGAGGCAAAAATCTGGGACATTACACAGAGGACATGCACTCTCTACGAGGATGTTACACCATGGAGCTTATCTGCGACAGACGGTTCTTCAAGGACCCGAAAATGGGACAAGATGACGTCCCTCAATACCTTTTTTCTGCTATCCAACGTTTGCAAAAGAATCCATACAGAAAAATTCTAAAGGAGTTGGAGAAAAACCAACAATAGATCGCAAAGGTCCCAGAACAATGCCAATGGGACCCTTATACTTTCGAAATGGCAGATGACAAGGGGGACATCGATTTGTTAACCGGGGCCACCATCAACAGATTATCCCAACTAATGGTGCCTCTATTTTCCATACAACCAATGTTTCCAAACTTTGACCTTGCCGCATGTAAGAGCCTTTCTGATAACGAACTCAGACTCATCATGTCTAGGCTATACGTAGAGAACGATGAGCTTGTTTTCCTAAATGGAAATATTCTAATAATGGTAGATTCACTCAGTGAAACCATACAAGTTAAAGGTTCTTTATCTGTGAGCATGATGACTACCTACCAGTTTCTTCTAGCATGAGACTTGCCTACAATTTATATGGCGTCAACATACATGAAGGATGGTTTACTCAGATCCAAGAACTTCGGAACCACGGAGGCCCTTATCTCATATCTTAAGAATACGACTCTGAAGTTCATTATGTTTCCTTTTCTTCACTCTAAGCATTGGATGATGCTGGAAACAAACTTACACGAGGGAACCACAATCATTTACAATAGTTCTGACAGCCAGTTCAATCAAAACCAAAAAGAGTATTTTGTTACAGCAAAGACACCCACGGAGGAAGTGGCGAAGGACTGTGCCAAATGACTACATGATCTTCTCGGCAAGCACACAAAGGCGTACAACAACGATCATTTTCACCGCCCAACCTTCATCCATAGATGTCCCCAGTAGATCAGAGAATCTAACAACTGTGGTTTCCATGTCCTTTACTAGATGTATACCCTTACTGTCCTTGGTAAGCATGTGGAGGACATGAAGGACGTGGATTATCACGCTTTACATGGAAAGTTTGTAGCTAATCTCCTACGATCGTATGGAGCAAACAAGGGATTAACAGAACTGTGATACCCTTGCCCATGTACTTCTCAACCTATCACCTTGACACTCTGAGGATAGAGTGGATGATAAGTTAGGGGGGGTACACTGGATAAGGGCAAGGTATTACTTTCAAACCTTCTTCTCTCTACTCTTCCATTTTCCTTGTTTCTTTCACATAATTTTTAACACTTAGATTCTTTTGATAATTTCTTGGATAAAATAGCTTTTGTACATAAGACAGCATTCTTTTTGGAAAGGGGCACCCCTAGCTAAGTTAGAGAAAAAGTAGTCCTCACTTACATAAGTAGCATTTAGGCATGTAATGTTGCATTAAAAAATCACCTCCATACTTGATTTTTATGCTTTTGCTTCAATTCTACATCAGACTCTCCACAGGTTAACATCGTGGACGAAACAAGCCAAATGCTCTCAAGGACGGGAGGGAACTAGGTGAAATCTAAATCAAGGAACCTCAGAAGTGGACCACCAAGTAAAAAACCAAAACAAGTGCATGTCTAAAAACTCTAGGAAACAATTTTCTTCTTTTCAAAAAGAGGCTTGGTAGCCCAAATAAAATCCCTAAATACCCAATTCCTAAGCCGGTGAGCATATGAATAAAAGTAGAGTGTTGAATAAAAACATGAGAGTTGTGTCATGCATAAGGACCTATATGAAGAGCCAATAAAGATATTTCCTGGCCGGTACATTCAACTACCCTCAAAAAGGCATATGTGTCGCACCCGGTAGTGAGATCCTAAGGTCTCCACATATATGAAAAAGTTGACAAAGGTCTTGCCTAGCCGGTACATTCAGCTACCCTCATAAAGGTAGATGTATCGCATCCGGTAGTGAGACCCTAAAAGTTTAGATAAACCCTCCCCCCTTAGAAGGGGGAGTTACACATCAGCCTTCATCCAACCCTCATACCTATCTTATCTCCCAGTAGGATTTTCAAAGAAGTATAAAACTACTTAGAGTCAAAGACATGCATAGAATGCTATTAAGGAAAGGGTGGTCCCAACACGAGTTACGCGATACGGAAGAAACCTAAGCTCCACACAACTCCTGATACCCGAATGAGTCGATGCAAGTAGAAACCTCAATAAAACTCTGGGAGATCTCTGGTTTCTCATTGAAGCAAGAGTATGGAAATCTTTACTGAATAAAATCGCCTCGCCACTACATGCCTTAGCTCTATCCAGCTTGAGGACAAGCTAGACTCTAAGTTAGGGGGGGGGGGTGATAACCTCCCATTTTTTGATGTTATCTCACTAGTTTTTCTCAATTTTCCATACTCTTTCTTAGATAAATTAGATAGAATCCTTAACTTTCCACTTTATTGGAAATATACCAATAGACTAACATTTCCCCTTTTACTTCTTACAGAAAAACCCAAAAAATTTGCAAAAAGCCCCAAACGGTCCCAAGACCAAATGAAGTCCAAACGGTCTCAAGACCGTATGAACCCAAATGGTCCCAAGACCAAATGAAGGTCAATGGTCCCAACACTGAATGAAGGCCAAACGGTCTCAAGATCAAATGAAAGCCAAACGATCTCGCGACTGAATGGAAGCCAAATGGTCCCAAGACTTCCTGAAGTCCAAATGGTCCCAAGACCATATAAAAGCCAAACAGTCCCAAGACCATATGAAGCCAAACGGTCCCAAAACTGTATGAAGGCCAAACGGTCTCAAGATCGAATAAAAGACAAATGGTCCCAAGACCGTATGAAGCCAAACGCTCCCAAGACCGTATGAAGGCCAAATGGTCTCAAGACCGAATACAAGCCAAATGGTCTCATGACCTCATAAAGCCAAATGGTCTCAAGACCGTATGAACCCAAATAGTCCCAAGACCGTTTGGGATTCCTTGGAAGCCAATAAATAGGACCAAAGGTGTCCTCATTTGGCATTGAATTCTTGGACATCCATAGGCTGCCCCAATCACTCCAGAGTTGTTCATCCTTCATCCTTCACCCCAAGGCTATCGGTCCAAGATCCACATTCCATCCTCAAGCTACTTCCTCTCTCATCGACATAGAAGGTGGGAAGTGAAGGATTCTTCATCAAGGCAACCACGTGGTGTGAAGATAGTTGCTCTCTACTCCAAGGGGTCAACATTCCTCCCTCCTACGTGGAGATGATGCTTTCTTTCTCTCTTCCCACCTCCTTATTTGTTCTTACCATGAGCAAGTAGTCCCATACACTAGGGTGTGGGGAGTAGCCCCGCTACCCATGTTTTCATTTCATACATTGTAATTCATGAGTTTGCAATAGAAAAATACTACCTTTTCAGTTCAACATCAATTGTTTAATGAATGCTAGTTGATTGATCACCAACTTGTGTTATCTATTATCTACTAGTGTGAATTGTCTTCGTTTGTAATTTTAGAATCGAATATCGAATGCATATTGGTTCTTTATGTATTTAGTCACCAAACATCTGTTTGGTATCTAGGAACGTTTCTCAAGGAGTGGAGTAAACTCACCTCCATCATTGTACGTTCATACTATGAGAATCAGTTGACGTATGAAAGTACAACCTTGATAGGTTGAGGAACACACTTTGCGAGGGGAGTGATGCAAAGTAAGTGACCATTCATTTGGGGATGGATGGCATTGCAATACTCCCACATTTCTCGTAGTTAGTAATATGAAATGAAGCTAAGTCTACAAAGATACTAACTATTTAGACCCTTTTCTTTGCAAGCCATGTTATTATGATGTATGTTTCGATCCATGCGTAGTGGTGGTGAAACTTGGTCACATCCTAGTGGTTTCCCAAATATCATTTACAACCTCAAACTTACTTTTCTGCCATTTACTTTACTTTGCACTTTAGTTTAATCATCAAATCAACTCTTCGATCTAAATATCAACTTTTAAGTAGATAAGTAGAATTATTATGTTTTCCATCTTGTTAAACTCTTAACAAGACCATTGTCTCGTGGATTCGACCCTTAACTATACTACGATAAGACTTCCACATATCTTAGCATACATGGGTGGAGATCTTATTATAGCACATGAAAGGCTAAACTTAGAGACTTACTATCTCTAGGATTTTTAGTGGTGCATGCAACTCCACGCAAGTGGAGGCTCCATCAGACGATACTATCTTAGACCATAAAATGGCATTTTTCCCAGTTCAGGACAAGGTGTTTTTCCTCATGACATTGTAGAACCAAAGATAGGTTCCTTAGACATGCCTCAAAATCTATTCCATAGATAGAGAGGTCATCCATGAAGACCTCCACTATGTCTTCTAGGAAGTCTGAAAACTTAGATATCATGCAGCGTTAGAAAGTTGATGGTGCATTACAGAACTCGAATGTCATTCTTCTGAAGTGTACGTGTCGTAGATGTAGATGAAGGTTGTATTTTTGTAATCATCAGGATGAAACTATACTTGATAGAATCCCAAATACCCATCTAGAAAATAGAAGTAATCATAGTGAGCTAATCTTTCTAGAACTTGATTGAAAAATGGAAGAGGGAAATGATCTTTTTTGGTAGCAACATTCAGCTTGTGATAGTCAATGCACATACACCAACCTATTACCGTCCTTGTTTCCACTTCATCTCCATCCTCTCCTCTTATCACTGTCATTCCACCTTTCTTAGGCACCCCATGGATAGGGTTTACCCAGTTACTGTCACTTATTGGGTAAGCATCCCGCAGCTTAATAACTTCCTTCTTTATGAATTCCTTTAGCATTTGGTTCAAATTCCTATGCGGTTGGTCTAAAGGTATAGTTGTTTCTTCGAGATGTATTTCGTGCACAAGGCAGGGTTGAGGCCTCTGATGTCTTCTACTTAATACCCTATAGCCTTTCTGTGCAGTCTGAGCTCCTTTAGTAACCTTTCAATCTGATCATCTGTCAAGTTGGTATTAACGATCACATGATTCCTCTCTTCTTTGTCTAGGAATTCATATTTCATCCCCTCCAAAAGTGGTTTTGATTATGGCTTTGGTTTTGGTCCTCTCTTTTCTTCAGGTGTTTGCTCAAGTGAGGCATAATTTGTAGTCTCGACTATCTCTTCATTATCACTAAATTCTTATTTAGGTTGATTCAGGTAATCCAAGATTTCTACGACCTCTAGGTCTTCCACTGTAGGGTTTTGGCTATTCAAGGCTCACATAAGGGGATCAATAATTGCCTTGTCCTCTTACACCTCTTCATAGTATTGATTGTAGCTATCAATAAAGTAGACTGACTCAAAGAGAGGCGGTCCTCTCATTGTATCTTGTACTCGGAAGTCGATGTGATCATCCCCTACGCACAAGGTAATGACTCCTTCTACTACATCTATTAGAGATCTTCTAGTTGTGAGGAAAGATCTCCCAAATATCATTGGACACTTAGAGTCCTCGACTGTGTCTATCACTACTATGCCGCATGGTATGAAGAATCGTCCAACCCATATCAGAAAATCCTCTACTATTTCATTAACCCAAGCCTTTGTGCTAGGGTCAAGGGCATAAGACTAATGTTTGCTCCCAAATCAGCTAATTCCTTCCTTTCCACATTGTCTCCGACACAGAAGGGTGTGTTGAATGCCCTTGGATCCCTCTTTTTGGTTGGTAACTCATCTTAAACAAAGGCACTTGATATTTTTTCCAATTACACGGTCTCAACATGGTCTCCCCTCCTTCTCTTTGTGATTAGGTCCTTAAAGAATTTTGTATATGTCGATATCTCTTCATATGCATCAAGAAATGGGATATCCAAGTGTAGCTTCTTTACTGCTTCCTTAAACTTCTCATACCTCTTCTTTAAATGTGCTTTGATCAGTTTGTAGGGAAATGGAACTCTAGGGCATAAGGATTTCTCTTCGATAGAACTTCTCCTATAGGATCCATTTTCTTGACCTCTTCATCCTTCTTCTTTTCACCATTTCCTTCTTGTCGGCCATCTACAGTTGATCCTTATCCCTTAGACTCTTCCATTGCAATCTCTTTTTCATATTGTTTCTCACCACAGCTTCCTCCTTCTTTAGTGTTGTTAGTTCTAGGATCTTCCAACATCCTCCCTAATCAGAGAGTGGCCATTTTTGCAGTCTCTATATTTGATGGGATCTTCCCTGAATGGTTTTTTATAAGTTTAGCTAGTTGTGCAAGCTGTCGATCAATCTGCCTTTGATGGGTTTGTATGAGTGCCATCTGAGTTTGCATTGTAGTTAACACTCCTGAATTGGTGATACCACTTTGAGAAAGATGGTCGTTTACTCAAGCTTGCCTTTTTGTGAAGTCAAACAATTGAGAAATCATGTCAGTTTGGTACTATCCTTGGCTTGGCTCAATCCTTGGCCTTGTCCTTGACCCTATCGACTCACATTTTTATTTTGACTCTGATAGCTATTCTTATTCGCCTGATAACTAGTAGTTCTAGTATATTGAGTCGGTCCTCCTTTCTTCTCAAATCTTGGAGGTGGTTTAGACAAATTATTCACTTAATGAGCATTTTTAGCAGCTTCTTTGTTTTCATAGTTAAATCCAATATGATTTGGTCATATGAAATTGGAATAAGAGACATTTTTAGTTTCTTCTTCACTTTCACTTTCTTCATTGTCCTCTAGCCATGTATAGATACAGTTGTCAACTCCATGCCCACCTTCTCCACATGTAATGTATTTCGTGACTTTCTCTGTGTGTTTCTTGCCCTTGCCCCCAGTGTCTTTTAATTGTTTGACATCGGTAGTGATTTTCTAAATCTGAGTTGTAATAGTTTCCAAACCCTTAGCTTTGATTGATGGTCCTTTAGATCTTGCCTTCTTGGATAATCCTCTATCATTTCTGTCATAATCCATGCATGTTTGAAGTGTATCCATGTTATCGATGATCTTCATGGTTCTTCTTGGTTTCTTTACAAGAAAGGCACATCCAGCGAATGCATTCAACAAAGTTTTTTCTGTGGGAGTTAGCCCGTTGTAAAAAGTAGTTACCAAGAATCCCTTACGGTAGATACAGTGGGGGCAATCTCTTTAGTATTTTTGAAAACATTCTCGTGCCTTGTGAAGGTTCACTCTTGGTTTTTGCATGAAAGAAGAGATCTTTTGCATATTATAGATAATTCTTTCAGTGGGATAAAATTTAGTGACAAAAAGCATCTGCAAGGGGTATCCATCCATCTATGGACTGGTGGGACAAGTTAAGGTATCGGGATAGAGCTTTATCTTTGAGAAAAAAATTAAATTCTTTGAAATTTATGACTTCTTGGGGCACTCTCCTCATCTTGATAGTATCGCAGATGTTTTTGAAGGCATCAAGATGATGGTACAAATTTTCTCTCCTTGAATTTCCATGGAAGGGCTTGTTCTGGATCATCGAGATTATAGCAGGTTTCAACTCAAAATTAGTTGCATTGAAGTGAGGGATAATAATTGGGCATCTTAACTTGTTGGCTCTAGTCACAGATAGCTCTCTAAGAGTTTTCCTTTCCTCATCGTCTTCACTCACATTGTTCTAGTCATCACATTCATTCTCACAGTGATTTCGATGATGCCTTCTACAGTGATTGTGGTCATTCTTCCTCGTGTTTTTATTCCTCACAGTGATGACCATCTAAGTGATGGTCATCTCTTTCTACATTTGTCTCATGTGGCGGTGGGTCCTGTTGAACTATTGCATTTCTATCATCCCTAGTAAGACTACCATCCATGCAAGGCAGCATGGTGACTTGAAGTTAAGGTGAAGAATTGAACAGATCTGCTTCCCTCCTGGTTCCCTAAATAGACCGCACAGTCTAGTTAGGAAACTGGACATGTTAAAACAAACTATTCTACACAATCATAGGGTAGTAGATTAGAGTTTTTGTGCAGTCAAGCTTATCTCTAAGATTGAGATAGAGAATCATAGCGAGTGGACTCGTGTTCTTAACAGTACCGTTTTGCCTTGTCCCTAGAAATGGTGCCAAAAAATTGACCAGCCTAAATCGCACATCCAAAATGGAGCAGATCCAAAGTAGTCAAACTTTTCAGATTATAGCCGACACTCAAGCCCCTACAACTATTATATGGGGTTTGATGTAGTATTCGGGGTCAAACCATAGGGACAAGGTCGGAAAGTGTTAAGTACGTAGAGTCATGCACTATTATACTCCAAACGAATAGGTGGGTTAAAAAGGGTGTTCCCTAAGGAACGATGATGCTCCAGCCAAAACAAAGAAAGGTAAATTAGAGAAAATAAAGACAAGAGAAAAATGTTAACAAGCAATAAGAAACAAAGATATGGAGGGAAACTTGGATCGAGTTTCACCTACTAAGATCTCTCACCAACATGCAAAACTCACACCCCTTCGTATACTCCTATCAAGATTACAAGAAGAAATCAAAACATATATACCCTCCACTCTCGAGATAAGGATAGATCTAGGCTCTAATGTAGCCCCTCTCTTAAGATAACAACCCAACAACCACAAAACAAACCATGTGACTGTTAGCCTTAGCATTCCAACACTTTTATGCATTCATACTACTCCATTACACTAGATAGGGATGGTACTACTCTTTCGAGGTACCAACAATCAAATATCACAAGATGGTAGCTAAGCATACAAGTGAAGCAATAAGAACAAGCGTACAGAGATAATCTTGATAAGATCATATATATATGTATATATATATATATATATATATATATTCAAAGGGGAGAAAGAATATACATTTTGGGAGAGCCTCAGTGGCTACTCCCAACCCAAGTTAGATGTAAAGCCACACATGTTTATGGGCAGCATAACAGTGTCACAAAATGGTAGATACATCAATAACCACAGAGAGGGAGAGTACAATGTGATGAAGATGATATATCTATATAGAGAGAGAAGATGGTGATACACCACTATACTTATTCAAATCTAGACCTCAAGTGGGAGATGTAGTGGCAGCTACTTTCTTTGAAGAAGAGGGCGGTCAATCTTCTCTCTCCTCTGACTTCTGTCTTTAGAGATCCAAGACTGATGGTAAGGAAGTGAGTGACTCTGGAATTTGACAGCACTTTGTGGCCCTTGATGATCTGATGATTTGAGGGTGGGGGTCTATTTATAGGTTCTTCCCACCGACTTAACAATCTGGGTCGTAGTCACGGTATGGCCTCAGTCGATCCATGGCCTAGGTCGCGGCTTGGCCTTGGTCGTGATTCAAATCACTGTCGTGGCATGCTGGTTGTATGTCGCAGTTGAGGGGGAGCCTTGATCATGGTAGGGCCTCGACCGTGGGGCGTTGCGATGGTGGATGGTTATAGTCGTGATGTGAAGAGACGATGATAGAGGCATCTACTACGGTAGAGTCCTTAGTGGACTATATAGCTGCGATCACGGTGTTGACCACGGCCATGCCTTGGCATGACCCTACAAAAGTGAAAGATGTGTGAAATTGAGATTTTTGACATAAGGCACTAAAATAAGTAGAGAAATCTATGAAACATATGCTAGGAGAATCACAAATCATATGCAAAAAGCGCACAAAATGAGATGTTATTTGTTCCTAGGAGTATATTGGCATAGATGAGAAAAGAATGTCTAGGGCTGCTATTGCCTAAAAGCATGCTATTTTGGACAACCTGTATCATCTTAGGCCAGGCAGGTATCATATGGATCTGGGAGTCCTTGTAAATCAGGATAGTGGTGCGGAGGAAAATATTACGAGCCCTCGAAACCCTGATCCTTTCTAGACACCTTTGCTTCAACTTCATACCCTAATCGTTTCTTAAAGGCTCTGATACCATGTTGTAAAGAGGTGATATTTCCTGCTTACTAAAAATTTAAAATAAGTACAAAACATCCATCTTTTCAGAAAGACAAAAGAAATTGAGGGATGCGTATAATATTCCAAGTAAATAAGCATGCACCAAATACATATAAAATGTCAATAGCAGAAGAAAAACAACAAAACTAAAGTTATTACATGGCTTTCATCACAGTTCACTACATAAGTTTTTCAAAAGAAAAATATAAGAAAACTAGGGATCTAGCTTTAGCAACCTAGACATTTTTTAGGAAAAAAACTTGAGATCTACTCCTAGTGTCGATTTCCTTGGACTTGGTCTTCACCTTGCTCAACACCGGGGTGGTTGGAAAAAACACCAAGAAAAAGGGAAAGGAAAACAAAGTATGTGTCAACAAATATGTATAGAATATCAAGGTAAAGAAAACATGTAAATAAAGGCTAGTTTACATCATAAGATGAATATTTCAAGAGCATGTGGATATTTTTAAACAGATGTTTGCCATAAACAAAATATAATAAAAGGGTTGCATGCATGATAATTATGACTACCTTAACTATGTAGGGTTGAGGCACCTATTGGACCTCAACCTATAGGTGAGGGGAGAATTAATACATTCCCAGTCACCTACACATATTTTTATGGGGGAGAATAAGACATTCCATAGGGCAAATTAATGCATGCCCTGTTTATGGGTGGGTGTACATAAGTACCACTACTATAGCTAAATAGTCCATAAAATCAACATCCTAGAAAATAAATCATGGCAAGTAAAACCATCAAATCAATTAGAACATGGCAGTGGGGTATAAGACCCAAACAAAATAGAAACAATACTGATTTAGAGGCATATATAACAAAGGATTCAAGAATAGAAGATTTAGGGTTCATTTAATCCTCATTAGGAAAATATAGGGTTTGGTTGGAATTATACCAATGTAGGGTGTAAGGAATGCACATACCTCTCTTACTGATATCAATTACTAACTTTCACTACTTTAATTGAGTCCAAGTTCCACTTTGCCTATTTTAATTGTATAAACATGTATTAGAGTACATAATGCACATTAATGTATAGAAACCCTAATTTTAGAACTTTTTAGCAAAACTAATATTTAGATTCTGAAGATATTGCCAATGAACTTATTAGGTTCTCCTGATCAACAAAACATATTTTTATGTTAATTTTGGAGTTATGATGATTAAGATGTACTTTTTATGGATTTTGGAGTTATGATGATTAAGATGTACTTTTTATGGATTTTGGAGTTATGATGATTAAGATGTACTTTTTATGGATTTTATGTATTAAATTCTTTTTACAAAAATCACCCTTCTTCAAACCATGAAATCAGACCTTGAAAATATTTTTATTAGATAGATACTAATTTTCAAATTGTAAAACATATTTATTTGTCAAATTTGGATAAGCGGATTAAAAGATATGAATTTTTCAATTTGAACCAATTAGGAAATGATAAGCCAGAAATCTTTGAGAGAGAGGAAGAGTGAGAGAGAGGGATAAAACACCATTTGACCCAAGATCAGGGTTGGAGTTTCATAGGTAACCAAACTAGAGCTTCTAGAGAAGGTAAAATAGCAAGAAACCAAAACCCTAGAAGAACATGGTAAATAGAGATGGAGATCATCGAGTTTAAACATAGAAGCATGAGTTTTAAGCATATAGTAAGCAATGTACGAGAAGGAGGTTAACAAAGGTCACCTCTAGGGATGGTGGACTAGTTCAAGAAGAAATATTCCCAAGCTAGAGAGGTTGGTTTCTCCAATAATGCTCCTATCTCAAGCAAGATGTGACGTCCCCGAATTTTCTAAAACATAATATGATGTGTGACGTCCAAATTGAAACCCTCACCTCAGCTAGAATCCCAATTTAAACATCACACATTAGGCTAAGAAAGAGAAAATCAAGGGAGTCAGAAGGAAACAATCAGTAGCACATGTACATGAGCAATAATAAAACCATACACACATGTTCACCATTCAACATATAATTACAACATGAATTGTTACAACATTTGATATTACATATTGAACAGCAAACTTATACATATACATGTCCTACATCTAAACTACAGGATCTTAAGACAACATGTCCACTTATACATCAGCTCTCTACACAACTCTCAACTATCCTGGATCTTTAAGAGCATAACCACAACCTAAACAAAAGATTATATGTGGTACTCGTCAGCACAATATTCAAGAATATTGTACTGAGTACGCCTACGTGTCTTTTATATACCTCTCATCATATCTTGGCAATAAGATAAAACTAATACTTGGCAATAACATAAGAAATATAAGAAAAGCATATACTTACACAAAGATGTATATTAACAAAAGAGAACACATGTTTTAAGCTCATTTTCCATTATATGCTCGTGCATCTTCCTACCAATGGGATAGATGCATTTAACCCTTATGATCTGCTTACCAAAGAGATAGATCATTGTACATGTTATCTTCTTACCAAAGAGATAGATCACTCACTAGTACTATGCTTACCAAAGAGATATAGTGCTTTCATATAATGGAACAAATATATTATGTTTCAAGTGTTCATAGCCATAAGTATAGAAAATCAAGCAAGATATCATACAAGAACAATCACTTCATCCAATACCATATGCCAAGTATTCTACTACACATATAACACAAGTATATTGTATAATAAGCCAAGTAAGAGGTAATAGCATACCTTCCAAAGAGATAGATCATTCTAAACCACATATGCCTCATGTCAACTATAACTTTGGATAAACTTGATTAAGACAAGATCACATACTATCATCAGGTTCTCATCATCTTACATCTCATCTTAACCCTAATCATGTTCCTATTAGGGTTTTCTTATCTCATTATGGTATTCTCATGATTACTTGTATTATTGCCTTATATTTATCTTACTGATGTCATATTCTAGATTATGGTTCATTAACTGGATATACTCATGTGTCATATTATTATGTGAACATACTTAACATTATGTCACTTTCATTAACCATAATAGGGTTACATCACATGTATTAAGGGTACTCTTTGTATAACATGAATTCTATGCATATAACTGATATCAGAGTTCCACATTTGCTTCCAGTTACATATATGAGGGTATTCCGTGAATCTCATCATTTATTGAGCATGTATGCATTAATTACATTATCTTTAGTGTTATTAGCCATAATTAGCCATATTAATCAAATTATATGCTTTCGTGCATCAACATGACCATATCTGACATCATATGCACTATAAACATGATTATGGAGTTACTGACATTTTCCCATAATTTTATATCATCCTTTGATATTTATTATCTACGGACTGAGCATTACATATTGACACAATTTTACGTGCGTAGAAACGCAAGTGTACGCGTCAATGTAATATAGGCCTTTGTGAGGCCCGAGTCGAACTCAGAGATACGTGAATTGTCAAAGACTACTACTAACTACTCGCAATCAGCTAGACCGATTAAAGAGTTGAGAGTTGTTGTTAAAATTAAAAGAAAATAAAAATAAAACAAAACAAAGCAATCGATTAAATGTTTGGTTTAATCAATTCAAAATGAGATCTTTAGGATTGTGGTTTCACCGCGGGTTTTCATTGTATTAAATTCTATGTAGTCACTCAATTTTTATCTCTCTATCCGGGTAGTGGCCTAAAATCAGAATTTCCCACTGTCGTGGTACAATTCACTACCTATGTCTAGGTCAGTTCCACCGTCATAGTAACCTATACCCTAAACTAGGTGCATTAACAACGATCTCTCGGTATCCACCATTAACCTTACACCACCTTGTTCAAGGGATTTGTCAATTAATGTAAATTTCGTCTCTTTTCAACCATTAATTCTTCTTTCAAAGCAATTAAGGGCATTAGATTATTATTATGGTGATCAAGCATAACAATATAATTGAGAAAATGAAGTTATACCACGGATTTAAGAGATAAAATATGAATTACTATGATAAAATAGTCATACAATGAATTCCCGGGCTACTCCCGGTCCTAAAGACAAAGGGGATTAGCCCTGTATGCTCATCTCAAAGCAAAACATGGTAGAGAAAAGGGGAAACATGGAGAAAAACGTGATTGAGTGGTGAAACCCCTGAACAGAGAAGATCCAAGCAATCCTTGGCATAGAATACACGTTCTCCCGCCTTTCGGTGGTGGAAATCGTCTTCTTCGGCGTCCGGATCGGCTGGGGCGTGCTTCTGGGCTCCGTTCTTCTCTCCACACCTTCTCGGGATGTGTGCAGTGACTAATGACGTGATCCTCCTCTCTTGGGCGCCATCATTAGGTATAATTCCCGATTTAGGTCGCCAATTAATCACAACCGTCAGATTAAGATCAATCTGAAGCAAACTCATATCTGATGGTGGTGATACCATCGACGCGGGTCGATGGTATCGACCTTGCACTGTATCGGCTGATTTTCTTTTCTTTGGTCTTTGCGCCTGATGTCATCTTGATACCATCGACGAGGGTCGATGGTATCGACATTCTTAGGCGTCGCTTTTGTCTTTTTCCGTCGCTGAAGCTCCACTAGTCGATAGTATCGACATATGAGTTGATAGTATTGACTCACTTCTCGCCAGCAACCTAATGGTATCTCGATACCATCGACATCCCTGTCGATAGTATCGACTTTCTTCTAGTCCTTGCGGCTGGCAACCTGTGGTCCGGTCGATGGTATCGACCACTGTCGATGGTATCGACAGTAGCAGATACTTGTTTTTCCTGAAATTAACACACGAAACCACATAAGTCTACACAAAACGTATTCTTTTGATAAATAATATTCAAAATGCTGAAATAAGGGAAATTTGACATAGAGAAGTAGCATAGACCAAAGTAGATGAATTATGCAACATTAACCATGAAAATGACTAATAAATGCATAAAACACATATCAAACAAGTCTATAAATGTGACTCAAAACCATCGCATCAAACTCCCCTAAGCTTGAACATTGCTCGCCCTCAAGCAACTAAACCTTAGAATAGAATTTCCAGAGTCAACTAAAGAACAAAGCCTCACAACAAACATCCCATATGACTCCCACCGGATGTTCGCATACCGGCCCTCACTAACCATATAATGATAACTACCCTAAAGGTGACAGTAATCATCCATAAAAGATATCTACCCCAAAACTGATGAACACTATCACATAAGGCAGTTAACATAATAGAATTCGCTGGTCCAGACTTAGTGCATCTTGTGATCTCCTATACTACGTTGCTCGTCCTAACTACCATCTACATGGAAGCAGTTCTCCTGATATTCACAAGTGAGGAGAAAATCACAGTGGCCTACCAATTCAAGCAACGGGTGGATGGAATGGGTGGCTAATGGAAGAAGTGGAAGCATTATACGGTTTCAACATGCATAAAACAAAAATGCCCTAAATGATGCAAATGCACATGAAAAATGCCCTAATGCCTAAGATTGGGTGGAATGATGCATGCACTAACATCCCATCTCAAAATGAGATGGATATCTAATTGAGCTACATCATGTACTTACTCATCTTATAATGCAGGTGAGATTATGCTCCTTTCTCCTTCTTATTCTACTTGCTTCTAAACAACTTTCTCTTTTTTTTCAATTTCGTTTTTTTTCCAGATTTTTTTCTCTTCAAGCCCTTATATCCATAATTAACAAGGAATACTTTATTGGGCTTACTTTTTCTGCATAACTCGAATATTTGAACTATTTAGAAGGTATGGAACAATTCAATTCACCATTAAAGAAGAAATGAGGTACACGATGTACTCTATGTATAAAAGTTATGAATGCAACTAAATGACATGCACCTAAGGGTAATGTGCATGTATAACTGTTCTATTTTTTTTCATGCAAAACATATGAAAGTGGTTGCAATGCAAGTCCTATCTACATGACATGCAATCAAAAAGGTTAAAACCGTACTTTACTTCCAAATCTTGTGGTGGATTGTGAAAAGCAATGAGGTGGAAAGATCACAAGACTAATTGACTGAACCTTTGAAAAGTATTATGTGTCCCTCCTTACTGACCTGTGTAGTAGTTAAGAGGTTTCTCTCTCTTACTTCAAATTAGAGTCTCATTATCATTTGGTCAATTTAGGCTCAAACAACCAATTCCGTCCACTTTCATGAATCATTAGGAATGTACAGTTGTGATTTTCTGTTTTAAAGTTGACAAAACCAATCATTTTCTTAAGTTAAGTGCTCAAAGTTGAACAACACTCAAGCTTGCAAACACTCAATAATTTTTAATTTTCCCTTAATTCCCATGTACACGCAACTGAGATGACACAAGACTTAATACATCAACGATTACACTAGATAGAATGTGGATCCTACAAACAAACTAAGATTGCAAGAAATAAATGACAAGAACAAAAGCAATAAAACTAAAAATAGAGAAAATAAAAGATAGAGTTGTTCCAACTCCCCCCCAAGCTTGAATTCGACTATGGCCTCATAGTCAAAAACAATCTTAAAGGTTGGAACACAGATATCGGTTTACTCTTCAGGCGGAGGCGGGTACTGTGGAGCCGTGGGGTCCCAAGATGGGTACTCTCCCTGAAAGCTTGGATCAAACTGGGCCCTAGGTGGAGGAGGATTGCTCTGGAGTTGCGATGTCATATGATGACAATCCTACTCATATATAGTCGTGGTCGGTGCTGCTGTATGCCCATCGATACCATCGACGCGTGTCGATGGTATCGACACGGGTAGCACAATCCATACAGCCGCTAGTATCGACGGTCGTCTATGGCTGGATCTGTGGGGCCCAGATTACTGACGTGTCGATACTATCGACGCGAGTCGATGGTATCGACCCGTCCCCCGGATCGACTTCCTGGTTGTTGTGATCACCGTAGATCTTTCCTCGTAGATTGTTGACGTGGCTCATCGATACTATCAACGTGAGTCGATAGTATCGACTCTCTGATTAGGGCAAACCCTCGCGAGGCATGGCCGCCGCCTTCTGTGTGTGAATGTGTCGATACCATCGACATGCCCGTCGATGGTATCAACTTTACTGAGACGATTTCTTCTAAATATCTCCAGAGATCTCGATGGTATCGACTGGCATGTCGATACTATCGACCTTGACTTGGCGATCAACCTATTGGTGTGTCGATACTATCGACGAGGCCATCTATAGTATCGACGCAGTGCGATTTCTACAGTCGCCAACCTATACCATGGTCGATACCATCGACACAAGGGTCGATGGTATCAACTCTGCCTCAGTACTGCACATGTAGAAAATGATCACGGTATCTTTTTTACACTAAAAACTAAGTTAAAACAAATCAAACTATGAATGTAAAAGAACTAAACTAAAGTATTGATGGTTGGGTTGCCTCCCAACAAGCGCCCTTATTTAATGTCTTAGGCTAGATGACTTGAAGCACGTCATGCATCCGAAAGTGCAATGAGTTTGACCTCATTCACCTTCCTCGTGTAATCTTCACCAAAATACAACTTCAACCTTTGTCCATTGACCAAAAATGTGGTCTCGCCATTGCGCACCATGATTGCGCCATGTGGTCTGACCTCTTCTACTGTGAATGGTCCACTCCATCAGGATTTTAGCTTCCCGGGATGCAAATTCAGCCTTGAATTGAACAAAAGCACACAATCTCCTTTCTTGAAGGTGCGCATCTGAATATGGCGATCATGGATCAACTTTTTGCGCTCCTTGTATATCCAAGAGTTCTCATATGCATTCATTCGCAGCTCATCAAGTTCATTTAATTCAAGTAATCTCTTCTTCCCCGCTTCATCATAACTTAAGTTGAGCTTTCTCAGCGCCCAATGTGCTTTGTGCTCTAATTCCACCGGTAAGTGACAAGCCTGACCGTATGCCAACCTAAAAGGCGTGGTGCCTATAGGTGTCTTGTATGCCGTCCTATATGCCCACAACGCATCCGGTAGTAAGGCACTCCAATTCTTCCTCGTGGAAGCCACAGTACGCTCCAATATCTTTTTAATTTCTCGATTGGAGACCTCCACCTGTCCTTGAGTTTGTGGATGATACGGGGTACCAATGTTATGTTTGACCCCGTATTTTCTCAAAAGTGCCGAGAACTTTTGATTCCGAAAGTGTGTACCCCCATCACTAATGATCATTCGGGGCACACCAAACCTGCAGAAGATATTTTCCTTAACGAACCTACACACTACAGTGGAATCATTAGTCCTTGTGGGTATTGCCTCTACCCACTTCGACACATAGTCAATAGCTAAAAGGATATACAAATTCAAATTTGAGGACACAAAGGGTCCCATAAAATCTATACCCCATAAAACAAATACCTCAACCTCCTGGAAAACATTAAGGGGCATCTCTTGTCTCTTTGAAATGTTACCCGCCCTTTGGCAGGAATCGCATTGCCTCACAAACTCATACGCGTCCCTAAACAAGGTAGGGCTGTATAGGCCACTTTCCAATACTTTGGCTGTCGTACGAGAGCTTGTGTGGTGTCTGCCCGTCGGTAGTGTGTGGCAATGACGAAGAACACTCTCATATTCCACCTCAGGTACACACCTGCGTAGGACACCATCCCTGTATTGCTTCAAGAGGATAGGGTCATCCCAAAAATAATATCATAGAGAATGGAAAAATCTCTTCTTCTCTTGATAAGTCCAATCATCCGGGATGATTTTGCAAGCAAGATAGTTCACAATATATGAAAACCACGGATCTTTAGAATTCACTTTCAAAAGTTGTTCATCCGGAAATGTCTCGGTAATGGGTATGTGTAAATATTTTTCATCTACCCTCTCTAACCTAGACAAATGATCCGCTACAACATTTTCAATCCCCGCCTTATCTATGATTTCGATATCAAATTCTTGTAAAAGCAAGATCCACCTAATCAATCTAGATTTGGCATCTTTTTCTCCATCAAATACTTAATAGCGGCGTGGTCAGTCCAAACTACGACTTTCGATCCAACTAGATATTGCCGAAATTTTTCAAAAGCGAAAACAACGGCAAGCAATTCTTTCTCGATAGTCGTGTAATTGAGTTGGGCATCATTCAAAGTTTTAGAGGCATAAAAAATCACAGCGGGTTTATTGTCCACCCGGTGTCCCAACACAGCTCCAACGGCGAAATCGGATGCATCACACATGAGTTCAAACGGCTTGGTCCAATCCGGTGTTTGCACAACCGGTGCAGAAATCAATTTTTCCTTAAGCATGTTGAACGCGTGTAAACATTTTTCATTAAAATCAAAAACAACATCCTTTTCTAGAAGCTCGGATAAAGGTTTGGCAATTTTTGATAAATCTTTTATGAAACGATGATAGAAACTGGCGTGACCTAAGAAACTTCTTACCCCTTTCACCGAATTTGGTGGGGGCAATTCGGAAATTACTTCAATTTTTACCGGATCTACCTCCAAACCTTTGCTAGACACTTTATGTCCTAGCACTATCCCTTCACTCACCATCATATGACATTTCTCCCAGTTGAGGACCAAATGTGTGTCCTCGCAACGTTGTAACACCTTATCTAGATTGTAAAGGCATTCATCAAAAGATGCACCATAAACCGAGAAATCATCCATAAAGACCTCTAGACAGCGTTCTACCATATCAGAAAAAATGGCGAGCATACAACACTGAAAGGTCATCGGTGCATTACATAATCCAAAGGGCATGCGGCGGTACACAAACGTTCCATAGGGACAAGTGAAGGTGGACTTCTCTTGGTCCTTAGGATCAATTGAAATCTGATTGTACCCCGAATACCCATCCAGAAAACAAAAATGTGATCGTCCGGCTAAGGGCTCTAGAATTTGATCAATAAACGGAAGAGGAAAGTGATCCTTTAGCGTAGCGGCATTCAGTTATCGGTAATCTATACAAACTCGCCACCCGGTTACCAAGTGGGTGCTGACAGGTTCATTTAAGAGATTATGAGTAACAGTTATTCCCCCCTTTTTAGGGACTACCTACGTGGGACTCACCCATGTCGAGTCAGAAATTGCATAGATGATACCTGCGGAAAGAAGCTTAATCACCTCCTTCTTCACAACCTCCATCATGCTCGGATTTAGTCGACGTTGCGGTTGAATCACGGGCTTGGCTCCCTCCTCGAGCCGAATCTTATGCTGGCACAAAGTAGGGGAAATCCCCTTGATATTTGCAACAGACCACCCAAATGCTCCCCGGTGGTTCTTCAGCACTATCAGCAATTGGTCCTCCTCCTCAGCACTCAGATAAGCAGAAATAATCACAGGCAACTTTTCTTCCTCAGCTAAAAAGGTGTACTTGAGGTGCGGTGGCAGCGACTTCAACTCCAATTCTGGTGGGCTGATTAAGGATGATTGAAGCAGAGGTGGGAGTTCGCCTAAATCTTCATAGTACCTCGCATAGAAGCATGGCGACATCTGAAGCATCTTGGCACACTCCTTTAGTGATTTGCTTCTCATCCAATCAAGAGTGATATTGACTAAACAGGCCTCAAGTGGTAATTCCAGATATACATCAAAAACTGAATTTGCTATAGCCTCATCTTCAGTAGAGGGAGGAATGTCCTCCTCCTCATCGTTCGTAAAACCTACAGCCTTGCAAAGAGATACCACCTTGGTCTGCTCCATGATGTCCACAGCCAAAGTCCCTTTTTCCACCTTGGTCATTACATGGGCCATGTCTAAAAATGGCTTCCCTAGACAAAGTGAGATATTGTTGTCAAAATGTTTTACCATGTGGCATTGCTCCTTGGACTTAGGTGAAGTGGCGCTGGAAGGCATGACCATCTCAAATCGGTCATCGGCTATACCTAAAGTCAAACGACCTCTCCCCATCTCAAGTATCATGTCAGTTGTAGCTTGGAATGGTCGTCCGAGTAGTAGCTCATTGCCTTGTTCATCTTGCATCTCCATGACAACAAAATCTGCTGGAAAAACAAATCGATCCACTTTCACTAGCACATCTTCACAAATCCCGTATGGCTTTACCACTGAATTGTCCGCCAATTGGATTGTCATGTTGCTCGGCCGTGACTCTTTTAATCTCAGCTTCTTGAATGTAGAGAAGGGCATCAAGTTAATGCTCGCCCCTGAGTCACATAGCGCTTCACCAAACTTAACTTTCCCAATGTAACATGAGATGTTGAAATAGCCCAGATCTTGCCTCTTTGGTGGCAATGTGTCCATGATGAAGGCACTCACCTGCTCCTTAATCACAACAACCTCTGTGTCTGGGATTTTTCTCTTCTTGGTGATGATGTCTTTCAAAAATTTCCCGTAAGAAGGGATTTGCTCAATAGCTTCCAATAAAGGGATGTTGACTGAAAGCTTTCTAAAACTATCTAGAAACTTTTTAAATTGGGCATCCACTTTCCTTGCCTTAGCACTGTTCAGATATGGGACCGGGACAGCATGTGCCCTTTGATGCGGTGGCACATAAGGTGTCCTTTTCTGTGGCTCCTCCTCCTCTGTAATAGGATCCTCAATAGCATCCACTTCTATGTCCGCAACTGGTTCTATGACCGGTATGAGCAGCTCCTTAGTGGCCTCACCTTCAATTTCTGCTTGGGGATTGCTTGGTTCATCGGCTCTGGGGTTTAACAGTTTCTTGCCACTCCTTAGCAAGATGGCCTTCGCCTGCTGGTTTCCTCCTGGAACATTAGTGTTACCCGGAAAACCTTGGTGCACCGGCTTCTTCAAATTGGCTATTTCCGCTGCCATTTGTGCCATGGACGTCTCTATTGTCCTCATTTGAGCCCCATTGCTCTGCAGTGTCTGCCCAAATTGGTTCATAAACTCCCCTTGTTGCTTTATTTGCTGGCCAAAAGTAGCCATTAATTCTTGATTTTGTTTTATCACTTGATTGAGCAACTCTGTGCTCTTATCCTTCGCTATTGGTTGGGGTTTTGCATCTGGATCCTGCAGAAATTTGTTTGGATCCTTCCAGGAGAACTTCTTGTCTTTCCTCCATGAATAATCATTATTCTTGTATCCTTGTTGTTGCCTCATGAATTTAACTTGAGCCTCATCCTCGGACTCAGTATCCTCCTTTGCAAGCAGTTTCTTCGCGAGAAGATCCATCTTCTCATTCAGTTAAAGCTTTAGACTCCCCTTCTACTCAGACATGCTCCACGGCGTCTCTTTCACCCCACGATTGCTTCTTGGCCATATTCTTAAGGATTTCCCAACACCTGGTGTCTGTGTTGTTCAAGAAGAATCCTGAGCCGGCTGAATCGAGGTTGCTTCTATCATGCTCGGAAAGAGCAAAATAGAAGATCTTGACCTGTGTCTCTTTGTCAAGCCTGTGATGCGGAACCGCCTCAGCATGATCTGAAACCTTTCCCAGGTCTCAGAGTAAGTCTCTCCTGCTTTTTGGGTGAAGTTGTGGATCTTCCTGATCATGTCATTGGTCTTCTCAGGCGGGAAAAACCGTTCAAAGAAAACCTCCACCATGTGGTCCCAGGATTCCACATATTCATCTTCCAGGTTGTGTAACCACACTCGTGTGTTTCCCACTAGAGAACTCGAGAAGAGCTTCAAGTAGAGCACATCTTGTGGAAATCTGTCTATTTTTATCATATCACAATTCTCCACAAATTGACTTATATGTGCGACGGGGTCTTCATTCTTGAGCCCATAGAAAGCATTCGACTTCACCAAGTTGATTAATTTTGGATCAATCTTATATGTCGGAATATTAACTGCATGCCTCTTGATCGGCCCCTTGGACGCAGATGAGGAAGAAGCTTTGATCTTCTCCCATATTGTCTGTGGCTCTGCCATCTCTTCTTGTTCGGATTTTGAATCTGTTTCTTCTAAATGGTCTTGATTGTGGCCTTCCTCGTCGTCAGGTCCTGTCAGTGGAACCTCTGGTGCTTGTTGTGTGTAGTCGGTACTACGTGTTTGTACCATGCACAGTACCTAGAAATAGAAAAGTTTAATTTCAGTACAGTGCTTGACGATTGCAAATATTTAGAAAATAGATTATAAATTTTGGAACTGATAAAAAAATAAAAATGTGGCCTAGAGTGGCCGCTTGCAGCACTTGTAGTGCCGACAATTTGTCGTATCCCCGGCAACGGCACCAAAAACTTGACACGATTTTTACGTGCGTAGAAACGCAAGTGTACGCGTCAATGTAATATAGGCCTTTGTGAGGCCCGAGTCGAACTCAGGGATATGTGAATTATCGGAGACTACTACTAACTACTCGCAATCAGCTAGACCGATTAAAGAGTTGAGAGTTGTTGTTAAAATTAAAAGAAAATAAAAATAAACAAAACAAAGCAATCGATTAAATGTTTGGTTTAATCAATTCAAAACTAGATCTTTAGGATTGCGGTTTCACTACGGGTTTTCATTGTATTAAATTCTATGTAGTCACTCAATTTTTATCTCTCTATCCGGGTAGTGGCCTGAAATCAGAATTGCCCACTATCATGGTACAATTCACTACCTATGTCTAGGTCGGTTCCACCGTCGTAGTAACCTATACCCTAAACTAGGTGCATTAACAACGATCTCTCGGTATCCACCATTAACCTTACACCACCTTGTTCAAGGGATTTGTCAATTAATGTAAATTCTGTCTCTTTTCAACCATTAATTCTTCTTTCAAAGCAATTAAGGGCATTAGATTATTATTATGGTGATCAAGCATAACAATATAATTGAGAAAACAAAGTTATACCACGGATTTAAGAGATAAAATATGAATTACTATGATAAAATAGTCATACAATGAATTACCGGGCTACTCCCGGTCCTAAAGACAAAGGGGATTAGCCCCGCATGTTCATCTCAAAGAAAAACATGGTAGAGAAAAGGGGAAACATGGAGAAAAACGTGATTGAGTGGTGAAACCCCTGAACGGAGAAGATCCAAGTGATCCTTGGCGTAGAATACACGTTCTCCCGTCTTTCGGTGGTGGAAATCGTCTTCTTCGGCGTCCCGATCGGATGGGGGCGTGCTTCTGGGCTCTGTTCTTCTCTCCACACCTTCTCGGGATGTGTGCAGTGACTAATGATATGATCCTCCTCTCTTGGGCACCGTCATTAGGTATAATTCCCGAGTTAGGTCGCCAATTAATCACAACCGTCAGATTAAGATCAATCTGAAGCAAACTCATATCTGACGGTGTCGATACCATCAATGTGGATCGATGGTATCGACCTTACGCTGTATCAGCTGATTTTCTTTTCTTTTGTCTTTTCGCCTGATGTCATCTTGATACCATCAACGAGGGTCGATGGTATCGACATTCTTAGGCGTCGCTTTTGTCTTTTTCCGTCGCTGAAGCTCTACTAGTCGATAGTATCGACATATGAGTCGATAGTATCGACTCACTTCTCGCCAGCAACCTGATGGTATCTCGATACCATCGACATCCCTGTCGATAGTATTGACTTTCTTCTGGGCCTTGCGGCTGGAAACCTGTGGTCCGGTCGATGGTATCGACAGTAGCAGATACTTGTTTTCCTGAAATTAACACAGGAAACCACATAAGTCAACACAAAACGTATTCTTTTGATAAATAATACTCAAAATGCTGAAATAAGGGAAATTTGACATAGAGAAGTAGCATAGACCAAAGTAGATGAATGATGCAACATTAACCACGAAAATGACTAATAAATGCATAAAACACATATCAAACAAGTCTATAAATGTGACTCAAAATCATCGCATCACATATCTTACATGATATCAACTATATGAGTTACTCAAAATCCTGTTATTATACCTCCATCTTGTTCTATGCATTTTTCTGAACATTTGGTATATTGTTTGTATTTTTCTAATAAACGAGCTATTTACTACAAATTATACAATATCTGGAAATATTATGAGATTATTACCTTTTTGACGAATCAGAGCTCGCCACGTTTCCATATTGGGGGTGCGGATCCTCGCTCCTACTTGTTGGTGGAACCGGCCAGTTCAAGCGCACCTGGACCCGGTTCATGGCAGGGTTTGGGCAAGTCTGGTTCAACGGATGGACCAACCAATCCTCCTCCTTTCTCTCACGCACGCGAGGCATGACCCTATTCTCCTGTGAACAGGTGTCGCCACCGTCTGGCCCAGCTCTGGCGAGCAAGTAGTAGTGAACATGTCCTCCTAGCCACAAGTTCCTCCACCTTCGGCACTGCAAGGTGGACTCATGCGGCCGCTTGGAAGGTCGTCTGTGGCTCCGGGGTGGTGCCCTAGCAAGCTCTCCGCCTGCTGGTCCAAGATCCTCATCCTCTGAACTCAGAGCACTAGCAACCTTCACACTTTATCCCTTGAGGCCACCTCTGCTATGACTGCTCCTCACAGCTGCAGAAGCCTCCACCGCTGGCAGGGAGTGCGGCAGAGGGAAGGGGGGTAACGATGTCTGCATTTCCTCCCATGTGACTTCGTCCTTCAAGGATCTATTGCCTCTTTCTGGTGGTTAGAAGTCTTGCGGCACCTCCAGAACACCACCATGGCAGGCTCGAGCTAGGTCCCTAATTGCTTCTCTATGAAGCACCAGCACTGCCACTGGCTCTACTCCGGCAAGCAACGGGCTCTTCCATCCTTCTTCTCAGCGTTCTCACGATAACAGAGCCAGACCCCCACCCGCGTGTGCCGCCGAAGCGAGGTCTGCTCAGGGCGTTGTTGCGCTCCTCCTCATCAACTGTGGTTACAAACATCTACATGTCTTCTCCTCATGCCCCTTGTGGTATGCAATGGAGAGAAAGAGTAGTGGGGATGGTCTCTCATTCTCTATTGTTTTAAGTGCAAGGCCCTAATGCAAAGGTTCCTGTCGATGTTAACTGCTTGGTCAGTTTTCATCCCCAGCGCACATATTCCATGATCGTGGCTTAGAGGTTGGACCATGCCATCCCACGTTTAAGTCTCAACATGTGGGAGGTTAAAGGTAAGGTTGCAGCCGTCAAGTCCATCATGGATTCTACTGGATCGATGCTTGCTATTGGACAATCTATGGTAGTAGTCCACTACCAGGTCGTATGATACAACATCAGACCACAACTAGGTTCTAAATAAAAAAGTGACCAAAGTCCTCTAACAAATCATGCATATATGTGTCCCTAAAATCAAACTCTTATAACATTCTCTATGGACACCCAAAGTGCATGAAATAGACCATAACTTACTCATAACTCAACCGTACATCCTATTCAAATTTGGTACCAAAACTCAAATGATTGATCAGTCAATTAAGTACCTCAAAAGGCAATATTAGGGGTATAAATCATAAGATCGACATCACATTAAACTCATCCATGTGTAAATAAATTGAAAGCTCATTTCAATATCAAATATATATATATGAGTTCACTTATCCAACTAGGTATCCTAAATCACAAGAGTCCACTCCATAACATCCTACACACCTTAAAAGAAATTTTTTCCTCAGAATTAAGCCAGAAAACCCACTTTGTCACATCATATACATCTTAAAAGAACTTTCATCCTCGAAAGTAAACCATACTCATACTTCCAGGGGAAACCTTATCTTGCCTTCATACACATGTAGGCACTAGTCTAGGTGCAACATATCCAACAACAAAGCTCCATAGCCATCTCCAAACTACCATTAGGAGGTTTTAAAACACCTAAGGTGAATCATCCCTTCATAGAAGGCTTAAACAAGGGTTTAGAAACTCTGATTAGGTCATAACATATCTCATATGTTAGCTTTGCTTCCTTATCTTTAGCCATGCATTAGGGTTCTAACATCGTATTACCATGTTCATAAGGAATTAAATAGAGTTAACTCATCATACCAAGGTGTCATCAACATTATGTTGTGCTAACTATCAAACTATATATTTCATTTTTATTAAGCACTAAGGTTAACACTTAATGTAACATATTTCATTGGTATGATCTTATTTATTTTCTCATACTAAATTTCATCATTTACTAGTGAATTCATCACAAGATTAAACAACAGCTCACATTAAGATCATTATTCAGGTGTATGGTTAACCATATGTACTCAGATATCTATTAAGCCATTTTTAGATTTCCTTCATGTCATGTCTAAATATCACATCTTGCATGTACTATATCATGGTTGTGCTAGACAAACTTATATGAGTGTCTTGTCAAACATATATCAAAACTTCAATTGGTCCAACTGAGGTTCTCCTGACCCATATCATGAGGGTAATGCCATGCTCAGTCTCTCTGAGATGACTCAACTCTATGAGTATCACATGCACAAACTCTTTCTTCCCTCCTGGTCTAGGGTTATTAGGTATACCTCATTGGCACTAGTGATCAACTACACAAGATCTAGCCACATAAGCACAAACCAAACATGCTACAACATACTCTTCATAGGTCTCTACCCATGAAACATCTTACCCAAAGCTCTCTTATATACACCACTAGATTCCTATGTGGGATACCACCAACCCGAGCATGAGGCTTCACAGAAACTGACATAGCTACCTCCTCCAGGGTCTTGGACTCTCTCCCTTACCCAGATGGAAGGCACTCAAATTCATATTCACATGCACATATATAACTAGCCTCTTTATCTCGAGGGTTTTGGTCTTCCCAAGGACATCTAGGGTTCAACAAGACTATAGGAATCATGCATAAAGTGACTCAACTCAATCACTCAGGAGTATTCTAGTTTAGGACATATCATATCACATATCTCATAATTCTCATATCTTGGAGTTTAGGTTCTCTAACCTTCTCCCAATGGGTCTCACTCTCTCTGGAGTTAACCCTGAAACTGGTCCTAACACTAGAGGTCCTCCTTCATAAAAGAGCTTAAGGCTCATGTTGACTCACATCCTTGTCTTAACTTAACATACCTTATCTCATAAAAGCCTAGTTACTTGCATAATAAAACCTTATCTCAAATCCTCAAAATTAAACTTTCCTCAAACAAACTTTATCATCATAAAACAACTTAATTACTATCTCAAACTTATATCATAACATCTAAACTCATATTTCATCTATTCCAACTATCATATATATTCCAACAAGGATCTAGACATCTAATCTAGAACTACACTCTCTTCTAGACTGATGTCGTTCACTTTCACTTGGTTGCATGATCACCTCCTACTCGTACATGTGTGGGAACACATTTTTGTAATACATATACGTAATAAAATATTATATAGTTTTTCTCCGATAAAACAAGCGTCAGAGAAAACTATTGAGGTTCTATCCAATTAGAATCCAAAACCAAATCTTGAAAATGAGTGTCCCATACATAGTAGAGAGTACAGTGTCATGAAAACTAGTGAAAAGGGTGAAAACATGGTGTAGACTAGTGTAGCTACTCTAGACAACGAGCGTCATATGTCTAGGGTTTCTCTTCCCTTGATGCACGTCATTTCCAAATAGTGCAATGTCCCATACCACTGCACTACAAGGAAAGAATGACATCTAAGGACTTGCTACTCAACACGCACCAGTCTAGACCTAGTTCTCATACATTTAGGTGCTAACCTAGAGTCCACTCCATAACATCCTACACACCTTAAAAGAAATTTCGTCCTCGGAATTAAGCCATAAAACCCACTTTGTCACACAAGAAGTACCTTCTACACTTTGGAGGTGAAAAATCCTAGCCAAAGAACATGGAGATGAGGTGTTTAAGGCTCTAGGTGGGGTTTCACCATGGAAGGCCATGGTTCCAACCTGTAAGAAGGTGGGAGGAAGACTAACAACATGAAAATAGGGAAGGAAAGGAGGAAACTTATTACTTTTGGTCAAAATCACCAAGAAGGAGCTTTAGAAACCCTAGATAGAGCAAATTTGGAACTCTAGGAGCCTTCTTCACCAATTAAGCACTCTCTTTTATCTAGGGACAACACCTTTGTGTCCAAACAGATTAGAAACAATGTTATAAGCTGGGGGAAAGATAAGGAGAGCATGTGTAATGCCCGAGGCCATTGCCCAAGGCTCTAGTAGAGTTTTAGGAATGATGACTGTCCCCACAGACCACCACTAGCCTTAACTGCGTGCTTTTTACTCACTCACACGCATGGCAGGATCAACTTCCCGACAAGTCACCCATCCCAGTACTACTCCAAGTTGAGCACACTTAACTATGGAGTTCTTTAGTGATGGGTTCCCAGAAAAGGAGGTACACCTTGGTGATATGGGTAGTCCAATCATTCCTTTTAAGATCATGTTATCTGAGGCCTCAAATCATGGGATGTTACAATCTCCCCCACTTAGACTCTTGACGTTCTCGTCAAGGTTCAACTATATGGCCTCATAATCTGACCCCATTTCAGTGCAGACCCACAATGGACCATGGACACCCAGCTCCCGATCACGGAATACCAGCGCAAGGGTGGCTATGTCTACCATGGACAACCCTTTCCTACATGCCTAGACCGCACGGCTCAAGACTGGCATGCCACATGCCCATGTGGGGCCCACCTACTAGAGGGGTTATGGCTCTGATACAATTTATAACGCTCGGGCCCACTGCCCATGGCTCTAGTAGAGTTTCAGGAATGACGACTATCCCCACAAACCACCACTGGCCTTAACTGCAAGCTTTGTCCTCACTCACGTGCATGCCAGGATCAACTTCCTGACAGGTCACCCATCCCAGTACTACTCCAAGTTGAGCATGCTTAACTATGGAGTTCTTTAGTGATGAGTTCCCAGAAAAGGAGGTGCACCTTGGTGATATGGGTAGTCCAATCATTCCTCAAATCATGGGATGTTACAGCATGAGTTTTTGAATTGGGAGGTAGAAAGGGGTAGACTGGCTTTCTAAAGAAGGGGGCAAGCATGAGGTGTCTATGGGATTTTTCATGTGTCCTTAGCCTAGGTCTTCATAGACATGCAAGAGGATAGTTCATAGAGACTTCTTGTATATCAAATGTCGGTCCTAAAAGCCCATGGAGACTTCTATGCCATCCCCACCGTCCTCCAATCAAAGAAATAACCCCATTGGTTGATAGCTTTTAAAGATAAGCTCATTTATAAAGTGGGTAATCCCTAAAATTCCTTTGGAGAGAAACACTTTCAAACCAAGGTGCAACTAGGTGTCCCATGGTTCAAAATATCTAGAATGGTAAGGAAATATCTAAGGATTATAATGCATGTGATAATTTGCAAAGAAAACCTACCAATTGGGTAAATTGCATAAAAGTCCAGAATGTTCCTAAAATTGTATAACTTTCACAAACAACATTCAAATTGAACCAAATTTGAAATTTAGGCTCACTTTATGATTTCAAAACATATAAAAACTTATATTAAGGTTTAGAACACCTAACTATGGTCCTTAGATAGACTTTCACTGAGGTATTTGTATATAAACCCTTTTATTGGTACATATAGTGAATAAATGTTCATTAAACCACTATAAATTCCACTAATTAAACATGAACGACATAAAGGACAGAAATGAAAGGGAAACTTGGGGGAAAAGGGTTACATGGAGATTAAATCTAAGATTCAATATGTTACATTATCATAGTTAAACTTATGAATGAGAGCAGAAGAAACCTATATTGAATTAAACATATATAATTGTTGATTATATACAGAGTAGAGTAGTCTCAACATCTCAATAGTTCAAGAATCAATAACTGAGCAATAGGTCATTTAATCACTTTTAAAAGGAATATGAAGAACATGTATAACTATTATAAACTAAATAGTATAAAATCAAAGTAGGGTTTCAACCAATGTTTCCATATTTGATCCTTAAACAAATATATTACACGGCTTATTACATCTTTAATCAATCCATCTTATGCCCAGAAGAGATGAGAATATACCTTCTATCTCCAACTGACCACTATAAAGTAAAGCATTAGTGCCATATAGACCTATGGAAGAGTCAGAATCTATGACCTCTCCTTTCACGGTCAGTACGAGATTATTAACAGTTACATTATGAGTCAATCTGCATTACAAATATCATGGTGTATAGAGGCTCTTTGCTATTAGTGATACAATGTGTAGAATGTTCGCTTTTCTAGATATGACCCATAATCAATCCTGATTATATCAGGGCATGGTCTGTAACCAATCTTGATTGTTTATTGAGTCACAGTACAACCGCACTCTTGTTAGGGTATGACCCGAAGTCAATCCAAATCTTCAAGGTATGGCCCAAGCCAATCCTGTTAGTTAAGGATACAAGGAGGTATTTCAACTTGCACCCTACATATTCAACAATGTGCATTCCGAGTGAAACTATTTTCACCATTCAGCAAATCATGACACTGAATGGATCTATGGCCAGGGCAACTACATTTTTAGTTCACTTGATAGATTAAGTGCATTACAACATCTTTTAGCATCAATCAAGTTATAAACATGAATTATAGATAAATGCTACATAAAAAGGTGTAACATATCTTTCAAGAGATCTTGTATCAATCAGAACATATCTTGTTACACTTATCCTGGGATCTCAGTCCCCTGAATACTTTATTGGGAATCTCATACCTTCAACATTATCACTATCAAGATCATATGTTTGGGTATTAAACCCTTAGTTCATTATTGAACAATGTCACCTCTCATTAGGAAACAATCATCTTTAGGTCATCAGACCCATATGCAAGTCATACTTATTGTACAAGTATATCACATGGCTCACAAAGCCTTATATAATTTGTATAATGCTAAGTCATCATAGCTCATACCTGACCATGTTCATCTTTTCACAACACCTACATGGTTAGGATTTCATAGAGAATGCAATATCAAATAAATATCATGCCCATGCCACAAAGAGGATCATTAAAATTGAAACCCTCTCATAATTAGGGTTAGGGTTTTCCCTTATAACTGATTTAGGGTTTTCAAGTTCATACTTATCAACCAACCCTAATTCTTTTCATAAGAGCTATATTATTGCCATAAGTGTTCCAACATACTTCATCAAATATCATCAATTGATTATCAACATGAAGTATTACCTTTCTCATGTGAGTAGTACAAGTTTCTCTTTCATCCTTACTAGAATATTGACTTCAACATTCTTATTACATTGATTTAACCTTCTTTAAGGTTATCATCCTACACTTATTAAAGTGTATCCATCTCATTACATTCAAGATGTATCCATTGATTACATTCAAAGTGTATCGGCCTACACTCATCAAGGTGTATCGGCCTATATTCATCATGGTGTGTCGGCCTCCACTTTAATCCTTGTGTTGACCTAGATACATCCACTTGTGTCAGCCTAGACACATCTACTTATGTCTGCCAAGATACATCTACCTATGTTGGCCAAGACATGTCAAAAGTTGTATGTTTAGAGATGAATAGAGTAATATCGTTTATATGGTGTTTAAAGTATATCGTTCATAGATTATTATTGTGTGAGTCGGCCATACCATCATATTGTGTATTGGCCACCTCAACCAACTAGTGTATCGACCACCCAACATCAACTAGGGTATCCATCAACTAGGGTATTGGCATCATCATTAACTAGGGTATCGGCCTCACCATTAAGTAGGGTATAGGCCTCACCATCAACTAAGAAATCGACCCCTCTATCAACTAGGGTAATAGCCTCTAGGGTTTGATTTGTATCGGGTGAACCCTTATCAACACCTTACTTTCTTTCAACTATTGACTTCACCATTACTTTATATATCGGACAAGACCTTAAGGTATGCATTTCCCATACCTAACACAAGTATGTCAGGCTAAGGGTGTCACCCATCACACATGGGTTGGGATAAAGGGATATCGGATTATGAGTGTATCAGATTAGGGTTAAGATTGACCATATCGGCCTCCACATTCAACTAAGGCATCATAGTTTAATATTCCCTCTTCACTATTCATCTCTTAGTTATAAAAAGCTAGTTCCTTTGAGGCATATCATTTTTAGAGCATCTAACATATCATCCTAACAACAACATATCATTTGAAGCATCACAAGTCATATCAGCCATCCATGTTATAGTGTAATTATGTATGTGTCGACTTGGATATATCATTGATATCAGTATGCCATATTCTTAGCATTTAGGTGAAAGGTTAAACAATTGAAAGGACAGTAGTCCTACTCATGTTTCAACCCAAAAGGATAGGAGTTCATGTGTATCGATTTCTGTACATATACCCTTATATCTGGTTAGGGTTTTTCACAAACCAATATAAGATTGTGCATATGGATTTAATTATCTTCAAGCTCAAAATTTCTTCCATTACTACTCTAGTTCATGAGAAACATCCTCATATATCCATTAGAACTCATAAAACCATCATTTAATCAAGTAAAGTCAAAATAGAAAAGGAATCACCGAGTATTGCATGATAGAAGGTGAATAATAATAAAATTGGGTTCAAGTTATATAACCCATATCAAGATCAACACAAGAGATTGAAGCTCCAAAGCTCCAGATTCCCAAGGTTGAAGATGACTTACCAAAAGTCTAAGAGTCGATCACAACACTTCTATATGAAAGAAGATATCATAGTAAGGAATTTGGTGAAGAAAGAAGAGAAGGAAAGAATCATGATCCAAGAAGCATAGTCTTTCCAAGGTTGAAGATGGTCATGCCTTCACCTTAGGAAAGATGCTCAGCCTTCTCTTTGTTCCTTGAGATCCTAGGGTCGTCCTCTAAGCAAGAGATGGTAAAGGATTTGAAAGTTTTATTAGGAGGTGAAAAGAGAGGTATGTATAGTTGAGGTTTATGAAAGAGAGGGTGTATAAGGTGTCATCACCATGTGCACTTGAGTGACACGTGTCCATGCATGGTAACTTCATGCATCCATAATTATATTGCCATGAAAAACTCTTGAGGATAATCCATAGATAATATATTGTCCATGTGAATATCTTGCTTGACAAGATATCATCACCTAATTTCACTTTATATGCAAACTGATATTTCTTTTGCAAGGAACATGCAAACCAATAGGCTTCACGTACTTGAGGTGATTAGCCCATCATGAACACCTTAAAAGGTTAACAAACTGATGTGGGACCTCCTAAATGTCTTATAAGACAATAGGCACTCCCATATACACTTCATAACTTGATACAACCTCATCTACGGTTTAAAACACTCAACACTTCTTTGGTTCTTTCACCACAAAGAGTGTTATCATTCAAACAAGGCATCCCTTCTTTCTCTTTCCTCTAGTTGATACTAAGAGAGAGAAGAGACATTCTAGAGGTGATCATTTGCACATAAACCCCTCATTTGGGTAAATTGTAATTCTTACCAAAGTTATCATATAAAGCACAAACACTTTGCAAATAAGTTCAAAATTGAGAAATAAAATCTTCTCGAGTATTAATTACTTTTCAAAAGATTAAGACAAGGTTTTAAACAACTTACTTAGGAAAAACTTTTAGGGTTATCCCAAAACTCAGGTCAAGGGTGTTACATTCTATGATACACACTAAAGGACTTCTCAACGTTTTCTTGCTGAAGAGAGAGGGCTTTTAATGCTTCTGAGATAGATTTGAGTTTTGATTGGTCTTATTCCATGGACACCTTAAGAATGCCCTTTCCCAAAGGCCTAGTCCAGTGGGTCTGATTTTCCACTGCAAGGTTGATGATCTTGAGGGCACTGTCAAAACTCTACCGCATGAAAATTTCTTTGGAAGAGGAATCAAGAAATTTCTTTGTCTCATCATCAACTCCTCGATAGAAGAATTCAATGATTTGATTCTCAAGAATTTTGTGATGCAGACACTTGCATAAGAGTTCATTGAATCACTCCCATGCTTCACATAGAGATTCCTCGGGTACTTGGTTGAACCTAATAATTTTCCCCCGAATCGAGTATGTCACTGGGGGAGGGGTAAAGTTTTGGATCTCCTAGAAGAGTGTTGTACCATGCTCTGGCTTTGTACGTCATGGAGTACTTGAAGAGTTCGACTTACATGGCATCATCAGTGGCGCATGATGGCTTCATTATTGAACAATGGTTGACAAACTTAAGAAGATGTTCTTGGCAATCATCTATGATTCTTCTTGTGAAGGTGGAGTTTTGCAACATGCTGACCCATTGGCCTCTAATCTCGATTGGCTTTCCTAGGGATTGGACTTGATGAGTCAAGTTGATGCCTTTGGGGATGGAGAAATCTCATATTTATTTTGCACTCTCCGTGGCTTGGGTGGATGTTGGGTTGGTCTTGAACTGGGCTTCCTCATGTTCTCTAGCTTCCCCGGTGAGTAACTCTCACTGGGCCACGATTGTTGTGGTGATGCATTCTTGGATTGTTGATTCCACAGCCTCCGCATCTGGCATGGATCTCTCCTTGTGAATTTTTCTGAAGGTTCTCTCAATTTTAGGATCAAAAGGAAATTCGAAGTGGAGGCTCCTAGATCTTTGCATAGACTAGAAGTGCCTAAAAAGAGAAAGAAAGATTGTGAGAGACGTGCTTGGTTCTATAGTATTTTCAATATTATCAAGAAAAATAACTAAAATGAAAGAGAAAAAAAAAGTCTAATTACACTTATACTTCTGAAAATATTTAACTACAATTGTCCCCGACAACGGTGCCAATTTTTTTATAGGGATACAAATGTTGCATCAAGAAAAACCCTAAGAAAATCACCTAGGTTTACCGAAAGCGGTGCACTAATTCCCCACTCCACATGAGTGAAACCTTTAATGTGGTATACTTAAGGATTCAACCCAAAGGACAATCATTTTAAGTACTTAAATATGATTCAGAAGTAAAAAGAATAATATTTATCACTGGATAGTTGAAATATTGATTAAACCAAATTGTTGCCAAAAGCAACAGAGTTAAACATGTAAATAATAGGTAATAAAGAGCACCATGGCATGGGGTTTAGCTACCTGGGCCTGTGTAATTATCCTAACAAGATCTAACTCTATAATAGTCATTTCGAAATCAAGACTTAGCTTCTCCACCTTCACGGGATAGAGGTTGATTCCAAGTACAGACTCCCTTGGAACCGGCTATCCCCAACACCCAAGTTCCATGTATATGCTACTAAACTCCTTTACTTACAACCACCCATCCTCGGCAGGTAGCAGATCAAAGTTCCAACACATCACTATCCATCACTGACAGCTCAAGGGGATAATAAGATCATTCAGTTGTTCTAATCATGCTCACAACAACCTACATATCCATGATTATAACTAATATGCAATACAAGTCATCAATTTGCAAAGCAAGGCATTGAGTAGAATGATACTTTATTTATCAAGTATATTATCGAGTTTAGATACAAGCTAAGATAAAATAAGAGAAATCGGGGATAGTCCCCATGCCCAAACACAAAGTGTCTACTCACTCATGGTGAGGGATAATAGGAAAGAGATAGTAGGAGTGATGGAGAACGCCATGATACTTGGTGCGGTCGGTGCCACCTCGCTCCCTGCTAGGGTTTGTGTTGCACAATATGGCTTCTAATCCTGATCAGAGACCCCTTGAATGGATGATGAGGTTCCCCTTTATAGATGCATTCCTCACCTCTGAAACCCTATAAGTTAAATGCTTGTGGTCGAAGGCATCTTCTTGCATGGCCCGTACTTGGTCCAACAGGTGACTCACGTGGGTTTCTCAATTTGAACCTCATGTTCAGTCCTCTAGCGAGCCAGCATGGATGAATTAGAATGGGCTAGATGCAGAGAGTGCGCACCAGGTCAACGAAGTCAGAAGGACTCTGGGCAAAGAACGACTCAAGTCAGACAACTAGAAGAACCACTTACTTGACTAGGTGGTTGGAAGGTGATCAAAAGGAAAGCTTTTGGACATTCCTTCCCTTGAGGCGTATCATCGTGAGGGTTAAATTGTCCATCTAGGTGTCGCAGCACAACTTTGGCTGATTCTTTATGAAATACATATAAAAATGCATTAAAATTTGAAAATGGGGAAATAATTTCATTTAAGTAAATATAAATCTAAAAGTGGGAAATAAAGACACAACAACCCCTAAAAAGAGGATAAAATAGTATGTAAAAAGGGTAAAAATATACTCATCAGATATGTATATGTATTTATATATAAATAAAATCCCTCAATTGAATATAAAGTCTTGGATGCTTTCCATACACAACACACATGAAAAGCTTGGTCGACTAAGTGTAGGCACACCAAGTGTGGTGCATTGTCTATCTCATGGAAGTGTGATGGTAGTTATATGGGCCTTCCAAGAAATGTGCATTACTTTCATGTTGGTTTTTGGATTAAGTGCAAGAAGCATAAAGATGGACTATGGAAAGGAGTTGTGCATGCCATCTATCTAAGAATTTCATAAGATGCAATTGGCAAATGTTGCCTATCTTCATAAGTGGTTATGAACTC
Source organism: Alisma plantago-aquatica (assembly GCA_963693085.1). Classification (NCBI taxonomy): domain Eukaryota; kingdom Viridiplantae; phylum Streptophyta; class Magnoliopsida; order Alismatales; family Alismataceae; genus Alisma; species Alisma plantago-aquatica. The sequence goes on along the minus strand of OY856410.1, from coordinate 681,088,588 downwards.
TAGAGTTGTTTGGGTAATAACTTAGTTATTATGGGTCTTGGCTCACTAGAAGGTTGTACGTTGCAATATTCAAAGTGATATGTGAGGGATATCAATTTAAACAAAATTGTGGGAGGAATAATTGGTTAAATCCCTAATTAATATTGTCAATATTATCAAATCAAATTAAAAGGTTTTGACAAATTGCAAATTTCTTTTGTAGAAACAAATGGCAACCAATAACACATTTTCCTTGCATCGGTCCTTGAGAAGGACAAGTTGAATGGGAATAATTTTCATGGTTGGTTTAAGACATTGAGAATCATCTTCACACAAGAGCACTAGCTATATGTCCTGGAGACACCTGATCCAGATGAACCCGCTCCCACTGCATCTATATGTCCTAGCGACACTTGATCCAGATGAACCTACTCCCACTGTGCCTAAGGCTGATACAGGATCTTACAAGAAGCACTCTAAAGATGTTGTAGATGTCAAGTGCCTGATGTTATGCTCAATGAACTATGAGTTTTAGAGACAACATGAGAACATGGATGTTATTTAGATGGTAACACATCTTAAGAGCATGTACTAAGATCAGGAAAGACAAGAGAGATATGATGTCTCCAAGGCATTATTCAAGTGCAATATGGCAGAAGCAGATCCAATAGGTCCCCATGTGCTCAAGATGAATGGGTATGTGGAGAACCTTGCTAGACTGGGATTTCCCTTGGGTCAATAGTTGGCCAAAAATTTGATTCTATAGTCACTTTCAGAAATGTACAGTCAGTTTACCATGAATTACATCATAAACAATTTTGACGAACCATTGTTAGAATTACTTGTCATGTTGAGAACCGTCAAAGTGTAGATGAAGAAGGATAAACCCGAATCGTGATGATGATCAGCAAAGGAAAGGGAAAGTCCAAGGGAAAAGGAAAAGCTAAGAAGAGTAATAAAGCTAGAAAACCCAAGTCTTCTGCACTCAAAGAAAAGGGAGGGGTGACCAAGGGAGGCAACTGTCACCACTATCACTAATCTGGACAATGGAAAAGGAATTGCCCTCTTTACCAAGAGGAACTAAGGAAGAAAAAGGTGGGGATAGATATCTCCACTTCAGGTATATATGTTATTGATATAAATATGTCTACCTCATCTTGGGTACTAGATACGAGATGTGGATCTCACATATGTTAAAATATGCAAGATCTGAAAAGAAGTAAGCCTTCAAGAATGGTGAGGTCCAACTATGTGTTGTGAATGGAGCAAAAGTTGTTGCCTCTACAATTAGAACCTATCATTTATCTCTACCCACAAGGCTTGTAATAGAGTAAGAAGATTGCTATATTGTACATGCCATTAATAGAAACATTATATTTGTATCTTGTATGGACAAGAATGGATTTGAATTTCATTAAAGAATGCTCCATTTTTTATTTTAAAATATGAGATCTTTTATGGTAGTGCCTTAATGTCCTATGGTCTTTACTTATTAGATATAGATATGAATGTTTATAACATAAATACCAAAAGGGTGAGACTCAATAACTCAAACAAAACATTCTTTTGGCATTATCATCTAGAGAACATCAATGAGAAATGCATTTCTATACTCCATAAAGATGGATATCTAGACTCTTTAAATTTCAAATAAATAGAGATATGTGAATCTTGTTTGTTGGGTAACATGACAAAGGATCCTTTCACTGGAAATAGTGAGAGAGTGAGTGATCTATTGGGACTCATACATATTAATGTGCGTGGACTTTTTAGAATATATGCTAGAGTTGATTATTAGTACTTCATTTATCTTTATTGATGACTTTAGTGGGTATGGATATCTTTACTTTATGAAACATAAATCACAAACCCTTGAAAAGTCCAAGGATTTCATGAAAAAAGTACAAAACCAACTTGGTAAAAGTATTAAAGAACTTCTTATAGATTGAGGTGGAGAGTATTCAAACCAAGAGTTTCAGTACCTTCTATGAGACTGTGGTATCATATCGTAATGGACTCCACCTGGAACACCACAACATAATGGTGTATCATAAAGAAGTAATTGTACATGACTAGATATGGTACAACCAATGATGAGCTTTGCTAATCTTCCGACTTCCTTTTATGCACATGCTCTAAAAACCAAAGTTTTTATGCTAAACTGTGTACCATCTAAATCGGTTCAAAAGACATCATATGAGATATGGTATGGTAAGTGTCTCAATGTGTCTTTTATGAATATTTGGGGATGTGACCCTTATGTGAGAAACTAGTTTCCCAAAAATCTTGGACCCAAATCAAATAAATGTTATTTGTCAGATATCCTAGGGATTTTGAAGGATACTACTTATATACCCCATCTGGAAACAGAGTGTTTCTAGGGCACATCAATGAGAAATACATTTCTATACTCCATAAAGATGGATATCTATACTTTTTTTATTTTGAATCAATAGAGACATGTGAATCTTGTTTGTTGGGCAAGATGACAAAGGCTCCTTTCACTGGAAACAGTGAGAGAGGGAGTCATATATTGGGGCTCATGCATACTAATATATTTAGACCTTTTAGAACAAATGCTAGAGGTGGTTACTAGTACTTCATTACATTTACCGGTGACTTAAGTAGCTATGGATATGTTTACTTGAGATATGGTGCAATCAATAATGAGTTTTTCTAATCTTCTTACTTCCTTCTGGGGACATTCTCTAGAAACTGTAGAGTTTACACTAAATTGGGTACCATCTGAATCAGTTCAAAAGACATCATATGAGATATGGTATGGAAAGCGTCTCAATATGTCTTTTATAAAGATTTGGGGATGTGATGCTTATGTGAGAAACAAATTCCCAAAAGGCATGGACAAAAAATAGGATAAATGTTATTTTGTTGGATATCCTAGAGAAACCAAAGGATACTACTTTTATACTCCATTTGACAACAAAGTGTTTGTTTCTAGGGATGTTGTATTCCAAGAAAAGGAATTTATTTCCAAAGGAATCAGTGGGAGTAAAGCAGAACTCAAAGAGGACCGACACCAACAAGAAAACATTGAACCATTAGAGGTACAAGAGGAACATAGAGAGTCATAAACTATTGTGGAATCTTAAATTTCTCATGTAACATGGGAACCCTACAGATCTAGTAGGACACACCTTGAACCTGAAAGATTTGGTTATCTTGTGAATTAAGAAGGGTATGAGTTGGTCATTGATGATGAGCCAACAACCTACCTAGAAGCTATTAAGGAATCAAAGTCTGAGAAGTGGCTAGAGGCCATGAGATATAAGATAGAATCCATGTACATCAACAAGGTATGGACCTTGTGGATACACATGGAAGGGGTAAAACCCATAGGGTTCAAGTGGGTCTTTGTAAGGAGTGAGACTCGATAGGCGATCCACTCCTCACTTAATTGAAGAATAAGTGCATCCAATCCCAAACATACCAAAAGGTAAGAAGGAAAGGAGGATTTTCATTCATTTCTCAAATGGTACATATTACAGAGCGTGATAATGAATAAGCAGTGGAAACAAAACTATTACACAGTTACAAAATTTTCATTGTACAATTGTTCCTCACCATATAAGGTAGAACGAAAAATAAAATAAAGGTATACACCTAAGAACACGTAAGGCCAACTGTAGAGGGCAAACCAACTATCCCAAGCTATCGTCAATGTCCAAGTCCATGTATACAACCTTTTAACATCTTTGTCTTCTAATGTACCTAAACCTGGGTGGAAGGAAACATCACCTAGAATATAGGAAACAACATAGAGGTCAGCAAAGAGCTGAGCATGTACAAATAATAAACACTTTAGGCATTATATATGGTTATAAGTACAAAAAGAGATGTTCTCACAAGAAGAGGGCTATTTGCAATTAGGTAAGTTCAAAAAGAAACGGAACAAGAGAAATGAGGCATTTAAAATTCATATTACAAGCATGATAATAAAAGTGTCTTGTCATAACAATTATCTACAGATTCATATTAAAACAATAAACATTTGCATGCATAACAATGTAGACTAAGTATACCTAAAATAGGGCCATAACACCATAGGATCATGGCCAAAAAGAAATAAGGGTGGAAACGCACACCCCGGGCAGAAGCGCACGCCCTATATAAGTATGGTTGTACATAAGTACCACTATTCTAGACATTCTAGTCAAACATGTAGCATGCATAAAATAGAGAGCAAGACTGGCATTACAATCAGTTTCTCATAAATGGAAATCAAAGCATGAGGGGTCCAAGAACCCATTATAAACAAGGTATCACAACAACTAAATGGATATAATGAATTGAGAGCAAGAAAATATAAATGTCCAAGAAAATGGATTTCCAAGTAGAATAACGGTTCAAGAGATGCCTCATTAAATAAATGTAGGTTCACTCAAATAATGCCCAAAATAAAATAGAGGATGTACATACCTTATGATCAGACCTAGATATTCAATAACACCTCCTAGGTTCAGTATCAGGGTTGTCTCAACCTAATCACAACATATGTGCATTTAATTAATATAAAATGCATTAGATCTCTTGCTTAGAAATCGACCCTACATAAGGTTGAAAATTTGGTCATGAAACCTATCCCAATAAATTAGTCACATTTTTTTATTTCAAAAAGATATTTATTTGTATTTTCTACATGTCCGGTTTGCGAGGGGAGTGACGAAACCATTCTACATGCCCTGAGGGACTGCCCGAAAGTGATGGATGTCTGGAAGAAACTCATCGACAGACAAAAATGGACAACATTCTTTACAGAAACCAATCTCTGGCAATGGTTGACGATGAACATCAAGAAAGATAGTCTGGGAAGTGCGGTCTTCATGTTTGGATGCTGGCATGTGTGGAAGAGTAGAAACCTAGAAGTGTTTGAAAAAAAAAAAGCATCCAAGTAAGCTCATTGTCTATCTTATCCAAAAGGAGGCCACCCTCAATGCTATGGCACAGACACTGGAAACAACAGAAGGAACAAAGCAGAGTAGAGGACAAGCGAGGTGGAAGAAACCGGAGCTAGGGAGTTTGAATTTTAACACAGACACAACATTCAAAAACAAAGACTCCTTGTCAACGATTGTTGTTGTTGGGAGGGACAATGAGGGCAGATGGAGAGGGGGATGGGCAACGAAGATCAGGGCCTCAAATGTATTAGAAGTTGAAGTTCGTGCCATCGAAATAGCTACTGATATAGGTAGCAGACTGAATATTGAACGACTGACGATTGAGACTGATTCTAAAGGATCCAAAGAGACTGTAGGGAAAGATGTTGGAGAAAACCCTAAACTAGCTAAATGGTTAGGAAGAATTAAAGGAAAATGGAGGAATCAATGGCAGTGTAGGAATATCCACCGAGAAGGAAACATAGCAGTGGATAGGTTGGCCAAGCTCACCAAAAAACCCAAGGGGAGTTCTATAATTATAGAACTCCTCCCCAAACCTTAGCCGATATCATCCTTAGAGAGTCATGTAATGGTAGTAGTACTACCACATTTCCATTTAGCAATTCCTTGTCAGATTGTAATTTGAATTTGAATTTGCTTGCACGAGAGGGGCGAGATGAATTAAAAAAACCCTCTGACTTACCCCCCCAAAAAAAAATTAGTTATGATTTTTATAAGTTGAAATCAATTACTGATAAAAAGGAAAATGAATTGCAAAATGACTGGAAGGCCCCTGAATGTAAATGTGAATCGAGGGCTCGCTGTCACACGAACCATAGAGAAATAAATGGAACCAAGGTTTGGGTCAACAAAGTCAAATGAAACCAAAATCTCTAATATGACTTCATGGGTGTGACATTAATACTCTGGCCAACATGGGCGAGATTGGGCTTTAGCCCCAGTGATTCATCCCCATGTGTCTCGCGCTATTAGGCTCCTGTAGGATCTCGGCTCAAGCATAAGCACTCAAACTAGACTTCTTCGCGGCCTGGAACCCAGTATGCTAGCTTCGATTAGCTACTACAGACTCAACGATCCCACATAGGACCAGAGGTCACCGGTAGTTAAGGCAACCTCAGAGCGAAGACAACAAGGGAGGAAGCAGTAGAGCCCAGCCGCGGGGAGGAGAACACGACACATATAGCTGTGAATCCATGGCAAAACACCTCATGCAGATGACAGCAAGGGATGTTGTGGTGAAGAATTGGGCGACCCTAGCGACCTTAGAACAGAGGAGACCCTCTCGAGAGGGAGTAAATAGAAGAAATGGTGGCATTTGTCGACCAAGAAATCCAAATGACGCCATGGCAAGATGAGTACACATGAAGAAAGAAAGGGTCCCCAAGATGTTTACCTCGATTCTAATTGTGTTGAGGCGACTCCAGTGAGTGCCACGAAGGCTCAGTGGTTGGGCAAGCCGCTTGTCTTCATCTGATGGAAACCAGGGCTCCAGGGAGATATCAAAGAATTTAGGAAACATAAGTGGATCTGAGCTTCATTTCTGGGCGGTTAAAGTATAAAGGGATGTAGTAGGGCAAGGGTTCGAGCTCTCTGGGAATAGTAGATACAATAGAGGGAGAAATGTGATTGGGCATTTTTTATATGGGGTAAGAGATACTATGAGTTAGGGTTTATTGAACTCACCTGGTCAAGGTCGATCTAATGGAGGAGAAATCGCGGCGAGCGAGTGAGTGTAGTGCGAGGAAGCATGTCGATAGTTGCGGGCGTTGAGCAGGTCCTACACGTACGGGAAAGACGGAGGTGGGAGATGAGGTCTCCCCCCTGGTTACCTAACCTGAGTAAGGCTCACGTGACTCAAAAGTCCACAGTAGGGCGTGTGACAAAATCTAGACTTTGCTCAAAATCAGGAAATCAAGGGCTAAAATGATTTCAAATGTTGGTTAAAGTCTTCCAATTGGCATTAGCGGTGTATTTAGTGTCTGTTTAAACCCAAAATTGGTAGCTTGCCTAATTAGGATATGAGGAATGTGAATTTGGACTTATTTTTAGTAACTGAGATTGTTTGAGTTATATTTTCCACATGATATACTTAGTCATTTAATTAAGGTTTTAAACTTATACTAATGGTCAACTTGGGCAAATCCTTTTTGAATTGTCTTCGATTCTCTCACTCTAGACCCAAGGATCACACTGTGGTATTAAATTAATACTAGGACCATGGTGTGGTAATACTATTCATCAATTTCCCTTAATTATATTATTGGAGTTAATACATCCTAAGATTCCTTGATTACGAGTTCTTAATGAGTCAATTAGGGTTATAAAGTCCCCAAAAATGTTTAATCTATCATCAATTAGTGAATTATGCATACAAAAAGGTATGTATTCAAAAGGAGGTCAAATAGAGAGAAAGAAGAGGGTTGGATATCACACAAATGAGTAGGGGCCTAGAAGAATGGAGGATTAGCCTATGTGTCTGAAATTGAGTATGTTACAACACTCCACCCCTTAAAGAGGATTTCATCCCCAAAATCAATCCACTACTAGTCATGAGTGCTAGTTTATTCTACAGATCCTCATCTTCCATCACTTAATCATTAATGACCAATCTTCATATACAATTTTCCCAATAGAACCATACAGATTGTGACCGCTAAATTGGTGAACTACTCTTGCTTATAAACATCGATCCTCAAGCACCATGATTCCTATCATTATTACTACTTAGGAAAATTTACTTATCAACATTATCATCATCATCATAAACATCATTAACATATTATTATTTATAATGGTCACTTTATGTATGACGTGCATATATGTCTTGTTTTCCTTCTAGTATTAGGGCTATATCTTAACTTCAATTTATTTATGAATTATATCAAGGGGGTAAAATAATGATGTGTTACTTGTCTAAGACAACACTTATACTTTAATAGACATATTAGGGTTGAGGTGTAAGTTTAGGGTTTTGTGTGCTAATGGATTTTCTCGTTCATATATGAACACTATAGTGTGTTGTATGCAACTATTTGAACTTCTCCTTCACGAGTTAACTTTAGACATTACATTACACATGTTTTGATAGATGTGTAGTCAGTTCCCTTTCACTTTTGTTTATTATGGTCACCTGGGAAAATATTTAGAAATTCTATCATACTTAGGGTGTTCACCCTAGCCTCTTTTGTAAAGTCATCCTTACCATTTAATTAATAGCAATTTGGGGTATATAATATTAATTTGAGCTTTTAAGTGTAATTTACTTTTACCTCCATCTGACTTAAACACGTCCTTAAGGGTAATTCAAGAATACATTTTAAAATTTGTTTTGATTATCAAAGTTACATTTATGATGGTATGATTGGCAAGGCTCATCTGGAATTCTCAGTTTGGTAGCTTCTACATATGTTTTAACATTATTGCTAGGAGTTATCCAAGTTTTACTCATCATCATTGTTATTAATCCTGATTATGCCTATTAACTAGATTTTATGGGAACTCCACCCCTTAAAAGGCTTAAACTATAACTTAGGGAATAGCCTAGAGGGGAAAAAGGGTGGATCCGCTAGGTCTTATATATGTATTTAAAACTAGCTATGTCACTCTTAGGCCTAGGGTATTAGGGTTGAACATGCCAACCAAGGGTACTTCACTAAAGAGCTTCTCTACTACTCAACTTACTTGTAGTGGTGACTTTGTTCTGAAAATCATCAATGAGATCATAAAAAGAAAAATAAATCTTTTGTACATATATTTTAATAATGAAAATAAGTTTTAACGATAAAGGACTGGTGATGAAGATGCAAAATTGGCACCAAAATCGATCTGAGAACCAAGTCAGACACCTTCCACAACCTGAAACATACATTACTATCCTATAACCACTTCCTTCTAAAAAAAAGAGGTTTGGTCCTCCTATCACTTAAAAGGTCATGTGAGTATTCTTTAATATGCAAGCAATGAGAGAGAGAAGGGTTTATATTATGCATAGCCAATAATCAGTCAAGACCTACCCAAGCATGACATCCAATGTTTCCCACGATTCTTAATCTTAATCCCCACTACCTCATCCCAAGTCCTAATCGAAACATGAGATTACCCAACATGATAGGTAGTGATTTAGGATTTTCTCCACCGTAGTTCCTTCACATGATAAGGTAACCTATATAGTTTAGATACCCATCTCAATCACTAGGTAAACCAAGTACTCTGAGAGAGGTGATAACTTAAGTATGCCTACTAAAACATTTAGCTCCATCAATCAATTCCAATACACAAGAATAACAATCCCAATGAGGGTGGAATTTAGCCCTTGAGGGGATGGCATCAGGGCATAACTATCATGATATACTCACATTGAGGACAAGGCATGCTATAAATAAAGTTGATCTAGTTTAGGATAACACTTAATATCAAAGGAATCTTAATCCTAATCTTACTTTAGGATTTTGTATTTTACATTCATGCATGCTTAGTAACCAAGTGAATGTATGCTAGGCATGCTAGATCAACATCAAATAAAAGGGGTCACATGTCATAACTAGGGTTACACCTAGCTATGAGTTTCCAAGTCAACCTACACATATTGTAGTCTAGATAGCCTCCCATAAATCAGGAGATATATCACTAGAAAAGCCAATTCTAGTGTAGTTTCATTACACCCCCATAGAGAGGGTAGGGTAGGGTAGTCTTGGTTTGTCACGTATTATGCTTCCACAACTGATGTGTTGTAAGAAGATGTATTGACCAATTTTAGAAGGGTTGAAATACTAATTGGTAAACCACTACAAAGAAATAGGTCTAACAATAACCTCTAAAAGGTATCCTAAGCACCTAATTAAGGAACAATGTAGGATAACTTGAAATAGTCAAGTTACCGACTACTTTAGGCTCTGATACCATTTTGTAAAGAGTGAGACCCGATAGGGGATCCACTCCTCATTGAATTGAAGAATAAGTCCATCCAATCCCAAACATACCAAAAGGTAAGAAGGAAAGGAGGAATTTCATTCATTTCTCAAATGGTACATATTACAGAGTGTGATAAAGAATAAGCAGCGGAAACAAAACTATTACATAGTTACAAAGTTTTTGTTTTACAATTGTTCCTCACCATATAAGGTGGAACAAAAAATAAAATAAAAGGTATACACCTAAGAACATGTAAGGCCGATTGCAGAGGGCAAACCAACTATCCCAAGATATCCTCAATGTCCAAGTCCATTGATAAAACCTTTTAGCATCTTTGTCTTCTAATGTACCTAAACTTGGGTGGAAGGAAACATCACCTAGAATATAGGAAACAACATAGAGGTCAGCAAAGAGCTGAACATGTACAAACAATAAACACTTTGGGCATTATATATGGTTATAAGTACAAAAAGAGATGTTCCCACAAGAAGGGGGCTATTTGCAATTAGGTAAGTTCAAAAAGAACCATAATAAGAGAAATGAGGCATTTAAAATTCAGATTACAAGCATGATAATAAAAGTGTCTTACCATAACAATTATCCACAGATTGATATTAAAACAATAAACATTTGCATGCATAACAATGTAGACTAAATATACTTAAAACAGGGCCATAACACCATAGGATCATGGCCTAAAAGAAATAAGGGTGGAAACGCACATCCCAGGCAGAAATGCATGCCCTATATAAGTATGGTTGTACATAAGTACCACTATTCTAGATATTCTAGTCAAACATGTAGCATGCATAAAATAGATGATGAATGCATATTCATCATGGAATTCAATTACCATCTTGGATCAAATTTGACTCAATACACCCAATTTCAGTTACTAAATATCAAAATGTGCAAAATTACTTAATTGATTCAATTATCAAAGTATTTATTGAGTTTGTATCAATTTTATGCAGGTCATGATGAAGTTCGACCATCTAAATCAACCATCATCCAAATCAAACCCCTTTGAGTGGAACCCACCTTTTTCATCTTGGGTTTCATCCATTCGGTTTCATCCATTCGGTCTCACCATTTGGTCTCGCCAAATGGTCTTGACCTAGCGGCTTTGTCCATTCGATTTTGACCTATCGGTCTTAACCATTCATCCATTCGGTCTCTAAATGCGAGCTTTTCTTCACCTTTGGATCGTTGATCAATGGTCCCCATCAATTTTCCCAAACAATATCATCCTATCGGTTTCTAACTCCACACAGTCTTCAAGATCGGTTGAGCAACCTGCTCGAAACCATTTGTGCAACTCAGCAGCATTGGGCATGCCTCCCCTCCTCTTACTTCTTCTTCCTCCTACTTGAAACCCTAGCAGCATAGCACCCCATCACCTCCCATTCCGTCCACCGCCAACTTGACCTGCAGTTATCCGCGATAGCAACGCCGCCTACTTTTCCTTCCTCTGCCAACAGCAGCGTCGGCACCTACACCTCCGCCACCTTCTACCTCCAGCAACCCTAAATGCTACCTACAACTACGCCGCCAACCGCCATCACCCAACACTGCCACCGCTCCCACTATGCGCTCACCACAGACAAGCCATCATGGTCTTGAGATCGTAAGGCATTGATCGATTGCATACCGATTAGAGGAGATCACACAGACCGGTTGGATGATGCCCAGTCCAAGACTGTTTGGAGACCGATGCGGAGACTAGTTGAACTTCGACACAAAGACCATTTGAGAGTCACGACTCCAAATCATGAGTGACCCGGACCACATGATAGCGTCAGACCGATCGGAGGGTCCTCACCCAAAACCGTTTGGTACTGACCATCGAAACCGTTAGGGGTTGGGAGACTGATAGCCAAACTGTTTGATCATCCTGGGTCACGAGACCATTTGATAAAGTGCACAGCAAGACCATTTGGAGGTCTGCATGAGACTATTTGCAAAGGAATACGAGACCGTATAGAGCATTGCTTCCAAGACCGTTTGATGATCTTAGTATTCTAAACTGTTTGGGCAATGGTCTCCAAGACCGATAGAACCAAAGGACTGTCAAACCGTTTGGTCAAGAGCATACTAAGACTGTATGGTCATTTTTCCAACTCGTTTGAAGAATACACATCCAAGACCATTTGAAACTGATATCTCCTAAACTGTTTGGCCCCAACTCACCAAACCATTTGGGATTAATAACTCAAAAATTGTGAGGACCAAAACTCGAGCCTATAAATAGGACCAGTAGGGTCCTCATTTGGGCATCAGATCCGGGACATTGCCAGGCTTCCCGAGCACAGGATTCGATCCAGATCTGTCTGATCTTTCCACTGTCACTTCACCTATCATTCCATTGTAGCTCAAGGAGACCGAGAAGAGAAGGAAGGAGGAGTGAAAAAGACTGCCCGATCTGTCTTGGTGTCCCTCGTTCTTCATCCAGATTTGCTCCGACACGACGTAGGAGACCGCACCTGTCATTCCACTGTAGCTCAAGGAGACTGAGAAGAGAAGGAAGGAGGAGTGAAAAAGACTGCCCGCTCTGTCTTGGTGTCCCTCATTCTTCATCCAGATTTGCTCCGACACGACGTAGGAGACTGCATTATCTTCACCGAGCTGCGACCACCTTCTACATCATGCTAATGGCAGAATCCTCTCTCTTTCTTATTCTTCTTGTTTCTCGCATCATGAGTGAGTATTCCTTTTCACTGGGGTGCAGGGACTAGCCCCGCTTCCCATGCAGGCATGTTCTCTTGTTAAACTTTCCATGGCAATGTAGATAACTTTCCATTTCATTGCTAATCGTTCATGCTAGTAGTTTGGTTACCTGCTTGCTTTCATCTTGTTCTTCCCTATGTTGTGAGTTTTTATATATGTAGGGTAAGATGTCGTTTAACGAGGTTGACTCCCAAACTAGAAATAGAATGGGATTCCTTGGGGTCATAAGTGTATGATCCGTGTGGGGACGAGCCATCTAGCCTACGATGACGCTTCTGTTTGCCTAATGCCTGTATAGGGGGCCCACAACCTTAGTTGGATTTTGTATCTTCTTTGTTAAATGCCGATATTTGCTTGTAGATTAATCATATGCTTATTTGTCGATTAGTGTGGTTGACTCCTTGACGAGAACTTCTGGTAGGATTCCTAGAGGTCGTAAGTGTGTGATCCGTGAGGGGACGAGCCATCTAGCCTACGGTTATGCTTCTGTGTACCTAACGCCTGTATAGGGGGCCCACAACCTTAGTTGGATTTATGTATCTTTGGAGCCGTAAGTGTGTGATCCGGATGGTGACGAGACATCTGATGCCTAAGGTGATGCTTACACGAAGCTAATGCCCGTATGGGGGGTTTTGCAGCAGCTCTATTTGGATAGTTATATCTTGCCTGGATGTTTGATGTTTGGATGTGTTTGCATGTGCAGTGGTGGTGAACCCCGAGAACCATCCCAGTGATTCCATATCATTAATCTAAATCCAACTTTCATTCGTCTCATTTACTTTCCTGCAATTAGTTTAATTAACCACAAACCAATCAATCGTTCTAAATATTAGTCTTACTTGTGCTAGATTCAACTGACAAAGATTCTTTAAAATGTTGTCCTTTGGGATTCGATCCTTAACTATACTGCGATAAGACCCGTCCTCTTGCGGGTGGTATTATTGCATGAGGTTTTGGTAAAAGATCAGGTATTTCAACATCCAGTGAATTTGTTAGTGCGATAATTCCCACATCAAATTCTGGCGCCGTTGTCGGGGACAACGGAATTAGTTAGTCAAATCTAGTTCCTTTAAGGCTAATCTAGGATTTTACTTTTTCTTTTTGAAACCATTGATCATCTACTTGAATTTCACTCTACTCCATCAATCTTACTTCAAATCTTTTTATTTTAGGTACTTCAAGAAGGACTAGTGCATGCACCCTTTGAATAGTCATGGACTCACCGCCAGCTTTGATCTGGAGATTGACAGAACCTTTCATCGTCAAAATAGAGAGAACCAAGAAATAATGGCTCAAGAGGAGGAAATAGCCCAAAGGGTAGCTCAAGCGCTTAATGCGTAGAGAGAAAGACTCATGCAAGAAGCCAGAGTTGCGGTTCAAGAAGAAATCCAAGTAGCACAAGCAGCCGAACTACAAAAGGATCTTAGAGAGTTCTCAATCCCCAAAGCTACTAATGTTCATCACCCAGTACAACCTCCTCCCATCCATGCTCCAAATTTCAAGATACGAACACATTGGATCACATTGCTTCAAAATAACCCATTCTATGGAAAACAAGGAGAGGATAGTCAGGAACATCTTCTGAGATTCATCGATCTATGTGTTATGACAAAGAAAAATGGAGTATCTGACGATGCCATTCATCTCCGTCTCTTCAAATATTCACTTGCTGATAGAGCAATAAGCTATTACAACTCATTGCAAAGTGAACCCATCACCACTTGGGAACAACTTCATAATGTATTTCTAGAAAAGTTCTACCCTCCCTCTCTCACCTATGAAATTAGGAGACGGATAACAAATTTCACTCAAGTCCCTGGAGAAACCCTTGCAGAAGCATGGGATAGATACAAAGAGCTTCTACGCAAGTGTCCACACCATGGAATTCCTAAGAATCAACTCATTTAAATTTTCTATAGGGGTGTGGATGATGATATCAAAAGGTTTTTAGATTCCTCATCCAGAGGAAACTTCATGCGTCAAAGTTATGACAGCGCATGGAGGGTCGTCACCCTTGGAGATGAAAATCAAGAAAATTGGGGTAGATTTGTGGGTAAAGGAGTACTAAAGGTAGCAATGGTTGAAGCTACTCCCGAGTTCAAGTCTATCAGTGAAACCCTTAAACTCTTAGTTGCAAAGCAAGACCATATTGAATCATCCCTTGCTGCTTGTGAAAGAAGACATTCACTCCCACAACCACAAGAATAGATCAAGTCAGCTTCATTATTTTGTGAAGCATGTAAAGGTACTGATCATTCCACTGTAGCATGCAATGCTCTCTATGATGTTGTTCTGAACAACGCATGTGGGCAAGGAGATAATAGTCAAATGGAGAATCTTAATGTTGTTAACACCATTCCTGGCCAAGGGTATTACAATCTGAATCAGAATAGGAACCATCCAGGTTTTTAATATGGAAACCCCTCTGGAGCAGTGAACTTGCATCAAATAGGTTTGAACAATCAACCACGAGGCCCGCCAGGATTTCAATATAATCAACAATAGAATTTTGGAAATCAAGGAAACTTCAAGGGAAACTTTCATAATAGGAACTTCAATAATTATCAAAACAACTTCCAGTACCAGAGTCTTAACCAAGTTACTTATCAACAACAAGCAGGTCCCATCTCTTCTGATGACAAGTTAACAGCCATTGAAAAGATGTTGCAAACTCAAAAAACTATGATAGCTAACCAGCAAGCCCAATAGAAGGCTATTGAATCTCAAAAAGCTCAACTCACAGCTAACATAAAGCCACCTACTGGAGTTTATGCTGGCCAACCGAAAAACAATCCTAAACACCTAGAACAACTGAAGGTGGTTACCACCAGGTCGGGAAAAGACTATTCTAATCCTACTGACAACCCACCTGTGGTTGTTACAGATAAGGATGAACCCATGATTTTACAAGACTCCACAACTCCTGAATCTCAACTAAAAGAACCAGTAACTAATGGTAAGTCGGACAGAGAAAATTATGAGGAGGTTGCTCAAGAAGAGGGAGAAGAAACACTGGAACCTGATATCCCTATTTACAAACCTCATATACCTTTCCTAGCTCATTTGAGGCAGACCAAGCTTGACACTCAATTCAACAAGTTCAAAGAAGCTATGAAAAAACTTCATGTTGATATACCTTTTCTGGATGCGCTGGCTGAGATACCAGCCTGGACAAAGCACTTAAAGTCTCTCCTCACAAGGAAGTATATAACCAAAGAATATGAGACAGTCAAGTTAGAAACAACTACTTTAGACATCATCCAGAGTAAGATGCCCAAGAAGCAGAAAGATCCAGGATCTTTTGGGATCTCTTGCCATATTGGTGCTTCATCTTATAAGAAAGGATTGGCAGATCTTGGTGCTAGTATCTCCATCATGCCACTAAGCCTTTGCAAGAGGTTAGGGTTTGCTGAACTGCTCCCAACCGGCATGACAATACAACTTGCAGATAACACTGTGACCCTACCTTTAGGAATCATTGAGGATTCCCCTGTCAAGGTGGGAAAAGATTCCTACGTTCCGTGTGACTTTATCATCATGGACATAAAGGAAGACACTAGATACCCTCTCATATTTGGATGACCATTCCTTACCACTGCAAGAGCTCTAATCGATGTCAAAGTAGGAACTTTACTGCTCATATTAGGTAAATAGACTCTTGAATTCAAAGTTTTTGAAAGTATTCGTAGACCAAGCATGCAAGAAGAAGTCTACATGATTGATTGCATCGAGCAGATGTCACTTCTCACACAAGAGGATTATGAAAAAGAAGATCCTTTAGGGATGACCCTTACTATCCAAATGTAGAAAATTCAGATGACAAACAAGTGAAAAGTTATGTTTTCCACCTCGATGTTGCTAAAGAAGATCTAGAAGCCAAGATTGAGGAACTAAAAGCAGTGGATGTTACTGAAGAAGAATGTGAAAAGCCACAAGCTCATGAAATGAAGCCCCTACTGGAAGGATTGAAATACGTGTTTTTAGATAAACTCAAAGTCTACCCAATCATCATAAACTCATATCTAACGATTGAATAAGAAGATAAACTTTTGAAGGAATTGAAGGAAAGAAGTAAAGCTATCGAGTACAAGATGGGCAACCTCACTGGGGTCAGCCAAGCACTATGCATGCATAAAATTCCTATGATGGAAGACCACAAGACGACTATTGAACACCAAAGGAAGATAAATCCTAATATGAAAGAAGTAGTCTACCGAGAAGTAATTAAACTGCTCACTACTGGAATAATATACCCAATATCAGACTCACCATGGGTGAGTCCAGTGCATGTGGTCCCAAAGAAAGGTGGAACTAATGTGATATGAAATGAAAACGGTGAACTCATTCCCACTCGAACAGTCACAGGGTGGAGAATGTGCATTGATTATAGGAAGTTAAACAAGGCAACTCGAAAGGATCATTTTCCAATGCCCTTTCTTGATCAAGTATTAGAACGGCTGGCTCATCAAGAATATTTTTGTTACCTCGATGATTACTCTGGATTCTATCAAATACCCATACATCCATATGACCAGGAGAAAACTACTTTCACCTACCCATTCAGAATATACACATTTAGAAGAATGTCATTTAGCCTCTGTAATGCACCTGCAACCTTCCAGTGTTGCATGGCTGCCATATTCGCTGGTCTCACTGAAACAATTATGGAAGTTTTTATGGATGATTTTTCTATATATGGAGATTCATTCGACTCCTGCCTAAAACACCTCTCCCTTATCCTCAAACGATGTGAAGAAGCACATCTTGTGCTGAATTGGGAGAAGTGTCACTTTATGGTAAAGGAAGGCATTGTCCTCATCCATAGGGTCAGTAATTGAGGAATCGAAGTAGATAAGACCAAGATTGAAGTGATTTCCAAGCTCTCTATCCCTATCAATGTAAAGGAAGTTCGAGCATTCCTAGGTCATGCAGGCTTCTATAGATGATTTATAAAGGACTTCTCAAAGATAACCAAGCCTATGACAAACTTGTTACTAAAGGATGTTGAATTCAATTTTGATGAAGAATGTGTTAAAAGTTTCAACTAACTAAAGCATACCCTAACAACCACACCCATCATAAGAGCTCCTGATTGGGACCATCCTTTTGAAATTATGTGTGATGCAAGCGGTTACGTTGTTGGTGATGTCTTAGGCCAATGCATAGAAAAGAAACATTATGTGATCTATTATGCATCGAAGACCCTCAATGAAGCTCAGAGGAATTATGCTACTACGGAGAAAGAATGTAACATACCAGATCTAGAACCCTACCCTAGAACTTTGATCCTTTTTGGTTTGATCAAATAAGGTTAAGGTTAGAGTGATCCTAATAGTCTAATGCGCGAATCATGTAATCTAATATGTCATATAATTCATTTGGTGATAATAAGATGATAAATAACTTAATTGGATGCATAATGTTGTTAATGGGCCTCTAATGGGCCTAATGGCATAATCTATGTAATAAAGTCTCAAAATAAATAATAAACTTCAAATTCGTAATTTACACATCAAAATAAGCTTACATGTCAATTTTCAGTTAATTTGGACAACCTTGAAATAATATGGTAATATTAAGAGAGAGAAATTGCCTAAAAGGTGTAATTAATAAATAAATATAATAAATAACTCCAAAAGAGGAAAATAATGTTATATTCGTGATCAACATAATAAATATAGCCTTTGGGTGAATTTTCATCCAATTTGGAAAAAGTTTGCTTAAAAGGTGAAATCAGGAGAGAGAAAGTATGTAGAACCTTCAAAATATTAATTAAATACTCAAACAACTCCAATATGTAAAATTGATTACAAATTCGTATTCAACACCCTTAATTTAACTTGTGGATGAAGTTACACCTAATTTGGATAATCCATGTGTCATTAATGCACCAGGAAAGAGAAATAAAGAATATGCTAAATAATACATCTAAAGTTTCCAAAAGTGAAATCTAGTTATAGATTTGGAATCTACATATTTATCTTAACTTGTTTGCCAAGTTTGGTTTAATTTAGTTAACGTTTGGACTCTCATTTAAAGAAAGAATGAAATAGGAAATAATGTGAATGTTTCATTTTAATTGGTATTTGTTTGGATAATGGTTTCTTAAAGTATGTGTGTCACGCTGTTTTCCTTTTATTTACAAAACTTGGATTTATTTTTCACCATCGAATCTTCATCGAACGGCTGCTGTAACTTTCCTTTCTCCGCTTTCCCTCTTCTCGCGATTTTCTTTCCTGGAAGAACTTGTTCCTTTTTCCCTTGATTCCTCTTCGTGATTTCTGCTCTTTCCTTTCCTTATTCTTCTCTGATTTCTTCTCCAACCTGTTCCTCATCTCTTTCCGCACTCAATGATACTATATATTGTTGGGTTTTGTGATCTGTTCTCCGGATCCTGCAGCGTCATCGTCCTCCCCTGTTGCACCCCTGTCTTCCCCCGCCATCTTCTCTCCTTTCTTCTCCTAGCCGTCGGGCCACTTGGATCTTGGCCCTAGAGCTTCAGTGGGTTTCCTTCTACCCATCCTCGGCCCTGGTTCGACCTATGCCGATCTTGGCGAGTGGTTCCCTGAAACCAACTTGCCGCCGGTGGCGTCTTGATGTCGGCACAGGGCTACAGACTGCTTAGAGACAGATGGACCCCGGGATGGCTTCCGTATGCTCTGAGGATGGTTCTCGTGGTCCCAATTTGTTTGCACAACAAGTAAAATTCTTTTCCCCCTTCTGTTCGGATTTCCCTCTTCTGATCTTCTTTCTCGCCGGATTTTGTACCTGGGAAATCTGTGGTGTTTTGGCCTCCACCCGCTTTGGTTTGCCTACCATCATCTTCGCCATGGTTCACTCAACCGTTTTCGAGAGGTCTATTTTCCAAAGATCTCATTTCCTTTGTTCCCTGCATTCTCCGCCAACGCAGCAGCTTGCTGCTTGCATCCATGGTGAGGAGCAGCGTGAGGGATGATTTCCCCCTGTGGTTATCTCGGTTCTACCCCCTTTTCCCTCCTTTCTTTGTGTTTTTTGACTAGGGGCATTTTGGTCTTTTCTGCCTTATGTTCTTTTGCTGTGAGCAAGGTCTGGTCGTCCGCTGACTCGTGACTTTCCCACTCGTGATTGGCCCAAGTCACCAGGTCCGTGGGGCCCTCTCGCTCTCTCTCTTCTCTTTTGCAACTCGTTTGCTGATGTGTTATTTTTTCATTGGCCGAATTTCAAAATTCCATAACTAATAATCTACTAATCGGAAAAATACAAATAAATCCTCTTTGGATTCAGAAAAATAATACCTATCTAATGGTACAGGTTTTGATAACTTAATCTGAAGATTAATAATAGGTATCTTTAATATATCTAATTAAATGAGATAATAACATGTATAATTCATAACTAATAATTTATAAGTAAGAAAAATATAATAAAATATGTTTTGAACTCAGGAAAATATAATCTAAAATATGTAATCGTTTTGGAAACCTAATTCACTAATGATAAAAAGGTGATTTTTAGGGTTTATGAAATCAATATAAAACCTAACCCTAATCCCATATATATGCTAATAGGTGCTTTGGATGCCTATGCTTGGACCTAGATGTGACCTTGGATCATTTGACTCTGAAGTTGAGGTATGCTTGCATCCCATATTATTCTTGTTGAGCAATTATCCTATTTTATTCTTTCTTTTGGTCCTATGGACATTAGCTTACACCTTGTCTTGTTCTTTTGAAATCATGCTTCATGTGAAGTATCTTATTTTTTTATTAATCTTATGATCATAGATATTCTCTTGGCATCTTATCTTGTTGCCTTGGTGCAAGTTGGACTTTTGATACTATATGCCACTGTGATGTGGATTTTACTTGTTGATATATGCCCACTATGATGTGGATGTTTATATGTTCGTGTTGTCCATTGTGTGATGGCAACATCATATTATTCTGACCATACTTGTCTACTTGCCTCTACATTAAACATGTTATGTGATTCAGTAGCACTAGAGTAGTGTAATTGCATTGATTTTGGGGTTATGTGCCCTTTATGCTTTTGGGATGGATGTTATGTGCCCCATACCCGGGTTTCAGCTTTATGGGGGTTGGCCCAATTTCATATATTTTGGGAGTTTCGTTATGTGCCATTCTCTATCAGGCTTCAGCTTTATGGGGGTTGGTCGCCATTGT
The DNA here is from genome assembly GCA_963693085.1 of Alisma plantago-aquatica. Taxonomy (NCBI): domain Eukaryota; kingdom Viridiplantae; phylum Streptophyta; class Magnoliopsida; order Alismatales; family Alismataceae; genus Alisma; species Alisma plantago-aquatica. The sequence continues at coordinate 681,067,893 of OY856410.1, read as the reverse complement.
CTTTATATTGTTCTAGTGTTATGCTTATCTCACATGCATGTAGGTTGATGATGATATGTGCTTTGTTTCCCACCATGGTGGTGGATGTTTATATTGATAGCACATTCTTTTTATTTTGTTGGTTATGGCAAGTATCCCTTTTGTTATGATTCTTTTCTCTTTATACCCAATTGGGTGGTCCTTATTTCTTGCATGGGAAGCCTTTACATTTGATGTCCTTTATATCCTTATATTGCTCAATTTGCTTTTTAGTATGCACATACCAGCCTTTGCTGATGTATTCTCTTATCTTTCTCTTTTGCTGGGGTATGCTTCCAACCCTAGGTGGAGGACTTGGATGCAAGGCATGTTGACCTGGACTTAGTTTGTGATGTTGAAGCTTGGAGACAATCTTGAGGTGGTTTAGATTCCCTCTACATGGATCCTTGTGATGTAAGTTTAAGTTTGTAACCCTTTGTTTTATAATTGAATAGTCAAATCTTTTCTTCCACTGCAATACATTGGTCTTTTGATTACCATTATATAAGGATTTGAAAATTTTACACTCACTCCATCATACCTTCTGAGTGTGTTTGGACTGGAGGTTTTATTGTTCAAATTTTTATTAAGGAAGTGATTTCACTTCTTTACAAAGAACTTCTGGCAGTTGTGTATGCCTTTTACAAATTCAGATCCTACCTTATTGGTTCAAAAGTTATTGTCTACACGGATCATGCTACTATCTGTTACCTTATGACAAAGAAAGATGCAAACACAAGCTAATTAGATGGATTCTCTGTAAGAATTTGATTTGGAGATAAGAGATAAAAAGGGTACAGAAAATGTGGTAGCAGATCACCTCAGTCGCATCCACACTCTGGATACTGAGAAGACTCTGATTAATGATTCCATTCCAGATGATCAACTAATGAAGGTCTCAGAAGTTACATCGTGGTATCTGATTATGTGAACTACCTTGATGTTGAGGTTATTCATCCTCAATGCACCGGAAATGCACTGAAGAAATTTAAGCATGATGTGAAACAGTACTACTGGGATGAGTTGTACCTTTTCAAACTATGTGTTGATGGTCTATATAGATGATGTATCGCCGAAGAAGAAGCTCAACTTATCTTGGAGTAATGTCACTCAAGACCAGTTGGAGGACATATGAGCTCTAAAAAGACTGTCTTGAAGGTTTTGCAATGTGGATTCTTTTGGCCAATCATATTAAAAGATTCCCATGACTTTGTCTTGTCATGTGACAAATGTCAAATATTAGGCAACATAACAAAAAGAGATGAGATGCCACTGAGCCTATGGCAAGAAGTAGAGATATTTGATGTTTGGGGGGTGGACTACATGGGTCCATTCCCATCTTCTCATGGATTTTCATACATCCTAGTGGCGGTGGACTACATCTCAAAAGGGGTTGAAGCTATACCAATAGTCACTAGTGATTCCAAACTCGTCATCCAATTATTCAAAGATATTATTTTCCCCCATTTTGGAGTACCACAAACTGTTATATCTGACGGAGGGTCTCACTTCCTTGGAAAAAGCTTTGAAGCTTTACTAAGAAAATGTGAGTTCCTCTAACCTCCAACTCAAGGCTATTTTAGAAAAGACAGTAGGCCGCAATCGAAAAGATTGGTCAACAAAAATCAATGACGCATTGTGGGCCTACCGAACTGCTCTCAAAACTCCCCTTAGGACTACACCATTTCATTTAATATATGGAAAGTCCTTCCACCTGCCTGTTGAACTCAAACACAAGGCACAGTGGGCAATTAAACAACTAAATTTTGATATGAAGAAAATGGGCCAGGCCAGGATTCTACAACTCTAAGAGTTGGAAGAACTTCGAATGATAGCTTACGAGAATGCTAGAATCTATAAAGAATGCACAAAGTTGTGGCACGACAACCATCTGAAAAGGAATGACATACAAGTAGGAGACAAAGTTCTATTGTTCAACTCAAGATTGAAATTATTCCTAGGAAAAATTTGTTCTCGCTGGCCTGGACCTTACATTGTCAAGAGCATCTCCCCAAATGGTGCTTTCTCTTTATGGAGTGAAAAGACAGGTGAATTTGTGGAAAACAGTCAACGATTAAAGAGATACTTCACCTCTGCTGATACAAGCTCTAAAATGATGTTGGATCTCACCAATCCAACATATCCACCATAAAGTTGAAGGAATTCAGTCGAGCCATCGACGTAAAATAAAGGCGCTTGTCGGGAGGCAACCCGATAAATAAACTCATTTTAACCTTTAATTTCAAATTAGAATGTCTCTTTAATTTTGTTTTTACCTTTTAAGATCATTTTTCATTTAGCATCGTAAGATGCTATCTTTAGTTTTGATTGATCTTTATCCTTGACATTTTTAGATGGAGGACGCACGCTGATTGGAACGCAACCACATTTGATGGTCCAAACAGCATGAAATTTCCCCTCCATCTCAGATTTAGAGTTTGCTCAGGACAAGAAAAATTCTAAGTTTAGGGTAGAGGGTGGGTGGTACGTATCTTACATTCCACCTTCACCCATCTAAATCTGACTTAAGATTTCATCGTCTCATTTTTGACCTAAATTTTCAAATAAAATTTTCAAAAAATTTAAAGTTTTCAAAAGAAATTGAACAGATACCGGATGAAGTTTTGACACTTTTTCAATCTCTATGCATTTTGAATCATTATACCCTCCTTATTTGAAGCAGATCCTCAAGAGGACCACTTCTTGAAACTAGCCTTTTGATTGAAATCATCTTGTGAAGCTTATGAATCCTAACATCATGATCTTTATGCAAAAATGGCAAGTGTCCGTCGAACTGATAGGGATCAAACACATCGTGCTTCCTAACTGACTAGTGGAACAAAAACATAGAATCCCCACCGGATCCTCATCAAGTCATTATTAGAGAAGAGTACGACAAAGAGAACAACATGGTGCATGGAATTGTAAATCAAGAGGCATTCTGATATGAATTCTCTTCTACACTTCTTCTATCATCTTTGTACCCCTCCATCCATAAAAAAGAAACAAAAATAGCCAAAATAGTGTCAAACCCTAAGTTTGGGGTGGCACACCACTTCCCTCTATATCTGCTTCTTCCATACCCCTCGCAATGAAATAGGGGCGTACCACCAAGAAAAAATGCCAAAGCGCACATAAAAAGAAATGCAATCTCGAGTCAAATAGAGGAGAGATTCACACAAAAAAATGCAATGAATGAAATTGCAAATAAAATAATAAAATCTCGAGTTGAATAGAGGAGAGATTTATTTCTTCCTCCCATACCTCCCTTCACTCCCTTTTCTACCTAAAGGCACAAATAAATGCCTCCGCCACCCTAAAATACACCAATGTCAGATCATATGCACGCTTGTTGTTCTGTGGGTATCTCTGGACTCGTATGAACCTCTTTGACACGCTTGTTGTTGGAAAAAGTAAGGAGGAAATGAAGTTGGAAAGCAAACTTAGGAACGAAGATATGGTAAGATGTGTTTAGTGATCTCGGGAAGTTGAGATGCGTAGTCATACTAAGCAAAAAGGAAATAATCGTGATGTGAAGAGGAGGCAATCACATGACAAGAAAGTATTCGTTTGGTGACTGTTCCAGATTTTGTGTTACTCTAGGATGAGCAATGTTTAAGTTCGGGGTGTTTTGATGAATGCATATTCATCATGGAATTCAATTACCATCTTGGATCAAATTCGATTCAATACACCCAATTTCAGTTACTAAATATCAAAATGTGCAAAATTACTTAATTGATTCAATTATCAAAGTATCTGAGTTTATATCAATTTTATGCAGGTCATGATGAAGTTCGACCATATAAATCAACCATCATCCAAATCAAACCCCTTTGAGTGGGACCCACCTTTCTCATCCTGGGTTTCATCCATTCAGTTTCATCCATTCAGTCTCACCATTCGGTCTCACCAAACAGTCTTGACCTAGTGGCTTTGTCCATTCGGTTTCAACCTATCGGTCTTAACCATTCATCCATTCGGTCTCTGAACGCGAGCTTTTCTTCACCTTCATATCGTTGATCAATGGTACCCATCAATTTGCCCAAATGATCTCATCCAATCAGTTTCTAACTCCATACGGTCTTCAAGATCAGTTGAGAAACCTGCTCAAAATTGTTTTGGCAACTCAGCAACATTGGGCATGCTTCCCCTCCTCTTGCTTCTTCTTCCTCCCGCCTAAAACCCTAGCAGCATAGCACCCCATCACCTCCTGCATCATCCACCACCAACTCGACCTACAGTTATCTGTGGAAGCAACGCCGCCTACTTCTCCTTCCTCTGCCAATAGCAGTGTCGGCACCTACACCTCTGCCTCCTTCTACCTCCAGCAACCCTAAACGCTACCTACAACTATGCCACCAACCGCCATCATCCAACACCGCCGCCGCTCCCACTCCGCACTCACCGTAGAGAAGCCCTCGCGGTCTTGAGACTGTGAGGCATTGATCGATCGCATACCAATTGGAGGACATCACACAGACCGATTGGATGACGCCCAGTCCAAGACCGTTTGGAGATTGACATGAAGATCGGTTGAACTTCGACACAAAGACCATTTGAGAACCATGACTCCAAATTGCGAGCGACTAGGACCGCATGACAGCGTCAGTCCGATCGGAGGGTCCTCACCCAAAATCGTTTGGTACTGACCATCGAAATCATTAGGGGTTGGGAGACTGATAGCCAAACTGTTTGATCATCCTGGGTCGCGAGACCATTTGATAAACTGCACAGCAAGACCGTTTGGAGGTTTGCATGAGACCATTTGCAAAGGAATACGAGACCGTATAGAGCATTGCTTCCAAGACTATTTGAAGATCTTAGTATTCCAAACCATTTGGGAAATGGTCTTTAAGACCGATATAATCAAAGGATTGCCAAACCATTTGGTCAAGAGCATACTAAGACTGTATGGTCATTTTTCCAAATCGTTTGAAGAATACACATCTAAGACTGTTTGAAACTGATATCTCCTAAACTGTTTGGCCCCAACTCACCAAACCATTTGGGCTTAATAACTCAAAAACCGTGGGGACCAAAACCCAAGCCTATAAATAGGACCAACAGGGTCCTCATTTGGGCATCAGATCCAGGATGCTGCCAGGCTGCCCAAGCACATGATTTGATCCAGATCTGTCTGATCCTGCCACTGTCACTTCACCTGTCATTCCTGCTACAGCTTAAGGAGACCGAGAAGAGAAGGAAGGAGGACTGAGAAAGACTGTTCGGTCTGTCTTGGCGTCCCTCGTTCTTCATCCAGATCTGCTCTGACACGATGTAGGAGACCGCATCATCCTCACTGAGCTATGACCACCTTTTACATCATGCTCATGGTGGAATCCTCTCTCTTTCTTATTCTTCTTGTTTCTCACATCATGAGAGAGTAGTTCCTTTTTTCTAGAGTGTGGGGACTAGCCCCGCTACCCATGCAAGCATGTTCTCTTGTTAAACTTTCCATGGTAATGTATATAAGTTTCCATTTCATTGCTAATCGTTCATGCTAGTAGTTTGGTTACCTGCTTGCTTTCATCTTGTTCTTCCCTATGTTGTGAGTTTTTCTATATGTAGGGTAGGATGTCATTTAACGAGGTTGACTCCCAAACTAGAAATAGAATGGGATTCCTTGGGGTCGTAAGTGTATGATTTGTGTGGGGACGAGCCATCTAGCCTACGGTGACGCTTCTCTGTTCCTAATGCTTGTATAGGGGGCCCACGACCTCAGTTGGATTTTGTATCTTCTTTGTTAAACATCAATGTTTTCTTGTAGATTAATCATATGCTTGTTTGTCGATTAGTGTGGTTGACTCCTTAACGAGAACTTTTGATAGGATTCCTAGAGGTCGTAAGTGTGTGATTCGTGAGGGGACAAGCCATCTAGCCTACGGTGACGCTTCTATGTGCCTAACGCCTATATAGGGGGGCCACAACCTTAGTTGGATTTCTGTATCTTCGGAGTCGTAAGTGTGTGATCTGGATGGTGATGAGACATCTGATGCCTAAGGTGATGCTTACGCGAACCTAACGCCCGTATGGGGGGTTTTGCAGTAGCTCTATTTGGATAGTTATATCTTGCCTGGATGTTTGATGTTTGGATGTGCTTGCATGTGCATTGGTGGTGAACCCCGAGAACCATCCCAGTGATTCCATATCATTAATCTAAATCCAACTTTCATTCTGCTCATTTACTTTCCTACAATTAGTTTAATTAACCACAAACCAATCAATCGTTCTAAATGTTAGTCTTACTTGTGCTAGATTCGATTGACAAAGATTCTTAAAAACATTGTCCTTTGGTATTCGATCCTTAACTATACTACGATAAGACTCGTCCGCTTGTGGGTGGTATTATTGTATGATATTTTGGTAAAAGCTCAGGGATTTGAACCTCGAGTGAATTTGTTAGTGCAATAATTCCCACATCAATAGAGAGCCAGACTGGCATTACAATTAGTTTCTCATAAATGGTAATCAAAGCATAAGGGGTCCAAGAACCCATTATAAACAAGGTATCACAACAACTAAATGGATATAATGAATTCAGAGCAGGAAAATATAAATGTCCAAGCAAATGGATTTCCAAGTAGAATAACAGTTCAAGAGATGCCTCGTTAAATAAATGTAGGTTCAGTCAAATAATACCCAAAATAAAATAGAGGATGTACATACCTTATGATCAGACCTAGATATTTAGTAACACCTCCTAGGTTCAGTATCAGGGTTGTCTCAACCTAATCACAACATATGTGCATTTAATTAATATAAAATGCATTAGATCCCTTGCTTAGAAATCGACCCTACATTAGGTTGAAAATCTGGTTGTGAAACCTATCCCAATAAATCAGTTGCATTTTTCTGATTTCAAAAACATTTTTATTTGTATTTTTCTGCTGAACTAATAATTAGTTATGATTTTATAAGTTGAAATCAATTACTGATAAAAAGGAAAATGAATTGTGAAATTACTGGAATGCCCCTCAATGTAAATGTGAATCGAGGGCTCACTGTCATGCGAACTATAGATAAATAAATGGAACCAAGGTTTGGGTCAACAAAGTCAAATGAAACCAAAATCTCTAATATGCCCTCATGGGCATGACATTAATACTCTGGCCAACATGGGTGAGACTGGGCTTTTGCCCCAGGGATTCATCCCCATGTGTCTCATGCCATTAGGCTCCTGCATGAGCTCGGCTCAAGCATAGGTGCTCGAACTAGACTTCTTCGCAGCCTGGAACCCAATCTGCTAGCTCCAGTTAGCTACTACAGACTCAACGGTCCAACATAGGACCAGAGGTCACTGGTAGTTAAGGCAACCTCGGGGCGGAGATAGCAAGGGAGGAAGCAGTAGATCCCAGCCGCGGGGAGGAGAACACGGCACATACAGCTGTGAATCCAAGGCAAAACACCATGCACATATGATGGCCAGGGATGCTGTGGTGAAGAACTGGGTGACACCTAGCAACCTTGGAACAGAGGAGACCCTCTCGAGAGGGAGTAAACAGAAGAAACTGCGGCATTTGTTGACTAAGAAATCCAGACGATGCCATGGCAAGACGAGTACACATGAAGAAAGAAAGGGTCCCCAAGATGGTTACCTCGATTCTAATTACACCGAGGCAACTCCAGTGAGTGCCGTGAAGGCTCAATGGTTGGGAAAGCAACTTGTCTTCGTCCGATGGAAACCAGGGCTCCAGGGAGAAATCAAAGGATTTAGAAAAACATGAGGGGATCTGAGCTTCATTTCTGGGCAGTTAAAGTGTAGAGGGATGTAGTGGGGCGAGGGTTCAAGCTCTCTAGGAATAGCAGTCGCAACAGAGGGAGAAATGTGATTGGGCATTTTCTGCATGGGGCAATAGAGACTCTGAGTTAGGGTTTACTAAACTCGCCTAGTCAAGGCTGATCTAATGGAGGAGAAATTGCGGCGAGCGAGTGAGTGTAGTGTGAGGAAGCATGTCGATAGTTGCAGGCGTTGAGTAGGTCCTACGCGTGCGGGAAAGACAGAGGTGGGAGATGAGGTCTCCCACCCAGTTACCCAACCCGGGTAAGGCTCACGTGACTCAAAAGTCCACAGTAGGGTGCGTGACAAAATCTGGACTTTTCTCAAAATTAGGAAATCAAGGGCTAAAATGATTTCAAACTTTGGTTAAAGTCTTCCAATTGCCATTAGCGGTGTATTTGGTGTCTGATTAAACACAAAATTGGTAGCTTGCCTAATTAGGATATGAGGAATGTGAATTTGGACTTATTTTTAGTAACTGAGATTGTTTGAGTTATATTTTCCACATGATATACTTCGTCATTTAATTAAGCTTTTAAACAATACTAATGGTCAACTTGGGCAAATCCTTTTTGAATTGTCTTCGATTCTCTCACTGTAGACCCAAGGATCACACTATGGTATTAAATTAATATTGGGACCATGGTGTGGTAATACTATTCATCAATTTCCCTTAATTATATTATTGGAGTTACTACATCCTAAGATTCCTTGACTACGAGTTTTGAATGAGTCAATTAGGGTTATAAAGTCCCCAAAAATGTTTAATCTATCATCAATTAGTGAATTACACATACAAAAAGGTACGTATTCAAAAGAAGGTCAAATAGAGAGAAAGAAGGAGGTTGGATATCACACAGACGAGTAGGGGCCTAGCAGAATGGAGGATTAGCCTATGTGTCTGAAATTGAGTATGTTACAGTCTTCAAGACGAAGAGTGAAATGGATGATAATGTACAATCATGTAAAGGTTGATTGGTTGCAAAGGGTTTCAAAAAAGTTCAAGGTGTTGACTATAGAGAAACCTTTTCTCCGGTTTCCATGGTTAAGTCTATTAGGATAATGCTTTCCATTGCAACTTATTATGACTATGAGATTTTGTAGATGGATGTTAAAATTGCATTCCTCAATGAGAATCTACTTGAGAATGTGTACATGACACAACTTGAGGGTTTTAAATCCAAAGGATGAAAATAAAGTTTGTAAGCTACAAAGGTCAATCTATGGACTAAAGCGCATCTCAGAGCTGGAATCTTTGATTTGACAAAATTGTCAAAGAGTTTGACATTAGTCAAAAGGAAAATGAACCATGTGTTTACAAGAAGGTTAGTGGGAGTATGAGTGTATTCCTCATATTATATGTAGATGACATACTATTGATGGGGAATGATATCCCTACATAACAAAGGGTGAAAACCTAGCTAGGAAATACATTCTCTATGAAGGACTTAGTCAAAGTATCCTATATCTTAGGAATCAAGATTTATGAGATAGATCTAGAAGGCTTCTTGGCCTAAGACAGAGCATATACATTGACAATATGTTGAAGAGGTTCAACATAGAGAACTCAAAGAAAGAAAACTTCCCCAAGTATCATGTTGTTAGTATCTCTAGAGCTCAATATCCCAGTTCTTATGAAGAACATGAACGCATGAGAAAGATTCCATATGCATCTATAATGTAATATACCATGTACGCAATGTCGTGTACTCATCCTAATGTCTCACGTGCCTTGAGTATGACTAACCTGTATCAATTAGATTCTAGTGAAAGTCATTGGACTACCGCTAAGAGCATCCTTAAGAACTTGAGAAGAACTAAGGACTAGTTCCTTGTCTATGGTGGTGAGGAAGAGTCAATGGTAAAGAGTTACATAGATGCAAGCTTCCAAACTAAAAAAGATAAATTTCGATGGCAATCTCGATTTGTATTTTGCCTTAACAACAGAGTTGTAGGTTGGAAGAGTTCCAATCAAGAAGGGATTGTTGATTGAGTCTAATTATATTGTTGCCTCCAATGCAGTAAAGGAAGCTATTTGGATCAATTAGTTCATCACTAAACTTGGGGTGGTCCCAAGCATCAACAATATAGTAGATTTGTATTGTGACAACAATGAAGCTACTACACAATCTAAGGAATCCAAACCACATCAGCATTCCAAGCACAAACAATGATGGTTCCATCTCATACAAGATATGTATAGTAAGGAGATGTGAATATGTACATAGTACCAACTAAAAGAAATGTTGTTGACTCCTTGACAAAAGCACTTTTGCAGAAGAAGCATTAAGGTCATTTTAGATCACTTGGGATTAAATTCATGGGTGATTGGCTCTAACTACAAGTGGAAGTCTGTTGGTATGTATGCCCAGAGAGCCAATCATATGATGATTGTAATTTCATATCTTGTAAACAATTTGAATAATAATAAAGGCAATATTTTCTATATGTTTGTTCAACTATGAGATAATAGTATCACATGATAGATGTCTTTAGAATGATGTTACTCGATGACATATGTCTTTGGTTGGCAGACCTGAACAATGAGATCATATGTATGACAAGAGTACATATGTTCTTATTATGTCCCTAGTTGGATGTTATTATGGAAGCTAATAGACATCAATAATACATAAGACTAGAGTGTGTTTTGGTTGATGATATAATCTCATTAGTCATGATATGTGATATCAAATCAAACATATAGGTACTTTTTAGAGAATAGTATATATGACAGACCCACCTTGAGAGTGATGTATGGAAACCATCGAATGGTAGTCACAATCAGCTCTCATAATGATGGTGGTGATTGTTGTTCTTAGACTTGAAATCACTACACTCATTACATGTTGTTTGAAGTACTTTGGCATCATCCAAGGTGACCCTGAATAAGGGTTACCATAAAGGTGATGCTTGGATATGTTGTGACATGTGGGTAATGACTGTGAGTGATGTAGATGGGATTTGTCCCTCCTACTGGAGTTGATATCCTGGCCACTTGATAAGCAAGACTAAGAAATTTATTGACATACTCATGTGAATCAAAATATGATATGTGAGATCGCATGCATCTCATACAGTCTGCTCTACTTCAAGGAACATGGATTGAATGTTGATATGATGATGTTTCCATGTGTTGAGTTCAATTTGGATATCAGAGACAAAGGAACTATATGATCATTGTAACACTAATCATGGATTGTAGGTTGAAGTTGTTCTCCAACTTTCCAATTACTTGGGTAGAAATGATGTGGTTCAAGATACCACTCATTGCTTTTCATCTCATAAATTAGTTACAAAAGGTCACTGCCAATGTAATTTGGGACCTATAGGGTCACATGCATATGATACACCTAGAATAGGATTTTACTCATGAATAAGGTTTAAATTGATTACTAAAGTGTTTAGGTATTAAATTTGAACAATATTGTCTAACAATTGGCTAGACTGGAAAATGAATCAAGCACTTTAGAATATAAACTGAGTTGTTTAGATTCTGAAATGACCAATTCATATTTTGAATCTCCCGATTCAATGATCAATGAGATTGGATCAAGGGTTGATGTTGATGTCATGTGGTGAATTAATCACATTAAATCTAATATATTTTCAAATAGGAAATAATGTGAACCGACTGATTCAAGTGTTAAATCGATCATTTCACATATGAACTGACAGGTTCGTGGTTTGCAGATTTCTATAAATTTCATTAAATTTTGTCTCTTTGACTCCCAGTAGATCTGGAAACATTGAACATGGCTCTCCTATAAATAGAGGGGTAGTGAAGGCTTTTAAGAGATGCAACAATAAGCTATGGCAATTGTTTTCCTCTCACGGTTGCGATAGCGTGAGATCCTGATCAAGTCTTACATGTAAAATGGAGAGACAACATGGGAGAGACAAGGGAGAGTAGTTGATGCTAGCACATTGACATCAAAGGGAGAACTTGATAATACCAACATTTAGGCATTTATGCTAAGTATTTATCTATTTTTCATGTCGTTATAACCTTAATATGCCCAAAATAACTCTATAATCTTATATTTTGGTAATTTATATCATTTCAAAGATAGAGTTGCTCAATTAGACAATTTTGGGACTTGCAGGCACCAAACTCAAGAAGACATCAATTCTCCAAATTATGTGCCACAAGTGTCGGGTTATGTGCACCAGCTTAAGAGATGGTGGCCCCACTAACTGATTAGTGGGCCCAAGAAACATTTGATATATTGGACCCTATTTTCAATGTCCAATCCTTTATCAAAAAGTATCCTCGTCAATTAGAAGGTTCATCGAAGCGAGCCCATCAACCACCAGTAATACCCCCCGGGGTGGGTTTGTCCCTAAGGGTCGTGACTACATGTTTTGACTGCTACAAGGGTCGTGACTACTATAATAGGTTTCTCCCACTACAACAATCATGACCGCGACAATGGTCTCGAGCGGGATAGTGGTCTCGACTGCTACGACCACAACTCCTATAAACACCCATCCCCTGCTATTGAGGCAAGGGTTCCACGGCCCCGTTCGGTTTATAACATACTGAATCTTAGATGTAATCTCCATGTAACCCTTTTTCCCAAGTTTCCCTTTCATTTTTGTCCTTTATGTCATTCATGTTTAATTAGTGGAATTTATAGTAGTTTGGTGAACATTTATTCACTATTTATACCAATAAAAGGGTTTATGCACAAATACCCCAGTAAACGTCTATTAAAGGACCTTAGTTAGATTTTATAAACGTTATTCTAACTTTTTATGTGTTTTGAAATCATAAAATGAGCCTAAATTTCAAATTTGGTTCAATTGGAATGTTGTTTGTGCAAGTTCTGCAATTTTAGGAACATTCTGGACTTTTATGCAATTTACCCAATTGGTAGGTTTTCTTTGCAAATTAGCACATGCATTATAATCCTTAAATACTCCCTTACCATTATCGAGATTTTGAACCATGATGCACCTAGTTGCACCTTGGCTTGAAGGTGTTTCTCTCCAAGGGCATTTTAGGGATTACCCTCTTTATAAATGAGCTTATTTTTAAAAGCTATCAACCTATGGGGTTATTTCTTTGATTGGAGGATGGCGGGGATGGCCTAGAAGTCTCCATGGGATTTTAGGATCGCATTTTATATACAAGAAGTCTCTATGAGCTGGCCTCTTGCATGGCCATGAAGCCCTAGGCTAAGGACACATGGAAAGTCCCATAGACACCTCATGCTTGCCCCCTTCTTTATAAAGCCATGTCTACCCCTTCCCACCTCCCAATTCAAAAACTCTTGCTCTCCTTCTCTTTACCCCAGCTTATAGCATCATTCCTACTCTATTTGTCCATGAAGGTGTTGTCCCAATGTAAAAGACAGTTCTTGCCTTGGTGAAGAAGGCTCTTAGGGTTCCAAATTTGTTCTATTTAGGGTTTCCAAAGCTCCTTCTTGGTGATTTTGACCAAAAATAGTAAGATTCCTCATTTCCTTCCCTATTTTCATGCTATTAGTTTTCCTACAACATTCTTATAGGTCAGAACCATGGACTTCCATGGTGAAACCCCACCTAGAGCCTTAAACACCTTACCTCCACGTTCTTTTGCTAGGGTTTTTCACCTCCAAAGTGGAGAAGGTACTTCTTGCTCGAGATAGGAGCTTTGTTGGAGAAACCAGCCTCTCTAGCTTGATAATCTTTCTTCTTGAACTTGTCCACCTTCCCTAGATGTGAGTTTTGTTAACCCCCTTCTCATATATTGCTTACTACATGCTTAAAACTCGTACTTCTATGTTTAAATCGATGATCTCCATCTCTATTTACCATGTGCTTCTAGGGTTTTGGTTTCTTACTATTTTACCTTCTCTAGAATCTCTAGTTTGGTTACCTATGCAACTCCAATCCTGATCTTGGGTCAAATGGTGTTTTCTCCCTCTCTCTCACTCTTCCTCTCTCTCTCGAAGATTTTTGACTTGTTATTTCCTGATTGGTTCAAATTGAAAAATTCATATCTTTTAATCCACTTATAAATATGTTTTAGAATTTGAAAATTAATCTCTATCTAATAAAAATAGTGTCAAGGTCTGATTTCATGGTTTTACTAAGGGTGATTTTTTTAAAAGAATTTAATGCATAAAATCCATAAAAAGTACATCTTAATCATCATAACTCCAAAATTAACATTAAAATATGTTTTCTTGATCAAGAGAACCTAATAAGTTCATTGGTGATATTTTTAGAATCTAAATCGTACTTTTTCTAAAAAAATCTAAAATTAGGGTTCCTATACATTAATGTGCATTATGTACTCTAATACATGTTGATACATTGAAAATAGGCAAAGTGGAACTTGGACTCAATTAATGTGGTGAAAATTAGTAATTGATATCAATAAGAGGGGTATGTGCATTCCTTACACCCTATGTTGGGATAATTGCAACCAAACCCTATATTTCCCTAATGAGGCCTAAATGAAAACTAAATCTTCTATTCTTGAATCATTTGTTATATATGCCTCTAAATCAGTATTGTCTCTCTTTTGTTTGGGTCTTGTACCCCACTTCCATGTTCTAATTGATATGATGATTTTACTTTCCATGATTTCTTTTTCTAGCAGTTTGATTTTATAGACTATTTAGTTATAGTAGTGGTACTTATGTACAACCACCCATAGATAGGGCATGTATTAATTCGCCCTGGGAAATGTCTTATTCTCCCCCATAAAATATGCATAGGTGACTAGGAATGTATTCATTCTCCACTCACCTATAGGTTGAGGTTGAGTAGGTGCCTCAACCCTACTTAGTTAAGGTAGTCATAATTATCATGCATGCAACCCTTTTATTATATTTTGTTTATGGTAAGCATCTATTTAAAAATGGCCTCATACTCTTGAAATCTTCATCTTATGATGAAAACTAGGCTTTATTTACATGTTTTCTTTACCTTGATATTCTATTCATATTTTTTGACACATATTTTCTTTTCAATTCCCCTTTGTAAGGTGTTTTTCCCAACCACCCAGGTACTGAGCAAGGTAAAGACCAAGTCCAAGGAAATCAACGCCAGGAGTAGATCTCAAGTTTTTTATGAAGAATGTCCAGGTTGATAAAGCTAGATCCCTTGTTTTCTTATCTTTTTTCTTCTGAAAAACTTATGTAGTGAACTACGATGAAAGCCATGTAATAACTTTAGTTTTGTTGTTTTTCCACTACTATTGACATTCTATATGTATCTGGTGCATGCTTATTTACTTGGAATATTATACATGCATCCCTCAGTATCTTTCGTCTTTCTAAAAAGATGTATGTTTTGTACTTGCTTTAAATTTTAGTAAGGAGGTGATCTTGCCTCTTTACAGCATGGTATCAGAGCCTTTAGGCAACTATTATGGCATGAAGTTGAAGCAAAGGTGTATAGAAAGGATCAGGGTTTGGGGGGCAGGCAATATTTTCCTTCACACCACTAGCTTGGTTTAAGAGGACTCCCATATCCATATGATACTTGCATGGCCTAAGATGATACAGATTGTCCAAAATATCATACTTTTAGGCAATAGTAGCCCTATACATTCTTTTCTCATTTATGTCAATATACTCCTGGAAACCTTACATGATAACCTTGCCTTTCAGGAGGGGTGACATGTTTGACAACATGATCAACAACAACAACTCTAAAGAGTCTGCCTAGAATGACTCCAGTAGTTTGGATACCCCTATGACACCACAAGGGAAGAATGTGATGAACCCCACAACTCCTAGAACCCCTGCCTTCATGCCTGAACATGATTTGGCAATGCTAAGCCAACTGCTCTCTATTACCTAGGTGGGGCAACTCACCGCTGCTGCTACAAACAACAACAAGCCCAAAGATTTTAGTCTCACTGAATTCATTAAAATGTAGTGGCCTTACTTCAAGGGTGGAAGTGATCCTAATATGGTAGACAAAGATGATGATTGGGTGTTGGATCTTGATCAGACTTTTGAGGGCATGGTGTGCCCTCCTCACTAAAAAGTCTGGTTCACTACCTACATGTTGGATGGACCAGCCCCAGATTGGTGGAACGACATCACCCGTACCAGAGACACCTCCACCATGACCTAGGACCAATTCTTGAAGTTGTTCCATGAGAAGTATATATGCCCTACCTTTCTAAGGAAGAAGGAGGTTGAGTTCTATAGCCTCAAGCAGGGTGTCATGATCATGGCCGATTACGTTCAACATTTCCTCCTCCTGGAATGCTATGCCAGGGAGCTCAGAGTCGAGAGAAGATCGACCCTTTTCCTGGAGAGTCTAAACTGCCAGGTGGGTCGAAACCTTGTTCCACAACTCCCCCTCACCTTCCAATAGATGGTGGACAAGGCTTTGGTAATTGAGTCCTATCCTAGATTCCAATCTCTGAAGAACAACAACAACAACAAAAGGAAGAATCCCTATGAAAACCATGGATGCGAGAGGTGCAACCGATGCTCCCACCACCATCCACCTGGGAGATGTCCTACCAACAATGCCCCAGCTCATAGAGATGACTAGCCTCCCCCTACCTACCATGAGCACGGCCAAGTTGGGTATATTCGACCCTTTTGTCCCCAGTTTCAGCAAGCACATGCTCCATCCCAACAATCGAACCAGCATCCGCAACAACCTCGACAGAATCTACCTCTACAGAACAACAATAACTAGAACCAGTGGTGTAACATACTAGATCTCAAACCCTACCCTAGAAGTTTGATCTTTTAGACTTATCCAAACAAGGTTGAGGATAGATCTAGGAGAGGTTTAGTATAATCTTAATGAGCTAATGCATGTATAAATCACCTTACTGTGACCTAATGTTTTCAAATTAATCTTAGACCAATAATGTACATATAAAATGTAGCATGAGATAATAATGAATTTAATGAAATTTCATGCAAATAATCACGCATAATTCTTTTGGTGATAATATTAAGTTATGGAACAAAATGGAATAAGCAATATTGATAATAATGAAATAGTGTGATAATAATGGTTACAAATATTAATTATGACACAACTCATTAAAAGAAATACCAAAAGTGGAATCTAAGTTAAGAATCATGTTCCTTGGGTCTCAATTTCCTTGGGAGTCAAGTTTTACATAATCCACTTTTTTTTGGTCGGTCAAAAACTTGTGTTGCTTTTTTTCATTTTTGTTTTGATTGTACAATGCTTGTTAGTTCCCAAAATGAGAACCAACTGAAGAAATGATATCTATACATCTAAAAGGAAAAATTGTGTAAGGAGAGAAAGAATCAAGGGTAAAACCCTCTTCTAAGAAAACTAGAGAAAGACAAGAAGAACCAAATGAGGATAAAAGAATGAAGAATGCCAGAAATAGTTCCACATTCCACCCATGAAAACATCAGGGACTTTCTTCAGACCAGGAGATTGAATAACTTGAGAAGCTTCAAAAGATCAGCCAACAAAAGATAATCAAATCAAGCCAAAATCCAGAGAAGATCAATAGCGCCATCATCACCCTATCACAAACCATTAAACACCAGGGCACAGCTATCACCGAAAAAATGAAGCCTCCAAAAAATCTAGCTTCCACCAATCCTTACTGTTGCACGGCCAGGAAAGAACTCAACCATCACTCCTCAAAAGTGAGAGGGGAGCTAAAATGAACCCACAACCAACTAGCAGCAACAGGAAGGGAAAACCTTCAGACCTGTAATATCAGAATCTACAGACAATAACCACCCAACGTCTTCTTAGAATAAAACTAGAGAGAGGGGAGCTAAAATGAACCCACAACCAACTAGAAGCAACAGGAAGGGAAAACCTTCAGACCTGTAACATCAGAATCTATAGACAATAACCACCCAACGTCTTCTTAGAATAAAACTAGAGAGAGGGGAGCATCAACACCCTTGTGAATAAGAGGACTCAACCATCTCTATAGACTTCATCAACAAGATCATAAATGCATCACCAAAAGACAGCAACATACTCGAAAAGAAAGAGCATGAGCGAGCTCCGCCACTCCAAAGCTATGACCAGCTCATCTACTCAAGCAACCAATAGAGAACAGATGACCCCACAACATCAGAGTAGCAAAAACCACCTCCATGCAGGCACCCAAAACTCAGAGCTCGCAAAAGCATAAGAATAAAAATACTACCAACACAGGTCCACACGAACAGTGATGGATGAAACATCAACTTGTCAACATCAATAGCAGCACATCTTTATCCCAAATAAATATATCAAGGAAGAAGATAAACCATCAGAAATCTATCATTCAGAAACCACCATGTCCAAAATAGATTGAAGAAAGATACACCTCTACCACCCCTTCAGTCACAAGAAGAACCATCCACACCTGCCAACCACGACTAGAAACACCTCATCCACCAAAACAATAGCTAAGAAAGAGAACTTGAGCGAGTTCTACCACTCCAGACTGGATAAAATCATCCACTCAATCACCAGAAAAAACAAACCATAACCATAGAAAGGAACAACCTCCACCAAAGGATCCAAGAAGATAGCTATACAAAAGCATCTTTATAAAACTCAGCAAAGAGACAACCTCCTCAGCATAACAAGGACCAGGAAGCAGCAAACAAAATAGACCCAAAGAAGCTCAGAGAGACCAAGGAAGAAACATATCCCCCACCCCCACAGCCACACAAAGAAACATATGCCACTCCACAATTGGAAAAGACTCATCCACCCAAGGAAAGAAAAGAAACCTTCCATCCCAACTCAACTTCATAAAAATAGAACCAAACATCAAAAGAGGATACTAACAAAACGGACCATCAAACCCTTCACTCTACCCATCCAGTAGGTCATACCACACACCCACCAAAAGAAGACAGCATCCATCACCTAGTGAGAGGGGAGCAACATGACTCAACTATCACCAGAAGAAAAAAAACCACCAAAAAGGTGAGAGGGGAGCAAAGAAACTCAACCATCACCAGCCCTAACATCAAAAACACACCATATATCACCTCAAGGATCAATAGGAAACCATAAAAAAAAGGAAACAGAGTGACCAAGCCTCAGTCACCCTTTAGACCAAATAACACCCTGGGAGAGGGGAGCAAAAACTCAACCTTCACTAGGCAGAGCAAATGCACAAACCAGAAAGACCAGAAGACCAAACAAAAATAAATCAATAATAATCTTCATATCAGTCTCAATAATCTTCCAAAGAGTACTCATGTTCTTATAGGTGTTATCATGAACTCTTCTATTCCTTTCAATCCATAGATGATAAAGAATAGTAAGGATGGTAACACTTTCTTTCAAACTTTTCATCTTAGTAATACTTTCTCAACAGTCTGGAATATTGTCAATCAGATTACTATTTAGAGTGTAGTTCCATAAATCTAAGATTACTATTTAGTGTCATCCAACTTTCCAATCTTAATATCTAACACCTTGGAAATATCATATGCTTCCTTTCTCATGTTCATAAGAATCATACTTTTGTTTTTATCCACACTTAACCCAGACATAGCTTCAAACTGATCCAGGAGAATCTTAATACTCACAGACTTGTCTTTATTACTTTGGAGAATAGCATTAAGTCATCCGCAAAGATAAGATGAGAACAACTCAAACTGCTAGAAGCATTTATAGGACATTAGGAAATGTCATTCTTGATCAAATCAGATAACCCATGCATTGCAATAGTAAACAGATAAGGAGCAATGGGGTCACCTTGCCTAACCCCTTTAGAAGGAAAGATGGTTTTAGTTGCTTCACCATTAACTAGGACCTGATAAGAAGTAGTTATGAAGATCACTTCAATCCAACAAATCCATTTGTGAGCAAACCCCATTCTACACATAACAGAAAATATGTAAGTCCAACTAACAGAATCATAAGCCTTAGAGATATCAGCCTAGATACACATATTCCTCCCATTTCTCTTCATAACATCACTGATAATTTCATTCATCAAAAGAGTAGCATCTTTTATACATCTACCTTTAACAAAAGCACACTGGTTACTATCAATAATGAAAGGTAAACAACTATGCAACCTTTTGGACAAAATATTCGATATAATCTTATAAAAGATGTTGCAAAGAGCAATGGGCCTCCAATTTACGATCAAGGAATTGTCAGAACCCTTTGGAATCAAGGTGATATAAGTTTTATTAGCTTCCTTCAGTAAATTGTTGTTTATAAAGAACACTTTCACGGCATAAAAGACGTCATCCCCAATAACCTTCCAAGCAGCCTTGTAGGAAAACCCATTAAAACCATCAGGGCCCGGGCTTTTGTCCCCATTTAACTCAGAAATAACATCTTCAACTTCCTTTCTAGTAACAAGCCTAGTTAGCATCTCATTATGCTTTTTAGTAAGCTTAGGTTCATTCCAGGTTCCCTTCCAAACCTCACCACAATTATCCTTGCAGAAAATATCTTCATAAAAATTGGCAATGGCATCCTTAATCACATTATGATCTCTCAAAGCCTCTCCATTAATATTGAGGCAGTTAATGGAGTTCCTAACCCTTTTATATTTCAACAAAGCATAAAAGAATTGTGTATTCATGTTACCTTCCTTTAGCCAAAGGGTTCTAGATTTTTGTCTATGCAAAGCTTCCTCTCTAGTCGAAGCCTCTCTAGCTTCTTTTCTTAGGCTGTTGGCTTTAGCCTTTAAATCATTATCATTAGGATTCATGTCTGCAGCCTTCTGAGCTTCAAGAGCATTGAACTTTGCCATGGCAGCCTTCTCCACAACATTCCCAAATTCCCTCTTGTTCCACTCCATTAAAAAAAATTAGGTTCTCAAGCTTCCTGTATAATCTATACATAGCATGACCATCCACCTCCATCTTCCAACTTTCAACCAAAATACTCCGGAAATCACAATGATCAGCCCAGCTGTTGATAAACCGAAAAGGAGTCTTATATTTTCTAGGATTCCCAATGACAAGCATGAGCATGTTGTGATCACTAATAGGATTAGTGATGATTTCACCATGAAACTCATCATGCTTAGATTGAAACTCCATATTATAAAGGATTTTATCAATCTTAGTAGCAATAAATTCATCACCATCTTGGTGATTATTCCAAGAAAACGAGGCCCAAGGAGATCCATCTCCAACATACCATTGTCCAACATGAAATTGTTGAAATCCTCCATGGATTTTTTGGATGGTTGTTGTAGACCAATCTTCTCATCATTTTTCCTAACAACATTGAAATCCCCAATAATGACCCAAGATCCAGCTTTCATTGAAGTACTATGCTCCAGGTTGCTCCACATGCTTTCTCTATCATAATCGTCATTATGCCTATACACAACAGTAACATTGAGAATAATATCATCCTTCTCCAAACAAAAATGGACGGTCTGGTCAGATTCATCCATTTTGATAACTTTACAATTTTCCTCCTTCCAAAGAACAACAATCCGACCCAGAACATGAGAGTTACTGTTAGAAATCCAATTATAATCACCAAAATACTTCCTCATAACTTTTTCAATCTTCTTACTTTTGAGCTTCGTCTCCACAAGGACAAACACATCACAGTTTACCCTATTTACATCCTCTTGGATACTTAGGAGTTTATTAATAACACCCCTAACATTCCAAGAAGATATGGTACAAGATGCACTCATTTAATAATCTCGACTGTTGAACTGGCAGCCTTAGTACTTTCAGAGGTAAAGTCCAATTCCCTTGGGGTGGGGGCAGTTTTCAGATTTTCAATTCTAATTCCTATATTTAACTTGCCTTGACATTTAGGTGGTTCATTTTGATCGATAATTCTTTCTTTTAACCTCACTAAACTGGACGACGCTTGTGAACTTCCATCACTAAAAGGAGAATCATTTGGAATGACAATAGCAGGAATAGGTGTTGCAAGTCCAACTTTAGATATCGACTGTATAGGCCCTTCCTTTCTGACTTTAGAATTATCAGTGTTAGACTTAGTAGATTCATCATCAACCTCACAGTTATGCTTCAGATTATCATAAAACCCTTCATTCACTATTCTAGACAAATTCTCATCTTCAATGATCAGAATACAGGCATTTGAATAGCTATGCCTTCTATAAATTTAGCTTTGGCTTCTACTTCCTCAATAATGCCTTCAGTAGTATTCTTCAGAGCCTCTATTAGATTTCTTTCGATTACATTGCCTGCATTTCTCTTTTTCAGTTCCCAGACCTTCATAGATCTTATAGGTTTTGTCCTCCTCACAACATTCTCATCACTAGGCATGCAATCATCATGCCCCATGAACCCACATTGATTACATATGTAAGGAATCCATTCATATTCAAGTTCAATCACATGTTCAACACCATCATCACTCCTTAAGGTAATACTTCTCGGAAACTCAGTGTCCTTACTCATCAGAACTTGAATCCAAGCTACATCTAGTCTTTGCATATTCTTCGTCGCCTCATCCATCTTCACTGGATTTCCAATGAAAGAGTTGATTCTATTGAACATCCTCTGGTCCCAAAGTTCCATCGGCATCTTCTTTATACTAACCTAGATAGGAACGTCATCTAGAGTGGCTTTGGTTTGCTTCTCCCCGAATTTCCATCTCTTAAACATGACTGGTCTGCTCCTCACATACCAGTCCCCTTCGAAGACAATCTTCAGATCTTCCGCATCTTCAAACCTGACCAAAAAGAATCCTTCACCTCTATTGAATACTTCAAAGAACCCTTTAACATTCCAGATATTGTTTAAGTTGCTCACAAGCGTAGGGATATGCAGATAGAATTCAATGATGTACCCTAACAAACATCTATTCCATTTATCTGCATTCTCTTCTGCTTCCACCCTTGGATACACTAGTTTTCCATTCAACAGCTCTATGTTGATTTTCTTCAGATCAGTATCACTCCTTCTCGTTCTTGTCTTGAGGCTCTCCCATTTGAGCATGTTCTTCTCTAGCTCAGTGTTGGACTCACATTGAACCAGATTGTCACCATTTGGATTTTCCTTCTGCCACAAATAACCCCAAGGAGGTGGACGAGGAACATTTCGTCGCCCTCTTGGTCGCCTTATCGCCCACGCCATCAGGAGATCTAGAGGCCATTTTTTCTACATAATAATAATTAATTTAATTCAATTTGGAAAGAGAAAATCTGAGTTTTCCCCAAAATATCAAATAAAATAATAAATGACTTCAAAAGAGGAAAATAAAACTTAGATTTGTAATCTACACATTAAAAATAGCCTTTGGGTACATTTTCATGTAATTTGGATAATCTTTAATATACATGTGAAATCAGGAGAGAGAAAGTGTATAGAACCTTCAAAGTATAAAATAAAAATACAAACAACTCCAACATGTAAAATTGATGGCAAATTCGTATCCAATACATTAATTATGACTTGTGGGTGAAGTTTCATCAAATTTGAAGAATCTTAATGTCATTAATACATGGGGAAAGAGAAAATAAGTTTTGGTTTATTTAACACAATAAAAGTTCTCAAAAGGAAAATATAATTTCGGATTTGGATTCCTCGCATCAAAAATAGGATGTCTGTTGATTTTCATTAGACTTGGGATTCTTTTTCACCCTCTTTGGAGGAGAGAGAAAATATAACTAATTTAATGCATCACTTTATTTGATACCTCGATTTGGTAAAGTTTCCCAATTTTTTGTTGTCATGTTGGTTTTATTACTATACATAAATTAGGTTTTATTTTGGACTATCTGATCCTTGGTCAACGATAGTTGGCTTCTCCCCTACCTCTGTTCGAACTGTCCTCCACGCAAACTAGGAAATTAGTTTTTCTAGCAATTTTCTCTCTTCTATTTCTCCATCATCCCCATGCCTTTTTCCCTAATTTCTTCTCCCTTACCTTCCTTGTTCCTCACCGAATCCAATGATCCTAT
This sequence comes from Alisma plantago-aquatica, assembly GCA_963693085.1. Classification (NCBI taxonomy): domain Eukaryota; kingdom Viridiplantae; phylum Streptophyta; class Magnoliopsida; order Alismatales; family Alismataceae; genus Alisma; species Alisma plantago-aquatica. The sequence goes on along the minus strand of OY856410.1, from coordinate 681,044,254 downwards.
AAATACTAGGAGTTCAGGGGTGTCATCTCCAGTTCACATCGGACGCTCTCCCTACTCTGTTGCTCCCCTATTTCACCCTTTCTCCGCCATCCCCTCTCAGCTTAGGTGATCGGAGCATTAGAGAAATTGTCCCAGACATTCGCCACCCCACCAGGAGTTCTTCCATGGTGTTGGTTCAGCATCCCTTGACTTGGATCTCTCCAACCTACAATCCAACTACTGTCGTCGGCCTCAGGGCACCGTTGTTGGTTGTCACCAAATGTCTTCCCTCAAAAGACCTTCTAGCGACCCACAGAGATTCATGATGGTCCTCCAAAGCCATCCTCATCCTTGGTTCCTTCTGATTCATGGTAAAACTTATTGCCTTGACTTTCCCCTCTTTCTAATTCAAGTTCCTGGTTTTCCAATCCTGGCGGCGAGCCTTCTTGGGGGTTTTGCACATGTGGTTCTCTTGGTAGGGATCATTGAGGCCAGTTTGATGTTGGGGTTGTTGGTAGTTGTTTCCTGACGATTTGGTTTAAGAAAATGCCAGTTTGATCATTGAATTCAACTTGCATCTTTGGTAGTCGATGTTGATCTATTCTCCTCAAGCAACGAGATGATTGCCTATGTTTTTCATGTTCTGCCCTTTCATTTCCCCTTTCTTTTTGTTTTCTCACAAAGGGTATTTTAGTACTTTACCTGGTTTTGTTCCCTACCATTGTGATTACTGGATGCTGAGATGGCACTGGGACCAACCAAGTTGGCCAGTGGCTATTGGGCCAACTCAGCACCCCATGGCTCCCTCTCTTTTGCAATTTCTTTATTTACGTGGCATTTTCTAATTATCTGATTGGTCGAAAATCTAAATGCATAACTAATTATCTATTGGGATAAAAATTACAAATAAATAGTCTTTAGATTCAGATAAATAAGAGCTATATTTTGGTGTTGGTTTTGTTACCTAAACTCCAGTCTAAAAAATAGGTGATTTTAATGAATTTACCTAAATATCTAATAACTTGTAAAATTCATAACTAAATATTTAAAAGTTGGAATATTATGATAAAATATGTTTTGGACTCAGGAAAAGATAACCTAAAATATGGCATGGTTTTAGTAACCTAATTCACACATTAAGAAAAAGGTGTTTTCTAAGGTTTGAATAATGAGTATGAAATTGACACCAAATGTACATAATTGTTTAATAGGATCTTTTGAGACCTAGACTTGGATCTAGAAGTGACTTTAGACTTTGGACTCTGAAGTTGAGGTATGTTTTGCATCTCTAATTATTCTATGTTGAGAAATTCATCGATATTCTTCTTTCTCTTGGTCCTACGGACATTAGCCTATACACAATGTCTTTTCTTTTGAAATCATAGTTCTTGAGAATTATCTTATTTTGTTACTGATATTATGATCATGGATACTCTCTTAGACTCTTTTTCATATGCTTGGTGCATGTTGGACTATTTGACGATATGTGCCCACTTTGAGGTGGATATTTATATGTTGATATGTGCATCTTTTCCCACCATGGTAGTGGATGTGTATATGGCACATTATGTGATGGCATGGATCCTCTGATCCCATTTTTTACTTTATGGATGTTCTTATTTTCCTTATTTGTTATACTTGCTTATTCTTTTGATATGCATCATGTGGTGACTGCTAGTATAATTTTACATGTTATTTTATGTGGATGTGAACATTCCCACATATGAGTGTAGAGGTGATAATTCCTGCACATGGAAATATATTTGAGCAGATGTGTATCCTATCCTTCTCGGGTGGATGTATATAGTTCCTACCCACTCAATATTTAGAGTAGATGTATACAGTTCCCGCTCACCTCATATTTTTAGTAAATGTGTATTTCCTACCTACATGATATATTATTCTGGTATTGTCACAGGTGGAACACATGGATGCCTTGTTTATATACTCTCTTACTTCATTATTATTTGGTTGTTCATATTTTTTTATGCCCAATTGGGTAGTATTTTCTATTGGAAGCCTTTCATTTTGATGTTGTTTATTCTTTTAAACTGCTCAATTTTCTATTTAGTATGCACATACCAACCTTTACTGATGTTATCTATTTTCTCTTCTTGCTGGGGTATGCTTCCAACCCTAGGTGAAGGAATTAGATGACTTGGCATGAAGACTTGGACTTAACTTAAGGAGTTAAAGCTTGGAGACAAAGTTGTTGTAGTTTAGAGTTCCCTCTACTAGATCCATATGATGTACCCTTTATGTAAACCCTTATGGGAGATGATGTTGAGGTACTTTTGAAATCTTATGATAAATTGAATATAGTCAATGTTTTTATTCCGCTGCTAAACGTTGGTGTTATGATACATTCATGTTGATAAATTGGTCTCATCCCTTTGGCAAAAAAAATTATGTTGGTGTTTGGTTTGGGATGTCACCTTTTTATTTTAGTAGGGAGTGGTTCCCCTCTGGGATCCCACTCCTTACAGCATGGTATCAGATCCTATGGTAGTCAGAATATGACTATTCCAATTTTATCTCCCTTATTAGAACCCTTGACTTGCATAGTTTCCCTCTAGGTGAGATGTCCACCCTAGAATTGATCTATGTTAAATATTTGATGAGGATTAGGAGATCTTACCCTAACATATAGATTGATTATGATTTGTAGCTCTTCATTCTATGAGGTTTGACTTGAGGATGCACTTAGGTTGAGGAGGTAGTAGGATGAAGAGTTTTTGTTATGGATATATTGTCACTTGGTTTTCATATTTATTTTTGCCAACATGTTTGTTTTACATCACAAAGTTTTTCACCAATAAAAATTATTGTCATTATACTACTATATATACAAAAAAAATCTCAAATTTTCTCGATGATTTCCTGAATTGAGTCACAATAAAGAGATATGTGAATTTTTTGGAGAATCCCTAGAATTAGTTGGCATAAAATCCTAACCCTAGTTTTGAAGAAGTGACTAGGAGTATGTGAGATAATATTAGGTTTAGTGTACCTACCCTTTATACCCTATGACTTTTTGGACCTTAGGGTTGTTAGGTTAGAGACACGAGGACCTAAAACTCAACCCTAGATGGTTATAACTTGTTAGTTGGATACATGAACAACATAAATCTCTAAAACATTCACAACTAAAAGATAAGGAGGTAACCCTAAATGTTGTTTAGTTTGACTTGTTAGATAAAACCTTTGAAGGGGTGGAGAGTAGTTGGTTGTTGATGTTTGGATCAATAGATTTCAAGGAAGAAATTCTTTGAAGGGGTGGAGTGTTGTAACATACTAGATCTCAAACCCTACCATAGAAGTTTGATCTTTTGGATGTAGCCAAACAAGGTTGAGGATAGATCTAGGTGAGGTTTAGTAAAATCTTAATGAGCTAATGCATGTATAAATCACCTTAATGTAACCTAATGTTTTCACATTAATCTTAGACCAATAATGGACACATAAAATATGTCACATGAGATAATAATGAATTATATGAAATCATGTGCAAATAATAACACATAATTCTTTTGGTGATAATATTAAGGTATGGAACATAATGGAATAAGCAATATTAATAATAATGAAACAGTGTGATAATAATGTCCACAATATATTAATTATGACACAACTCATTAAAATAAATACCAAAAGTGTAATCTAAGTTAAGAATCATGTTCCTTGGGTCCCAATTTCCTTGGGAGTCAAGTTTCACATAATTCACATAATAATAATTAAATTAATTCAATTTGGAAAGAGAAGATATGAGTTTTCCCCAAAAATATCAAATAAAATAATAAATGAATCCAAAAGAGTAAAATAAACTTAGATTTGTAATCTACACATTAAAAATATCCTTTGGGTGAATTTTCATGTAATTTAGATAATCTTTAATATACATGTGAAATTAGAAGAGAGAAACTGTGTAGAATCTTCAAAATATTAAATAAATATACAAACAACTCCAATATGTAAAATTGATGGAAAATCTATATCCAACACATTAATTATGACTTGTGGGTGAACTTTCATCAAATTTGACGCATCTTAATGTCATTAATGCATGAGGAAAGAGAAAATAAGTTTTGATTTATTTAACACATTAAAAATAGGCTATGTGTTAATTTTCATTAGACTTGGGATTCATTTGCACCCTCCTTGGAGGAGAGTGAAAAAGATAACTAATTTAATGCATCACTTTATTTGATACCTCAATTCGGTAAAGTATCCCGATTTTGTGTTGTCACACTGGTTTTATTACTAATACAGAAATTTGGGTTTATTTTGGACCATCGGATCCTTGATCAATAGTAGTTGGCTTCTCCCCTACTTCCGTTCAAACTTTCCTCCACTCGAACTGGGAAATAAGTTTTTCTAGTGATTTTCTCTCTTCGATTTCTCCATCATCTCCACTCCTTTTTCCCTAATTTCTTCTCCCTCACCTTCCTTGTTCGTAAAATCCATTGACCCTATTAATACTAGGAGTTCAGGGGCGTCGTCTCCAGTTCACATTGGTCACTCTCCCTACTCTATTTCTCCCATGTTTCACCCTTTCTTCACCATCTCCTCTTAGCTTAGGTGCTCAGACCGTTAAAGAAACTATCCCAAACATTCGCCACCTCACTAGGAGTTCTTCCCTGGCACTGGTTCGGCATCTCTTGACTCAAAGCTCTCCAACCTACAATCCAGCTACTGTCGCTGGCCTTAGGGCACCATTGCGGGTCGTCACCATATGTCTATCCTCAAAAGACCTTCTAGCTACCCACAGAGATGCGTGATGGTCCTCCGAAGCCATCCTCATCCTTGATTCCTTCTAATTCGTGGGAAAAAATTATTGTCTTGACCTTCCCCTCTTTCTAATTCAAGTTCCTGGTTTTCCAATCCTGGCGGTGAGCCTTCTTGGGGGTTTTGCACTTGCAGTTCTCTTGGTAGGGATCTTCGAGGACAGTTTGATGTTGGGGGCTGTTGGTAGTTGTATCCCGATGATGTGGTTGAAGAAATTTCCAGTTTGATCATCAAATTCAACTTGCTTCTTTGGTAGTTGATGTTGATCTGTTCTCCTCAAGCAAAGAGATGATTGCCTGTGCTTTTCATGTTCTGACCTTTCATTCCCCCTTTCTTTTTATTTTCTCGCAAAGGGTATTTTAGTACTTTCCCTAGTTTTGTTCCCTACCATTGCGATTACTGGACGATGAGATGGAACTAGGACTGGCCGAGTTGGCCAATGGCTATTGGGCCAACTCAACACCCGTTGGCTCCCTCTCTTTTGCAATTTCTTTGTTTATGTGGCATTTTCTAATTCTCTAATTGGTCAAAGTTCTAAAATGCATAACTAATAATCTATTGGGCCAAAATTTACAAATAAGTAGTCATTGGATTTAGAAAAATAAGAGATATATTTTTCTATTGGTTTTGTTGCCTAAATCCAGTCTTAAAAATAGGTGATTTTAATGAATTTACCTAAATATCTAATAACTTGTAAAATTCATAATTAAATATTTCAAAGTCAAAAAATATAATAAAATATGTTTTGGATTTAGGAGAAGTAACCTAAAATATGGTATGGTTTTGATAACCTAATTCACACATTAATAAAAAGGTGTTTTCTAGGGTTTGAATAATGAGTATGAAATTGACACAAAATCTAAATAATTGTTTAATAAGATCTTTGGAGACCTAGACTTGGATCTAGAAGTGACTTTAGACTTTAGACTCTGAAGTTGAGGTATGTTTTGTATCTCCTATTATTTTATGTTGAGCAATTCACCTATATTCTTATTTCTCTTGGTCCTTTGGACATTAGCCTATACACAATGTCTTTTCTTTTGAAATCATAGTTCTTGAGAACTATCTTATTTTGTGACTAATCTCATGATCATGGATATTCTCTTGGACTCTTTTTCATATGCTTGGTGCATGTTGGACCTATTTGATGATATGTGCCCACTTTGAGGTGGATGTTTATATGTTGATATGTGCTTCTTTTCCCACCATGGTAGTGGGTGTGTATCTGGCACATTGTGTGATGGCATGGACCCTCTGATCCCACTTTTTACTTGATGGATGTTCTTATTCTCCTTATTTGTTATACTTGCTTATTATTTTTTTATGCATCATGTGGTGACTTCTAGTATAATTTTACATGTTATTTTATGCGGATGTGAACATTCCCACATATGATTGCAGAGGTGATAATTCCTACACATGGAAATATATTTGAGTAGATGTGTATCCTATCCTGCTCGGGTGGATGTATATAGTTCCTACCCACTCCATATTTTGAGTATATGTATACAGTTCCTGCTCACCTCATATTTTTGGTAGATGTGTATTTCCTACCTACATGATATATTATTCTAGTATTGTCACAAGTGGAACACATAGATGCCTTGTTTATATACTCTCTTTCTTCATTACTATTTGGTTGTTCATATTTTTTTATGACCAATTAGGTAGTACTTTATTTTCTATGGGAAGCCTTTCATTTTGATGTCCTTTATTCTTTCAAATTGCTCAATTTTCTATTTAGTATGCACACAGCCTTTGTTGATGTTATCTATTTTCTCTTCTTGTTGGGGTATGCTTCCAACCCTAGGTGAAGGACTTAGATTACATGGCATGAAGACTTGGACTTAACTTAAGGAGTTGAGGCTTGGAGACAAAGTTGATGTAATTTAGATTTCCCTCTACTAGATCCATATAATGCACCCTTTATGTAAACCCTAATGGGAGATGATGCTAAGGTACTTTTGAAATCTTATGATAAATTGAATACAGTCAATGTTTTTATTCCGCTGCTAAACTTTGGTGTTATGATTCATTCATGTTGAATAAATTGGTTTCATCCCTTTGGCAAAAAAAATTATGTTGGTGTTTGATTTGGGATGTTGCCTTTTTATTTTAGTAGGGTGTGGTTCCCCTCTGGGATCCCAATCCTTATAAGTGGCGACTACCTATGGAAAGGAGGAATGGAATGGTGTTTGCTCTCAATTCTGAAGAAGAGGGTGAAGATAATGAAGTCATAGAAGGTACCTTACATATCAATATGCATCCTATCAAGGCACTTTTTGATTCAGGCACTTCAAATGTTTTCATGTCTTCTCATCTTGCTTCCATGTTAGAGTTAGAATCTAAATACATGGATGTGTTAGATGTAGAAACACCTAGTGGTAGGATATGCTCTTATTACCTTAAACTCCCTACCTTGGACCTTTGTATATCTGCAAAGAAGTTTCCTTCAGATTTTATCCTACTCAGCATATCTGCCTTTGATGTTATCTTGGGCATGGATTGGTTGAAGAAGCATGATGCAACCTTATTCTATCAGGAAAAGAAAATTAGCTTGTTGCATCCTAATGGAGAGAGACTATGCATCAAGGGTAGGAAGCGAGAGGATCGACAATTTGTCATCTCTTCCATCAAAGCCAAAAAAACTTGTCTCGTAAGGGTGTAGAGTATACTTAGCATAAATCATTCTTGATGCCACACCTCCTATTCTAGATCATATAGATATGATAAAGGACTTTCCTGACGTCTTTCCCGATGAGTTACCCGGTTTGCCACCAACTCGTGAGGTGGAATTTTCCATCGAACTTGTGCCCTGGACTTCACCTATCTCAAAGCCGCCTTATTGCTTGGCCCCTATCGAGCTTGCTAAGCTAAAGAAGTAGCTTGAGGAGCTTCTTTACATGGGCTTCATCCACCCCAGTATCTCTCCATGGGGAGCCCCTGTCTTGTTCGTGAAGAAGAAGGATGGTTCATTGTGGATGTGCATGGACTACCGCATGATCAATCAAGTGACGGTGAAGAACCTTTATCCTTTGCCTCACATCGACAACTTGTTCGATCGCTGAAGGATGAGGATGTCCCGAAGACGGCGTTCAAAACTCACTATGGGAATTATGAATTCATGGACATGCCTTTCGGTTTGACGAATGCCCCTGCTTCCTTCATGGACTTGATGAACTGAGTATTTCATCCATACCTTGATAAGTTTGTGGTGGTGTTTATTGATGACATTTTGGTCTATTTCAAGACGTTAGAGAAACATCACAAACACTTGTGAATTATTCTCCACACACTGAGAGAAAGTCAACTCTATGCTAAATTCTCAAAATGTGAGTACTGGATGAAAGAAGTGATGTTTCTGGGTCATGTGATTTCTGTCAGACATATAGTCATTGATCCTGCAAAGGTAGAAGTTGTGACCAAGTGGAAAGCTTTGAAGAATACTTCAGAGATCCTTAGTTTCCTTAGCTTAGCATGTTACTATTGGAGGTTTATCAAGAGATTATCTGAATTGGCCTTACCTTTAACCAAGTTGGCATGAAAGGAGGTCAAGTTCTCATGGACAGTGGAATGTGAGAATAGTTTCCAGAAGTTGAAGGAGTGTTTGACTTATGCTCCCATTCTTGCCTTGCATGTTGAGGGTATACCCCATGTCATCTACATTGATGCTTATAAACAAGGCTTAGGGTGTGTCTTGATGAAATATGGGAAGGTGATCACCTATGCATCTTGCCAATTGAAACCGAATGAAGCTAATTGGCCTACACATGATTTAGATCTTACTGCCATCGTTCATGCTCTGAAAATTTGGTGACACTATCTCTATGGTGTGAAGTTTGAAGTTTTCTCCGACCATAAAATCTTGAGGTACCTATTGACATAGAAGGATCTGAATATAGGACAATGAATGTGGATGGAGCATCTTAAAGACTATGACTCTACCATCACCTATCATCCTAGTAAAGCAAATGTAGTTGTTGATGCTTTGAGTCGCAAAAAGGATGTAGTTTGTGCTGCTCTGAGGTGTTCGGTGTGGAAAAATCTAGATCATGTGTCTAGTTGGTGACCCCAACTTGTTGATTCAGTGGATGAAGATAGGTTGTGTTTTCATATGTCTAGCTTGACCATTACACCATCATACATCTCAGAAGTTGTTGTTGTACAATTGGAAAGTTCTAAGCTTGAAGGGATGAAGGCCTTAGCTAAGAAATTGCAACATGATTTATCTATTGGAGTGGACAGTATGTCCATTTATGACATAGGTTGTGGGTTCCATATGTTGTTGACCTGAGGCAGAAAGTTCTGAATGAAGCTCATGGGTCTAAGTACACTATTCACCTTGGCACAACAAAAATGTACAAGGACCTTCAGCGAAGCTTCTGGCAGAGGAACGTGAAGAATGATATAGCTTTATTTGTTACAAAGTGCTTGACCTATTAGCAAGTTAGGGTGGAACATCAAAGACCTAGTGGTCTTATTCACCCGCTTGAAATTCTGAAATGGAAATGGGAGAAGATTATAATAGATTTTGTTACTAGTTTCCCAAAGTCCAAGAAAGGTTATGATGTTGTTTGGGTGTTGATTGATCGGCTTGCTCACTTCTTGCCTTTCAAAACCAATTACAAAGTTGTGGATATAGCTCAGTTGTACGTTGAGTGGATCGTTCTCCTGCATGGAGTACCTAAGGTGATAGTTTCTGAGTGTGACCCAAAATTTACTTCACATTTATGGGGTTAGATTCAGGAGGAGATGGGTACTGACTTGCGTTTCAGTACTGCTTACCACTCGTAAATTGATGGTCAATCTGAAAGAACATTTCAGATTCTAGAGGAGTTTCTTTGTGCTTGTGTGATGCATTGGGGTGGTGCATGGGATCGGTATCTGCAATTAGCTAAGTTTGCTTACATCAATAGCTACCAATCTAGTATTGGTATTCCACCTTTTGAAGCTTTCTATGGTAGCCATTTTGTTCACCTTTGCATTGGGATGATGTCGGTGAACGCTCTCAAGTGAAGATCGATGACATGCAAATGATGATAGAGAATGTATAGTTGATAAATAAATGCATGAAATCTGCTCAAGACTGATAGAAGATGTATGCTGACAAGAAAAGGTCTGATGTTAGCTTCCTAGTGGGTGACTATGCATTTCTGAAGATCAAGCCTATTCATTCTATTACTAGATCTAAAGTTAAAGGCAAGTTAAGTCCCTGATATATTGGACCATTTGAAATCTTAGATAAGGTTTGAGACTGTGCATACCGCTTACCTTTACCTCCTTCATATAATAAGATTCATAATGTGTTCCATGTCTCGATGCTGAAGAAGTATATGAAGGACTCTTCTCATGTGCTTATTATTGAGCCTTTAGATATACATGAGAATCTTACCTATGAAGAGCTACCTGTGAAGATCCTTGAGTCTCGAGTAAAGTAGCAAAAGAACAAAGAGATTGAGCTGGTAAAAGTTTTATGGAAATATAATGGTCTGGAAGAAACCACTTGGGAGTTGAGAGATGAAATGTTACGTACTCACCCTTCTCTTTTTGCTTGAGATTTCGAGGACGAAATCCTTTAAAATGGGTGGAGTGTTGTAACATATTGAATCTTAGATGTAATATTCATGTAACCATTTTTCCCAAGTTTCCCTTTCATTTCTGTCCTTTATGTCGTTCATGTTCAATTAGTGGAATTTATAGTGGTTTGGTGAATATTTATTCACTATTTGTACCAATAAAAGGGTTTATACACAAATATTGCAGTGAAAGTCTATTTAAGTACCTTAGTTAGGTGTTCTGAACCTTAATCTAACTTTTTTATGTGTTTTGAAATCATAAAATGAGCCTAAGTTTCAAGTTTGGTTCTATTTGAATGTTGTTTGTGCAAGTTATGCAATTTTAGGAACATTCTGGACTTTTATGCAATTTACCCAATTGGTAGTTTTCTTTGCAAATTATCACATGCATTATAATCCTTAGATATTCCCTTACCATTCTCGAGATTTTGAACCATGAGGAACCTAGTTGCACCTTGGTTTGAAGATGTTTCTCTCCAAGGGCAGTTTAGGGATTGCCCTCTTTATAAATGAGCTCATCTTTAAAAGCTATCAACCAATGGGGTTATTTATTTGATTGGAGGATGGTGGGGATGGACTAGAAGTCTCCATGGGATTTTAGTACTGACATTTGATATACAAGAAGTCTATATGAGATGTCCTCTTGCATGGCCATGAAGCCCTGAGCTAAGGACACATGAAAAGTCCCATAGACACCTCATGCTTGCCCCCTTCTTTATAAAGCCATGTATACCCCTTCCCACCTCCCAATTCAAAAACTCTTTCTCTCCTTATCTTTCACTCATCTTAGAGCATCATTCCTACTCTGTTTGGCCATGAAGGTGTTGTCCAAGGTAAAAGAGAGTGCTTACCTTGGTGAAGAAGGCACCTAGGGTTCCAAATTTGCTCTATTTAGGGTTTCTAAAGCTCCTTCTTGGTCATTTCGACCAAAAATTGTAAGTTTCCTCCTTTCCTTCCCTGTCTTCATGTTGTTAGTCTTCCTCCCACCTTCTTATAGGTCATAACCATGGCCTTCCATGGTGAAACCCCACCTAGAGCCTTAAACACCTCATCTTTTTTTAGGAATACTAGAGATTAGTTGTTATTCATCTTGCTCTCTAGTGCAGGCCAAAAGCTTAGAATATCAACATCTATGGCTTGATGCAGCTACGATGGGCTTATAGAAGTAAAACACCTCATCTCCATGTTCTTTTTCTAAGGTTTTTCACCTCCAAAGTGGAGAAGGCACTTCTTGCTCGAGATAGGAACTTTGTTGGAGAAACTAGCCTCTCTAGCTTGGGAATCTTTCTGATTGAACTTGTCCACCTTCCCTAGAGGTGAGTTTTGTTAACCCCATTCTCATATATCACTTACTACATGCTTAATACTCATGCTTCTATGTGTAAAATTGATGATCTCCATCTCTATTTACCATGTTATTCTAGGGTTTTGGTTTCTTGCTATTTTACCTTCTCTAACAGCTTTAGTTTGGTTACCCATGCAACTCCAACCCTTATATTGGGTCAAATGGTGTTTTCTCCCTCTCTCTCACTCTTCCTCTCTCTCTTAGATTTCTGACTTGTCATTTCCTGATTGGTTCAAATTGAAAAATTCATATCTTTTAATCAACTTATCCAAATTTGACAAATAAATATATTTTGGAATTTGAAGATTAATCTCTATCTAACAAAAATATTTTCAAGGTCTGATTTCATGGTTTGACGAAGGGTGATTTTTGTAAAAAGAATTTAATGCATAAAATTCATAAAACGTGCATCTTAATCATCATAACTCCAAAATTGACATAAAATATGTTTTCTTGATCAAGAGAACCTAATAAGTTCATTGGTGATATTTTCATAATTTTTTTGCTTAAAAGTTCTAAAATTAGGGTTTCTATACATTAATGTGCATTATGTACTCTAATACATGTTAATACATTGAAAATAGGCAAAGTGGAACTTGGACTCAATTAAAGTGGTGAAAGTTAGTAATTGATATCAGTAAGAGAGGTATGTGCATTCCTTACACCCTACACTGGGATAATTGCAACCAAACCCTATATTTCCCTAATGAGGCTTAAATGAACCCTAAATATTCTATTCTTGAATCCTTTGTTATATATGCCTCTAAATTAGTATTGTCTCTCTTTTGTTTGGGTCTTGTACCCCACTTCCATGTTCTAATTGATATGATGCTTTTACTTTCCATGATTTCTTTTTCAAACATTTTGATTTTATAGACTATTTAGCTATAGTAGTGGTACTTATGTACAACCACCCATATATAGGGCATGTATTAATTCACCCTGGGGAATGTCTTATTCTTCCCCCATAAAAATATGTGTAGGTGACTCAGAATGTATTCATTCTCCCCTCACCCATAGGTTGAGGTCCAGTAGGTGCCTCAACCCTACTTAGTTAAGGTAGTGATATTTAACATGCGTGCAATCCTTATATTATATTTTGTTTTTTGCAAGCATCTATTCAAAAATAACCTCATACTCTTGAAATATTCATCTTATGATAAAAACTAGCCTTTATTTACATGTTTTCTTTACCTTGATATTCTATTCATATTTGTTGACACATACTTTGTTTTCCTTTCCCTTTTGTTGGGTGTTTTTCCCAACCACCCAGATGTTGAGCAATGTGAAGACCAAGTCCAAGCAAATCGACGCCAGGAGTATATCTCAAGTTTTTTTTTCTGAAGAATGTCTAGGTTGCTAAAGCTAGATCCCTAGTTTTCTTTTCTTTTTCTTCTGAAAAACTTATGTAGTGAACTATGATGAAAGCCATGTAATAACTTTAGTTTTGTTGTTTTTCCACTGCTATTGACATTTTATATGTATTTGGTGCATGCTTATTTACTTGGAATATTATACATGCATCCCTCAATTTCTCTTGTCTTTCTAAAAAGATGGATGTTTTGTACTTCCTTTAAATTTTAGTAAGGAGGTGATCTCGCCTCTTTACACGATTGTTCCATTCAGTTCCAACCAATGGTTCCCAAAGCTCTGTGGGAGAAGTTCCAATGTCTGAGAGGAATGAAGAACACATCCTACACCCATCTCTTTGGTTGGCTTCCATCCACCATCATTTTCCACCATCATCCACCCAGATCCAGCCATTTCCAGCCGCCTTTCACCGCCATACATCTACCAAGAATGTTGTTGGGGCGGAAACAAGGAGAAAGGAGGCCAAGGAGTCCAGAAGACCAAGGAGGATGACCCATAGACAAGATCCAGCCCATACTAAGGCTAAGGAGAAAGAGACACCTTTCCTCTACAGGCTAAATCTCCTCTTCTTCCTCTTTCTTATGTTTTTCTTATTAGTTTATGTGCAAACAATGTGCTTCAATCTTTGTTCAGGTTCAACTACGCTTGTCCATCGCTAGTTGAGATCCTTGTTGTCTATGTAGCCTATTTTGGGCATGTTTATGCACTTTTATCTTAAGCAAGCAGTTTTATTTCAAATCTAGTACGTTTTGTATTCTATCTTCTCTTTCTGGTCATGATTGCCAGTTTGGTTGATCTCTTTCTTGTTTGATTTTCTATTTTGTCTATATTGAGAGATTCATTGTAGAAATGGATTAGAAGGTAGTTTGGATTGGAATTTGAAAAGAGTATGGTTCAAGGTGATCTGTGTGGAACCAAAGACCTAGTCACGATCGGGCCCAGCCTGGCCCGGTCGGGCCCACTATCAGGTTCTACTTAGATCACATTTATTCCTAGCATCTCAAAATATTCTAGACTTGAGAGGGTATCTAGAGTATTCTAGGGTGCTGATTTTTCATCCTCGAGATAGGTTTCATATCATTGATGGGTTATAGTCATGCTACGCAAAAGCGAGTGGGATGACCCCTCATAGGAACATAAACCACAATATGTACTATATTTGGACGTAGGTTGCTTGTTGAGGTGTTTGAGGGTTGTCTATGCTTGAGAATGGGTGCATAGACTGCCCAACATGTAGTTGCATAGCTAGGAACTCCTTCTCTTTGATTAGTAGAATATGGCGGACTCTATTTTTTGTTCTTTACTTTATTTTATTTTATTTTGTGACATTTTTCTAGACCAGTTCTAGTTCCAAAATTTTATCAACTATCGGATTGGCTTAACTAACTTAGGAGTGAGATCTTAAGCATCCTAAACATACTCACATACATGTGTTTGACCCCATATATATACTTTGACCTCGTAATAAAGTTGTGGGGATCCTTGAAGGTTTCGGGTTATAAATTTAAAGTTCGATTCTCCTTTGGGTTTATGCCTCCACTTTTGGAGCATGGGTCCGAGGCAGATCACAACTCCTTCCTATCAATTCTAAAAGAATGACAAGAGTTCTTGATGGTCCATCTGGATTGCGTAGAGGCATGCAGGCCATTGCCACCCTCTAGAAGAACATCGTCAACCTCCGTCTGTGGCACTGCATCAGGAGGCCTCCTTCAACAGCCGTCTGGGTGATGCTTGCAAAAAAATCAGGCCGCTGTAAGGGTAGTCGTTGGACTTGCTCCAGGACCAAGTATATGCCTTGTAACCATCCTTCCCAATCCATAATTGTTGACGTGACCCACTATTTATGAGGAATATGGTAATAAAAATTTTATTTCCACTGCCATATGTATCACTATATATCTCTACATTGGTTTCAGAGACAGGTCTATTTACTATGTTTTGGGATTTAGTCAATATGATCATATATTTTTACCATTTATTTAATTGCATACAATTTGAGTATTTAAAATAATTAATTTTCATATCTGATTAAATACCACATACAATCTATATATATATATATATATATATATATATATATATATATATATATATATATATATGTGTGTGTGTGTGTGTGTGTGTGTGTGTGTGTGTGTGATATATGCAATTTATACGCATTGCTTTGAAATTGTTTTGATGGTGGATGTCAGCATGGTTATGGCCAATACCCCCTAGATATGTGTGCATGGTCGAATGGTTTTATTCCTGCCTTTTAAATTTTATTTGCATACAAGCCTCTCTTTCTTTTTCTAGTATGTAAGTTAATATATTCCTTGTTATGCTTACCTCAAATGTAAGTTAAGGTTTCACTATTATAATGTAATAAGTTTTATAGGAATAGGGTAATTTTGTTTCCTATTTTGGAAAAGAGAAGACATTCTATAGTAGATGGACTTAGAAGCCAAACCAATCACATGACCAATGAGGCTAGGCGACGGGAGGAGATGATGAATTGACTGGTGGCCCAACCGATCGACTGGAGGAGTCTAGATGTCACTTGAACCAGAGGCCAGTCATCCGATCCTAGAGACCAATGAATGACCTAGAGGCCAACCGATTGACTCAATGTTGAATCAACCAATCGGACTAGTTCCAGCATAGATTTGTGCAAATAAAAGTTGTTACATATTATGTGGGCCTTAGGTGGTAGCAATTCTTTGTGGATCCAAAGAATTTCATTATTATGGCCATAACCATCGCTCGTATTAAAGATTGCATGTTTCATTTGTGGATATATTATTTATATGATACATATTATTAGTATGTGGTGATTGGATATGTATATGTATATATATAAATAAAATCTATCAATCTAATATTAAGTCTTAGATGCTTTCCACAAGGAACACACATGAAAATATTAATCAACTAAGTGTGGCCACACTAGTACGTGGTGAGTCATCTATCTCGTGAAAGTGTGATGGTAGTTATGTGGGCCTACCAAGCATGATGTGTTACTATTGTGTTGGTTTTTCGGTCATGCTTAAAAAGGTGACATTAGTGTTATTACAAGCCTAAAAGCACAAATATGGACTATGGCAAGGAGTTATGCATACCATATATCCAAGAATTGCATAAGATATAATTGGAAAATGTTTCCTACCTTAATAATTGGTTATGGATGTTGGGATTGGTTGGGTAACTTAATTATTTTTTGTCTTAGCTCACTAGAATGTTGTACATTGCAATCTTCCGAATTGATACATGAGGGCTATCAATTTGAAAAAATAGTGGGAGTAATAATTAATTAAAGGCCTAATTACTATCATCAATATTATCAAATCAAATCAAAAGGTTTTGACAAATTGCAAAATTCTTTGTAGAAACAAATGGAAACCAATAACATGTTTTCCTTGCAATCAATCCTTGAGAAGGACAAATTGAATGAGAATAATTTCCATGACTAGTTCAAGATGTTGAGAATCATTCTCATACAAGAGAACAAGCTCTAGGTCCTGAAGACACAAGAGCCAGATGAACCTTCTCCCATCACGCCTAAGGCTAATAGAGATGCTTACAAGAATCACTTTGAAGATGTCGTAGATGTCAAGTGCATGATGCTATGCTCAATGAACTATGATTTGCAGAGACAACATGAAAACATGGATGTTATTGAGATGGTAACACATCTTAAGAACATGTACCAAGATCAGGAAATACAAGAAAGATATAATGCATCCAAGGCATTGTTCAAGTACAATATAGCAGAAGGAGATCCACTAGGTCTGCATGTGCTCAAGTTGATTAGGTATGTGGAGAACCTTACTAGAATGGCATTTCCCTTGGGCTAAGAGTTCACCATATGTGATTTTGTATTCATTGTCAAAATCATATAGTTAGTTTGTCATGAATTACAACATGAACAATTTTGACAAGCCGTTGTCAAAATTACTTGGCATGTTGTGAGCTGATGAATCACAAATGAAGAAGGACAAACCCAAATATGTGATGATAGTCATCAAAGGAAAGGGGAAGTCTAAGGGCAAAGGAAAAACTAAGAAGAGTTCTAAAGTTGGCTGAAACCCAAGTCCTCTGCACTCAAAGCAAAAAGAGGGGTGACCAAGGGAGGAAATTTTCATCATTGTCACCAGCTTGGGCACTGGAAAAGGAATCGTCCTCTTTACCTAGAGAAACTGAGGAAGAAGGAGGGGAGAGAGATATCCACTTCAGGTATATACGTTATTGAGATAAATATGTCTACCTCTTCATCTTGGGTACTAGATATCGGATGTGAATTTCACATATGTTCAAATATGCAGGATCTAAAAAGAAGTACAGCTTTAAGAAAGGGCGAGATTGAACTACATGTTGCTAATGGTACACAATTTGTTGCCATAGTAGTTTTAACCTATCATTTATCTATGCCACGGGGCTTGTAATAGAGTTAGGGAACTGTGATTTTGTACCTACCATCAATAGAAACATTATTTCTATATCTTCTATGGACAAGAATGGATTTTAATTTCATATAAAGAATGGTCAATCTTTATTTCAAAATATGAGATCTTTTATTTTAGTGTCCCAATGTCCTATGATCTTTACTCATTATATCTAGACACAAATGTTTATAACATAAATAATAAAAGGGAAAAACTCGATAACTAAAACAAAACATTCCTTTATCATTGTCATCTAGGGCACATCAATGAGAAATGCATTTCTAGACTCCACAAAGATGGATATATAACTCTTTTGATTTCAAATAAATGGAGACATGTGAGTCTTTTTTGTTGGGCAAGATTTCAAAGTCTCCTTTCACTGGCAACAGTGTGAGACAAAATGATCTATTAGGACTCATAAGTACTGATGTATGTGTACCTTTTACAATAAATGCTAGAGGAGGTTATCAATACTTCATTAACTTTATTGATGACTTCAGTAGGTATGGCTCTATTTAGTTGATGAAACATAAGTCAGAAACCCTTGAAAAGTTTGAGGATTTTGTGAACCAAGTACATAACCAATTTGGTAAAAGTATTAAATCACTTTATTCCTATCAAGGTGAGAGCACTTAATCCAAGAGTTTGAGGACATTCTGTGACACCATGGTATTGTATCATAATGGACTCCACCTGGAACACCATAGCATAACAGTGTATCAAAAAGAAGGAATTATACATTACAAAATATGGTGTGGTCAATGATGAGTTATGCCAATGTTCCTACTCCCTTCTGGGGACATTCTCTAGAAACTACAACGTTTACACTAAATTGTGTACCATCTAAATTGGTTTAAAAGACACCATATGAGATTTGGTATGACAACCGTCCCAATGTGTCTCTTGTGAAGATTTGGGGAGATGAGGCTTATGTGAGAGAGCACCCGAAAATCTTAGGACCAAACTGGATAAATTTTATTTTGTTGAATATCCTAGGGAAACCAAAGGATATTACTTTTATATTGCATCTAACAACAAAGTGATTGTTTTCTAGGGATGTTGTATTCCTAGAAAAGTAATTTATTTACAAAGGAATTAGTGGGAGGAAAGTAGAACTCAAAGAGGTTCGAGACCAATAAGAAAACATTGAACTGGTAGAGGTACAAGAGGAACATAGAGAGTCATAAATTGTTGTGTAATTACAAATTCCTCATGTAACATTGGAACCCCATAGATCTTGTAGGAAAATTATTGAGCATGAAAGATTTGGTTACCTTGTGACTCAAGAAGGTGATGAGTTGCTCATTGATGATGAGCCAACAACCTGCCCAGAAGATGTTATGGGACTCGAGTATGAGAAGTGGATTGAGGTCACAAGCTCTCAGATGGAATCCATGTACACTGACAAGGTATGGACCTTAGTGGATTCATATGAAGGGTAAAACCCATAGGGAGCAAGTGGGTCTTCAAGTAGAAGATGGGCTTGGATGGTAATGTACAAACTTATAAAGGTCGATTGGTTGCAAATGGTTTCTGACAAGTTCAAGGTGTTGACTATGACAAACCATTTTCTTTAGTTTCCATGGTTAGGTCCATCAGGATCATGCTTACCATTGGAACTTATTATGACAATGAGATTTGGAAGGTGGATTTTAAAACCACATTCCTTAATGGGAATCTACTTGAGGATGTGTACATGACACAACCCGAGGATTTTATAAATCCAAAGGATGCAAATAAAGTTTTTAAGTTGCAAAGGTCAGTCTATGGATTGAGGCAAGCATATTAGAGATGGAATCTTTGATTTGATGAAATAGTCAAAGAGTTTGGCTTTAGTCAAAATGAAGTTGAACTGTGTGTTTACAAGAAGGTTAGTGGGAGCATGATTGTATTTCTCATATTGTATGTACATGACATACTATTGATGGGGAATGACATACCTACCTTACAAATGGTAAAAAAATGGTTTGGAAATACATTCTCTATGAAGAATTTAGGAGAAGGATCCTATATCTTAGGAATCAAGATCTATAGAGATAGATCTAGAAGGCTTCTTGGCCTAATACAGAGCACATATGCTGATAAAGTTATGAAGAGGTTATGCATGGAGAATTCAAAGGGAGTAAACTTACCCATGTCTCATGTTATTAGTATCTCTAGATCTCAATGTCCTAGTTCTTGTGAAGAATGAGAATGCATGAGTAAGATTCCATATGCATCTGCAATTGGATCTATCATGTACTCAATGTTGTGTACTTATCTTGATGTCTCATATGCCTTGAATATGACTAGAAGGTATTAGTTAGATCCTAGTGACAAAGAGTTGGTGGTAAAGGGTTACACCGTGCAAGCTTTCAAACTGACAAAGATGACTTTAGATAATAATCCAGATTTGTGTTTTGCCTTAATAATGGAGTTGTAAGCTGGAAGAGTTCCAAGAAAGATATATTTGATGATTCTAGGATAGTGGCTGAGTATATTATTGCCTCCAATGCGGAAAACGAAGTTGTTTGGATCAAGAAGTTCATCATTGACCTTATGGTGGTTCCAAGCATTAGTGATGTAGTTGAGTTGTATAGTAAAAACAATGGAGCTATTACACAAGCTAAGGAACCTAGAGTGCATTAGTATTCCAAGCACATACAATAGTGGTTCCATCTCATACTAGAGATCATACTACAAGGAGATGTAAAGACTTGCAAAGCACCAACTGACAACAATTTTGTTGACCCCTTGACAAAAGTTTTTTTCAGAAGAAGCATGAAGGTCGTGTTAGATCATTTGGGATTAAATTCATGACTGAATGGCTCTAGGTGTAAGTGGGAGTTTGTTGGTATGTATGCCCAGAGAGCCAATCATACGGTGATTGTAATGGCATATCTTGTAAATGATTTGATCAATATAAAGGCAAACTTCATCTATATGTTTGTTCAATTATGGGATAATGGTATAGCATGATAGTTGTCTAAAGAATGATTCTACTCGATGACATATGTCTTCAAGTTGAGGACCTAAACAATGAGATCATATGTATGATAAGAGTACATGCATTCTTGTTATGTCCTTAGTCAGATGTTATTATGGAAGCTAATAGACAATAATAATACATAAGACTAGAGTGTGTTTTGGTTGATGACAAAATCTCACTAGTCATAATACGTGATATCAATGCAAACACATAGGTACTTGTTAGAGAACACAGTATCGAACATACCCACCTCTAGAGTGATGCATGGAAACCATTGAATGGTAGTCAGAATCAACTCCCATAGTGATGGTGGTGATTGTGGTTCTCAGACATGAAATAACTACACTCATCACATGTCGTTCGATGTACTTTGACATCATCCAATGTGACCTTGAATAAGGGTTACATAAAGGTGATGCTCGAACATGTTGTGACACATGGGGAATGATTGTGAGTCTGAGAGATGTAGATGGGATTTGTCCCTGATACTGGAGTTGATATCTTTGCCACTTGATGGCCATACTCATGTGGATCAATATATGATGTGTTAGTTCACATGCATCTCATATAGTCTGCTCTAGTTCAAGGAACATGGATTGAATGTTCAGAGGATGACCTTTCCATGCCTCAAGTTCAATTTGGATATCAGAGACAAAGGAACCATACGATTGATGAAACATCCAAATTCATCTTCACAGTCACCAATTCTAGGGATTTTGTGCCTCATATCGACTGATCTACCCTTGTTTTGGTTTACTCTAAGTATCTCTTCAAGTTCATGTAAATAGTGCATTACTAGTTCTAATTACCCTAGTTTGTAGTTTATTTGATCTCATCCTCCTTTACTCACTTCCTCCTTCTCTGCAGATCATTCTCATCCATCCGATAACATATCTACATCTCCTCACAGTTTGGCCATCCATCTGGTTTTACCCTTCATACGGTCTCAAGATCGCGTGAAGTCACACGGTCTCAAGACCGTGTGAAGCCTCACAGTCTCAAGACCGTTTGGACCCAAGACCATTTGGAAATGAAGACTGTTTGGATCCCAAAACCGTTAAGACTCCAGATCAGTTGGACAGCAAGACTGTTTGGGGCCAAGACCGTTTGGACCCAAGACTGTTTGGAAATGAAGACCGTTTGGATCCCGAAACCATTAAGACTCCAGACTGGTTGGATAGAAAGACCGTTTGGATGAAGACCAGTTGCCAAGACTGTTTGGACCCAAGACCGTTTGGATCCAAGATCATTTGGAGTCAAGACAGTTTGGATCCAAGACTGTTTGGAAGTCAAGACCGTTTGGAGCCAAGATCATTTGGGGCCAAGACTGTTTGGACCCAAGACCATTTAGAAATGAAGACCGTTTGGATCCCGAAACCGTTAAGACTCCAAACCAGTTGGACAATAAGACCGTTTGGATGAAGACCGGTTGCCAAGACCGTTTGGACCCAAGACTGTTTGGATCCAAGACCATTTTGAGTCAAGACCGTTTGGATCCAAGACCATTTAGAAGTCAATACCGTTTGGGGCCCAGACCGTTTGGACCCAAGACCGTTTGGAAATGAAGACCGTTTGGATCCCGAAACCGTTAAGACTCCAAACCATTTGGACAGCAAGACCGTTTGGATGAATACTGGTTGCCAAGACCATTTGGACCCAGGACCATTTGGATCCAAGAACGTTTGGAGCCAAGACCATTTGGACCCAAAACCGTTTGAAGTATTCTCACACTAAAAACGTGAGGACCTGACCAGTGCCTATAAATAGAACCGCAAGGGTCCTCAATTGGACATCAGATCTGGGAGGCTGTAAGGCTGCTCCATCAAGATCTTCTCCACCATTGTTCTACCTCATTCTACCCTTGCAATTCTGGAGGTAGATATGAGGATCGAGGTGGAGAGACGAACTTCATCGACCAAGTCAGAGCAGTCCCGAAGACTGGGGTGATCTACACTGGACTGTCATAGATCTACTCTTCTGCTCCGACGATGATTTCCTTCTCTCTCTTCTCTTTCTTTGTTGCTCCCTCTATGAGGAGTGAGTAGTTCCATCCATTGGGGTGCGGGGACTAGCCCCGCTGCCCATGCTTTGTAGTCTGTACCAAAAGATGTTATCTTTTCGATTCAATACTGAATCATTTCTTACATGCTTGAATGTTGGCCGCGTTCTTGTGTGCATCTATTGTCTTTCATTGTGGTTTGTCTACGACCGCTCTTAGGACTCGAATATCGATTTAGTGTTGGTTTTTGGTGTGTGTATCCATCGCATATCCATTTCGACATCTAGGAACACTTTCCAAGGAGTGGAGTAAACTCACCTCCATCGTTGTACTTTCGTACTATGAAATGGAATCAGTTGACGTACAAAAGTGCAATCTTGATAGGTTGAGGAACACACTCTGTGGAGGAAGTGGTGCAAAGTACTTGACCATTCATTCGGGGATGGTTGACATTGCAACACTCCCACGTTTCTCATAGCTATGTCCTCGAAAGAGGGATGGTCTATAAGGATACTAATCGAATTGGTAATTATCGCTCGCTTATTAGTTTTCCAATGCATGTTTCATGAGGTTGAGTAAGATTCTCTCTTCGGAGACTATATATCTTCATTGACATGTAGATATGTATCAGATGAGAGTTACTCAACCCGTGAAGAATGTGTGCAATACTCTTATCCCACAAGACATCGTTATTATACAACATCCATGTGTCTAGCTTGCAAGTCTTGCTATGATTGGTACATGTATAATACATGTGTAGTGGTGGTGAACACCCGCACCACCCCAGTGATTCATCGTCATTTGTTAATCTTAGTTTTTAATTCCTAACTAGTTTTCATACTTGCCTTTACTTTCGCATGTTTTAGGTTAAATAACTCAAATCAAACTTTTGGTCATAGATGATTAACTTAGATCGAGACAAAATGAGATAAATACGCTCAGATTCTTAACATTGTCCTTTGGGTTTGATCCTAAATTTGTACTACGATAAGGCTTCTACACTCTTGTGGGGTTGGAGCTTTTATCTAGCACCAGTTCTAGGTAAACCTAGAGGGTACATCAACTCCCCTAGGATTTTTAGTGCACAATTAGAACTTCCACCAGAAGAGTAATCTACCGACGTAAGTTCTAGCTCCATCAAAAAATGGCGCCATTGCTGGGGACAACGGTGTAAGAATCGTCTTTTTTGAATTTCATGTCTATTTAGGTTTCTCTAGGGTTTTTCATTTCCTTTTCAAAAACCTAAAAAAGTGAAGGACTTAATCTCACATATCTTCTTGGATTTGAAGTGGTTGGTCAAACTTGATAAAGTCGTTCTTTGATTTTAGGTACCAAATCTCTTCAAAATGAAGTAGTCGACACCACCAACTGTTAGATGTCAGCTATGTGGTGACTATTCTCATGCATCGATTTT
Source organism: Alisma plantago-aquatica (assembly GCA_963693085.1). Lineage (NCBI taxonomy): Eukaryota > Viridiplantae > Streptophyta > Magnoliopsida > Alismatales > Alismataceae > Alisma > Alisma plantago-aquatica. Next base: position 681,020,396 of record OY856410.1, on the reverse strand, counting down.
CTGCTTCAACATCCCTCCTCACTACGTGATGGCTCTGCGTCAAGTAATCGTGAATCGTATAGTTGGGAAACTCAAAGCAGCCTCTTCATACAACTATGGATATAGCGCAAGTTACAATCCATATCACCCTGGAGGCTACTACAAAGAACCTAACTATGGAGGATTTCAAGGTGTATACTGCATTGTAGGAGGGAACCTGGAAAACAATGCAAATCAATACTATGATGAGAAGAGCTATTATCAACATCGACCCAACGGGTGCAGCGAAGAGCCTTCTTATGGAGATCAATGTGTGTTAATGGAAGAACTATGTGCCTTACAGACATCGGTGGCTCAATAACTAGCTGATCAGACAACCACGACCAAGAAGGTTATAGCCAATCTTGATCAACTTACACAATTCGTCAACGCCTCTGACCAACATGTAGAACAGCCACCAATTTCAACTAAGCACATCCCTAGTCCACATGTTGATTATGATGATGATTATGAAATCATGTGTAATATGCCTTCCAATGATCTTCAAGTGTCAGTGCAGGGTGAGGAATCATCTTCAGAGCCAATAATTGAACTCAAAGATGATTTCTCCACAACATCACAAGAGAAAGAATCATTTTCCGAGCCAAGGTCTGACTCAGATAATGATTCTTGCACTATGCTCTTAGATGAAAGATTGAGTAGCCAATATGGGGATTCTCTACAGTCAGGAGATCAATTGGAGATAAACTTCAACACTTACCTATCTTCTAACTTCATAAACCCAGATCCAACTATTGAGGAGTAATTATCAATGATCGACTCCCTAAATGACAAAATATCTTCAACTTCAGTTGTCTCGTCAATGAAGTCCATAGAAGAAGGGTTTATGTCACAAGAACTCTACACTCCTTCATAGTCAGACTCATAGGAATACGTGACTTATTCGAATAAGGAGATATCTTTTATGCAAGAGACTCAACTAACTCCATTACTGGAACATGATCTGATTTGTCCTTATAAAGAAATTTCTGATCATTCGGCTGGTCTAGAAACAAACTTTGAGGATGAGACTGATCAAAATCGTGATTCAAAAATGAATCATGCTATTCTCTCTGACCCTGATGATGAAAAAGAATCATGGGAGGAGGATGGGTCTCAATATGATGAATATATAACCGATCCTTTCCATGAGATGATGTCACCAGAGCTACCACCTCTACAAGAAGTCCAAACGGAGCCAATTCTCGAACAAAAGCATGATCTTTCTATTGAATCTCCTTATAGTCACTTGAACGAGTTGATAGTGCACTATGAAGAGAAACACAAACCATCTCTTAATTTTGGAATGGATTATGATATTCCGGTAGACTCTTGTAATGACAAAAAGGACCCATGGGAGGACATCGAGCCACAAACATGTCCTCTTATAGAAACTCATCCCTATGGAGAAACTCCTTCTGAGCTACCACATATTCAAGAGAATGAGATACTTCCATTACCTGCATAAGGTTTCATTCTTCCCATAGTGACTCTTCCTGAGCACTTAATAGAACTGGAGGAGTACTATGAAGAAGTACCAAAACAACAACTTGACTCAGAAATGGAGTATTTTAGTGCCAATGTCGAAGAAAAGGAGTCATCGAGAGATTCTAGTCCTCAAAACATTATGTCATGGACTAATCCCTCCCATGAAGAAACATCATTGGAACATCTACCCCAGAATCCCATGATTACCCGAGCAAGAGTTTGTTTTACCAGTCGAATCCTCTTCTAGTTACTTGGATGAATTAAGGATGTTCTACGAGGAAAATTTTGAACAAAATTTTGAAAAGAAGAATGACGCTCTCATCAATATCAACATTGATAAAGATGATGATACTTCTCAAAATAACTCCTGTGATGAAGAAACGTCATCCTGGCTAGCATATCTTATGCAAGAAAAGCCAGGTGATGAAATGAAGCCTGAACCGGATCTGCCACCTGATCCAGGATAGGAGGAAGTTCAAGTGGCCGACCCCCAATCAACTGCTCTGGATTTTAAAGAAAGCAGTTTTACTTTGAACTTCGAGGGTGAGCCACAACTAGAGGACACAAATAGGCAGGACTTCAATTATTCACCTAGTCCCCTAGTTTCGACTACATATATTCCACCTCCCCCACTGATGGGGGAAGGTCTCTGGATTCTTCTGGATGGACAAAGATGTGAAAGAAATGTGCATCCAAGTCATCCAGAAAACTCGTTCGAGCTGCCACAAGTTGTCTGTGCCACTTCCTCACTCTCAGTTCCAACCCTCATGAAACATCTTCATGGGACCTTCTTCCAATTACGAGGACCACCTGGTTAATACTATGTAACTCTTCCTCTCCAGCTCGAACTTAGTGTTTGCTCGGAAATGAGAAAACTCATAAGTTCTAGGTGGAGGGTGGGTGGTATGTCTCTCACTCCACCCTCTATCTTTATTGATTTATGTTTCTCCATTCTAGATCCTTTTTATAACTTTTCTACATTTTCATAGCCTTCTTAAAATAAAGCCTTTATCTAGTTGGCTTTTGCTTTTCAAATCTGTGTTCATCACCTCTTTTCATTGCAAATCCATGAGAAAACAATGCTTAAAACTAGCCGATAAATGATTTCATCTTGTATAGTCTGTGAATCCTAATGTCATATCCTTAAAAGAAAAAGATGATAAGCTTCAATAAGACTGAGATAGATCAAATGCATCATGCCTCTCACTGATTAATGGATCAGTTGTATGGAATTCTCATTTGAAGTTTTATCATGTCACTATTTGAGCAAAAGGAACCTGCCATATGGAATCGCTAAGCAAACTGCATTATGATCCAAACTCTCTTCTACACTTCTTCCTTCATTTTCATACCTCTCCATTCACAAATTATGCCAAAGCTTTAAGTTCGGTGTGGCACGCCACACTCCTTTCTAGTGAAAAATAGAACATTGCCGAACTCTAAGTTCGGTGTGGTGAACCACACCTATGCCGAACTCTAAATTCGGTGTGGTAAACCACACCTTTGCCGAACTCTAAGTTCGGTGTGATACACCACACCTCTTTTTCCACTACCGCTTCTTCCATACCCCTCAATACATAATAGGGACGTATCACCTTCTCATTTTGATTCAAAGAGTATACAATGATGATTGTGCACATACCAAGGTTGGTGAAAAATCTACCCTGATTCCAAAAAGAGGCATGGCAGCCCAAAATTACAAAAATCCAAAAATACCCTTTTTCCTAAGCCAAGTGAGAATGAATAAAAGCTAGAGTGTGAATAAAAACATGAGAGTTGTGCCCTGAATAAGGATTACCGATAAAGGTCTTGCCCGGCCAGTACATTAGCTACCCTCACAAAGGCAGATGTGTCGTGCTCGGTAGTGAGATCCTAAGGCTCCAAAAATGACCCCTTACCTCCTATGGAAGAGGTAAGCTAGCCAAAAGCCTTAAGCCAACCTACACACAATTTTGAGTTACCTTTAGAAGGAAAAAAATCAGGTATAAGGCTAAGTCAACCAATATTGTGCACAAAATATTCAAAGTGTCTTGATGAATTACCAATAATAAGAGTCTTGAGTCAATCAGAGGAGAGACTCTTATGTCTTGATCACACCTCTTCCCTTCCTCTTTCATACTGGCACCCCAATCACATCCATTTCAACCTTTCTCTTAAAAACACCAGTGACAATCATATGCATGTTTGTTGATTTTGTGGGTCTTTTCAAAGTCTCATAAACCTTCTAGACATGACCGATACAACAAAAAGTGAGAAGGAAATACTTTAGTGAAGTGAACTCAGAAATGAGGATATCACAAGATGTATTACGTGATCTAAGGAAGTCTTGATGTTGTATCAATCTGAGCCATAAACAAAATTATGATATGACATAAGGATGAGGCAATTACGAGATGAACGATTTCATTGGCGACTGTTTTAAGTTTTCCATTCCTCAGGACGAGCAACGCTTAAGTTCAGTGTGGTGATGAATCCTCCATATTCATCCTCAGTCATCAATTCAAAGGATTTCTGACGTTTTTGCCCTAATTTTGTTTTGCCTTTTCTCCAATTTTCATGAAAATTCTGACATTTGCACGAAGATGAGGTAATTACGAGATGAACGAATGGTTTGGCGACTGTCTTAGGCTTTTTCGTTCCTAAGAATGAGCAACACTTAAGTTCGGTGTGGTGATGAATCCTCCAGATTCATCCTCACAGTCGCCAATTCTAGGGATTTTATGCCTCATATCGACTGATCTACCCTTGTTTTAGTTTACTCTAAGTATCTCCTCAAGTTCATGTAAATAGTGCATTACTAGTTCTAATTACCCTAGTTTTCAGTTTATTTGATCTCATCCTCCTTTACTCACTTCCTCCTTCTCTACAGATCATTCTCATCCATCCAATAACATATCTACATCTCCTCGCGGTTTGGCCATCCATCCGGTATTATCCTTCATACGGTCTCAAGATCGCATGAAGTCACACGGTCTTAAGACCATGTGAACCCTCATGGTATCAAGACCATTTTGACCCAAGACCGTTTGAAAATGAAGACCGTTTGGATCCCGAAACTGTTAAGACTCCAGATTGGTTGGACAGTAAGACTGTTTGGGGCCAAGACCGTTTGGACCCAAGACCATTTGGAAATAAAGACCGTTTGGATCCCGAAACTGTTAAGACTCCAGAACGGTTGGACAGCAAGACCGTTTGGATGAAGACTGGTTGCCAAGACCGTTTGGATCCAAGACCATTTAGAGTCAAGACCGTTTGGATCCAAGATTGTTTGGAAGTCAAGACCATTTGGAGCCAAGACTATTTGGGGCCAAGACTGTTTGGACCCAAGACTATTTAGAAATGAAGACTGTTTGGATCCTGAAACCGTTAAGACTCCAAACCGGTTGGACAACAAGACCGTTTGGATGAAGACTGGTTGCCAAGACCGTTTGGACCCAAGACTATTTGGATCCAAGACCATTTGGATCCAAGACCATTTGGAGTCAAGACCGTTTGGATCCAAGACCATTTGGAAGTGAAGACTGTTTGGGGCCAAGACCATTTGGACCCAAGACCGTTTGGAAATGAAGACCGTTTGGATCCCGAAACTGTTAAGACTCCAGACCAGTTGGACAGCAAGACCGTTTGGATGAAGACCGGTTGCCAAGACTGTTTGGACCAATGACCGTTTGGATCCAAGACTGTTTAGACCCAAAACTGTGAAGTATTCTCATGCCAAAAATGTGAGGACATGATCAGTGCCTATAAATAGAACAGCAAGGGTCCTCAATTGGACATCAGATCCGGGAGGCTGCAAGGCTGCTCCACCGCCATCTCATCTCCATCAAGCTCTTCTCCACCATTGTTCCACCTCATTCCACCCTTGCAATTCCGAAGGTAGACATGAGGATCGAGGTGGAGAGACGGACTTCATCGACCAAGTCAGAGCAGTCCCGAAGACTGGGGCGATCTACACCGGGCTATCACAGATCTACTCTTCTGCTCTGATGATGATTTCCTTCTCTCTCTTATCTTTCTTTGTTGCTCCCTCTATGAGGAATGAGTAGTTCCATCCACTGGGGTGCAGGGACTAGCCCCGCTGCCCGTGCTTTGTAGTATGTACCAAAAGATGTTATCTTTCCGATTCAATACTAAATCATTTCTTACATGCTTGAATGTTGGCCACGTTCTTGTGTGCATCTATTGTCTTTCATTGTGGTTTGTCTACGACCGCTCTTAGGACTCGAATACTGATTTAGTGTTGGTTTCTGGTGTGTGTATCCACCGCACATCCATTTTGGCATCTAGGAATGCTTTCCAAGGAGTGGAGTAAACTCACCTCCATTGTTGTACTTTCGTACTATGAAATGGAATCAGTTGACGTACAAAAGTTCAATCTTGATAGGTCTAGGAACACACTCTATCGAGGAAGTGGTGCAAAGTACTTGACCATTCGTTCGGGGATGGCTGACGTTGTAGCACTCCCACATTTCTTGTAGCTATGTCCTCGAAAGAGGGATGGTCTATAACGATACTAATCAAATTGGTAATTATCGCTTGCTTGTTAGTTTTTCGATGCACATTTCACAAGGTTGAGTAAGAGTCTCTCTTCGGAGACTATATATCTTCATTGACATGTAGATATGTACCAGATGAGAGTTACTCAACCTGTGAAGGATGTGTGCAATACTCTTATCCCACAAGACATCGGTATTATACAACATCCATGTGTCTTGCTTGCAAGTCTTGCTATGATTGGTACATGTACAATACATGTGTAGTGGTGGTGAACACCTGCACCACCCCAGTGATCCATCATCATTTGTTAATCTTAGTTTTTAATTCCTAACTAGTTTTCATACTTGCCTTTACTTTCGCATGTTTTAGGTTAAATAACTCAAATCAAACTTTTGGTCATAGATGATTAACTTAGATCGAGATGAAACGAGATAAAGACGCTTAGATTCTTAACGTTGTCCTTTGGGTTCGATCCTAAATCTGTACTACGATAAGGCTTCCACACTCTTGTGGGGTTGGAGCTTTTATCTAACACCAGTTCTAGGTAAACCTAGAGGGTACATCAACTCCCTAGGATTTTTGGTGCACAATTAGCTTCCACCGGAAGAGTAATCTATCGACGTAAGTTCTAGCTCCATCAACGATCACTATAACACTTATCACAGATTGCACATTGAAGTTGTTCTCCAACTTCCCAATTACTAGGGTAGCAATGATGTGTTGCTAGATACCACTCATTGCTTGTGATGTCATAAATTAGTTATGGCCATTCACTGCCAACATAATTTGGGACCTATAGGGTCACACACATAGGATACACTTGGAATAGGAGCTTACTCATGAATAAGGTTTGACTTGATTACTAAAGTGTTTAGGTATTCAATTTAAACAAGATTGGCTGAAAATTGGTTGAACTGGAAAATGAATCAATCGCTTCATGATATGAACTGACTAGATTAGATTCATAAATGACTTATTCAGATTGTGAATCACCCAGTTCAATGTTAGTGAGATTGGATCAAGGATTTATGCTGACGTCATGTTGTGCATTAATTGTCACATTAAAGCCAATATTTTTGTAAATAGGAAATAATATGAACTGATTGATTCAAGTGTTGAATCGACTGTTTCACATATGAACCGATTGGTTTGTGGTTTGCATCTTCGAGAAAATTCTTGAAATTTCATCTCTTTGACTCCCAATTGATCTCAAAAACCCTAACCCTTGCCCTCCTATAAATAGAGGGGTAGTCAAGGCTTTTAGGAGATATATTAATAAGCTCTAATGATTGTTGTCATCTCACAGTTGTAGTAACGTGAGATCCTAAGAAAGTCTTATCCATAAAAGGGAGACACGTCAATGGAGAGAAGTCAAATCTAGCATGTTGACGTTAAAGGAACAAATTCTTCATGTAAATTCTAGAAAAATGACAGGAGTTCCCAGTGGTCCCCGTAGAGTACATAGGGGCATGGATGTCATTGTCACCTACTATGAGAATGTTGTCAACCTCCATCTATGGTGCTACACCAGGAGGCCACCGCCAACAATCATCTGGGTGCTCCTTGCGAAAGAAGTACACCATTGCAAGGGTAGTTGTTGGACGTGCTCCTGGACCAGGTATATGCCTTAGAACCTTCCATTCCAATCCATAATTATTTACGGGATTCATTGTTCATGGGGAATATGTAAAGAAAAATTTTGTTTCTGCTACCATATATTTTGACATATTTCCCTAGAAAAATAAGCAATATCCTTGCTTACTTTTGTATGTGATTGGATGATTAATTGGGAATATTCTTGAGAAATGATTTCTATTGATTTATATTCTTTTGCATTGAGTTGTATTTGTCTAGTTCTTGATATAATTGATTCAAAATGTGAAACAAATCATATAGATAGAGAACCATGTAAAACAACCATGTTTTTTTACACATATATAAGATCGGTATAGTGAATGTTATGCTTGGGAATTGAGTTGACTAGTATTAAATCATGTATACCTTAATAGAAATGATTTCTCAACTATATTATCATATATTCACTAGAGCTACACATGGAATGACTGCAAGGATAAGTTAAATGGAAGTCTTCCATGTCTACAATTAGTTTAGTTGAATTGACTCAAATGAGCAAATGAATGGATGCAAACTTATAATTGATGGATGAGTTGTGTTGAATGGAAACTAGGGTTTCCATGTGTGCAAAAATCCTTAATGAAATCATGTACACCCTAATGAGGGTAGTGAATAATCATGTTTTTATAATGTATTGAGTTGAGCCTACTTCTTAAAAATCCTAGAAATCCAATATTAAGATGAGTATGACTGATAAACCTTGAACTTGTATATAATATCATAAATGTGATGAAATACTCTATTAGCTAAACCCACATCCCATGATTACCTCTAATCATGAGACTAGGGCATAGTTGAGAATTAAACATAATATAGAGATCACCCTTAACCTTTGTTTTCTCAATTTCAATATTTCAACCTCTTTTTTGCTCACATTAAATCACATAAACAACTTTACAAGGGAAACAAAAACTTGAGTACTCTAATCTGATCTCAACATTGAAGATGCACATCTAACTTTCCTTTTATTTCTCACACTTCCATCTACATACGACATGATAGTGTGGTACATTCTCTATTATTAAGGCAAAAAATTTACATAACATCATTTCCAACTCTCACACTACTCTACAAGGACCTAGAGTGATAGAGACTGAATGAATTTCACTAATCTGATGCTTAACACTCATGGTCGATCTACTTTAGCATTGATATTCTTCAAATTCACATGGTTTTCCCAAAAATTTGTGAGTAGAGAGGTGAGACTACTCGCTTAGTGAATATACTTTAAAGAAGCAGTATAAAGCACTTTAATAGTCAAAAATATATTATTGAGCAATTGAAATCAAGTAGAATAGAAGCAAGCTATAAAGGTAATAATCATTCACAAAAATATGTATGGAAAGTTACTCTAGATGACTACCATGAGTAAATCAATCATTAAGTATTCTTAAACAATCACAAAGTAAACTAGTAATTTAGGAATATACAAAGAATAATTGAATAACTGCACACACTTTATTAATATCTAAAATTCAACTTATTATGCCATGAACCCATATGAGGTGTATCGTAACATGTGAAAACATCACAACAAGATATGATCTCATTGTACAGGACTTAGAAGCATGCCCGAGATCCTAATTTTGTAATCTCAATACCACGACTCCAGTTGGCATCACCACATCTAGCTCTTGGTGGCTAATGAGAGCGGTCAGATATTTCAGAGTCCTCCTCTCAACCTGGGTACTCAAGCAGAGAATCAAAAGCCCTCAGGCTTGTTGTGCACCGATGGACCTACCGAAGATGTCCACTAAAACCCACAACTCATGATTCAGGTACCACTAGCATCCACATTTGGTATTGGATACCAATTATTTAAGGAGTCCGCCCTCACTGGCCTAGAACCCCACACCCCAATGGTGCACTCTGGCTTACCTCAACCTACGTGAGACCTCCAATTAGGAAGCACATTTCCTCCTCACAATGTAGGTATCCTGTGAGGATTCTATAATATTATGGGCATCTAAATGTCTAATCCACTCTTTGATTCATAGTTCAATCATCAAATCAACATTTACTAGTTTAACCTTATAAACAATCCTTTTCACAAATTATCAACAATTTATATCATAAAATGAGAAATTGTGCAACATTACTTATCATATTAAAGAATTCTAAATTGAAAACACTTGATTTATTGAGTATCCTGTCCTTAGGGTTTCATTCATCTCATTCACATATCACACAACTCGCGTAAGGACCTTATGCATCATAATCCATCACTAATAATAGGTTGCTTTCAACATTTCGCATACTATCAACATATGTACATGAAACCATGGTATAAACTAGACTAGGGTTTCCACACCATTCACTAAAATATCATGTATCAAGAAAGCCTTGAATAAATGAGTAAACAATGATAAAAGAACCACATTAGTTGATTTTCATGATGTCTGTTCGTAAACTTCCAACTTTTTATTCATTTAGGATTTCGCCCTCTTTACTTAGATATTAAGAAAACACTGATAACATCACATGAAATCCAAGATAATATTTGACATATATATACTAAGTATTCAGATAAAAGAATCATTCATAGACAAGGAATTTCAAATAGGCAAAGTTCTTTATTCAATTAGACAACAGTTTCAGACATAACCAATAAAAACCCTAGATTTTAGTTATATTCTTATAACTTATGTAATAACTTTAACAATTCTAATTTGGATTATTTGTATCCATTTTTATATGATTTTATCATATGAACAATTTCTAGATCATCTTTTATAAGCTTAAATTGATAGGTAGATTTAGGGTTTGCAGTCGCATACAAAGGGTATGAAGATTATTGATAATTTAATTCACATTCATGCAATCCACTATTTAAAGGAAGTACCCACTCATCCAAATGTATCAAAACACCTTAAATTCATAGCCCCGCATCTGGAATTCTAGAATTCATATCAAACCATAGCAAATCACTACTTTCTTCATCCTTTCAACTTGGAAACTATAGGAATACAAAATTATGGAGAAAGAGTGAGAAAAGGAAGGGATTTGATATCATTTCAAATTGAATCAGAGGAGGGACGAAATCTTGACACGTGAGAGAAGGTTCAACATGAAGGACTATGCAAAGAAGCTTATTTGATTTCATCATTTCTCAGATGGTGAAACCCTGGATCAGCAATTCCACCACTTTCTCCTCTCAAACTCTAACTATCCCTCTCTCTCTCTCTCTAGGATTTCGTTTCTCTAAAATGAATCATGAATTATGAGAGCTCCTAGTGTGTTAGGTTGATCATATAGAGTATTTGAGGTGCTTGGGTCAATTTCTACTTATTCTTTCTTTTATTTCACTAGAATTTTTTGCCATAATTCATTTACAAAATAGGTAACAGATCTTTCAAAAATTATGGAAAATTAGTGTGTTGTCTATCACTGAGTTTCATAGCTCCATTAAAAATTTCATATCATTTTTAGCTACCAATAAATAATTAATAGTTAGAATGTCTAGCCGCCTGAGTTTGTCTCGAGGAAACTCGGCTAACCGATAGGTCCACCACACTTCCAAAAATTCTGATATTTATATCACTTATTCTGGAGTTATCCAAATCATATAAAAATTTCAAATAAATCAAAGTTATATAGAAAATATGAAAAATCATTTACTACACAATCAAATTCCATTTTCATGTACTATCAAAAACCCTTTTTTGCCGACTAGGGTTTACATTTCTCAAACCCTAATTCTTCAAATTTGAGGCATGCTTGGAGTTTTAATTAATTTTAAAAAATCATAAATGAGATACTATCACTAATAACATTAATGTGATGATCAATCTAACTAAGCATGCAATCATTGAGGTAAACCCTAGTTTACCAATTAAGCTCAGATGCGGTCATAGAACTATCATAGGTATTATTTCTTCAACTAAAGTTGATAAGTCTTATTATGATTATCTAAGCCTAATACATCAATTAGAGTATAATTTATGGAATAGTGAGTAACCAATACATGATTGTATGACTTTATACATGTTACATAATAATGAATTAGGAAGGCTAAAGGTTAAGAGTAAGAAGAAGCAACCCTAATCCATGATGCTCCTTGAATTGGGAGTTTTATAAGGAATAGAAGGATTGTTATTGTTTACCAAAATGCCACTAGAAGATAAAGGGCATGGTACATGTATCTAAATATAAGAAATGAAATAGACAAGTGTGAACTAAATTGTGATGATAAGTAAGGATTGGATATTTATGAAATGAGTAAAAAGAAGTTTTTCATCTATTTACTTTAACTATATATGGGTTGATTAAAATTGAATGAAATACACTAAAAATAGATTATGAATGATTTTAATGAGAGAGAAATTTCATGTATTAAGTAAATTTAGAATGATTAGTCTTAAGAATAGTAGTGAACATGATATCAAAGAAGTTACAAGTAATGGTTATGAAATGAAGGAAAAATGAAGAAAAATTGTAGTTGGATCTGAAAACCTAACTCTAATCTTTATATGATTAGTTATGTGATAATAATAATAATAATAGCACTCTGAGAAAAGGGATTAAGTAATGTATATAAGTAAATTAATTTAAACACAAGATGAAGTTCAAGGATACAATATTATTCATAACAATATATGATTGTATTGTTATGATTTGTAAAACATGTGTATTATGAGAATGGTCTAATATAATAGAAATCTAGTGAGATTAAATATGTGTTGGATAGTAACCCTAACTGGAAATTGGTAAATAGTAAAAGAGGATATTGTAACATACCGAATTCTGAAATTTTATCTTTTGACCCTCATTCCCATCTTTTCCTTTCATTTCTATCATTATTGGCCTTTCTATTTAATTTGTGGAATTTATAGTGGTTTAGTGAACATTTATTCACTAATTATACCACTGGAACGGTTTATGCTCAAATACCTCAGTGAAAGATTAATTACTATGATTAAGTATTCTAAATCTTAATCTAACTTTTTGATGTTATTTTAAAACATAACATACGCCACATAACTCATTTTAGTGGTAATATGCAGGTACGAAACTTAATCGGATGAACAATTTAGATAATGGGTCATTAATGGGCCATATGACATATATCATAAAAATAAGTCTCAAAAGAGGAAACAAACTTCAAATTAGAAATCTACATATCAAAATTAGCCTACATGTCAAATTTCATCTAATTTGGACAACCTTGAAATATTAGGATAAGTTTAGGAGAGAGAAAATCAATAAAAGGCATAAGTAATTAATAATGTGATTTATAAATTAAAAATATGTAAATAATGGCAAATTCATATTGTACACATCAAAGATAACTTTTGGATGAAGTTTGGTCCAATTTGGATGTTGTTTGTGCAGGTTATGCAATTTTAGGTACATTCAGGACTTTTATGCAATTTACCCAATTGGGAGGTTTTCTTTGCAAATTATCAACTGAATTTTAATCCTTCGATATTCCATTACCATGAAAAAGATTTTAAACCATTGGAGAACCTAGTTTTACCTTGGTTTGATGGTATTTCTTTCCAAGGGCATTATAGGGATTACCCTCTTTATAAAGGTGCTTATCTTTAAAAGCTATCAACCAATGAGGTTATTTCTTTCTTGAAAAACGGTGGGGATGGCCTTAAAAGATCTGTGGGCTCTTATTACCGAGTTTTGATATCCAAGAAGAGTCCATGAGCTGTCCTCTTGCATGGCCATCAAGCCCTAGGCTAAAGACACATGGAAAGTCCCTTAAGACACCTCATGCTTCACCTCTTTCTATATATGGCCATGTATACCCCTTCCCAACTCACAATTAGAAAACTCTTACTCCCCTTTTATTTATTCTAGCTTAGATAATAGTTCCATTTGTATTTGTCCACGAAGTTGCTATCCCAAGGCAATAGAGGGAGCCTACCTTAGTGAAGAAGGCTCCTAGGGCTTCCAAATTGCTCTATTAGGGTTTCTAAAGCTCCTCCTTGGTAATTTCGACCAAAACTAGTAAGTTTACTCCCTTACTTCCCTATTTTCATATTGTTAGTCTTCCTTACACCTTATTATAGGTCGGAACCATGACCATACATGGTAAAACTCCACCTAAAACCCTAAAACATCTCATCTCCATGCTCTTTTGCTAGGGTTTGCACCTCTGAAGTGGAGAAGGTGATCTTTGCTCAAGAAAGGAGCTTATATTGGAGAAACCATACCTTATAATCTTGGGATAATTTCTGTTTGGACCTTCTCACATTCCTAGAGGAAAGTTTTGTTAACCCCCTTATCGTATATTGCTTAGTACATGCTTAAAACTCATGCTTCTATGTTGAAAATCGATGATTTTCATCTCTTTTTACCATGTTCTTCTAAGGTTTTGGTTTCTTGCTATTTTATCTTCTCAAGAATCTCTAGTTTGGTTATCTAAGAAACTTAAAATCTGATCTTAGGTCAAATGGTGTTTTCTCCCTCTCCCTCTTTAATTATCTTGATTGGTTTGATGATATGGTAATTTCCTATTGGTCAGTATTGAAAAATTCATATCTTCTAAACCACTTATCCAAATTTGACAAATAAATATGTTTTGGAATTGTAAAATTAATATCTATCTAATAAAAATATTTTCAAGGTTTAATTTCATGATTTGATGACGGGTGATTTTTGTAAAACGAATTTAATGCATAAAATCCATAAAAATTACATCTTAATCATCATAACTCCAAAATTAACATAAGCATATGTTTTATTCATTTGGAGAACCTCATAAGTTCATTGGTGATATTTTCAAAAGCTAAATCCTAATTTTGCTAAAAAGTTCTAAAATTAGAGTTTCTATACATTAATGTGCACTATGTACTCTAATACATGTTGATACATTGAAAATAGGCAAAGTGGAACTTGGACTCAATTAAAGTGGTGAAAGTTAGTAATTGATATCAGTAAGAGAGGTATGTGCATTCCTTACACCCTATATTGGGATAATTGTAGCCAAACTCTATATTTCCCTAATGAGGCTTAAATGAACCCTAATTATTCTATTCTTTTTTTTTAGTCTTAGGGAGACCCCGCTCCCCCTCCTCCTCAAATAGGTGCCAGAGCCCAGATGACCCAAGGAGTTGGTAATTATAGTTCACTCAGGGGGATTCGAACCTGGGTCCCCCAGGGAGGACAAGCCGGACCGAACCACCTGAGCCACACTGGCCGAGTTAAATATTCTATTCTTGAATCCTAATGTTGTTCATGCCTCAAATTAGATTATAATTTCTTCTTGTTTGGGTCTTATACCCCATTGCCATGCTTATTGAATATTATGACTACTCTTGCCATGACTACTTTTCTAGCATGTGGATTTATGTTCTATTTAATTTAAAGTAGTGGTACTTATGTACAACCACCCACATAGGGCATGTAAATAATCGCCCTGGGGAATGTCTTATTCTCCCCATAATATTGTAGGTGACGGGGAATGTCTTATTCTCCCCTCACCTAAGGTTAGAGGTCTGGTAGGTGCCTCAACCCTACTTAGTTAGGTAGGAATAATTATCTTACATGCAAATATTTTTGATATAATTGTTAATGGCAAGTTTCTTTTGAATATAACCTCATATTCTTATTATCTTCATCATATGATGAACCCTAGCCTATTTTTATTTGATGTACTTATCTTGATATCCTATATTAGTTTTGTGAAACATATCTTGTTTTCTTTCCCCTTTTTCTGGGTGCTTTCCCAACCACCCAGGTGCTGGCGCTGAGCAAGGAGAAGGACAAGTTTGAAGGAATTCATCTCAGGAGTAGATCTCAAGCTATCTGAAAGGATGTCTAGGTTGCTATAGCTAGATCCTTTTTCTCTTATCTTTTTCTTTTGAAAACAATCATGTAATGAACAATGAAAGCCATGTAATAGGCTTAGTTCTTTTATTTCCGCTGCTATTGACATTTTGTAATGTATCTAGTGCATGCTTATTTACTTGGAATATTATACATGCATCCCTCAATATCTTTTGTCTTTCTAAAAAGATGGATGTTTTGTACTTCCTTTAAATTTTAGTAAGGAGGTGATCTCGCCTCTTTACAGATATTGAGTGTGTTATGAACATTTATGCTTTAAGTTTTATTCGTAACTATATAAATTAGATGGAATAAGTATATATTGTATGATAGACCTATTGTGAGCATAATAAATGACACAAGATGTCTATATGCTTATATTATTTCTAGTTATGATATCTCTATGAATATTTGTTGAGAACTGTGATGGAAAGAACTGATAAGAAATATGTTGAGATTGAACTAACATGTATTGATTACTTGTAAGAAACCTTTTTTAGGGTAAATGTTGTACATATAGATAACGCCCCCACTAATAATGAGTGATATATTGCATTCATTGTACTTCTTATTTCAATCATTGTCTTTCTTATTAACCCTAAACTACTTTATGTCATTATAGTTTCATGAGAATATATACATATGATAAATGATAATCTGAATTTTCTTTGAGATCACTACAAATGATTAATAACAAGTGAAACGATGACACATCTAGTTAGGTTCCCAAAACACCAGGAGTTCCCACAATGCCCATACTAGGGAAATGAAAGATCTCTCATTGTAGTAATCAGATAATTATGAGAAGCATTTTCAGAGTGTGGTATAACCCTTGAAGGTTAGACCACCAAGTTTTAGGAGTGAGTAACAAGACATGATTCTAGTCGTATATCCTCTATTGTGAAGTTTACATCTATGAGAATTTGATTGAAGAGATGAAAACCATGAAACATCTGAAAAATGATGATATATGATATTCAATGATGATATGTGATATGAAATGATGATATTATATCATGTTGTGCATATCTTGTGCACCTGAGATGAGGAAATGAGCCTCTTTAGGCAACCCTATGTTGGACAATGTTCTATTGTTGATATCTTAGGGTGGTCGGATATGCAGGGAAATATGGCACTAAGCAAGCAGTGGAATTTAAATTTTTATTACTATATTACCCATAAACAACAGACCACATCTATAACTATAATGCAAGAAGTATGGTTTATGGGATATAGTTGGTCCTGGAGAAATTCCATCGACAATCCTCATCATTGTAGATGTGCAACTCTGAATCCTAGTTATATTAGGGACTCGTTTGACTACTACACCTCTTGGTTTGCACCACAGACCACAGCCACGAACATCGTCTTCTTCAGAAGCTCCTCTTTTCATGGACTGTTGGTTGACATTGTCCTCCAAGTGGCAAACAACAACTTCCCGCCTCTATGGTAGTCCACACGGACTGCCTAGAACTCCTGTCGTCTTGTTGGATAGGACATGAAGGAGTTGTCCCTCTCCGTCAGTGTACTAATCACTGACTTGCTCTCCCAAAATGAAAACTCTCAGTTGTCCTCTCCAGTGGTTGTCCCTCCCTTGTCGGGTAGGGCTTGCCTGGGCTATCATGGTTACCACAACCAGAGGGGATAACAATTGTCAGAGGAACTAATTCTCAGTTGTTTGTGTTTTGTTGTACTTTGGGCAGCCCCCAATACCCCTCTATATATAGGATGGGTAGGATCAGGGTTCTTAGTCCCCAACCAATGTGGGACTAAAGCAGGAGTGAAAAGGACAAGTAGATCTTGAATTTTCACAATTTTTCTGAAAGTTTCACAACCTATGTACGATGAAATGATCATCTCACACATGTGACAGTCATTTCGCTAAGCGAAACGGTCGTCTGGGATGCAAGACAGTCGTCTCGCTAAGCGATACGGTCATTTTGTGCTTTCCCAGTCAGATATGAATTGGCAAATCATTTCCTAATTAATGTCATACATTAATTTATTTGCACCCCAAGTATGTGCAATTGAAACGAGTTCAGAAAAACTCCAGAACTTTCATTTGTCCCAAACGGATCATCTCACGCAAGTGAGATGCCCGTATGACTCACCGAGATGGTAGTCTGGTGAGTTTGAGTTGAGTTGGTCGGTTCAATAGCTTGAATCAGTCAGTTCATAGAGCAGAACCAAGCCAATTCAATTAATGATCTGCCTGACAACCCAAATGGCTATCTCAACACTTACCTATCTGGCTGCCCAAATGGCTATCTCACCCAAGGAGATGGTTGTTTGCCAGTTTAGTCATCCAATTTGTCGATTGTTGTGTGAATTGAGTACCTAAACACTTTAGTACTTGATTTAATAATCATTCAAGATTAAACTCCTCTTCTAGATGAGTTCATATGTGTGCGACCCTATAGGTCCCATATTACATTGGCAGTGAATGTCAATAACAACTTATGACATCATAAGCAAAGAGTGGTGCCTACTCGTACATCGTTGCTACCTAAGTAAATGGAAAAGCTGGGGAACAAATTCAACCTACAATCTGTGTATGGTGTTGTAGTGTTTGTATAGTTCCTTTGTCAGTGATGTCCAGATTGAACTATAGGCATGGAGTGGTCACCCTCATTATTATTTCAATCTTGTTTCTTAAACCAAGAGCATATTGTCTAAGATATATGTAAGCTCAATATCACATATTGACTTTGTAACATACCGAAATCTAAAATTTTGTCTTTTGACCCTCTTTCCCATCTTTTCCTTTCATTTATATCCTTATTGGCCTTTCTATTTAATTAGTGAAATTTATAGTGGTTTAGTGAACATTTATTCACTAATTATACCAATGGAAGGGTTTATGCACAAATACCTCAGTGAAAGCTTAATTACCATAATTAAATGATCTGAACCTTAATATAACTTTTTTATATGATTTGAAAACATAAAATGACTTTTATGCAATTTACCCAATTGGGTTCGATTTGGATGTTGTGTGTGCAAGTTATGCAATTTTAGGCACATTATGGACTTTTATGCAATTTACCCAATTGGGAGGTTTTCTTTGCAAATTATCAAATGAATTTTATTATTTAGATATTCCCTTACCATTAATGAGATTTTAAACCATTGGAGCACCTAGTTTCACCTTGGTTTGATGGTATTTCTTTCCAAGGGCATTATAGGGATTACCCTCTTTATAAAGGTGCTTATCTTTAAAAGTTATCAACCAATGATGTTATTTCTTTCTTGAAAAACGGTGGGAATGGCATAAAATGCTCTAGGGTCTCTTAGGACCGACTTTTGATATCCAAGAAGAGTCCATGAGTTGTCCTCTTGCATGGCCATCAAGCCCTAGGCTAAAGACACATTGAAAGTCCCTTAAGACACCTCATGCTTCACCTCTTTCTTTATATAGCCATGTATACCCCTTCCCAACTCACAATTCGAAAACTCTTGCTCTCCTTTTCTTTACTCTAGCTTTGAGAATATTTCCTTTTGTATTTGGCCACGAAGTTACTATCCCAAGGTAATAGAGGGAGCCTAGCTTGGTGAAGAAGGCTCCTAGGGTTTCCAAATTACTCTATTAGGGTTTCTAAAGCTCCTCCTTGGCGAATTCGACCAAAACTAGTAAGTTGCCTCCCTTCCTTCCCTATTTTCATGTTGTTATAATCCTCCCACCTTCTTCAAGGTCGGAACCATGACCTTCCATGGTAAAACTCCACCTAGAACCCTAAAACATCTCATCGCCATGCACTTTTGCTAGGGTTTGCACCTCCAAAGTGGAGAAGGTGGTCTTTGCTCAAGAAAGGAGCTTGGCTTGGAGCAACCAGACCTTCTAATCTCAGGATCCTTTCTATTTGTACCTTCTTACCTTCCTAGAGGCAAGTTTTTTTAACCCCCTTCTCATATATATCTTGCTATATGCTTAAAATTCATGCATCTATGTTTAAAATCGATGATTTCCATCTCTATTTACCATGTTCATCTCGGGTTTTGGTTTCTTACCAGATTACCTTCTATAGAAGATCTAGTTTGGATAACTATTAATCTAAAACCATGATATTAGGTCAAATGGTGTTTTCCATCCCTCTCTCTCTCTCTCTAATTATCTCGATCGGTTTGATGATGCGGCAATTTCCTATTGGTCAGTATTGAAAAATTCATATCTTCTAAACCGCTTATCCAAATTTGACAAATAAATATGATTTGGAATTGGAAAATTAATCTATATCTAATAAAAATATTTTAAATGTCCGATTTCATGGTTTGACAAAGGGTGATTTTTGTAAAACGAATTTAATGCATAAAATCCATAAAAATTACATCTTAATCATCATAACTCCAAAATTAACATAAGAATATGTTTTATTCATTAGGAGAGCCTAATAAGTTAATTAATGATATTTTAAAAATCTAAATCCGAATTTTTCTAAAAATTTCTAAATTTAGGGTTTCTATATATTAATGTGCACTATGTACTCTAATACATGTTAATACATTGAAAATAGGCAAAGTGGAACTCGGGCTCAATTAAAGTGGTGAAAGTTAGTAATTGATATTAGTAAGAGAGGTATGTGAATTCCTTACACCCTATGTTGGGATAATTGCAACCAAACCCTATATTTCCCTAATGAGGCTTAAATGAACCTTAAATCTTCCATTATTGAATCCTAATGTTGTTCATGCCTCAAATCAGATTATAATTTCTTCTTGTTTGGGTCTTATACCCCACTGCCATGCTTATTGAATATTATGACTACTCTTGCCATGACTACTTTTCTAGCATGTGGATTTATGTTCTATTTAATTTAAAGTAGCAATACTTATGTACAACCACCCACAGAGGGCATGTAAATAATCGCCCTGGGGAATGTCTTATTCTCCCCATAATATTGTAGGTGACTGGGAATGTCTTATTCTCCCCTCACCTAATGTTAGAGGTCCTGTAGGTGCCTCAACCCTACTTAGTTAGGTAGGCATAATTATCTTACATGCAAATCCTTTTTGATATAATTGTTAATGGCAAGCTTCTTTTGAATATAGCCTCATACTCTTGTTATCTTCATCTTATGATGGACCCTAGCCTATTTTTATTTGCTTTACTTATCTTGATATCCTAGACTAGTTTTGTGGCACATACTTTTCTTCCCTTTCCCTTTTTTTTGGGTGCCTTCCCAACCACCCAGGTGTTGAGCAAGGTGATGGATAAGATAAGGAAGATCTTAGCTTTTGGCTTGGACTCGGTTGATGGAGATGTTGCTTGGAGACAAGATTGTAGTAGTCTAGACTTCCCTCTATCTAGATCCTAATTGTGTGTCTTGATGTAAACCCTAATGGGAGAATTTGATGTATTTTTGTAAACCTTTTATGAAATTGAATATAGTCAGTTTTTTTTATTCTACTGCTTTCTAATGGTCTTTTGTATACCAATGTTTAATAAATTTGGAAAATTTATGCCCATTCCATCATACCTATGAGAGTGTTTGGAATGTATGTCAATTTTTCAAATTTTTAGTAAAGGAATGATTTCACTCTCTTACAGACTCACATGCACATGGCCATGCTTTTCTCAGTCTCTCTTATCAAGAGACCTAGGACATCACACTCCACTAGGAGGGACAAATCCCATGTATATCACTCATAGTCAATCCCCATGTGTCAAAGCCACCCAATCATCACCATTATAACAAACCCATGTTTTAGGACAACATTTGATGATGTCAAAGTGTATCCAACGATATGTGTTGAGTGCAGTGATTTCAGGTCTAAGAACCACAACCACTACCATCACTGTGAGAGATAACTATGACTTCCATGATAATGGCTTCCATGTGTCAGTATCACGGTGGGTCTGTCTGGTACACTGTTCTCTAACATGTATCTGTGTGATTGGTTTGATATCTCCATATCATGACCAATGAGACTCAGTCATCAGCCAACTCACACTCCGATCTTATGTGTTATTTTTATCTATCAATCTTCCACAATAACAACCGATCAGGGACATAATGAGAATGTAAATATGTACTCTTAACATTTGTATGATCTCATTTCTTCCAAGTCACGTACTTGAAGACATACATCATTGAGTAATACTATTCTCTAGACATTTATAATGTTACATCATTATCTCATTATTGAATTAAACCAAATAAATTAGAAGCTTGCCTTTTATTAATAATCAAATCATTTTTACATGATATGTCATTACAATCATCACATGATTGGCTCTCTGGGCATACATAACCAACAGGCTAAACCCTGAGATAGTGATAGTGAGTCTTTGACACGAGAATTAGGTGTGACAAATTCTACTTGGTGAGGTATTTGATGAGTATATTTTTATCCATTTTTACATGTTGTTTTATCCACCTTTTAGGGGTCGTTGTGTCTTTATTTCCATGTTTTAACTAGATATTTACTTAAACACAATTATATTCCCTTTTTGTATTTTAATGCATTTTCATATATATATTTCATGTTGAATCAGCCAAAGTTGTGCCATAATGCCTAGATGGATGATTAAGCCCTCATGATCATGTTACGCCTCGAGGGAAGGAAGGCATGAAATATTTTCTTTTGATCACATTCCAACCACCTAGTCAAGTGAGTGCTTCTGCCATTCATCTAACTCAAGCCATTCTTCACATGGAGTTCTCTCGACTTCATTGACTTAGCACACACTCTCAGCATCTAGCCCATTCTGGTCCATCCATGTTGGTTTTCTAGAGGACCGGATGTGAGGTTCAAATTGAGAAACCCATGTGATTTTCCTGTTGGACTGAGTACATGCCATGCAAGAAGATGCCTTCGACTGCAAGCATTCACCTTTAGGGTTTCGAAGGTGAGGATACATCTATAAAAGGGAACCCTTATCATCCACTAAAGGGGTCTTTGATCACTTATTAGAAACCACATTCTGTAGAAGAAACCCTAGCGGGGAGTGAGGAGGTAGCAGTCATACCAAGCGTCATGGCATTTTCCATCATTCGTACTATCTCTTTGTTATTGTCCCTCACCATGAGCTAGAAGAGGTGTGACGTCCCCGAATTTTCTAAGACTTAATCTGATGTGTGACGTCCAAATTGAAACCCTCACCTCAGCGAGAATCCCAATTTAAACATCCCACACAAGGCTAAGAGGAAGAAAATCAAGGGAGTCAGAAGGAAACAATCAGTAGCACATGTACATGAACAATAATAAAACCATACACACATGTTCACCATTCAACATATAATTACAACATGAATTGTTACAACATTTGATATTACATATTGAACATCAAACTTATACATACATGTACTACAACTAAACAACATGATCTTAAGACAACAGGTCCACCTGTACATCAGCTCGCCATACAACTCTCAACTATCCTGGATCTTCAAGAGCATAACCACAACCTAAACAAAAGATTACATGCGGTACACGTCAGCACAATATTCAAGAATATTGTACTGAGTACGCCTACGTGTCTTTTATATACCTCTCATCATTAGGGGTGTAAACGGTGCGGGTACGGTGCGGGTCTGGCCATACCCATATCCATATCCATCTAATTTAGCGGGTCCGGTTCCGGTTCTAGACCCGCATAATAAAAAATCTGGACCCGCACCATACCCGTACCCGCATTAATAGCGGGTTTGCGGTGCGGGTATGCGGGTAACCGGTTCTATATAGAACATCATGTTGTTATTGTAAGAAAATTATGATTATGTTGTGTTTATATTAATGATACAAGATATTGATATCATATAGTACATTAACATGCAATAGTTATATTAAACAACTTTGTAGATTGAAGATTAGTTCAGCTAGTTTGTATCATATTTGTAGTCATCGTCATAATGTTTTAATTATGTAGAATATCTTGTAACGATTTTGATTTTAAGTTTACATATGTTTCTCATGATTGAAACTAGAATAGTTAATTCTCTATTTGATGACTACTCTCAACCTTAATAAAATTAAAGTGGAACTTAATCAAAAGTATTATATTAGTTATACTAGGAAAGTATGGATATAAATACAATATTATCTAAGTAGTTATTTATATATAGCGGGTCTGCGGGTCTAGCGGGTCTGGGTCTAAGCATACCCATCAGTGGATCTGCTTATATGTGGGTCCAAGGGTATGCGGGTCTAAGGGTATGCGGGTCCAAGAATTTAGACCCATGACGGGTCTTTAAAGGGTCAAGATTTGTGGGTCCGCGGGTCTACCCGTACCCATTTACAGCCCTACTCATCATATCTTGGCAATAAGATAAAACTAATACTTGGCAATAACATAAGAATATAAGAAAAGCGTATACTTGCATAAAGATATTCATTAACAAAAGAGAACACATATTTTAAGCTTATTTTCCATTATATACCAAGGCCTTTATGATCACTACCAAAGAGTTAGATCATTTGTACAAGGTGACCACTACCAAAGAGTTAGGTCAGACCACTACCAAAGAGTTAGGTCATATGTACAATGTGACCACTACCAAAGAGTTAGGTCACTTCCAAGCACACTACCAAAGAGTTAGTGCTTTCATATAATGGATCAGATACTTTATGTTTCATGTGTTCATAGCCATAAGTATGGAAACGCTCAAGCAACATAACATACAGGAACAATCATTTCA
Source organism: Alisma plantago-aquatica (assembly GCA_963693085.1). NCBI lineage: Eukaryota > Viridiplantae > Streptophyta > Magnoliopsida > Alismatales > Alismataceae > Alisma > Alisma plantago-aquatica. The sequence goes on along the minus strand of OY856410.1, from coordinate 680,996,343 downwards.
ACCAATATCATATGCCAAGTATTTTACTACACATATATCACAAGCATATTGTATAATAAGCCAAGTAAGAGGTAATGGCGTACCTTCCAAAGAGACATCCTATTCACAACATATTCCTGATATCATCTCTAACCTCTTGGTCAAACCCTGATGAAGACAAGATCATGTACTATCATCAGGTTCACATCATCTTACATCTCATCTTAACCCTAATCGTGTTCATATAAGGGTTCACTTAGTTCATTAGGATATTTCCATTATTACTTGCATTTTTGTCTTAGAATTATCTTACTGATGTCATTTTCCATATTATAGTTCATTATCTGAACATTAGGTTTCATATCATTTTAGTGCACATATTAACCTTAGGTTATATACATCAAGTGTATTAGGGTTACAACCCATGTATTGAAGGTCAACTTCATATAACATGGATTTCTTGTATAAAATTGATCTCATATTTAAAACTGAGGTTAAATATACTGATATGAGCTTTCTCTGTAAATTTCATCAATTCTTAAGCATGCATGTATTTATTGCATATTAATTAGGGTTATTAGCCCTAATTAGCCATATTAAGCAAATTACATGATTTCGTACATCAACATGATCATACTTGACATCAGGTGCATTATAAACATTATAATGGAGTTACTGACATTTTTCCATAATTTTAGGTCTTCGTTTATTATTTATTATACATCAAAAGAGCATTTTACATCTTACATGATAACTCTACTATTAGAGCATCAACAGACTGAAAAGATGGTTCCATGTTATTCTACTCATTTTTCTGAGCATTTTGATATATTATATGTAATTTTCTGATACTCGAGCTATTTATTGCGATTTATAGAAGATCTGAGCAATTACTAAGATTTTTACCTTTTCTGACCAATAGCCCGCCGACACGTGGCTCTAGGGTTGCGCAACTCCTTTTCTATGTTGCGGCCGGTCCTTCTCCTGGTTTGCGCTGGGCCGGCCGGTTTGGGTCTGGGCAAACCAAACCGGTCTCTTATCCTTTTCTCGCGCGAGTCGCCTAGTGTGGCTCCTGTTTCTCTACAGCGCAGGAGCGCCGCCGCAAGGGTCAACTTCGACGAGCGATCGGTCATCCTCCGGTGCTCCTCGCGGATGGCTTGACCCCCAATAAGCTTCGTCGTCGTCTTCCTGGCCTCCACGGGTGATTGGGACGCCGCCTGTGGCTTCGAGTCACCACGTCCGCAAGGTTGCCGCCGTAGCCCGCCTCTACGGCAGATCCAAAAGGGACAGAACTCCTCGGCGCCTCAACTCCAAACTTCAGGCTTCCCTTAGCATCGTCATGTCCATAGGAACTCGCCTATACTCTCCAACCATGTCGGCCATGTCTCGCTGACCACCCCTGAGGTTGGCTCTCATCTCCGGACAACCTCCACTCTGTCAACCATGAATAAGAGCTTGACGTCTACTGCAAACACCTGCATCCTTCTCCCCTGACCTTCAGCTTCATTCTCCCTCTCTCTGGGTTCTCGTTACTTCCTTCTAGCTTCGGTCTCTAATTCCCCATTCCTCATACTCGCCATAGTGGAGAAGCAGCGAGGAGTGGGAGCTTGCTCTCTACACTGCAGTGGTTTCACCTCTAACTTAAGGGGTCTCCTCACTCCTCTAGACGAGCCAAGGACATCTGTCTGCTTCACTTCCCCTCTCTCCCCACGATTTGGGCGAGTGGTAGCTGGGAGGCTTTGCGTCATCTCTCCCACGATCGCCACTGCAACGGGAGGTAGGAGGAGATCTCATGGTGGTCTGATCGCCATCCAAGGGCCAGAGACTCTTCGGTCCATGTTGAATCTGTGGCTCTTCCTATTTAGAGGCAGCCACCACTAGATCAGAGATCTAGGGCCAAAAACTGGCCATGTAGACCCAACTCAACTGAGGGGAGCGTGACACTGATATTAAGCCCAACTTAGTCCATCAATCATCGATAATGTGCATTATTTCACAAATTACAAACCATCATAACTTCTTCTAGGAGCATCCAAATACCACCAAATTTTAACCATAGTTTCTTTACCTCTCGAGCTACCTTCTACTCAAATTTGGTGAACAAACTCATCTATTTGACCATTCTATTAAATTCCTCAAAAGGCATAAAGTTAAGGATGATATTAACATCAATCAACAAACCTATTTTTTCAAGGGCTAAGATCCCTCAATCTAACTCATACTTATGCTTTCACTTAAGACATTGTACAATTTAGGATTCCAAAAGTCCACTCCATCACATCCTACACACCTTAAAAGGTATTTCGTCCTCGAAATTAAGCCAGAAAACCACTTTGTCACATCATATACATCTTAAAAGAACTTTCGTCCTCGAAAGTCAACCAGACTCATACTTCCAGGAAAAACCTTATCTTGCTCTCATCCACATGTAGGGCACTATTCTATGTGTAACATATCCACAAGGTTACCTAGAACCATATTTCCAAAGCACCATTAGCGGGGTTTCAAAAGCATCAAGGGTGAAACCTCACTCCATGGAAGGTTCAAACAAGGGTTATAAACTCTGGCTATGTCATTACATATCTCATATATTAAGGTTGCAGCTTTATCTTTACCCATACGTTAGGGTTTCTCACATTATATTACCATGTTCTAAATGAGTTAACTAAGATTAACTCATGCGTCAAGGTATCTTCAACATTTTATTTAGCTCATTGTTAGAACATGTTCAACATCAACATATGCCTTTTAGGAGGGTATTAACTATAGTTAACCCACTTTATCCATCTAGATCATATCAAGGTGTCATAATCATTATGTTATGCTAACTATCAAACTATATTTTCCATCTTTATTAATCATTAAGATTAACACATCATTTAACATGCTTCATTCATATGATCTTATTTCATTGCTCGTAATAAATTGCAGCATTTATTAATGAATTCTCACAAGATTGGCCAACACTATCAAATTATCATCATTATCATGTACATGGTTAACCATTTATGCACTGATATCTATCAAGCCATCTCTAGGTTTTCATCATATCATGTCTATATATCATGTCTCAAGATTAAATCACATCTTTATATTTATTACATCTTGGTTGTGCTAAACAAACCTATGTGAGCGGCTTGTTAAGCTTATATCAAACTTTATCTTGTCTAAATGAGGCTCCTCTAACCCATACCATGAGGCTAGCACTATGCTCAATCTCTCTGAGCTAACTCAACCTTATGAGTATCTCGTATGCATATACTTTATCTTCCCTCTCATGGTCTAGGATTCTCGGATTACCTCACTGGCACTAGTGATCAACTTCATAAGATCTAGCCACAAAGCACAAACTGAAACATTCTATGACATTCTCTTCTCAGCTTTTACCCATGAAACATGCTTACCCAAAACTCCCTTATACATGCAACCACTAGATTCCTATATGGGAAACCACCAACCCGAGCATGAGGCTTCTCAGAAGCTAACATGGCTACCTCCTCCAGGGTCTTATGCTCTCTCCCTCACCCAGATGACATGCACTCATATTCATATTCACATATGCACATGTATCCAGCCTCTCTCTATCTCTAGGGTTTGGTCCTCCCAAGGACATCTAGGGTTCAACAAAACTATAGGAATCATACAGAAAGCAACTCAACTCAATCACTCAGGAGTAGTCTAGTTTAGGACATATCATATCACATATCTCATATTTCTCATATCGTGGAGTCAAGGTTCTCTGACCTTCTCCCTGTGGGTCTCGCTCTCTCTTGAGCTAACCCCAAGACTGGTCCCAACACTAGAGGTCCTCCTTTGTAAAAGAGCTTGAGGCTCATGCTGACTCACAACCTATCTTAGCTTGACTTATCTTATCTCATAAAAGCCTATTTACTTGCAGCATCAAAACTTATCTCAAAACCTCAAACCTAACTCATGTCCTAAAAGGAAAACATAAATCATCACAAACTATCTTATATCATCTATATAAGACTTAGATCGTATCATCAAACTTATTCTATCTATTCCATCTATCACATATACCAAACAAGGCTCTAGACATCTAATCTAGAACTACACTCTCTTCTAGACTGATGTCATTCACTTTCACTTAGGTTGCATGACCACCTCCTACTCGTACATGTGTGGGGACACATTTTTGTAATACATATACATAATAAAATATTATATAGTTTTTCTCCGATAAAACAAACGTCAGAGAAAACTATCGAGGCTCGATCTGATTGGAATCAAAAACCAAATCCTGGAAACGAGTGTCCCACACATAGTAGAGATTCCAGTGTCATGAAAACTAGTGAAAAGGGTGAGAACAAGGGGTAGACTAGTGTAGCTACTCTAGACAACGAGCGCCATATGTCTAGGGTTTCTCTTCCCTTGATGCACATCATTTCCAAATAGTGCAACGTCCCATACCACTGCACTACAAGGAAAGAATGACATCTAAGGACTTGCTACTCAACAAGCACCAGTCTAGACCTAGTTCTCGGACATCTAGGTGCTAACCTAGAGGCTAGGTCAGATCTAGTCTCTTAAAGACGACTAATCTAACCCTAAAAGATTATTAAGTTCAAGGTTCTTTAGTTTTCAGTTGAATAATGAGCAAATGTCAGACTTTGCTATTGTTCATGCTCTGATACCACCTGTGACGTCCCCGAATTTTCTAAGACTTAATCTGATGTTTGACGTCCAAATTGAAACCCTCACCTCAGTGAGAATCCCAATTTAAACATCCCACACAAGGCTAAGAGGAAGAAAATTAAGGGAGTCAGAAGGAAACAATCAGTAGCACATGTACATGAACAATAATAAAACCATACACACATGTTCACCATTCAACATATAATTACAACATGAATTGTTACAACATTTGATATTACATAATGAACAACAAACTTATACATACATGTATTACAACTAAACAACATGATCTTAAGACAACAGGTCCACCTGTACATCAGCTCGCCATACAACTCTCAACTATCCTGGATCTTCAAGAGCATAACCACAACCTAAACAAAAGATTACATGCGGTACACGTCAGCACAATATTCAAGAATATTGTACTGAGTACGCCTACATGTCTTTTATATACCTCTCATCATATCTTGGCAATAAGATAAAACTAATACTTGGCAATAACAGAAGAATATAAGAAAAGTGTATACATGCATAAAGATATTCATTAACAAAAGAGAACACATATTTTAAGCTTATTTTCCATTATATACCAAGGCCTTTATGATCACTACCAAAGAGTTAGATCATTTGTACAAGGTGACCACTACCAAAGAGTTAGGTCAGACCACTACCAAAGAGTTAGGTCATATGTACAATGTGACCACTACCAAAGAGTTAGGTCACTTCCAAGCACACTACCAAAGAGTTAGTGCTTTCATATAATGGATCAGATACTTTATGTTTCATGTGTTCATAGCCATAAGTATGGAAAAGCTCAAGCAACATAACATACAAGAACAATCATTTCAACCAATATCATATGCCAAGTATTTTACTACACATATATCACAAGCATATTGTATAATAAGCCAAGTAAGAGGTAATGGCGTACCTTCCAAAGAGACATCCTATTCACAACATATTCCTGATATCATCTCTAACCTCTTGGTCAAACCCTGATGAAGACAAGATCATGTACTATCATCAGGTTCACATCATCTTACATCTCATCTTAACCCTAATCGTGTTCATATTAGGGTTCACTTAGTTCATTAGGATATTTCCATTATTACTTGCATTTTTGTCTTAGAATTATCTTACTGATGTCATTTTCCAGATTATAGTTCATTATCTGAACATTAGGTTTCATATCCTTTTAGTGCACATATTAACCTTAGGTTATATACATCAAGCGTATTAGGGTTACAACCCATGTATTAAAGGTCAACTTCATATAACATGTATTTCTTGTATAAAATTGATCTCATATTTAAAACTGAGGTTAAATATACTGATATGAGCTTTCTCTGTAAATTTCATCAATTCTTGAGCATGCATGTATTTATTGCATATTAATTAGGGTTATTAGCCCTAATTAGCCATATTAAGCAAATTACATGATTTCGTACATCAACATGATCATACTTGACATCAGGTGCATTATAAACATTATTATGGAGTTACTGACATTTTTCCATAATTTTAGGTCTTCGTTTATTATTTATTATACATCAAAAGAGCATTTTACATCTTACATGATAACTCTACTATTAGAGAATCAACAGACTGAAAAGATGGTTCCATGTTATTCTACTCATTTTTCTGAGCATTTTGGTATATTATATGTAATTTTCTGATACTCGAGCTATTTATTGTGATTTATAGAAGATCTGAGCAATTACTAAGATTTTTACCTTTTCTGACGAATAGCCCTCCGACACGTGGCTCTAGGGTTGTGCAGCTCCTTTTCTATGTTGCGGCCGGTCCTTCTCCTAGTTTGCGCTGGGCTGGCCAGTTTGGGTCTGGGCAAACCAAACCGGTCTCTTCTCCTTTTCTCGCGCGAGTCGCCTGGTGTGGCTCCTGTTTCTCTGCAGCGCAGGAGCGCCGCCGCAAGGGTCAACTTCGGCGAGCGATCGGTCATCCTCCGGTGCTCCTCACAGATGGCTTGACCCCCCATAAGCTTCGTCGTCGTCTTCCTGACCTCCACGGGTGATTGGGACGCCGCCTGTGGCTTCGAGTCACCACGTCCGCAAGGTTGCCGCCGTAGCCAGCCTCTACGGCAGATCCAAAAGGGACATAACTCCTCAGCGCCTCAACTCCAAACTTCAGGCTTCCCTTAGCATCGTCATGTCCACAGGAACTCGCCTATACTCTCCAACCATGTCGGCCATGTATCGCTGACCACCCCTGAGGTTGGCTCTCATCTCCGGACAACCTCCACTCTGTCAACCATGAAGGAGAGCTTGACGTCTACTGCAAACACCTGCATCCTTCTCCGCTGACCTTCAACTTCATTCTCCCTCTCTCTGGGTTCTCGTTACTTCCTGCTAGCTTCGATCTCTAATTCCCCATTCCTCATACTCGCCGTAGTGGAGAAGCAGCGAGGAGTGGGAGCTTGCTCTACACTGCAGTGGTTTCACCTCTAACTTAAGGGGTCTCCTCACTCCTCTAGACGAGACGAGGACATCTGCCCGCTTCACTTCCCCTCTCGCCCCACGATTTGGTCGAGTGGTGGCTGGGAGGCTTTGCGTCATCTCTCCCACGATCGCCACTGCAACGGGAGGTAGGAGGAGATCTCCTGGTGGTCTGATCACCATCCAAGGGCCAGAGACTCTTCGGTCCATGTTGAATCTGTGGCTCTTCCTATTTAGAGGCAGCCACCACTAGATCAGAGATCTAGGGCCAAAAACTGGCCACGCATACCCAACTCAACTGAGGGGAGTGTGACACTGATATTAAGCCCAACTTAGTCCATCAATCATCGATAATGTGCATTATTTCACAAATTACAAACCATCATAACTTCTTCTAGGAGCATCCAAATACCACCAAATTTTAACCATAGTTTCTTTACCTCTCGAGCTTCCTTCTACTCAAATTTGCTGAACAAACTCATCTATTTGACCATTCTATTAAATTCCTCAAAAGGCATAAAGTTAAGGATGATATTAACATCAATCAACAAACCTATTTTGTCAAGGGCTCAGATCCCTCAATCTAACTCATACTTATTCTTTCACTTAAGACATTGTACAATTTAGGATTCCAAAAGTCCACTCCATCACATCAGTCAGAAGGAAACAATCAGTAGCACATGTACATGAACAATAATAAAACCATACACACATGTTCACCATTCAACATATAATTACAACATGAATTGTTACAACATTTGATATTACATATTGAACAACAAACTTATACATACATGTACTACAACTAAACAACAGGATCTTAAGACAACAGGTCCACCTGTACATCAGCTCGCCATACAACTCTCAACTATCCTGGATCTTCAAGAGCATAACCACAACCTAAACAAAAGATTACATGCGGTACACGTCAACACAATATTCAAGAATATTGTACTGAGTACGCCTACGTGTCTTTTATATACATCTCATCATATCATGGCAATAAGATAAAACTAATACTTGGCAATAACAGAAGAATATAAGAAAAGTGTATACTTGCATAAAGATATTCATTAACAAAAGAGAACACATATTTTAAGCTTATTTTCCATTATATACCAAGGCATTTATGATCACTACCAAAGAGTTAGATCATTTGTACAAGGTGACCACTACCAAAGAGTTAGGTCAGACCACTACCAAAGAATTAGGTCATATGTACAATGTGACCACTACCAAAGAGTTAGGTCATTTCCAAGCACACTACCAAAGAGTTAGTGCTTTCATATAATGGATCAAATACTTTATGTTTCATGTGTTCATAGCCATAAGTATGGAAAAGCTCAAGCAACATAACATACAGGAACAATCATTTCAACCAATATCATATGCCAAGTATTTTACTACACATATATCACAAGCATGTTGTATAATAAGCCAAGTAAGAGGTAATGGCGTACCTTCCAAAGAGACATCCTATTCACAACATATTCCTGATATCATCTCTAACCTCTTGGTCAAACCCTGATGAAGACAAGATCATGTACTATCATCAGGTTCACATCATCTTACATCTCATCTTAACCCTAATCGTGTTCATATTAGGGTTCACTTAGTTCATTAGGATATTTCCATTATTACTTGCATTTTTGTCTTAGAATTATCTTACTGATGTCATTTTCCAGATTATAGTTCATTATCTGAACATTAGGTTTCATATCCTTTTAGTGCACATATTAACCTTAGGTTATATACATCAAGCGTATTAGGGTTACAACCCATGTATTAAAGGTCAACTTCATATAACATGGATTTCTTGTATAAAGTTGATCTCATATTTAAAACTGAGGTTAAATATACTGATATGAGCTTTCTCTGTAAATTTCATCAATTCTTGAGCATGCATGTATTTATTGCATATTAATTAGGGTTATTAGCCCTAATTAGCCATATTAAGCAAATTACATGATTTCTTACATCAACATGATCATACTTGACATCAGGTGCATTATAAACATTATTATGGAGTTACTGACATTTTTCCATAATTTTAGGTCTTCGTTTATTATTTATTATACATCAAAAGAGCATTTTACATCTTACATAATAACTCTACTATTAGAGCATCAACAGACTGAAAAGATGGTTCCATGTTATTCTATTTTTCTGAGCATTTTGGTATATTATATGTAATTTTCTGATACTCGAGCTATTTATTGTGATTTATAGAAGATCTGAGCAATTACTAAGATTTTTACCTTTTCTGACCAATAGCCTGCAGACACGTGGCTCTAGGGTTGCGCAGCTCCTTTTCTATGTTGCGGCCGGTCCTTCTCCTGGTTTGCGCTGGGCCGGCCGGTTTGGGTCTGGGCAAACCAAACCGGTCTCTTCTCCTTTTCTCGCGCGAGTCGCCTGGTGTGGCTCCTGTTTCTCTGCAACGCAGGAGCGCCGCCGCAAGGGTCAACTTCGGCGAGCGATCGGTCATCCTCCGGTGCTCCTCGCAGATGGCTTGACCCCCCATAAGCTTCGTTGTCGTCTTCCTGACCTCCACGGGTGATTGGGACGCCGCCTGTGGCTTCGAGTCACCACCTCCGCAAGGTTACCGCCGTAGCCAGCCTCTACGGCAGATCCAAAAGGGACAGAACTCCTCGGCGCCTCAACTCCAAACTTTAGGCTTCCCTTAGCATCGTCATGTCCACAGGAACTCACCTATACTCTCCAACCATGTCGGCCATGTCTCGCTGACCACCCCTGAGGTTGGCTCTCATCTCCGGACAACCTCCACTCTGTCAACCATGAAGGAGAGCTTGACGTCTACTGCAAACACCTGCATCCTTCTCCCCTGACCTTCAACTTCATTCTCCCTCTCTCTGGGTTCTCGTTACTTCCTTCTAGCTTCGATCTCTAATTCCCCATTCCTCATACTCGTCGTAGTGGAGAAGCAGCGAGGAGTGGGAGCTTGCTCTCTACACTACAGTGGTTTCACCTCTAACTTAAGGGGTCTCCTCACTCCTCTAGACGAGCCGAGGACATCTGTCTGCTTCACTTCCCCTCTCGCCCCACGATTTGGGCGAGTGGTGGCTGGGAGGCTTTGCGTCAGCTCTCCCACGATCGCCACTGCAACGGGAGGTAGGAGGAGATCTCCTGGTGGTCTGATCGCCATCCAAGGGCCAGAGACTCTTCGGTCCATGTTGAATCTGTGGCTCTTCCTATTTAGAGGCAGCCACCACTAGATCGGAGATCTAGGGCCAAAAACTGGCCACGCATACCCAACTCAACTGAGGGGAGCGTGACACTGATATTAAGCCCAACTTAGTCCATCAATCATCGATAATGTGCATTATTTCACAAATTACAAACCATCATAACTTTTTCTAGGAGCATCCAAATACCACCAAATTTTAACCATAGTTTCTTTACCTCTCGAGCTACCTTATAATCAAATTTGGTGAACAAACTCATCTATTTGACCATTCTATTAAATTCCTCAAAAGGCATAAAGTTAAGGATGATATTAACATCAATCAACAAACGTATTTTGTCAAGGGCTCAGATCCCTCAATCTAACTCATACTTATGCTTTCACTTAAGACATTGTACAATTTAGGATTCCAAAAGTCCACTCCATCACATCAGTCAGAAGGAAACAATCAGTAGCACATGTACATGAACAATAATAAAACCATACACACATGTCACCATTCAACATATAATTACAACATGAATTGTTACAACATTTGATATTACATATTGAACAGCAAACTTATACATACATGTAATACAACTAAACAACAGGATCTTAAGACAACATGTCCACTTGTACATCAGCTCACCATACAACTCTCAACTATCCTGGATCTTCAAGAGCATAACCACAACCTAAACAAAAGATTACATGCGGTACACGTCAGCACAATATTCAAGAATATTGTACTAAGTACGCCTACGTGTCTTTTATATACCTCTCATCATATCTTGGCAATAAGATAAAACTAATACTTGGCAATAACAGAAGAATATAAGAAAAGCGTATACTTGCATAAAGATATTCATTAACAAAAGAGAACACATATTTTAAGCTTATTTTCCATTATATACCAAGGCCTTTATGATCACTACCAAAGAGTTAGATCATTTGTACAAGGTGACCACTACCAAAGAGTTAGGTCAGACCACTACCAAAGAGTTAGGTCATATGTACAATGTGACCACTACCAAAGAGTTAGGTCACTTCCAAGCACACTACCAAAGAGTTAGTGCTTTCATATAATGGATCAGATACTTTATGTTTCATGTGTTCATAGCCATAAGTATGGAAAAGCTCAAGCAACATAACATACAGGAACAATCATTTCAACCAATATCATATGCCAAGTATTTTACTACACATATATCACAAGCATATTGTATAATAAGCCAAGTAAGAGGTAATGGCGTACCTTCCAAAGAGACATCCTATTCACAACATATTCCTGATATCATCTCTAACCTCTTGGTCAAACCCTGATGAAGACAAGATCATGTACTATCATCAGGTTCACATCATCTTACATCTCATCTTAACCCTAATCGTGTTCATATTAGGGTTCACTTAGTTCATTAGGATATTTCCATTATTACTTGCATTTTTGTCTTAGAATTATCTTACTGATGTCATTTTCCAGATTATAGTTCATTATCTGAACATTAGGTTTCATATCCTTTTAGTGCACATATTAACCTTAGGTTATATACATCAAGCGTATTAGGGTAACAACGCATGTATTAAAGGTCAACTTCATATAACATGAATTTCTTGTATAAAGCTGATCTCATATTTAAAACTGAGGTTAAATATACTGATATGAGCTTTCTCTGTAAATTTCATCAATTCTTGAGCATGCATGTATTTATTGCATATTAATTAGGGTTATTAGCCCTAATTAGCCATATTAAGCAAATTACATGATTTCTTACATCAACATGATCATACTTGACATCAGGTGCATTATAAACATTATTATGGAGTTACTGACATTTTCCCATAATTTTAGGTCTTCGTTTATTATTTATTATACATCAAAAGAGCATTTTACATCTTACATGATAACTCTTCTATTAGAGCATCAACAGACTGAAAAGATGGTTCCATGTTATTCTACTCATTTTTCTGAGCATTTTGGTATATTATATGTAATTTTATGATACTCGAGCTATTTATTGTGATTTATAGAAGATCTGAGCAATTACTAAGATTTTTACCTTTTCTGACCAATAGCTTGCTGACACGTGGCTCTAGGGTTGCGCAGCTCCTTTTCTATGTTGCGGTCGGTCCTTCACCTAGTTTGCGCTGGGCTGGCCAGTTTGGGTCTGGGCAAACCAAACCGGTCTCTTCTCCTTTTCTCGCGCGAGTCGCCTGGTGTGGCTCCTGTTTCTCTGCAACGCAGGAGCGCCGCCGAAAGGGTCAACTTCGGCGAGCGATCGGTCATCCTCCGGTGCTCCTCGCAGATGGCTTGACCCCCCATAAGCTTCGTCGTCGTCTTCCTGACCTCCACGGGTGATTGGGACGCCGCCTGTGGCTTCGAGTCACCACGTCCGCAAGGTTGCCGCCGTAGCCAGCCTCTACGGCAGATCCAAAAGGGACAGAACTCCTCGGCGCCTCAGCTCCAAACTTCAGGCTTCCCTTAGCATCGTCACGTCCACAGGAACTCGCCTATACTCTCCAACCATGTCGGCCATGTCTCGCTGACCACCCCTGAGGTTGGCTCTCATCTCCGGACAACCTCCACTCTGTCAACCATGAAGGAGAGCTTGACGTCTACTGCAAACACCTGCATCCTTCTCCCCTGACCTTCAACTTCATTCTCCCTCTCTCTGGGTTCTCGTTACTTCCTTCTAGCTTCGATCTCTAATTCCCCATTCCTCATACTCACCGTAGTGGAGAAGCAGCGAGGAGTGGGAGCTTGCTCTCTACACTGCAGTGGTTTCACCTCTAACTTAAGGGGTCTCCTCACTCCTCTAGATGAGCCGAGGACATCTGTCCGCTTCACTTCCCCTCTCGCCCCATGATTTGGGCGAGTGGTGGCTGGGAGGCTTTGCGTCAGCTCTCCCACGATCGCCACTGCAACGGGAGGTAGGAGGAGATCTCCTGGTGGTCTGATCGCCATCCAAGGGCCAGAGACTCTTCGGTCCATGTTGAATCTGTGGCTCTTCCTATTTAGAGGCAGCCACCACTAGATCGGAGATCTAGGGCCAAAAACTGGCCACGCATACCCAACTCAACTTAGGGGAGCATGACACTGATATTAAGCCCAACTTAGTCCATCAATCATCGATAATGTGCATTATTTCACAAATTACAAACCATCATAACTTTTTCTAGGAGCATCCAAATACCACCAAATTTTAACCATAGTTTCTTTACCTCTCGAGCTACCTTCTACTCAAATTTGGTGAACAAACTCATCTATTTGACCATTCTATTAAATTCCTCAAAAGGCATAAAGTTAAGGATGATATTAACATCAATCAACAAACGTATTTTGTCAAGGGCTCAGATTCCTCAATCTAACTCATACTTATGATTTCACTTAAGACATTGTACAATTTAGGATTCCAAAAGTCCACACCATCACATCAGTCAGAAGGAAACAATCAGTAGCACATGTACATGAACAATAATAAAACCATACACACATGTCACCATTCAACATATAATTACAACATGAATTGTTACAACATTTGATATTACATATTGAACAACAAATTTATACATACATGTACTACAACTAAACAATAGGATCTTAAGACAACAGGTCCACCTGTACATCAGCTCGCCATACAACTTTCAACTATCCTGGATCTTCAAGAGCATAACCACAACCTAAACAAAAGATTACATGCGGTACACGTCAGCACAATATTCAAGAATATTGTACTAAGTATGCCTACGTGTCTTTTATATACCTCTCATCATATCTTGGCAATAAGATAAAACTAATACTTGGCAATAACAGAAGAATATAAGAAAAGCGTATACTTGCATAAAGATATTCATTAACAAAAGAGAACACATATTTTAAGCTTATTTTCCATTATATACCAAGGCCTTTATGATCACTACCAAAGAGTTAGATCATTTGTACAAGGTGACCACTACCAAAGAGTTAGGTCAGACCACTACCAAAGAGTTAGGTCATATGTACAATGTGACCACTACCAAAGAGTTAGGTCACTTCCAAGCACACTACCAAAGAGTTAGTGCTTTCATATAATGGATCATATACTTTATGTTTCATGTGTTCATAGCCATAAGTATGGAAAAGCTCAAGAAACATAACATACAGGAACAATCATTTCAACCAATATCATATGCCAAGTATTTTACTACACATATATCACAAGCATATTGTATAATAAGCCAAGTAAGAGGTAATGGCATACCTTCCAAAGAGACATCCTATTCACAACATATTCCTGATATCATCTCTAACCTCTTGGTCAAACACTGATGAAGACAAGATCATGTACTATCATCAGGTTCACATCATCTTACATCTCATCTTAACCCTAATCGTGTTCATATTAGGGTTCACTTAGTTCATTAGGATATTTCCATTATTACTTGCATTTTTGTCTTAGAATTATCTTATTGATGTCATTTTCCAGATTATAGTTCATTATCTGAACATTAGGTTTCATATCCTTTTAGTGCACATATTAACCTTAGGTTATATACATCAAGCGTATTAGGGTTACAACCCATGTATTAAAGGTCAACTTCATATAACATGGATTTCTTGTATAAAACTGATCTCATATTTAAAACTGAGGTTAAATATACTGATATGAGCTTTCTCCGTAAATTTCATCAATTCTTGAGCATGCATGTATTTATTGCATATTATTTAGGGTTATTAGCCCTAATTAGCCATATTAAGCAAATTACATGATTTCGTACATCAACATGATCATACTTGACATCAGGTGCATTATAAACATTATTATGGAGTTACTGACATTTTTTCATAATTTTAGGTCTTCGTTTATTATTTATTATACATCAAAAGAGCATTTTACATCTTACATGATAACTCTAATATTAGAGCATCAACAGACTGAAAAGATGGATGTAATTTTCTGATACTCGAGCTATTTATTGCGATTTATAGAAGATCTGAGCAATTACTAAGATTTTTACCTTTTCTGACCAATAGCCCGCCGACACGTGGCTCTAGGGTTGCGCAACTCCTTTTCTATGTTGTGGCCGGTCCTTCTCCTGGTTTGCGCTGGGCCGGCTGGTTTGGGTCTGGGCAAACCAAACCGGTCTCTTCTCCTTTTCTCGCGCGAGTCGCCTGGTGTGGCTCTTGTTTCTCTACAGCACAGGAGCGCCGCCGCAAGGGTCAACTTCGGCGAGCGATCGGTCATCCTCCTGTGCTCCTCGTGGATGGCTTGACCCCCCATAAGCTTCGTCGTCGTCTTCCTGACCTCCATGGGTGATTGGGACGCCGCCTGTGGCTTCGAGTCACCACATCCGCAAGGTTGTCGCCGTAGCCAGCCTCTACGACAGATCCAAAAGGGACAAAACTCCTCGCCGCCTCAACTCCAAACTTCAGGCTTCCCTTAGCATCGTCATGTCCACCGAAACTCGCCTATACTCTCCAACCATGTCGGCCATGTCTCGCTGACCACCCCTGAGGTTGGCTCTCATCTCCGGACAACCTCCACTCTGTCAACCATGAAGGAGAGCTTGACGTCTACTGCAAACACCTGCATCATTCTCCCCTGACCTTCAGCTTCATTCTCCCTCTCTCTGGGTTCTCGTTACTTCCTTCTAGCTTTGATCTCTAATTCCCCATTCCTCATACTCGCCGTAGTGGAGAAGCAGCGAGGAGTGGGAGCTTGCTCTCTACACTGCAGTGGTTTCACCTCTAACTTAAGGGGTCTCCTCACTCCTCTAGACGAGCCGAGGACATCTGTCCGCTTCACTTCCCCTCTCGCCCCACGATTTGGGTGAGTGGTGGCTGGGAGGCTTTGCGTCAGCTCTCCCACGATCGCCACTGCAACGGGAGGTAGGAGGAGATCTCCTGGTGGTCTGATCGCCATCCAAGGGCCAGAGACTCTTCGGTCCATGTTGAATCCGTGGCTCTTCCTATTTAGAGGCAGCCACCACTAGATCGGAGATCTAGGGCCAAAAACTGCCCATGCAGACCCAACTCAACTGAGGGGAGCGTGACACTGATATTAAGCCCAACTTAGTCCATCAATCATCGATAATGTGCATTATTTCGCAAATTACAAACCATCATAACTTCTTCTAGGAGCATCCAAATACCACCAAATTTTAACCATAGTTTCTTTACCTCTCGAGCTACCTTCTACTCAAATTTGGTGAATAAACTCATCTATTTGACCATTCTATTAAATTCCTCAAAAGGCATAAAGTTAAGGATGATATTAACATCAATCAACAAACCCATTTTGTCATGGGCTCAGATCCCTCAATCTAACTCATACTTATGCTTTCACTTAAGACATTGTACAATTTAGGATTCCAAAAGTCCACTCCATCACATCCTACACACCTTAAAAGGTATCTCGTCCTCGAAATTAAGCCAGAAAACCACTTTGTCACAAGAGGCTTTATGCTTGGGCATGGGGACTAGCTCGGATCGCCCGTATTTTATCTTATCTTGTATCTAAATGTGATAATATAGTTACTAAATAAAGTATCATTTTGCTCGATGCCTTGCTTTGTAAATTGATGACTTATTTTGTATATTAGTTATAATCATGGATATGTAGGTTGCTGTGAGTGTGATTAGAACAACAAAATGATCTTATTATCCCCCTGACCTATTAGCAATGGATAGTGAGGTGTTTGGACTTCAATCTGCTATGTGTCAAGGATGGTCAGTCATAATTAAAGTAGTTCAGTGGCATATGTGAGGAACTTGGGTGCCGAGGACGGTCAGTTCCAAGGGACTCTGTACTAAGCATCAACCTGTATCTCATGAGGGTGCAGTGGCTAAGCCTCGATTTAGCAACAATTATTAGAGAGTTAGATCTTGTTAGAATAATTACGCATACTTGGGTATAAAAACCCCATGCACTGGTGCTCTTTATTACATGTTATTAACCTCTTTAATCTCTATTACTTCTGGCAACAATTTAGTTTAATCAATCTTTCAACTATCCGGTGATAAATATTACTCTTTATTATTTGTGAACCATATTTAACTACTTAAAAAGGTTGTCCTTTGGGTTCGATCCTTAAGTATATTGCAATAAGGCTTCTTCTCGTGTGGAGTTGGGAATTAGTGCACTAATTTTGGTAAACCTAGGAGATTTTTCTTAGGGTTTTTCTTGGTGCAACATTTGTAACCCCATCAAAAATAGGCTTTGTAGCCAGGGACAATAGTAGTTAAATATTTTCAAAAGTATAAGTGTAATTAGGTTTTTCATTTTTCATTTTTATTATTTATATTTGTGACTCTTCTTGATAATATTGAAAATCCTATAGAACCAAGTGCATCTCTCACAATTCTTCTTTCTCTTTTTAGTCACTTCTAGTCTATAAAAAGATTCAGGAGTCTTGACTCTAGATTTCCTTTCAATCATGAAATCGAGAGAACCTTTAGAAAACTTCGCAAGGAGAGTGCCATGGAAGAAGTGGAGGCTCCAGAAGCAGCAATCCAAGCACGCATCACCACAGTAATCATGGTCCAATGAGAATTACTCGTTGTGGAAGCTAGAGAACAAGAAGAAGTTGAGTTCAAGACCAATCTAGAAGCCACTCAAGTTGTGAAGTGTGCAAAAGAACTATGGGATTTATCCATCCCCAACGAAACCGACTTGACTAATCTAGTCCAATCCCCAAGTGAGCTGAACTATATCAGAGCCCAATGGGTCAGCTTGTTGTAAAACTTCTCCTTTACAGGAAGAATCGAAGACGATTGCTGAAAGCATCTTCTCAAATTCATTGAACTTTGCTCAATGATGAAGCCAGAAGGCACCACTGACGACACCATGCAGCTCCAACTCTTCAAGTACTCTCTGACAAACAAAGTAGAGCACGGCACATCGCTCTTCGAGGAGATCCAATCAACACCTAGGTGGCCCTGGAGAACAAATTCCTAGAAAAATTTCACCCCCTTCATGACGTATTCAATCTGGGGGCAAATTACAAGGTTCAATCAAGTACCTAAGGAATCTTTGTATGAAGCATGTAAGTGATTCAATGAACTCCTATGCAAGTTTCTACATCACGACATCCCTGAGAATCAAATCATTGAATTCTTTTATCAAGGAGTTGACGACGTGATGAAGAAATTTCTTGAGTCCTCTTCGAAAGGAAATTTTATGCGGTAGAGTTTTGATAGTGCCCTCAAGATCATCAACCTTGCGATGGAAAATCAGACCCATTGGACCAGGCCTTTGGGCAAGGGCATTCTTAAGGTGGCCATGATAGGAAATCGATCAAAATTCAAATCTATCTCTGAAGCACTAAAATCACTCTCTCTCTATCTTTAGCAAGAAAACCTTGAGAAGTCCTTCAATGTGTATGAGAGAAAGAGCCAGATTCCCCAAGTGCAAATCATCACACCCTCATGTGATTTTTTTCATGCGGTTGACCACAACAATGTTCACTACCAGCATCTATACATTGCATTCCATGAACATCGGATAGGCCAACAGTACATAGTTACTCAAGTTAAATATGTGAAGTCAATCCACAACATTGTAGGACAATAGTACTATAATCCAAACCAAGCTCTCACTCATACAAGTTTCCAATACGGGAACCCCACGGGAGCAGAAGGACCAAATTAATCCTCAATGCAAACACTCAGGTGAGAGTGCCAATGAATTATAATGGCCTGCGCACCAGAGAAACTTCAAGTTTAATTTCCCCATACAAAACTACCAGCAACGACATCAATTCCAAAGCCCAAATCAAGCCCCACCATTGCAAATCGAAGCTATACTAGCACAGAACCCAATGAAGACACTTCAAGAGATGATGGTATCATACCAAACTCAACTCGCTAACACCACAACAAACCAAAAAGCACTGGAATCACATATTGTTTGACTGGCCACTAGCCAACAACCCCCAGCAGGCACGATTGCTGGCCAGCCAGAAAATAATCCCAAGTATACAGAGCAGCCAGAACAATTGAATGTTGTGACGACCAAGTTAGGGAATGTGTATATCACACCTCGCATCTCCACCCATGCCAAAGAAATTGAAAGCACATCAATCAAAACTCCACATTACCCAGCCAGTCATCTTGAGAATCATATGATAGAACCCCCCCACGATTCTAGTACAATCAAACTCTAGCGAGAATGCAACAGAAGTGACCCTGCCAAGCAACTCCAAAGCTCCTGCAACAACTGTATACACACCACAAATACCCTATGTAGGTTGTCTCAAGAAAACTAAGTTGGATGATCGATTCATAAAATTTAAAAAAATCATGAATAAATTACATGTTGACATCCCATCCCTCGACACCCTAGCCGAAATCCTAGCTTGGAGCAAATATCTTAAAACCTTACTCTCCAGAAAATATACAGCTGAAGACCTTGAGATCGTGAAACTTGCACATGCAACTTCTGACATAGTTCAACATCAGATGCCCCATAAGTAAAAAGATCTCGACTCCTTTAGAATTGATTACTTTTTGGGTGATGACACATGTTGAAATGGACTCGCTAACCTAGGCTCCAACACATCCATTACCTACACCCTATATCAGTACATAGGGTTCACTAATCTCCTACCCATGACAATGACCATTCAGTTAGCAAATGCATCCATCACCAAGCCCCTGGGGATTATTGAAGACGTTCTCATGAAGTTAGGACATGACCCTTACATCCCTTGTGATTTTGTGGCCATGCATATCAAAGAAGACAACTGATTCCCACTCATTATGGGATGACCAATACTAGCCACCACACGATCTCTAGTGGACATCGAATATGGAAAACTTGTTCAGTGACCAGGGAAGAAGACTATTGAATATTGAGTTCTTGAAGACCTGAAGAGGGTACACAATTCGATGGAAGCTTTCAAGATGGAAGGTACATTGGAACTACAAAAATCATACCCACAATATGTTGATCAAGACAACAGAGTCATACTCATAGACAATCCATGCATATCATCTAACCATGATCCAAACCCCACACATTTGAAGGATAAGGGCTCAGATACCATGTCCGCTGATGCCGCTTGAAAAATATTATTATCGTTGAGTTTGTGAAGCTAAATATGGACACTTGCTGGGATGCAACCCAACCCATTTTCTTTCTTTGTCTTTTTCTCTTTTCTTTTTGTTTATTTCCTTTATTTTCATCCATTATTGTCTTTTGACTAACTCATTCTGAGAGTAATAGGGTAAGGAGGAAAGGAGGATAAGGTAGAGTATTATGCCTTTGACAGCCATATATGGGTAAATTGTAGTGACAGACAATTTTCATGATGATATTCTCTCTCCCTTCCATAAACCCCAGCCTGTCAGTCGCTCAATTGATGGAACAGAGATATCATAATCTTGTGAATTGAGGAGTGATAGGATGCGTGGAATATGTGGCCCAATGAGATTGATCTTTATATTTTCCATAATTGGTTTTATCTCTTTCTCACGAAATAAACTGTCCTTATCTTTTTTTAGAATTATTATTCCTTAGAAATAACAACTATTTTTATCTCACTCCAATTATGAATATTCACTACCATATTTTGATCATAACTTTCCAAGTGACGAGTGATGTGAAATCCCTACGGGCTAGGGATAACACATGAATGATGTAGTCGTCGGTTCCTTTTGGGAGACTTGTAACGTCTCCTCAATGCAGCTATATAACGGGAGAAGCGTAAGGACTTGGCTACACAAAAACCTTCCGACGATCAAGAAAAGCCCATGCTTCCATCTTTCTCATGCATCAACATCACCCATGGCGGCAAAAAACATGAACGATAAACTCCAACAAGGAGGCAGAGGCCCTCCA
This sequence comes from Alisma plantago-aquatica, assembly GCA_963693085.1. Taxonomy (NCBI): domain Eukaryota; kingdom Viridiplantae; phylum Streptophyta; class Magnoliopsida; order Alismatales; family Alismataceae; genus Alisma; species Alisma plantago-aquatica. The sequence continues at coordinate 680,975,254 of OY856410.1, read as the reverse complement.
CCAGCCGACGAGATCCCCTCCTAGAAACATCTATGACGTTACTATTCCTAGGGTACATACGTCCCCTGGGATCTTTGGTTCAAACATCCGGCACATCACTAGTGGATGCCAGTGCTAGACCCAAACCCATTAACCAATTGGTTGCATGATCAATTGACCATTACCCTAGAAAAAGAGTGTTGGCTAAGGGCAAGCTATGGAGAATGGGGGGCATGGCCCATGGCACCATCGCATCCACTCAACGAAGATCATGGAAATTGGTGGCCATGACCGCACCGGGACGAGTGCATTGTAGATGGAAGATGAACCCTCACCCAAGGTTCTATTGTGTGCTCTTGGATGAGCAACAACCATCATCTCCACCTCCCCCACTCTTCATATCAATTCCCCTCCATCTCTAACTTCTTTCTTCCTGAGGACACGTCATCCTTCTCCAATACCTCAACTCTAACCTTTCCCTTTATTTTTCATCCTCAAACACTTCTTCTCCTTTTCAATCTTTTTATTTGCACACGTCTTGTTTTTCTATTTTCTTTTTCAATTTTTTGTGTGAGTTGTGACCATTACCTAACTAGTCACTCTAATGTATGTTAAAAATGAAAAAATATATAAATGGAATATCCCTTTTTCTCTTATTCTTAAGCTAACCCATGCAAAAGAAATTCGAAGGATAGACATGTTATGAACAGTTTTGGGCTCTGATAACAACAATCGAGCATCCCTCCCCCTTTGGAAGTGACGATAAGCAGATGGAATCTGAAAGGTCAAGCCGCATGTGCCTTCAACATGACTTGTAAAAATACTCATGAACACCCTATTACCCTATATTAATTGAATTAACTGATTTAATATGATGATCAGGTTCCAATGCAACACTAAAATGAAGGAGCACAAGTCAGTCTCTTGATCCTACTTTTCTTCGATCACTTCTTACCACTATGCCATCCAGGGAAAAAATGAAATTCCGATCATATGTCAAAACCTAAGTCCGAAGTGGCATCCCTTCCATAAATTCTCTCTCCTTCCAATTTTTGGCCACCAACATGCATGAATAAAAGAGGCCAATGGGCCCAAATGAAAACATGTGGTCAATGTAACCATAACCAAATAAAAAGTATCAAGTTGAATAGAGAAAATACAAATAAAATAATTGGATACCAAATTAGTTCTCAAGTCAAATATAGGAGAGATTAGGGAATCAACTTCATGCCATGTCTTTCTCCCCCGTCCGTCCAATTTTCATACCCAGGGGACTTATGGAAATATTCTATCAAACAACCAAATAGCCCTGACTTGTGCTTACTTCTATTTGTACAGACAGACCAGGAGTATTATTGATATGAAAGCAGTTTCTTACAAGTTTTGGGGTCTAGAAAATAAAGGAACAAGCCCCATTTGGGGATATCCAAGTGTGACTATGTGACCCCCAAGGATTAGGGTCGCTTGGCCGTGATTGTTGGAAAGGGGACTATGAAGTTTTCTTGATTGAGAGATGAAGGTTTGGAACCTAGTATCAATTGTTGATTTCCTTTTTATTTTTCTTTACTCAAAATGAGCAAAGGATTAAGTTTGGGGTAGTTTGGTGAGTATATTTTTACCCATTTTACATGTTATTTTATCTTCCTTTTAGGGGTCGTTGTGTCTTTATTTCCCAATTTTAGCTATATATTTACTTAAACATGATTATTTTCATTTTTCATATTTTAATGCATTTTATATATATTTCATGCATAATCAGCCAAAGTTGTGTCGTGATGCTTAGATGGATGATTAAGCCCTCATGATGTTATGCCTCAAGGGAAGGAAGCCCCAAAAGCTTTACTTTTGATCACCTTCCAACCACCTAGTCAAGAAAGTAGTTCTTCCATTCACCCAACTTGAGTCTTTCTTCACCCTGAGTTCTCTCGACTTCGTTGACTTAGCGTGTGCTCTCAGCATCTAGCCCATTCCGATTCATCCATGCTGGCTCGCCAGAGGGCCGAAGACAAGGTTCAAATTAAGCAACCAACGTGAGTCACATGTTGGACTGAGTACGAGCCATGCAAGAAGATGCCTTTGACCGCAAGCATTCAGTTTTAGGGTTCAAAGGCGAGGAATGCATCTATAAAAGGGAACACTTATCATCCATTAAAGGGATCTCTAATTGGTGATTAGAAGCTACATTATGTAGCACAAACCCTAGCGGGGAGCGAGGAGGCGGCGGTCGTACCAAGCGTCATGATGTTCTCCATCATTCCTACTATCTCTTTGTTGTTGTCCCTTGCCATGAGCGAGTAGATGCTTTGTGTTGGGGCATTAGGACTAGCCATGATCGCTCGTATTTTATCTTAGCTTGTATCTAAACTCGATAATATAGTTGCTAAATAAAGTATTATTTTGCTCGATGTCTTGCTTTGCAAATTGATGACTTATTTTGCATATTAGTTATAATCATGGATATGCAAGTTATTGTGAGCGGGATTAGAACAACATAATGATCTTATTATCTCCTTGAGCTATCAAGAATGGATAGTGAGGTGTTTGGACTTTGATCTACTACGTATTGAGGATGGTCGATCATAAGTAAAGGTGTTCAGTAGCATAGGCGAGGAACTTGGGTGACAAGGATGGTCGGTCCCAAGGGAGTCTATAATAAGCATCAACGTGTATCTCGTGAGGGTGCTACAGCTAAGCCTCGATTTAGCAATGATTATTGGAGAGTTGGATATTGTTAGGATAATTATGCATGCCCAGGTAGCGAAACCCCATGCCCTGATGCTCTTTATTACATGTTATTTACCTCTTTAATCTTTGTTGCTTCTGGAAACAATTTAGTTTAATCAATCCTTTAACAATCTGGTGATAAATATTACTCTTTATATTTTTAAATCATATTTAACTACTTAAAAAGGTTGTCCCTTGGGTTCGATCCTTAAGTATACTGCAATAAGACTTTCGCTCACGTGGAGTGAGAAATTAGTGCACTACTTTTGATAAATCTAGGAGATTTTCTTAGGATTTTTCTTGGTGCAACATTTGTAGCCCCATCAGTATGAGACAAGTAGTTTCAGAATAAATAAATAAAAGATGATAAGTAGTGTAGAATATGACTTGATGTTTATTTTATTCATTTTGTAACTTGTTGATACATTTACTGTTGTTGAATATGATTCTTGTTGTGGAACTTAATCATTCTTTAATAGAGATAATATGCTTCCATATTGGTATATGTTTGTTTGAATCCCTATTGGATTATTCCATTTTCATGATGTCAGTGGGAATATTTATTTCTCATTTCTCCTCCACCTTCTAGTTGGTTGTTGTAAGGAGATCCCACCCCCATTGTTTTATGGAATTTGAAACTTATGGTCTCTAGGTTTGTAGGATTGGTACTCGTTGTACCATCCCTTTGATAGTCTTCGTAATTGTGGCCATTATCTTTTCCATACGAAAACAATGAGACCATTATCTTTTCCATACGAAAACAATGATATTTATACTTAAAAAATTGAATGGATACATGTAACCTGTGATTTTATCCATATATGTACCTGTTTCCTTCTGTTTCCTTCCAGGCCCATGTGTATCTGTGGATAAATGGGATCTTGAAGTTTAACATGATTTAAAAAATCTCCCTAAAGTGAATGGGTTGTCGAAGCAAATGTTGCTCGTTCGTGCTATCGGCCCGGCCCGGCCCGGGAAAAACAAGTTGATTCAGCGTCCGGCGGCCCATCCCTAATGTCTGTTATTTTTCATTTCAACCAAAAAAGAGGGGCGTCAAGTAGCGTCTTCCGCCCTTGAGGTATCCCCTTGGCGCTGTTCTCTCTCCAGCTTTCACCTTCCACTGCTAAATCAATGGCGAAGCTCTTCTGGCTGGAAGCCATGCTTCCTCTAGGCATCATCGCCGGCATGCTGAACATCATGGGTAACGCTCAGTACCATATCCACAAGGCAGCCCATGGAAGGGTGGGTTACGCTATAACTCTAGGATAATCCTGCGCCCCTCGAACCCTAGCTAGATCCAGATTGTTTTCTTCCATAATCTGATTTGTGCATAATCTGATTTTTTTTTAAATTTTATTTGTGCACTGTTACTGTCTCCGGTGAACCGCTAATTTGTTTTCGGTTTTGCCTTTTGGTCTATTGATCCCTGGTTCATTCAGCCGAAGCACATTGGGGATGACGAGTGGGACGTTGCCATGTCGCGTAGGGACCAGAAGATCTTGGATGGTAACGCCGCTCCGGCGGGTAACTAGGTACATTTTTTCTTTGGGGCAGTGTTCTTCATGCCCTGCTTAATGCATTACAGTTCTTCTAGGTCGATGTATTCACTGCTGGCCTTTAAGCCTAGATTGATGTTTTTCCTAGTTATTCGACTGGCTTTTGGATAATTTTTTGCACTAGATGCTAGAATTATGCATGTGCGTCTTGAAGTTTAGAGACTAGGTACACATGCTCCAGAAGCTATTGGACTGGTTACATACAAATTGCTGAATGTTTGGTAGCCTGCGAACTGCATATTTTGTATGTCATGTGATGTATACATTACTTGTTGAAAAATGGACTTCTAGATTTTTGAAATATGAGGTTTGAACATATTATTACTGTCCGACACTCTTTGAGAAAAAAAGTCTTGGTTAAATGCGGAACCTAGCAAATGAGAAGGCCCTATCACAAATCAAGGCTTAAACTTTAGTATGCTGTTTCGAGCTTGCTGAGGGGTAGTTAATCAAATTTGTTGTGTGTATATAGAGACATATGTAGGTCTATATTTAAAAGGATCAAACAATTACTATTGCCCTAAAGATCTTTGAATATCCGTTGAACATTACCAATTTAAATCTATTAGTAAGTATCTTCAAATAGTATCAGCACCAAAATGCATAACCTAATTATGCATATTCTGCATAATTAAAGTAGTTATATATGCTTCGGTAGACCCACACACATGACTATTGACTGCGTAAGTAGAGCGCATATGCGTGAGCTATAGGCTGAGCCACTTGTGTGACTGCATAGATTGCTTTCTAGTATGGTGGACTCAATCATAGCAGATTCGTGGATAGGGGATAGTAATAATTTGCTAGAGCTAAAAATAAACTTACATCCTCCAATCAAATGAAGAGCTTTTGATAACCGACCCCTTATTGATATGATTTTTGTCTATTTATTCACCAAGAGCCAAGATTGTGAACTTCTTGTATACCTGCCAGAATAATTGTTGGTAGGCAATTGTTGCCTTTTTTTTGTATGTGGCGTTCCACTTCTTTTGCCACTTAAGATTCTACTGATGTCCTTTATGATCTTTATGCCAGTATTTAGTAGGACGCAACCCTTTAGGCTGCGTTTGTTACATGGTGAATCATGGTGATAGGGAATGATGGTGAAACAAAAATGTTGTTTGTTTATCATGGTGAATCCGTGGTGAAATTTGATCTATTTTTATCCCCATGAAAAAGCATGGTGAATCGTGGTGAATCATGGTGAAAGAAGTTTCTTTCAAGACTCCACTACTTATTTAGACAAATGTGAAAAAAAACGTTCTAATAAATATGATTCTTACTTGTGTAGGGTGTTTTTTATAAAAAAAATCCCCTCCCCATCACTATAATCATGTAACAAAAAACATTTTTTAAGTTTTTCACCATCATCATCCCTATCACCATGCACATGTTACCATACAACACACTTTAATAATTTCCCTATCACCATCACTATCACCATCAGTGTCTCTATCACCATCACCGTCAATTTTATCACCACGTACCAAACACAATGTTAGTTTCATGGTTAAGGTGGCAAAATGCTGAGGCTCGGCAGATTGGCACATCTAAGTGTGCCTGACCATTTTTCTTCTTGAAAAAAATATAACAGCTATATTTTTATGATTTTCTCTCATATATACCTGTATTTATGGATACCGCTACCATTCCCCTGTTGTAAGAAAAAATATCACAGCCATATACACCGGTATGTATATACATATATTTTATGGTTCCAGTACAGATCATTGAAAATGCTTCATGCTCTATCTCGATATTACTCCTGAACCTTGCTTAAAACATAACTAAAGTACATTGTATCATATATGGGTATTTCGAGTTCCTAATATATAAGACAGAAAAATGGTCTCTATATGGCATTACGATCTTTATACAATAATTAAAGCATCGTTAACAAACATATTTTATGTCAAAATTCTATATAGCTTAATTGACAATTTGCTATATTATATAATTTTCACCTTTGCAGCACTACAAAGTTAATGTACATGTATCTTATATCTAAACTGGATATTTTGAGTTCCTACGGAATGCAAGAGGGGCTCTAGTATAGATAATATGGTCTTGTAAATTGCAATTATATCCTGATTCCTGAAACAAGACAAAAACAAGTCCTCAATTTAGAAATGTAATTCAAGACTCTTAGCACAAGTCAGTGCAGAAAACGAAGTGAAGGATATTAATCTCCCGATAGTTGATGATAATGGTATTAGGCACCTAAAATAGATATTAAATCTTACATTAGGGCCCTCAACAAAGAACATTTATACCCAGAAATAGGTGTAGATCAATTATATGGAAATCAGTATGTGATGTACAGGGAGACATGCAACTGAAAATAGTATATGCTATATGCGGGAGTATATGTGGTTTGGATTTTCATAAATAAGTCAATTATGTAGTTGTAGAAAATTATTATCGTTCATATATAATGACATTATTCTAAGTTGTATAGTTAAAAATTGATCTTTATATAAACCGAAAACATCAAACACACGATATAGAATTGGAGAATTTTTGTGGATGATGATGGCAATTGGCAATCACCCTCAATACTCATAGAAGATTGAACGTCGATATAAATGATGTATGCCTTTACTTTTCATAATGAATAACAACTAACAACTAACAAGTACAGTGTTAATTAATAACAAGTATGATGTATTCAACCAATGTTTCAAAAAGCACCCAGTGTGAGCGCATAAGCGGCCACATACTCGGTGCGGTCATGTGTCTTGGCCGTTTAACTTGAAACGGAGTGCAATGCGGACCCCGTCCGCTTAGTCGTCCGCACAGCCGCTTTTGCGGCCGTTTAAGCAACATTTTTTCATTAAGATTTTTTTTCCAACTAAAACCTTGGGCCTGTAAACCCCACTCCTCGACCCAGTCACCTAGCGCGACTCACACTCCCCCCGACCCCGACAAGTTGCGACCCTCCCCCCCCCTTCTGAAAGCAGCGACTGAGCGGAGACTAGGGCAAGGCTGCAACGATCTCAGTCCACTCCTTCGACGCTCTCTCTCGCTCCGGCAGCCGACACTCTCTCTCCGGAGGCGGCGGCAACAAGTCTACACAGAGCCACCAGCGGCGACATCCTCTGCTCGTGACCGACGGAAGGTTCTACTAAAGCCCGCATGTACTTCTTCTTCTTCCTCGTATATCCCTCATTACATCTTCATCCTCATTGCATCTTCCTCCTCCTGACGCTGCATTTTTTGATTTTTTGATTTTGCAATATCCTTTTCTTCCTCTCCCTGGACGCTGCTCCCTTCCTCTGTCCGTATCTTTTCTTTTGGTCGATTCCCCCCCCCCCCCACCACCACCACTCACATCTTCGTCCTCTTCCTTGCCTCTTCCTTGGCGCTGCTTCATAAGCAGTGGTTTTTGGTCGATTCCCCCTCCCCTCTTCTTCCATTTCTGCAGGCAGAGAAGAGATGCTACTATTTTTTTTCTTAATGTTGCTGCTACAGTTTCTTTCCCCCTCCCCTCTTCTTCCATTTCCGAAGGAATCATTCTTATGATTCCTTTTCTCCATATTTCCTTCTTCACATCCTCTGTTTCTCCATATGTTTTGGACATGAGTCACATGCTTATTTAGGGTTTGTTTTGGACCTTTGAGACATGCATGCATCTTTTTGTATGTTTTGATTAGTCTTTATTGTTATGTAATGTACTTCTGTTAAACCATTACATGCATGCTTTGTTGACGTTTATGCTTAAATGATTTTAGAATGTATTCTAGAAATGTGAACAAATTTCAAGTTTTAGGGTCCTAATATGTAATTGTACAAATTAATATGCAATTGTGTGATTAATTTATAATTATATATATAAGAATTAAATTATATAAAAAAATAAAAAACGCATATACTCCCGCATACCGCATATACTCTTATAAGGTGATCTCTCTGCACACATAACGCATACCGCTTTTTAAAACACTGTATTCAACTGTAATCATAAACAAGTAGCAAGTAATAGATTTATAGAATGAACTAGAAAAATTGGAGGATAGTAAAAAAGTCAATATAGCTTGCTTGCAGGAAACTAAGTGGACAGGGGAACGTTATAGAGAGATTGGAGATACATGATACAAAATCTGATATATAAGTATTGATAAACATAGAAATGACGTAGGTATTATTGTTGATAAGATGTTGAAGGATGATGTTGTCAAGGTCACTAGGATGGGTGATAGAATCATAGCTATCAAGGTCGTTCTTAGGGGAAAGATTTTTAACATTATTAGTGCTTATGCCCCCCCAAGTTGGCCTTAGCGAGGAGGCTAAGAAGGATTTTTGGGATAACATGGATGAATTGATGCAAGGAATACCGATAGAGGAGAAGATCATTATTGGGAGTGATTTAAATGGCCATGTGGGGAGTAACAATGATGAATATGAGAGAGTTCATGGTGGTTTTGGATATGGCAGTAGAAACGGAGAAGGAGAGAGGATATTAGATTTTGCAGCTGCATATGATATGATTTTGACAAACACCCATTTCAAGAAAAGAGAATCTCATAAGATTACTTTCAAGAGTGGGCACAATTGTAGCCAAATTGATTACCTCCTTACAAGGCAGGAGGATCGTAAAGTATGCAAGGACTGTAAAGTTATTCCTGGCGAAGAACTCACGACCCAACATAAATTGGTGGTTTTGGATATTAAACATGAAGATCAATAAAGGCAAGCATAACAAAAATCAAGTTAGCAAGATCAAGTGGTGGAATCTTAAAGGAGAAAAAAAATTGACCTTTCATGATAAACTCATCAAGGAGGGAGCTTGGAACTTAGAGTTTGATGTCAACACTATGTGGTATAACATGATCTCCTACATAACAAAAATTGTCGGAGAGGTTTTGGGGGAGTCCAAAGGTTGTGGGCCTCCACAAAAAGAGACTTGATGGTGGAATAATGAAGTACATAAGGCTATTAAACTGAAAAGGGAGATCTATAGAAGCTTGCCCAAATCTCGAGATGATGCAACGTTCCAGAGATATGAGCAAGCAAAGAAAGAAGCTAAAAAGGTTGTTCAGGAGGTAAGGTCTAGATACTTTGATGATATTTATAAGAAGCTGGACACTAGAGAAGGGGAAAAAGATATATATATAATGGCTTGTATAAGAGAAAGGAAAGGAAGAGACTTGAGTCAAGTAAAATGCATCAAGAATGAAGATGGTAGAGTGTTGATAAAGGACGATGATATCAAGAACCAATGGAGAAATTACTTCCATAAGCTTTTCAATGGAGATATTGTAAATAATGTTAGAGACTCGTGTGACGGGGATACAAGAGATATCATTTACACACGAAGAGTTTCACATTTTGAGGTCAAGAATGTCTTGAAAAAGATGAAAATGAGAAAGACATGTGGCCAGACGGTATTCCCATTGATGTATGGAAGAGTATGGGGGATGGAGTTATATGGTTTACCAATGTTTTAAAAAACGTTAAGCGGTAAGCGTGCGGACAACACCTTGTAACTGGTTAAGCGGTAAGCGGCCGATTTTTTAAAAAACGGGTTTTGATTTTCTATACAATTTTATAAAAAAATGCACATGTATGCATATATATACTATACTTTTTGGAACCTTTATACATATCTAAACATCCTAAATAACCATACTAAACACCCAAATACTTTATAACACAACTATAAAACAATGATTATAGCTAAACTATTAAACAATAGACTTGTCACACATAAAACACCCTATACAACTATAAAACAAAAAAGTATTAAGTATATATGCATGATACAATAACTATTTTGCATCACATTACAGCAGACTTATCATTGATACCTTACTAACTTATTGCTACATTTACATATCATCACTTGATCAAAAATTACAGCAGTACATTTAACCAAAGTATGCATTCTAAAATCTATGTCATGATTAGTTACATGTAATTTACTTGGATATACAGCAGTACCCGATTACTATGTCTTACATACAAAGTATGCATATTAAATTAACTAAGGCTTATCATAGAACATGTATTGTATATAAGTTCAATATATTACAGTCAATAATTATTTTACTTTCAAAAATTACTTAATGTTACAGGCTTGCAGCAGTTTTCTTAAAAAAATGGGCCTGAGCGGCCGATTAAGCGGCTGATTAAGCGGGTTAAGCGGGAAAAAAGCCCATTTTTTTGAAAAAAATTAATCGGGCGCTTAGGGGGTATTTTAAACGGCTGGGCTGCTGAACCGATTAAGCGGCCGCACAGAACGTTTTTAATTTCATTGTGGTTTACAAATTTATTTAACAAGATCATGAAAGCAAAGAAGATGCCGGGTGAGTGGAGAAATAGTACTATAGTCCCCATCTACAAGAACAAAGGTGATGTTCAGAGCTGCACAAACTACAGAGGTATCAAGTTGATGAGTCACACAATGAAGCTTTGGGAGAGGATCATTGAGCAGAGGCTAAGATCTATAACGCAGATATTAAACAACCAATTTGGTTTCATGCCTGGTAGATCAACGACAAATGCCATTTTTCTGATAAGGAGGCTTATGGAGAAGTATTAAGGAAAGAAAAAGAGTTCTTCACATGTTTTTTATCGATTTGGAAAAGGCTTATGATCGAGTACCCAGAGAAGTGTTGTGGATGGTTTTGAGGAAAAAGGGTGTGCCAATTCAATACATTGACTTGATTAAAGACATGTATGGTAGCTCTACTGCAAGTGTGAAGACTCTTGGAGGAGAGATACCAAGATTTCCCATCACAGTTGGGGTACACCGAGGATCCACACTTAGCACATATCTGTTCGTTCTTGTTATGGATGAGTTGACAAAGAATGTTCAGGATGATGTTCCTTGGTGTATGTTATTTGCTGATGATATTGTATTGATTGACGAAACTAAAAATGGTTTGAATGATAAAGTTGAACTTTGGAGAAAGGCATTAGAATCAAATGGATTGATGATTAGTAGGAGCAAAACTGAGTATATGCATTGCAGTTTCAGCCAATCTCGCAGTGTGAATGGTGGAGCCAAGCTGGACGGAGTAGATATATCAAAATGTGATAAATTTCGTTACTTGGCTCTATCATTCAAACAGTCGGGGATGTCCAAAATGACGTTTGTCACAGGATCACTGCAGGATGGTTGAAATGGAAGAGTGCAACTGGAGTATTATGTGATCGGAAGATCCCTCTCAGACTAAAAAGTAAATTTTATAAAGCTGCTATACGGCCAACCATGCTGTATGGGAGTGAATGTTGGGCGGTGAAGAAACGAGGACTCAACAAGATGAACGTGGATGGAATGCGTATGTTAAGATGGATGTGTGGGAAGACAAGAAAAGATCGCTTGAGAAATGACTATATCAGGAATAAAGTGGGGGTGGCGAGCATTGAGGACAAGTTGTGGGAGGGCCGACTCAGATGGTATGGACGTGTGCAACGCAGACCGACTAATGCACCTATACGAAGTGATACTATTGAGGCAAGCACAATTAATAGAAGAAGAGGAAAGCTTAAATTAACATGGGAAGAGCTTATAAAGAGAGATTTTAAATCTCTACATCTCAACTAGAATATGACCCATGATAGAGCACCCCAACATAGTTGGGATTGAAGCTTAATTGATGATGATGATGATGATGATGAGTAAATCAACATCACACATAATGCATATAATGGCATTTAGTAACTACTAACAACCTTTATGTATGGAATCACTAATTAGCATCCAGTCAGTTATAAATCAGTATTCAACAGTCAAATAGAAGAGGCGTGGGAGGAGAAGATGAGGAATGCAAAGAAGAATGTTGTTGTTAAGAAGAATAGAAGGGGAAGAGGGGAGGGCAATTTTAGAGGAACAAGATGAACGAGAAGGAATGCAAGGAGAAGAACATTGCTTATTGAGAAGAAATAACAGAGGGGAAACAGATGGTGCAAAACAACAATTCACTGTTCAGTGGAAAATACTATGAAGAAATGAAACATGAGGAAGAGAATGCGGAGAAGAGGAGCAAAAACATAACCGTGAACAAAAAAATAGAATATGAAGCGAAGAGTAGGAGAAGATGAGAAAAACAGAATATATGCATTGGCGTAGGAAGAAGAGCAAGAGGAGGAAGCAAAACGTGCTATTAGAGGAAGTTGGGCCACTGAAGAGAGGAAGGGACACTGCTGCTGCTTCTGAGGGATTTGTTTATCTCGCCGATAGAGGGAATAACTGCAGCTGCCTACTGAGGGAAAGAAGGATGAGTTCTGCTAGGCTCACAAAAAAGACCCAAGGTGGAGAATGAGTCAAAGTGCAAACCTAATTGCCTTTGAGTGCCTGGATACCTAGGAGGGTTGCTAGGGTCACACTTAAGAACTATATTGGTTACTGGATTGGGGAATTGTCCTAGAAGGAAAAAGAGTTTCGGATACCAAGTAGCTCAATTGAGTCAAGAAAAATGTGGTGCTATATCGTTTTTGCTGAAGGTGTGCTTGAGCTCTCATGTTATTTATCTAATTGAAAAGGATTTATTGTTGAGGTTGTGATTCATGTAAATCATTGTATGCAGTATGTTTATGCAATATGATAAACTTTCACCCTTGTCAGAATTTATTATAGTATGTGAACTATTATTACGTCAAGGATCTTACTATGGCAATAATGGCATAATTACATCTATCTTTTTCTCATGATCTCATCAACGCTTGATGCTGTCAGAAGGAACCTAGGAAAGTAACTCAATAACATCTAATGTTGTTTCATATGCAGATTTCTGTAAATCTATTTTATTGGTACCTAAAAGTAATGTTAATATCTATTAAAAACTTGTCGCTGTTAATCTGGCAGACAATGACAACGTTGACCTGCTATCCTGACCAGTCAAAGCGATACTTCACTCTAGGCTGGAAGACTGTAGGCCTACTTTACAGAGTTACATGTTTACTGGTTGTTTCCCAATGTTTTCACATGCCGAGGTTTATGGGCATATGCTAGTAGCCAAGTTAAAATAATATTATATCGGCTATACGAATATCTTACAAACTCCTTTATGAACTGGATTACTTATGGTTAGGTCCTTTTTTAATCCTTTAATGAATGAAGTTCAGATCTGGCAATTGGATTTCTGTAGTGCAATTATACTAGATTGCCCTTTAAATCTTAAGAACTTCGTGTCTTAGCTGCAGGAATTTGGGCAACTGGAGGTTGGATGCTTACATGAAGCCACCAAAACTGTAGAAGTATTGGGTTACTACTTGTGGTGATTCCCTCAAGTGATGATCACATCCGCCTTTATGCGCTTCTAAATGTTTGTTTGGTGTAAAAACTTATCATTTATAGACTATACTCTTGCTGGATTTGATAAGTTTCTTGAATAATTCAGCAAATTAGAGTTGCTGCATGACCAACATTCGTGGCAATTGTACCATGTCCTCATTCTTCTTTCACCTGCTCATGGGTATTATACGCCGCTCAATATCAGTCATGAATGACTCAAAAGTGAATTTGCTATGCTGAAGCGATCTATTTGTTTTAAATTTAGAGTGTAGTTGGCACTGACTGTTGAGCTGTTGATGACAATAAATTGGTCAAGCCAATTGGTAATGTGTGTTTTGTGTTCCAGAGGCGTTCTATGCAGGGATGGTAAATGGTTGCATATGAGCAACCCATACCCATGCCTAATAATACCTATTTTAAATTTGACCAATCCATACCCGCCTCGAATCCTCGATTCAAGGAAAGCTATTTATATACATGTTCATGCCCACCGTATTACTAAGAGGTAGATGGGGTCCCAGACTGAACTCAATAAATAGGTGGTTTCATACAGAACTTCACAAAATCACAAAGAGACCCTCCTATTACATTTTATCATTAAATTTTGCTACAAAAACATTTATATACATTATAATTCTAAAATAGCTTGTTTCGATTTTCACCTCACTCAATAAATTTGATCGCCAGTATACGGTATCCTGTGAACTTGGAAAAAATATACAGATCCTCCAAAATCAACTATTTAATTCCAGAGCTCATTTTTACACGAGAATAATGTATGTGACAATTTACAACATGCTCCTCCACATTTTGGTACTTCAAAATTAACTTTTAAACTATAATTAGCTTCACAGGTAAGATAAACTGCCACTAACAAAATATGATAACGTTATCACTAACTTTTTACTTATTAACATAGAAAATGTGATGTGTTATCAACTTTTCCAACACAAGCAAAATTTCAAGAGCAAAACTAATACCGAGAGGAAGAAACAAATTTTTAACAAGAGTAAACTTTTACTTGTGAAACGCAATACGTGAGCCCAAATTGAGCTAGCCCCACTCACAACTTTAGCGGAAGATGTCGTGCTCATTGTGGCCAAGAAACCAACTTGGCCAAACAAAACATTTTTTGATGTGCTCACTATTTTTGAGTTTGAAATGTTGGTTTGTACATAAAACGATAGTATATTGAACTACTATCTTAGCAAATTTATATGTCGGGTTAGCACGCCGAATAAACTGAAAAGTGAATTAACAGCTATAGTGTACATTTCATAGAGTGCCAAAATTTTTGACATGTATCATAGCACATCGAATGGATTGCATTATTTTCTTCAGCTTTCTAGTGTTGCCTGAAATAATTTCCATGACCGACATCAACAACATTTGGCAGATCTTCAAATGTGTTACATATGATTATAGTTGAGTAAATTAGATGGAGTTGTTGGTAGATGCCTGCAAGCTATAACAATTGATCAAGCCTAACATTGAGGATATTGCTTTATACTAAAAGTAATATATTAATGTGACTCTTTTCAAAACAAATTATAGAGAATATAGAACTGTTGAAAGTTGAATTGTGTAAAATAAGTTCAAATTCTGCTATATGAGAATTTTTTTGTTTGGTCGAATTTGTAATCTTTTGTTTGTCTAATTGTTCTAATATTATGTCTCTATGCAGCCTATATATCTGTGAGAGAAACATCTTACGTAATAGTACGGAACAGAGAATTAAATATATGATAATATCAAATGTCGTGCATGAAGATTTTTGAAGGCTACATATCATATTTGAAAAGGGATCAGCGACAAAATGATCTGAAGCTGAGAATGATAAATGTTGTTTGTAGCATATGTCCAACTGTTCATTCACACGCATTTAGTTGAATTAAATATAATTTAGCCTAACCCTAACTCTTCGTTTGCATAGATTCATTTGAAATAAGTTTTAGACTGTTTATGTGAATTCAAGCAAAAAAGAAATTGTTTACTAGGAGATTTTACTGACCTACGCAACAACAAATGTCAAAAAATAAATGCTACCACTCTTCAAATCTGAGTAGCAAAAGAAAAATGCAAAAAAAAAAAAAGTCTGTTGGAGTGGTAGATGGCTTGTTTGCAAGGACTTATGGTGCAGGTTCAACTTCCAATAGTGACAAAAAATTTATTATGAAAAAACAAAAGAGAAATGTTAGAAAGACATCAAATGTGTGCAAGCACCTCTCACTCCAACGTGGTGCAATAAACTGGGTAGGCATATAATACCATTCATAGTAATGACACTCCAAAGCATGCAAAGTGCTAGCAGAAGGAGCATACATCATAAAATGAATATTTATCTAACACATGCTCGTTGCTAATTGACAGTAAAAAATATTAGCATAGTCGAATCTAGCCTAAAGCTCGTAGGTCAAATTTGTAACGACACTCGCCATCGTTAAGATAACAAGTGCCATTAACAATAATAAAACATGAAGAAGTAAATCATTTGCAACGGAATCACTGAAAATCACTAAAAATTTAAAACTTTTTCAAAGAGATCCATTCACAGGAAAACTCTTTAACCAAGAACCAAAGTGTTTCCATTTCATCCTGGTTCACAAGTACACAACCTGTACAATTCCTTTTTAAGGATTACAACATTGACTGCCCTGTTACAAATATACACAGGCGGTATAAAAACTTTGAGGCACTATGCCAAAACTCCGATTGAATCATTTAAAACTCTGAGGACCTGAGAGTACAGAGACGACACACAGGACTACTATCTATATGACTTGACAGACAATATCTCCACCTGAGATCTGATTGTTGTCCTTGTTGTTGTTGTTGTTGCTGCTCTTTTTCTGATCTTAGGGATTTCCTGCCTTGCCTCCCATGCATACCTAAAAATGTTTCCCACGGGGGTGAGACAATTGAAAAATTACCCCAGCGAGAGATATAACTCTCCGCCAAAACATTGTTATTGCAGTTTATTAAATTAAAACTGAGCAGGGGTTACTTTTACCTTATCAGGAAGAATTATTCATCATAGAACAGAATAAGATAATCTCCTATTCTCAAGGAGAGTATTGCATCTACCCATGGTAGATAAGTAATTCATCTGTCTACTTTGCAGAGAATATAAAGAAACATAAATAACATTTATCCGCTAAGGAATGCACAAAGAAATGCAACATCAGCCAATGAATCTCCGTAATCAATCCTTAAGCAAACATGCTATACGGCTGATTACATTTTACAATCATATTTAAGCTCTGAGGAGATGAGGTATACCGCTCATACTCCAACCGGCCATTGCGAAGTCGAAACCGGTACCATACATAGGTCTAGGGAAGAGCCGGCTTCCAAGACCTCCCACGTCTCGGTCAGTGCGAGACAAAACGCAGGACATCTCGTGTGTCTGCTAATGTAGCTTTCCAGGGTATACTGGCAACTTCGCTACAGAGTTACAGCGTCAACTGCACTCTCGTCGGCAATCGAGAGATTTCATGTTTATCTCCATCGACCCGACAAAAACATTGGGAGATGGGTACAACATCTGGCCCAATCATCGGGAGATTAGTGATACATCTATCCCGACCTATTCATGAAGGATTTGAGAGGTTTCTTGTTTACCTCCTCAGAATCACTTCAAGAGGACGTAAGGATATTTTCGCCCATTGACCCCCGTATATTAAAAAATATATGAAATCCAGGATATGCCGCAGAGCAACCTGTTTCACCATCACCTATTCCTGACGATGATGGATCTATGGTCAGAGCACTACATGAATAGATTTCACTTGATTATTTAAATACATTATCATATTCTTTTAGCATCAGTCAAGTTCTCAAACATATTTTATTCAGATAAATGCTATAAAGAGACATGTACCACTTTCATCAGATACTTATTCACATGGCTCAAAAGCCATTCACATCTTGTCACCTCTCACTAGGCAACAACTTTATTCACATAGCTCACAAGGCCATTCACATCTTGTCACCTCTCACTAGGCAACAACTTTATTCACATGGCTCATAAGGCCATTCACATCTTGTCACCTCTCACTAGGCAACAACTTTATTCACATGGCTCATAAGGCCATTCACATCTTGTCACCTCTCACTAGGCAACAACTTTATAACAAGGCTTACAAGCCCATACTAATCTTGTTACTTCTTTTCTAAGTAACAAGAACATAATGGCACATATGGCCAATGAACTCTTATCAAATAAACATCATAGCTCATACCTGGCTATGATCATCACCTCATGAGACCTGCATGATTGTCACACATGATAATAGATTTATCAAGTTCACAACACATCATGCAATACAGGGTAACACCACTATTCCCTTACCAAGGTTAGGGTTTACCATCAATTAGGGCTTTTCATCCTTTTACCCAAAGCTAGGGTTAGTAGTTTCCTTTCTTATCAATTAGGGTTTCATATTTGTATTATCACTCCAACCCTAATTTATTGCTACACTCCTCTGGGAGCATTCATTGATATCCTAAGTATTCATTCATACTTATTACATTCATCATGTATCATTAAATGATTATCATCACAAGGTATGAGTTTCTCTCTCATCCTTAGGTTGGAAATTAACAAAACGACCATGTTAGGTCGCTTTCGAATCAACTCTAAGTCCATCATAGAGCACTACAGCCGTGCAACCAAGAACGGCCGTGCAAAGGGAAGCCACCACGGCCGTGCTACCGTACACGGTCGTGCACAATGAAGCTAACACGGCTGTGCTACCTTGCACGGTCGTGCAAAGTGAAACCACCACGGCCGTGCTACCTTGCACGGTCGTGCCACAGGGGTTCACTTCATAAATCATATTCAAGTATGAATTCTATTCTTTCATTAGGGATTAGGGTTTCACATACCATCTCCCTTCTTTAGAATAGAGATTGTATATAGCATCACCCTTCATTAGGGATTTCATATCACATTGCCCATAATTAGGATTTACTAATCATTCCCAATTAGGGTTTCTCATGAAATCACCCTCAATTAGGATTTCACATGGATACACCCTCAACTAGGGTTTCACTTGGATACACCCTCAACTAGGGTTTACTATTCATCCTAATTAGTGATTTCACATGTAGACAACCTCTTATTAGGGTTATACATGGAATCAACCTCAATTAGGGTTTTCATCATGTATTGGATCCATGCATTTGTTAAGCATTCTTAATTAGTACCATTAAGGTATCTCTCACCTAATTACATTAGGTTTCCAAAAAGGTTTGATCAATTGGACCTTCAATAACATGAGGTATCCAATTGAATTAGGGTTTCCAATGTTGATTCCTTCAATCATTGAATTCATGGAACCAATCATCAATTGGACCTATATTCATACTTCAATTGAGTTTGATAAGTCAACCTTCAACTAATTTGACCCTCAATTGATCATCAATTAGGGTTTGATTCAATTGAATTAGGGTTTGGAATCGATGATTCAACAACACTAATCAATGTAAGACTAGTTGCTTTGAAACCATTGAACCATCATCCAAATTGGGTATGACCTGACCCCAAACGGTCTTGAGGTCGTTTGGATGACCTCCAAACGGTCTTGAGACCGTTTGCCTATCATATCACTCAAATCTAAGCAATCCAATTGGGGTTTGGTTCATTGGATTGATCACCAAATCAACATTGCATTGTATATCAGCTTAGTACCTTTAGACCTTCAAACACCTAACCATACTCAACCCTAGACCTCCAAACGGTCTTGGGTGACCACCAAACGGTCTTGAGACCGTTAAGATGAGCTCCAAACGGTCTTGAGACCGTTTGGCTCATCCAACCTTTGGACTTTAGTGAAAAATCATCATGGATTGGTCTATCGAGTTGATCAACAAATCAGCATTGAGTTGCAGTATGATTTGGTACCTTTGGACCTTCAATTGATCAACTATACTTGACCCCAGACCTCCAAACGGTCTTGGGGTGATCCCCAAACGGTCTTGAACCCGTTTGGATGATCCCCAAACGGTCTTGAACCCGTTTGGGCTAATCAACCCAAAATCTCAACTTAACTCATTGGAATTTCAGCACTGTTTTCAATTAGGGTTTGCCTAATTGAATAGCCTTCAACTCACGATTCCTTGGGAGTTAACCCCTCAAATTTGGAGAGTCATTAACCAACATAATTATGAACAGGAATCCCAAACGGTCAACGCTTGGTCAACTCACTCAAACGGTCTTGAACCCGTTTGCCCAAGCAGGTCAAGTTAATCAGGTTGAAAATCAGCACTTAATCCAATTAGGTTTTCCTAATTGATTAGCCTTCAACCTATGATTCCTTTGGATTTAACCCCTAAAATTAGGAGGGTCATTAACCAACATCATTATGAACAGTAATCCCAAACGGTCAACGCTTGGTCAACCATCTCAAACGGTCTTGAACCTGTTTGCCCAAGCAGGTCAAGTTATTCAGGTTGAAAATCAGCACTTAATTCAATTCGATTTGTCTAATTGATTGGCCTTCAACCTATGATTCCTTTGGATTTAACCCCTCAAATTTGGAGGGTCATTAGCCTACATAATTAGGAACGAGATTCCCAAACGGTCAACACTTGGTCAACTCCTTCAAACGGGTTTGAACCCGTTTGCCACCAAACGGTTTGCAACCCGTTTGCCACCAAACGGTTTGCAACCCGTTTGCCACCAAACGGTTTGCAACCCGTTTGGTCACCAAACGGTTTTGGTGAAACCGTTTGGTCCCAACTTTTGAGATCGTTTGCTCCCAAGATATTTGGTGAGGTCTTGCTTATGATGATGTCATCATCATCTTCCTTCGTGCACCCAAGAACAGAAATCGTTCTTGATGGAATTTGCAGCAAAGAAACAAAAGTGTATAAAATTGAAGAAATCAATCAACAAAGCATAGAAGATTGATGCAATAGCAATGTTTGAGGGTTTAAGTTATAAAAACCGCCTCCAATTGAGCTCCAAAGCTCCAAGATCACGCCATCAATGGTGGATGAAGCTCTAGCAACTCCCCCTAGGCTCATCCTCAAGCTTTTGATTGCAAAAGTTGACTAGGGTTGAAGAGGAGATCGAAATAAGAAGGAATCCATAATTTATTTTCGATTTCCACCATGAAATCATGAAGAACGAGGGTCAAGAAGCTTACCAACAGGTTGGGGCTCGTCCTCCTGTTGCTCCTAAGTCCCCTTGAGCTCATCCCAAGCAAAGGAAGAAGAAAGGGCCAAAAAATCCTTTCAATTCATTTGGAAAAGGCACTTTTATAAGGAAATTGATGAGAGAGAAAATGCCTTATAAAAATCCAATTAATCCAAAATTTATGGCCGCCTCTTCCCCCTCAATTCCATGGATACAAGGCACCTTCCTTTGCCTTTTATTCCCCTTCATTATCCTCAATTTAAAGAAAAGCAAATTAAGCACCTTAATGCTTATTATATTAATATCCCATATGTGAGTGGAAATTACTTTTCTTTATAATAAGGTGAGTGGAATTTCACCTACTTAAGATATTTTCGTTCCTTATCTTAGCAAAGGAACGTCCATCCTTATTCAAAATCAACCCAAAACATTTTGGTTGAAAGCCCTTCAATTATTTTTATTCATTTTTGCCCTAAATCGAATTAAGGTTTCAATTAGGCATTATTCTTGATTATTTTAATGTCAAGATTCTCTCTCCTCCAACTTAGTTCAAATGAGGAGTCCCTCTCATTTTCTTTGCTATACATGATTCCAAGAAACATTAAGTACCTTATTGAAGTGGTAATTTGCATATTGAACCCTAGATTTTGGGTAAATTGTACTTTACTCCAAAACTAGGTTTTAATGCACAACATTGTCCAACAAGCTCTATCTTGGTGTCCAGGCTTGTAGAAACCATACTACTACATCATATTCATCCTTATGATGTCTCAACATCAGAGGAACATCTTATCATGTGCAATTTGCAAGTTAACCCCTCAACTTGGGTAATTTGCACTTTAGTCCAAAATAAGAAATCATTGCTTCAACATTGTTCAAACAGGACCAAAATTGAAACATAAGTTCCTCATGAGCCCTAATTACTTTTCACAAGATGAGATTAAACATATAATCATCTTTCTTAATCAAAATACCTAGGGTTAAAGCATAACCCAGGCCAGGGATGTTACAAATTATAAACCCCTAACAAGGATTTCGTCCCCGAAATCCCAGATAAAGGGATCATATATTATTCATCCATCATATCATCATGTCTCTACATAACACCTCATTGTTATGGAGACATCATAGACCTTTGATCAACACAAAGTTCCTTCTCACAATATTCTCATAGAGTCAATTGAGATCTTATCTTAAAGACATATTTAGTTGTTATGTTTATGCAAAGCATAAACCCCTAACATATGATGTTCATATCATTTTATAAAATCAGTCTGATTTCATAGTTGACCACTCCAGGTAGCTAATCTAAACCATCTGATAATTCTCAGATACCAGCATCCATTACCCTGGTATCAGTCACATGTGTTGAAAACACATCATATTCTCATCTTTCTTTTATCATATTTACAACTTTATTGAACAGGGATCACCTCCCTTGTTCTCTTTCTCATCATATGAGGGTCATACTTTTACTTCCTCATATACACATACTGATCTGAATTCCTATCAGATCCTTCTTTCTTGTACTTAAGGTATGATACATTTATCCATACCATATTTCTTATTTCATGGTACTCAGTAGATTGTATCAGAATGATTGCTTGATCAGGGCAATAAAAAAGATATCAATCTAAGAGTTTCCATACTCACTTTATCATCAATAGTTGTAAACCTGATCAGGGTTTACAAGTACTGAGATCAAGTAATATGCACTTACATGCTATCATATTTCTTGTTTTTCATATTATCATAACATAAGATTTAACATCCCTGGATTTTATCCAGGCATCTCTTCTATACCTCTTCCTCTTTCATAGAGGTAAGATCAATATAGAACATTTAAAAGAATACTTCAATAGAATTCAAATTCTAATTCTCATCATTTCTTCCCTATATGACAACTAATAGGGAAAACCAAATCAGCAGTCCTCCTTTTTATAACAAAAGGGGTTTAGTGTACTCAACATGTACACATTTATAACATACATTGTCCTCACATCATGGTCTTATTAGTCTTATTACTGATGCAAAAACTAAGCCATGGAATTTTACAGGTGAAAGGTTAAGACCTTTACACTTACTTAGGGGCTGCTGCCCTGGTACACTAGGCATTTATTGCACTATTTGTACCAAAAACCTTGGCTTTTTAGAACAATTAGGCAAATGTCTCTAAAATTATAGAGATCATCACCTACTTCTCAGCTTATTGCCCCTTCTTGGGCACTGCCATCACATATTTATTATCTGTCTAAGCTCATGGCAGAGTCTACTTTCTTGCCATAAGTTAATCTTTTCCATATTTTCCCTTGTTCCAACATGACTAAGTCATTTAGGAACTCATTTTAAGATCAAGCTTTCTGTATTAAGGACTGATTACCTAGGTTATAAGCCTAGCATCCAGTCCACTCATATGCATTACTGTTGCCCTAATCTACCCAACAAGAGCATGATCATAGGATTCTCTATCCTGATCAGGTCTTAATGGGGATTCTCAGGCACTCATTCTATTCTTTCATGATCCCTTGTACCTCTTCTTGGTGCAACAACATTGCCCTTAGCAATGTGTTCCTTGTGCTCTCCGGTCATTTTAAACTTTACCCTTTCTCTGCACAAGCAGAAATCATTATAGGGTATACTGGAGGACACTAACACAGACTCAACAACTTAGTCCTATGTCTCTGTAGACTCAGCGAACCTAGAGCTCTGATACCACTAAATTGTAACGACACTCGCCATCGTTAAGATAACAAGTGCCATCAACAATAATAAAACATGCGGAAGCAAATCATTTGCAGCGGAATTACTGAAAATCACTAAAAATTTAAAACTTTTTCAAAGAGATCCATTCACAGGAAAACTCTTTAACCAAGAACCAAAGTGTTTCCATTTCATCCTGGTTCACAAGTACACAGCCTGTACAATTCCTTTTTAAGGATTACAACATTGACTGCCCTGTTACAAATATACACAGGCGGTATAAAAACTTTGAGGCACTATGCCAAAACTCCGATTGAATCATTTAAAACTCCGAGGACCTGAGAGTACAGAGACGACACATAGGACTACTATCTATATGACTTGACAGACAATATCTCCACCTGAGATCTGATTGTTGTCCTTGTTGTTGTTGTTGTTGCTGTTCTTTTTCTGATCTTAGGGATTTCCTGCCTTGCCTCCCATGCATACCTAAAAATGTTTCCCACGGGGGTGAGACAATTGAAAAATTGCCCCAGCGAGAGATATAACTCTCCACCAAAACATTGTTATTGCAGTTTATTAAATTAAAACTGAGCATGGGTTACTTTTACCTTATCAGGCAGAATTATTCATCATAGAACTGAATAAGATAATCTCCTATTCTCAAGGAGAGTATTGCATCTACCCATGGTAGATAAGTAATTCATCTGTCTACTTTGCAGAGAATATAAAGAAACATAAATAACATTTATCCGCTAAGGAATGCACAAAGAAATGCAACATCAGCCAATGAATCTCCATATTCAATCCTTAAGCAAACATGCTATACGGCTGATTACATTTTACAATCATATTTAAGCTCTGAGGAGATGAGGTATACCGCTCATACTCCAACCGGCCATTGCGAAGTCGAAACCAGTACCATACATAGGTCTAGGGAAGAGCCGGCTTCCAAGACCTCCCACGTCTCGGTCAGTGCGAGACAAAACGCAGGACATCTCGTGTCTCTACTAATGTAGCTTTCCAGGGTATATTGGCAACTTCGCTACAGAGTTACAACGTCAACTGCACTCTTGTCGGCAATCGAGAGATTTCATGTTTATCTCCATCGACCCGACAAAAACATTGGGAGATGGGTACAACATCTGGCCCAATCATTGGGAGATTAGTGATACATCTATCCCGACCTATTCATGAAGGATTTGAGAGGTTTCTTGTTTACCTCCTCACAATCACTTCAAGAGGACGTAAGGATATTTTCGCCCATTGACCCCCGTATATTAAAAAATATACGAAATCCAGGATATGCCGCGGAGCAACCTGTTTCACCATCACCTATTCCTGACGATGATGGATCTATGGTCAGAGCACTACATGAATAGATTTCACTTGATTATATCAAACATATTTTATTCAGATAAATGCTATAAAGAGACATGTACCACTTTCATCAGATACTTATTCACATGGCTCAGAAGCCATTCACATCTTGTCACCTCTCACTAGGCAACAACTTTATTCACATAGCTCACAAGGCCATTCACATCTTGTCACCTCTCACTAGGCAACAACTTTATTCACATGGCTCATAAGGCCATTCACATCTTGTCACCTCTCACTAGGCAACAACTTTATTCACATGGCTCATAAGGCCATTCACATCTTGTCACCTCTCACTAGGAAACAACTTTATAACAAGGCTTACAAGCCCATACTAATCTTGTTACATCTTTTCTAAGTAACAAGAACATAATGGCACATATGGCCAATGAAATCTTATCAAATAAACATCATAGCTCATACCTGGCTATGATCATCACCTCATGATACTTGCATGATTGTCACACATGATAATAGATTTATCAAGTTCACAACACATCATGCAATACAGGGTAACACCACTATTCCCTTACCAAGGTTAGGGTTTACCATCAATTAGGGCTTTTCATCCTTTTACCCAAAGCTAGGGTTAGGATTTTCCTTTCTTATCAATTAGGGTTTCATATTTGTATTATCACTCCAACCCTAATTTATTTCTACACTCCTCTGGGAGCATTCATTGATATCCTAAGTATTCATTCATACTTATTACATTCATCATGTATCATTAAATGATTATCATCACAAGGTATGAGTTTCTCTCTCATCCTTAGGTTGGAAATTAACAAAACGACCATGTTAGGTCGCTTTCGAATCAACTCTAAGTCCAGCATAGAGCACTACGGCCGTGCAACCAAGAAAGGCCGTGCAAAGGGAAGCCACCACGGCCGTGCTACCGTACACGGTCGTGCACAATGAAGCTAACACGGCCGTGCTACCTTGCACGGTCGTGCAAAGTGAATCCACCACGGCCGTGCTACCTTGCACGGTCGTGCCACAGGGGTTCACTTCATAAATCATATTCAAGTATGAATTCTATTCTTTCATTAGGGATTAGGGTTTCACATACCATCTCCCTTCTTTAGAATAGAGATTGTATATAGCATCACCCTTCATTAGGGATTTCATATCACATTGCCCATAATTAGGGTTTACTAATCATTCCCAATTAGGGTTTCTCATGAAATCACCCTCAATTAGGATTTCACATGGATACACCCTCAACTAGGGTTTCACTTTGATACACCCTCAACTAGGGTTTACTATTCATCCTAATTAGTGATTTCACATGTAGACAACCTCTTATTAGGGTTATACATGGAATCAACCTCAATTAGGGTTTTCATCATGTATTGGATCCATGCATTTGTTAAGCATTCTTAATTAGTACCATTAAGGTATCTCTCACCTAATTACATTAGGTTTTCAAAAAGGTTTGATCAATTGGACCTTCAATAACATGAGGTATCCAATTGAATTAGGGTTTCCAATGTTGATTCCTTCAATCATTGAATTCATGGAACCAATCATCAATTGGACCTATATTCATACTTCAATTGAGTTTGATAAGTCAACCTTCAACTAATTTGACCCTCAATTGACCCTCAATTGATCATCAATTAGGGTTTGATTCAATTGAATTAGGGTTTGGAATCGATGATTCAACAACACTAATCAATGTAAGACTAGTTGCTTTGAAACCATTGAACCATCATCCAAATTGGGTATGACCTGACCCCAAACGGTCTTGAGGTCGTTTGGATGACCTCCAAACGGTCTTGAGACCGTTTGCCTATCATATCACTCAAATATAAGCAATCCAATTGGGGTTTGGTTCATTGGATTGATCACCAAATCAACATTGCATTGTATATCAGCTTAGTACCTTTAGACCTTCAAACACCTAACCATACTCAACCCTAGACCTCCAAACGGTCTTGGGTGACCACCAAACGGTCTTGAGACCGTTTGGATGAGCTCCAAACGGTCTTGAGACCGTTTGGCTCATCCAACCTTTGGACTTTAGTGAAAAATCATCATGGATTGGTCTATCGAGTTGATCAACAAATCAGCATTGAGTTGCAGTATGATTTGGTACCTTTGGACCTTCAATTGATCAGCTATACTTGACCCCAGACCTCCAAACGGTCTTGGGGTGATCCCCAAACGGTCTTGAACCCGTTTGGATGATCCCCAAACGGTCTTGAACCCGTTTGGGCTAATCAACCCAAAATCTCAACTTAACTCATTGGAATTTCAGCACTGTTTTCAATTAGGGTTTACCTAATTGAATAGCCTTCAACTCACGATTCCTTGGGAGTTAACCCCTCAAATTTGGAGAGTCATTAACCAACATAATTATGAACAGGAATCCCAAACGGTCAACGCTTGGTCAACTCACTCAAACGGTCTTGAACCCGTTTTCCCAAGCAGGTCAAGTTAATCAGGTTGAAAATCAGCACTTAATCCAATTAGATTTTCCTAATTGATTAGCCTTCAACCTATGATTCCTTTGGAGTTAACCCCTCAAATTAGGAGGGTCATTAACCAACATCATTATGAACAGTAATCCCAAACGGTCAACGCTTGGTCAACCATCTCAAACGGTCTTGAACCTGTTTGCCCAAGCAGGTCAAGTTATTCAGGTTGAAAATCAGCACTTAATTCAATTCGATTTGTCTAATTGATTGGCCTTCAACCTATGTTACTTTGGAGTTAACCCCTCAAATTTGAAGGGTCATTATCCTACATAATTAGGAACGAGATTCCCAAACGGTCAACGCTTGGTCAACTCCTTCAAACGGGTTTGAACCCATTTTCCACCGAACAGTTTGCAACCCGTTTGCCACCAAACGGTTTGCAACCCGTTTGCCACCAAACGGTTTGCAACCCGTTTGGTCACCAAACGGTTTTGGTGAAACCGTTTGGTCCCAACTTTTGAGATCGTTTTCTCCCAAGATATTTGGTGAGGTGCTTGCTTATGATGATGTCATCATCATCTTCCTTCGTGCACCCAAGAACAAAAACCGTTCTTGATGGAATTTGCAGCAAAGAAACAAAAGTGTATAAAATTGAAGAAATCAATCAACAAAGCATAGAAGATTGATGCAATAGCAATGTTTGAGGGTTTAAGTTATAAAACCCGCCTCCAATTGAGCTCCAAAGCTCCAAGATCACGCCATCAATGGTGGATGAAGCTCTAGCAATTCCCCCTAGGCTCGTCCTCAAGTTTTTGATTGTAAAAGTTGGCTAGGGTTGAAGAGGAGATTGAAATAAGAAGGAATCCATAATTTATTTTCGATTTCCACCATGAAATCATGAAGAACGAGGGTCAAGAAGATTACCAACAGGTTGGGGCTCGTCCTCCTGTTGCTCCTAAGTCCCCTTGAGCTCATCCCAAGCAAAGGAAGAAGAAAGGGCCGAAAAAGCCTTTCAATTCATTTGGAAAAGGCACTTTTATAAGGAAATTGATGAGAGAGAAAATGCCTTATAAAAATCTAATTAATCCAAAAATTATGGCCGCCTCTTCCCCCTCAATTCCATGGATACGAGGCACCTTCCTTTGCCTTTTATTCCCCTTCATTATCCTCAATTTAAAGAAAAGCAAATTAAGCACCTTAATGCTTATTATATTAATATCCCATATGTGAGTGGAAATTACTTTTCTTTATAATAAGGTGAGTGGAATTTCACCTACTTAAGATATTTTCGTTCCTTATCTTAGCAAAGGA
Organism: Alisma plantago-aquatica; assembly: GCA_963693085.1. Lineage (NCBI taxonomy): Eukaryota > Viridiplantae > Streptophyta > Magnoliopsida > Alismatales > Alismataceae > Alisma > Alisma plantago-aquatica. The sequence goes on along the minus strand of OY856410.1, from coordinate 680,946,805 downwards.
ACGTCCATCCTTATTCAAAATCAACCCAAAACATTTTGGTTGAAAGCCCTTCAATTATTTTTATTCATTTTTGCCCTAAATCGAATTAGGGTTTCAATTAGGCATTATTCTTGATTATTTTAATGTCAAGATTCTCTCTCCTCCAACTTAGTTCAAATGAGGAGTCCCTCTCATTTTCTTTGCTATACATGATTCCAAGAAACATTAAGGACCTTATTGAAGTGGTAATTTGCATATTGAACCCTAGATTTTGGGTAAATTGCACTTTACTCCAAAACTAGGTTTTAATGCACAACATTGTCCAACAAGCTCTATCTTGGTGTCCAGGCTTGTAGAAACCATACTACTACATCATATTCATCCTTATGATGTCTCAACATCAGAGGAACATCTTATCATGTGCAATTTGCAAGTTAACCCCTCAACGTGGGTAATTTGCACTTTAGTCCAAAATAAGAAATCATTGCTTCAACATTGTTCAAACAGGACCAAAATTGAAACATAAGTTCCTCATGAGCCCTAATTACTTTTTACAAGATGAGATTAAACATATAATCATCTTTCTTAATCAAAACACCTAGGGTTAAAGCATAACCCAGGCCAGGGATGTTACAAAATTTCTCTCTAAACTGGATTCGAAAAACTTGTTAACAAGGTATATGGTTGAAACCATCGTATATTTGTTCATAGTCTGTACATAAGTTGTCACATATCATTTAATCTTGTCTAAGTTTTCAATTCTATATTCAATAAACATATTAGACTAGCCTTTAAAATAAGAGATGTGCAATACTTTGTCCTTGTACGTGAAGAAAGTTGAGTAAGTCAGTAATCAAGGTATAGCAAACTCATGATTAGCTTTAGACTAATTTTTATTGGACATCGTAATGTGTACACATCTGCTCACTTATGCTATATTTGGTACGCGGTGAATGGAGGGAGGGAATGAAGGGGAAAGGAGGGGAGGGGACACTTGTTTTAATCTTTTTGTTTAGCATGGGGAGGGGAAGGGGAGAGAACATAAAAAACATGTCATTTTTTTAACAAGCTATATTATCCCAAAAAGTTACATACGCCACACACATATTAGTACATAAAAAATCAAGATAAATTAAACTCACATGTCTCGTGATCAAAACAAAACTACTGATACATTTCTTATGTCTAACATAATGTAAAATATTATTGACGCAAATAAAGACTATCACTTCTCTTTTTATTGTCATTGTGATTATACATGTACCTCCCTCCATATTTATAACTTTTCCTCCATTTATTTAAGTTCCATCTATAACTTGAGAGTTCCCTCCACTTTCCTCCATTTTTCCTTATGTTATTATGTTAAAAAGATTATTTATCTCAATTTTTCATACTGTCTAGTAATATTTTTTCTAAACATTTTTATGATTTTTTAATTGTGCGCTACATTTAATCTAGTTTCTTTTTATTTTTAATTTTTAACTCTAATTTTCCCCTTGAATTTCACTCCAACATTTTGTCCAAGTGAGGTGAGAGACTACATGTTCTTTTTTCTCATTGCTTATGAGCTATACATGTATTTTTCACCATATTATTTATATTTTTCCTCCACATTCCATATTTCCCTCCAAGTTTTATAATAAATTTTCAGTCAAGTGTTTTCCCTTCCCATTGTCTCCACTCCGATTTGGTGGGGAGAAAAGTAGCTGAAAATACATTTTATCCTTTCTCCTCCATTCCCCTCAACTTCCTTCCCTTTTCCTTCATCATGTGCAACCAAACAACTTAAGCTCTTTCTCCTCCCTTTCCATGTCCTCCATTCACCGCATACCAAACAGGTCGTTAAACCAATTTCAGCAAAAGAAACACTAAAATGTGTTTTACTGAAAGAGTGAAGAGTAGCTCCACAATGATGTTTTCTCCAATTATTCTTAGGTGACATTAGATGTGTCTCTCAACTGGAAGAAAAAGATGTGAACCGCAGACGATGTCTCAACTTAGGCGACACTAGATGTGTCTCAACTGGAAGAAAAAGACGTGAACCGCAGGCACTCTATTGTGGGTCCAAATCTCCTGTTGCGAGACCCTGTGGCGCTTCCTGTTCCAGCCACTGAAAATCTGCCACGCATGTAAAAGAAACGCCTGGCTGTATGGTGAAGAGTTTAGCGAACCGTAAGCCGAAGAGTCAGTGGACCGGCAACTACAACCAAAAAATCTCCGTCAAACCCAAACCCATTGCTCCTCGTGTCATTTTCTCAGCCGTAAAGCATCTATGCAAGATCCACTCAATAGCCTCAAGGGAACAACTGTAGAATCCTGAACAAAAATGCTATAGTGGGCTGGGACAAGACAACACAGCACTTGACGTAATTTTTTTTCTATTTTTCTCATTAGCGTTTCGTCCTGCACCATGAGAATATGTATCTTTATTCAATAGCATAGTCCAGCATATTTGAGTTTGGTCAGGCAACTAGAGGGTTGTTTGCTTTGAGATTTAATTCGGACGGGGTGTTATCTTTTTGTGTCACATAGACGCTAATCCAGACTAACCCAGTCAGGATCCAGAATTGTTTCGTTTGACAAATACTGGACTGACATGCCCATTTTGAATTCCGTAAATCACTAACCCAGATCAAGTCAGTCCTGCTATCAGCATGATTTCGATATCTCAGTCCGGATTTAGCTCTGTCTTTTATGTAATTTTGTTTTATATGCCAGACTGATAAAAACACAAGTTACGAGGCCAATCCAGTTTAATGAGTGCTTACAATGGGATTGCGTTGCCAAACAAAAATAGGAACGAGTCCTGATAAACTAATACAGATCTATCGACTATCCCGGTCTGGACTTCGTAATCTCGATCTCGAACCAGATAGGGACTAGAATGTTGCAGTTAACCACTACCCATAAATATTTTGCCTCATATTTTGAAGTGATTTATGTGTTATATTAAAATCATATATAAAATAATTTGTAATAGCATGAATAATTCGGCCATAGGAATGATTTTTCTAAGAAATTATCTTCAAATTTGGGTCTGATATTGGTTTCTAATTTAGATTTCTCAATCCGGGTCAGTTGCGGGTTGAGGTTTGAAAAAAAAATCCACAGACATATTTGGGTCTGCATCTGACAATCAAACAATCGAGGTTGAAATTTTATACATGGAACTGAACTGACCCGATTTTTTGACAATCCTATCCTATATTATATCACTACCATCTTTACAAATTCATAAGACTTGATTGGACCTAATGTCCTACGCTAGAGATCAACTAATCTTTGGAAATTCATAAGCTTTGATTGGAGATAATGTCCTATGGTAAAGATCAACTAAATTTAGGCACATATACGGACAATACTAAATGAGATGGTGTGTGTCAAAATCAAATTCAACTAAAAAAATTGATTTGATATCTTGTCTAAAATATTGTAAAATCAAAATCTAACCAATCTTAATAATTATGTAATTCAAAAATATAATTAATTTGTATCAATCACATACATCACCTTATTGGAAAACCATGTAAGCAAACAGAAATAGAGACTCCCAAGAAATTGTACTAACTTCGCACCAAAACAAATAGTAGAGGCAATCAATCCATTTCATTTTACCTACAAACATGCCAATATCCAAAATCCCCAAATCATGTTAATTAATGATTGAATCATATGCCTAACAATTCATCACATCGAGGAATAAGAAAAGTATAATTTTTCAACATCCAGTCTATCCAGCCATAAGTCACATCGGACGATGATTTACATGATCTTGTTCTAGTATCTTATTTGGGTTTGTCTCACTTGAATAAACCTGCCAACATGAAGTGTTAATCATTGAACTTATTATACATATAATATATATGAAATTATTATATATAGTACCTGTAACAAAAGTTGCATGAAACCTCCCGAAGAACATTCAGTATCATGTGTAGACTGTTGGGAAAATACAATACCAAAGCTACTTCTTATTAGTAGATGTTATCTTAGAAATTGAAAAAATGTTATATAGAAAATAATGTTGTTACCAATATTTTATTCTTGTTGGTCCCATGAGGTATTCCAATAATACCATAAGCATCATTTTTGTTTACATCGGAGTAACTAACATTTGCATCCTAAGAAACATTTCCATTAGAATATCTACAAATATATATATATATATATATATATATATATATGAAAAGTAAAAAATATGGTAATATACCTCCATGGCTTCAAAATTGTGTGTAAGTTGTTGGATATATTGTGTTTCACCTCCTATATGATGTTCTCGACTCTGCAAATAATGTAATATACAGATAAAGATGTATTCTCAAACCTTATTTATGGAAGTATTAATATTTACCTTCAATTTCTTTTGTTTCTGTATTGATTTCTCCTTCATAGGTTTTTTCTTCTTACAAGCTCTTTCTAATCCTCCCAACAATCTTTTAGAGGACTTTGGCTTCAAGGTCTTGCATTTGATGCCTTTAACAAATTTTGTGTTGCAATTACCTTCATCAATTTCACTTTGTTTTTCTTCTCTAGCATTGTTGTCTCGAGGAACCTTACTTTTTCCCTTTGTACGATCATCAATAGACATACCACTTAGCTTAGATTCAATAGCTTCTAATATGTCTTCATGATACCCCGAAGCAAGCACATATGTTTCTTCAGTCAATGCAGCTCGTGTAGCTACTTGCATGTACATGTGACATAATTGCTTGTATCTCAATGATATGCTTGATTTTTGATCTAGAGGTGTATCATGTGAGATGTTATCCATGCTCAGATTAAACTTTTCTCTTTTTGTCCATCTTTTCATTATGTATCTTTCTGGAACTCTTTTGATGTTATGAATAGAAAAAACTTTCAATGCATGAGAGCATAAAACTCCAACAAAAGTAAACTTATGGCAACTACATTCAATGAGCCACTCATCAGAATCAAATGTAACAGTATGAAAAATAGACTTCTTAGGAGGGAAAACCTTATATGTTGATATTGATCCAACAACACTAACATGATGCAAGTCACAATTCCATGTCAACCATAACTCAGATTGAAAAATTTTAAAAATTGCTGGAGTATATACTTGACTTGCATGTACCAAAATTTCTATTTGATATGGCAGTGAAGGCTTGGTTTGGTCTGCTTTAACATCGGCCTTCATTTCTTCATATCTCCTGTCTTCAACCAAGTCTTCAAAATGTTTAAAGAATCGGAGTAAATCATATTGATAGCCAATATATCTCTTCAAGTGACTGTTCATGCTCTCACTGCGTTGTGTACTATGCATATCGGCACAAACAGTTTTTCTTCCATAAACCAAGGCCCATTTTCCCCTCAACTCAAATTGTTGTTTCAGCCATGAATTATCATGTAAATCATATGTAGATATCATCAGGTTCCAAGAATTTAAGAAATCAACCTCTTCATCATGGTCATAAATGCAACTACTAAAATCTTTCGAAAAAGCATGAAACTTCTCAAAAACGTCACTCAGGTGTTTAGCTGCATTTTGGTACATGTGCCAAATACATAAGCGATGAAATGTTTCTGGCCATTCTAAAGACAATGCTTTTGCCATTGCTGAATCTTGGTCTGTAAAAATAGTTTTTGGTTTTTTTCCCAACATTGTCTTAGAAAAAGTTTTAAACAACCAACAAAATGTTTCAGAACACTCATCATATAATAAGGAAGCCCCAAAAATAATTGTTTTCTTGTGATTATTGACGCCAACAAAAAGTGCAAAAGGTCGCCCTTCTTTATTTTTTCTATATGTCGTATCAAAACACACAACATCTCCAAAGTAATTAAAATCTAGTTTCATTCTTGCATCTGCCCAAAATATATTAGTTATGAGATCATCAACATCAACCTGAATAGCATAAGAGAAGTTTGGATCCTCCAACTGTCTATTTTGTAAATACTCTAGCACACCACCAGTATCTCCTCCCATCATTTGCATTGATCGCTTCTTAGATAGGTAGTTTCTGTAATCTTCTGAAATAAAACCCAAATTCTCTCTACCACCAACTCTTTTGGCCATAAGGGACACACTTGCTTTGGGTATTATGCCAGATTGGTTAGCTAAGTCTGCTTCAATAATATGTGAAACAGTCATCTTCCTATGAGATCGCAATATGAAACTTTTACTGGGAGAAACTAGATTATGTGAATGATCCGAAACAAAGTTAACAATCTGATACTTTCCATTGAAATGCCTCTGTATTTTTATATGAGCTAAGCAACCACATCTATTTTCTGGGCGAGGATTTTTAACATCATCACATCTCTTGTCAGGTCCCCGGTGACCTTGACATGAACAACAAAAAGTCCTATCAACCAAGACACCAAAATTATCTTTGTGAAAGCTACTTCTTCGAATGCTAAAGCCCACTAATTTAGCATATTCATTATAAAAGTTATAAGCATCAGGCTCATCTGTATCAAACTCTATTCCTATTTTAGGAATACTGCTTTGATCAATTCTAGCATGAATAGATTTAACATCACTTAAATTAGGAGTAATCCGATCAGCAATCATAGAAGGGTCGTCAGAATTTTCTACTCTTTCAGGGGTACAATGTCTTAAGTTGAAATTCTCAGTGTTCATCTCTAAGACATTGTCACCGTCAAAGTCAAGTCTATGAATGGAAGTATTTTGATCCATTTTTCTTCTGTAAAATAAGACAATCAATAGAACATGTAAATATGCAATGAAACTATTCAAAGTTTGACACGTTCAAAACAATATCGGTAAAGCTTTGAATAAGAAAACGTTGATGATAAATGAATAATCCAAACTTATTTAGGCGTGGTTGTTTATACAAACCAAGAAGCAATATGGTAAACAATTAAAACATGTGGTTGTTTATACAAACCAAGAAGCAATATGGTAAACAATTAAAACATGGAAATGTATACAAGAATTATAATAGTCCTAGCAACGAATAGATACAAGCACGTGATATTAACATATATGCATATTAAGAGAGTGAATGAATCATTACATCTGTTGTGCGTGCTGTTGTACCGCCTCAAAGAAATTTTGTCTTTCAAGATTTTGACAAATTATTTGACCTCATATATTCTTGTTTGCCGCTCCAGTTCCTACGATGCAGTTTGTAGATTTCACGCCTGTCAACCTACTTAAACAAATAAACATCGGCCTTAAAAGATCTACTCCGTAATACTAAAAAAGATGAGATCTTTCATGCGGTTGCAATACCAAGTTTACTTTAAACGAAGATGTTAGTCAGATGTTCATCTACTGCAGTCATACCGCAAATACGATTGGTAAAAGACGATGCGCAATTGCGGCACAACTGCTTCACGAATCGCCCGCACATATATGCTTTACGGCTGAGAAAAAGACGCAAGAAGCAATGAGAGTTTGGGTTTGACGGAGGCTTTTTGATTTGGAAAGCGATGGGAGTCTAGGTATAGTTGCCGGTTCGCTGACTCTTCGGCTTACGATTCGCTACTCTTCACCATTCTGCCGGGTTACGGTTCGCTAAACTCTTCATCATACTGCCTGACTTTTCTTTTACATACGTGGCAAATTTCCAATGGCTGGAACAGGAAGCGCCACAGGGTCTCGCAGCAAGAGATTTGGACCCCTCTATTGTTAGTGAACCTGATGGAGGACGGGGGAGGGGATTAATTTATATTAGAAAAAAAAGGCGGGGGAGGGGGTTAATTTATATTTTAAAAAAAGACGATCAAGACGAGACTTAGCACAAGACCTAAAGCAAAATAATACACATGCAAACAACTCTACCGATCTTATTTTTTTGTTTTGCATTATTGTCAAATATATAAATCATGACACTAACCTAAAAATACATTGAAAAGAAAAAACGTACAATCAAGATATCTATGAATCAAACCTGCATCCTCACATTTAAGGTTACAGCATCGAGTTGCTACACTAATCTAGATTTGTGATTATTTTGGGATGTAGGTAAAATAACACATAAGTGAAATCTGGATTCTGTTATCTGCAAACTAAGTTATCTGCGCCAGTTGTTGTCCTGAGAATGAGTTATTCAGCGCTGCGAAATGACTCCAACTCCGGTATTAGCTCCCAGGTTGGACATGATTTCATCCTATGTCCAGATCTCCGTCCAGTTGCTGCAACATGAACGGAGGCCTCACCTACATCCTCACCCACGACAATCGGTATGTCCTAGACCTTAGCGGATCTCTCGTCATCTGTGTAGACTATTGTAAGAAGATCATCCTTGATTTCCCAACCTGGGCGGAGACACATCAAGCAGACGTTTGTTTCCCATCACACGATCCTTCTCTTGTAGATTCTTGGCCTCCTCTACTGCCCAAGGGAGTCCACCCATCACCTCCTATTCACCTATACTGCTCTGATTGTTTACGAAACTAATCTGAGCTAACAGAAGATCGGGAACCATCCTGAAATCTGCATTTGGTGGTGTTGTTTAATATGTGTGATTCAAAGAGAGATTTTTTATGTTCAGAAGGTGGAATCAATTTATTTTCTCAACAAAGAATGTACCCAATCAAGTAGCCCTAGTCAGCACAATCCTTCACAGACACTGACGTCCGACGGTAGTCCCGGTCACCTCTGGGCTCTGGCGATGTATCCATGGGCATAGTCACAGTTCTCCTACATCATCTTATGTAAGCTGACGCTAGGCGACACGAAAAATGATTATGGATGAGAATCAGAGGATTTGACAACGAACTGAAGGATTGACACATACGACACTAAAGTCGGAAACAAGCTGGGTGTTCCACCAGAATTGATAAGAAACACACATGGAGAGAGGGATTCCGAATGAAAAGTAAACATCCAAGCCTACGCGTAGCATTCGACCAACGATGTAAAGAGCTTGTTGCGTGCTAATCGTAGACATCAAACATTATAAGAACCGCGGACATATAGCATAGAAAAATACAGGATGAAATACAATCCTTGATAGCCACTGCCACTCTAGTCTATTTGACTCTACTCTAATTCTAGTGTCTTACTCTGTTCTCAATTGGATGGTTCACAAGAATAGATAAATGTTTTTTATGGATTCGTTTCCGTATGTCTTCTATCACATAATTTTAGATGAATGTGTTCTCTGTTTTACCCTTTGTTTTGTTATGGGGAATCATGTTTTACCCTTTTAGGTCGTGATTGTTTGAGCAAAGTCTATACTAAGGGATAGCATAGATAAAAAGGTTAAAATAAAAACGCCACTACAAGCCCGATAACATGTGAATAAATCTGATGTAAATGATCATCATCGTGGTTTTTATTTGTTCTGTCGATTATTTTTTGGAGGCGGCGTGATCTGATAAAATCAAATGATGGTTGTGTGTTTTGTTTTATCCTTTCTTTGAGAACAATGAACTTGATGGTTAGAAAGCTTAACGGACTGGCAGTGTTTTACAGTGTGTCAGCAACATTCCCAATCAGAAGGGTCAAAGATTTTAATGAGAAAGTACATTTGCTTGAAAGCAAGCAGCTGGAGGGGAGAATTACGGATGTGGATGGATAGTTGATGAGAAAAATCGAGTTAGTCATCACTAACACTCACACTGAGAAGATTTTTTGGCAAAACAATGCTTTCCATAGTTGATGAATCGTCAATCATTTCCCACTTCAATCGTGATGAAAGAACGTTACTAATTGCAATCGTCCAAATAATACATTTATACTTTAATAAAAAATTACTAATGCATAAATATATAGTAACATGTATAAGAAAATGGCAATTATGAGGAAGAAAATGTAAGATGGGTGGATATTTTGTAATGTGAATAGAGAAACTATGACAAGAGTGAGGAAGAATTCATTTGTACGTTTTGTTCATAAAAGTAACTTTTTTTTATAGAAAATAACTATTGTATATAGAAAGTAACCAATATTCACAAAAATGTAACTATTTTGTAGAAAATATAATTATTTCGTATAAAATGTAGTTATTTTTACACAAAATGTAACTTCAGCTCCTCAAAAGTAAAAAAATAAGTTAAAAATTAGATCTTTACGCCTAGTCAAAAAATGACTCCACTGGATTAAAACATGTGTATTACAAAGAAAGGTGCAGTCTAATTTAATTAACTATTTGTATAGAAAGTAACTATGTGGTAGGAGAAGTAACTATTTGACACATAAAGTCTGGCTATTAAAAGTAAAAAAATCAATAACTAGAATTAATACACAAATATGTGATTTGTGATGTTTTGTTTTACCTTTTAGATGGTATAATACTACTTTTTCTTATATATTCTAGTTTTGTTTGTGTATTACTATAGTCGTCCTCTTTATAGTTTGTTTCGGCGTATTACACTTCTATTTTTGGTACTACACTGTCCACCTACCTTATAGATTATTTGGTACACATAAAATTCATGAATATAGTTGTATTTCACAGAACATATTCTATATTTCTAGTTCACAAGTTTTCTACTCTCTTACCATGTTTGGCTTGAGATTTAGCACATTTTTAGCAAATTTGTGGAGTAAATGATAGAAATAATGGTCCTCCTCATCCTTATTTTCTGCAATGTTGGAAGTATGTAAGCTCATAAACATAGCAACCGTTGTTGGATGCACTGACTCAAAGTCTATCCCAACATTTTGCTTCTTCAAGTACTTCTTTGTCAAGTATTTCAGAAACATGTATACCATAAAAACAAACTATTTAGTGTGACCAAAATGAAAGCATCAAATGGAGAAGCATCCACAAAAGTCAAATTATGATCTTGAGACGATATCTCTTGCAGAAGAATGTTCAATTGAGACCATGTTTATGAATTGGCAAAAGCATATCTAGCATGGGAAGGACTATGTTGATGGCTACATCGAGCATTATTGTTCACAGTTTTCCATGGGCATTGTTAAAGGATTATAAAGAGAAGGGTCTGAGCAAATCAGGAAATCAAAGTTTTCAACTTGGGGTGGTTCATGGTCACGATTGTGGACTTCTTAGGAGACGACCTCATATTCTTACACTCCCATCAGGTCGAGACATAATATGCAAGTTAATGAAGATTTGTTAGCCATTCCTACACAAGCTTCTTTGTTACAACCTCAGTTTTTACATATGTTTTCACAATTGAAATGTCATTATTATATGAACATAGACTTGAATTGAGAAGGTTGTGTGTTTTGCTTGAAAGAATGGGTTTCTTTGCAATTTTCTTCTTTGGTATGCATTTCGTGATTCTACTGTTTTGTTAATCCAATAATGAATATAAGAGAGAAGAAAAGAAGAAAAGTCCAAATAATAGAGAAAGATAAAAGACAATGGATGTTAAGTAATATATATATATATATATATATATATATATATATGGCATTCATTCGTTGCCCGCGCGGGTAGCCTGAATTTTCACTACCCGACAGCCAAAAAAGTAACTCTCCTGGAAAAAAAAGTAACTCTACTGTCAAAAAAGTAACTATGGTGAACAGAAAGTAACTACACGAATAAAAGAGTAAATCTGTACAAAATATACAACAGATATATGTAAGGACGGGTTTTTTTGTTTTGGAGGGGCAAATGATATTTTTTGACTAAATTTTTTTGGAGAGCTAGACAAAATAGTCCTCTACAATAGTAATTTTTTTTTGAAAAAAAAGTGTTCGGAAGGGTGGGCGGGTAGCTACCCGCGCGGGAAATAAAGATCGGCCATATATATATATATATATATATATATATATATATATATATATATATATATATATATATATATATATATATAGTCAGGCTAGAATACACTCGAGTGTACAGATCGCACGAATACACTCAAGCGTGTTTGCATATCAAGACCATTTTTTGCAAAATGTAAACCATTTATCTTTACCGTCATACTATAACTAGGCTACATATAAATTTTGAGCCCATTTGGATGAGTGTAAGTCACTCATCCGAGGGCAACAAAATCGACGCGCGAAACTAATTTGAAATGCATAATTTTTGCGATCTTCATAACATGAGCTATACATGTAACATCCCTGACCTGGGTTATAAACTAAACCTAGGTGTTTTACCTAAATATGTAAATAAACTCTTGTGATTATCTTTTGGCATGTAATTAAGTTCCTAAGGAACATACATTTTCATTTCTGTCCCTTTTAAACAATGATTGTAGTATTGTGTGGTAATACAGGGACCTATGTGCAAATTATCCAGTTAAGGGGTTTAACTTGCAAATTTCACAAGTTAAGATGTTCCTCTGATGATGAGATATCATATGAGTGGATATGATGAGGTAAGATGGATTTTCCAAGCTTGGGCATCAAGATGCAGCTTGTGGAATGATCTTTATGCTTAAAAACCCTAATTTGGATTAAAGTGCAATTTACCCAAATGTGGGGTGCAACTTATAAAATACACCATCTAGAACATATTTTATGACTCTTGACATCATTTAGAGTAAAAATGATGAAAGGGACACATGAATGAGTGATCAGATAAGAAAAATGATCTTTGTGCATAAAATTCACTAAATATGAGGATGGAGACTTGTCATATATGAACTCTAGTTGAAAGTTGGTTTTCTTTACCCTTAAATCTAGAGTTTTGATGAGCTTTACATAAGTTTCATAGCTTGGGCGTGCCTTAGAAACAAGGAGGGACTTAGATGAGAATTCCATGATTTAGAGGTCCTTATGGTGGAAAATAGCCTGAAGTATATAAGCCTTCACCCTTGCAAACCAAGTGAATGTATCATTTATCCTCTTCATTTCTCATCTTTCTCAAAAAGGCCAAGGCAAAGCTCTAGACCTCAGGGAGACGACCAACTAGTGCTAAGGTGAGTAGGAACCATCTTCAAGCTTGAATTCATGGAGGAATTCTTCTTAAAAGGTTGGTTCTATTGTTAACTCACGTAGATTCTTTGTCTTAGCCGACCATTCCCATCTTTTCCTTGAAGAAACAACGTTGGATGACCTGTGGAGATCAAGACGCCATTAAAGGCTTGAATCTTGGAAGCTTGGAGCTCTAGGAACCACGTTTAAGGCGGGTTTTATAACTCTAAACTCCTAGCTTTATTATGCATATCTTTGTTCTTACTTTTAGTGCTTAGTTCTTCTTCTACCTCCCTTCTTCCTTGCACTTTTGCAAGCAAAACGGTGGTGTAACTGACCTGAACAGAGGTTGAGGATGATGGGCGTGGGTTCCTAGGTAACTTTATCAAACGACCTTGGACCCTTTTGGTCCAAACGGTTGCAAACCGTTTAAGGTCAAACGGGTTCAACCCGTTTGATCTCAAACGATCTTGCAAGATCGTTTGGATCAAAACGGTCTCAAGACCATTTGATAGGGTTGACCAAGGGACGACCATTTGAGGGTCTGTTGATAATATATTGAATTTCATTTCTACAAAGAATTATAAACTAATTCCTAACCAATTGAGAGTTGAAGGCACTTCAACACCCTAACCCTAATCGGGTTGAAATTGCTGATTTCAAGTATAGATCTTGTTGAGTTTTGGGTTGAAGGACCCAAACGGGTTCAAAACCGTTTGGGGGTTCATCAAAACGGTCTCACACTCGTTTAGTGACACCCCAAGATCGTTTGGAGGTCTAAGGTTAAGGAAATTTGATGGTTTGAGGGTCCAATTTCAATAGGTTGATGAATTGATAAAAATGCTGGTTTTAGATCTATTTAGGGTTCAACCCTTATCCAACCGACTTGGTTTTTGGTCAAACTTTGGGAAAACAGGTTGACACTCGTTTAGGCTCAAACAGGTTGACACTCGTTTAGGCCCAAACGGGTTCACACTCGTTTAAGGCCAAACGGGTTCACACTCGTTTAAGGCCCAAACGGGTTCACACTCGTTTAAGGCCCAAACAGGTTCACACTCGTTTAAGGTCAAACGGGTTCACACCCGTTTAAGGTCAAATGGGTTCACACCCGTTTAAGGTCAAGTGGGTCCACACTCATTTAAGGCTCAAATGGGTTTCAAAGTCATTTGGGATTAAACGAGTTCAAGGTCGTTTAAAACCTAAATGGGTTGAAGGTTGAAGGTTAAACCCTAAACCAATTGGAGACTTTTAAGTTTATATATACTTAATCGCTTGAAGGTGTAAATGGTTCAATGATGATCTAATCTAAACTCTAATGGTAACTTAAGACATTAAGGGACTAAGTGACTAATGAATTGACCCATGATGATGAACAATGGGTAAATTACCAAAATGCCCTTGAGGGGTTAATTTGAATGATACCTTATTCTAATCAAACCCTAATCACTTGATAGTGATGATTTGGTTTATGTTAATCAAGGATGACTTGACCCAACCTATATAGAGTGGTGTAATCACCATCTACTAGTGAGAGGAGAGAGAAAGTACCGTTTATGTTCAAAACTCAAGTAAAATACCTTCAATGTACCCAAATATGCAAGATTAGGTATAATCCACTTATGTGAGATCATGGAAACCCTAAATATGATAATTGGTGAATATTAATCTTATTTGAGGGCTTTAATGATGACGTTCCTCATACATGGTGATATTATGAGATCAATTCACCATGAGGTGAATAGTAAACCCTAATTCTAGGATGATGACATGTAATGTGAATAGTAAACCTTAATTGGTGAAAATCAGGGAACCTAACCAGTACAACTTTTGATATGAATTGCTGACTATTATCAGTTGAATTAACCATGCATGTTCTTATACATGATGATGATCATATCCAGGTAAGGATTATGATTTCATATTCATTGAAAGCATGTTATTAGCTTTATGAATAATGACATATGCTGATGCCTAGTAAGTGGCAACTTATGAGAATGATAGGATGTGAGAGCCATGAGTATCATCAAGGTCATGCTTGTCAGATGACTTGTGATGAGATAATTGAGAAATGATAATTGATAAGAGTTAGACTTCATACATTTAGTATTCTACTTTCATAGTTGTTGTTCTAATGATTAATGTTTGAGAACATGTACGATGATAAAAAGAATATTGAAATGTACCTAACTAATCAAGTATAATCATACCATGTAGAGCCCTGATCATAGATCCATCATTGTCAGGAGTTAAATGATGGTGAAATAGGTTTTCCTAAGGGAACTCCTAGATCACATACTTTTGAGTATGTGGGGGAATATGGATGTGAATACCCTTACATCCTAGTGTAGGAATTGATGTAGATGTATCTTAATCTATCAATCCTTCACTATGTGTTTATGTCGGGGTGATATAACACTAATCTCCCGAGGAATTCTTTTGTACCGCATCGATGAGAGATAAACAAGAAATCTTTCGATGGCGAAGAGAGTACAGAATGCCACTGTGACTCTAATAGCGAAGTACCAGAATACTCTGGTAAGATATAGTAGCAGAGACACTAGATGTCCTGCATGTTGATCCTCATACTGACTGAGGAAGATGAGGTCATAAGAATCCAGCTCTTTTGATGACCTATGTATGATACCGATGCGACTTAATAGTGATCGGTTGGAGTATGAGCGGTATACCTCATCTCTGCAGGGCATAATAATGTTTGTAAAACATAATCAACCGCGTAGCATATCTGCTTAGGTTGAACTACGAGATACAATGATTGATGGTTACACTGCTTAGTATACATGTTCTTCATATTCCTTAAATGTTGTTGTTCCACTTGATAACAATCTGTTGTTGATTACCTTAAAGCTTTATTGCTTATGTTGATCTGTGATTGCTATAATAAAGCTTCTGGCGGAGAGTTATAACTCTCGCTGGGACAATTATTTAAAATTGTCTCACCTCGTAGATTTCAACTTTTTAGGTGGTCGCCGAGGACGAAGGAACCAATCTGCAGGTGATCAGTATCAGCACAAGAGCACCAGGGGCAGCAGTGAATCTCAGGTGGAGATACTGACTGCTAAGTCATGTAGTTAGATAGTCTTATGTCGTCTCTGTACTCTCAGGTCCTTGGAGTTTGTTAATCTGAGATTTTGTATTTTGTTGTATGTAATCACTTGAGAAGTGGTTTAACAGAGATGTAAACGGTTACCTTGCTTTTATGAAAGAAGTTTCATGTCTTCAAGATCTTGTCTCGAAAAGTTTTAATTTTTCGTGAATTTTCATATTCCGCTGTTAATCGAATGCTTCCGCTGAGTTTATATCGTGGTTTATGAATCGTGTCGTTTCAGAGTGGTATCAGAGCTCTAGGTTCGCTGAGTCTATAGAGACATAGGACTTAGAATGTCGAGTCTATTCTTAGTACTTCTTTCTTATCTAATAGAGTCGTCTGCTCCTCAGGAGAAGAAGATAATTAAGGATGTCTGGACCATAGGAGGAGTACGAGGCAGAAAGTAGTATTGATGCACCTCGAGAAGGTGCAAGGAACCTAGAAATAGAGCAACCCGTACCTGAGCCACCTATGGAGCCACCTCAGTTTGACCCAACTGACATGGGAAACCCAGCTGTTCAAACCATGTTCGGGCAGTTTATGACTGCCATGACACACATCACCGACAGGATGCCCATGCCTGCACCTAGGGCACCTGCCCAGCCTGGAGGACAATGTATCGGTAAGACATTCGAGCGACTTCGTCATGTCGGAGCAACCGAGTACTTTGGAACAACTGATCCTGCAGATGCCGATCTGTGGTTAACCGAGTTAGAGAAAGCTTTCAGAATCTTGAACATCCCCGAAGGTGAGAAAATTAGACATGCTGTCTATCTTCTCAAAGGAAGTGTTGGTCACTGGTGGACCATGGAAGAGCAGAAGAGGCATGGAGTGGAGATCTCGTGGGAAGATTTTCGTCGGGGATTTGTCAACAGATACTTTCCAAAGACATTCCTAGATGAGAAGATCTCTCAATTTGTGAGATTGAGACAAGGCATGATGAACATTAGCGAGTACGAAGCTAAGTTCATGGAGTTGCTATGATTCTGTCCGCACATGGCTGCCACAGAAGAAGAGAGGATTAGAAGGTTTGAGAAGGGTTTAAACGCCGACTTGACTACTCCCGTGTCTGCCCTAGAGAGTCGGGAGAGGTTTGCTACCTTCGTTGAGTCAGTCCGAAGGATAGAGAAATCCGTAGTCGAGAAGAGACAAACCCATAAGAGATATCCGCAGTTCCAGGGTTCTTCATCTAGAGACTTTAAGAAGCCTAGATTCTCTGCACCTACACCTCCACCACCCAGATCTAGTTCTCAGACACAGTGGTCCCCAAGTAGAGGTAGAGGACGAAGCCTACCACTACAAGAGACTCGCAGTTCAGCATCAATGTCAGTCACAGGACCACCCAGACCACAACAACTGGAAAGAAGCTGCTACAACTGTGGGAAGGTGGGACACTTGATGAAGGACTGTATGTCTAGGCCTGTCAGTGTGACACAGCCTCAGAGGCAGAATCAACATGAATCACAGAGAAGGCAGTCTCAAGGAGCAGCTAGAGGACGTGAACAGGCGTCCCAAGCCGGGTCTTCAACACCAACTCAACCTCAGGCGACAACAAGGTTCTATGCTATAAACCCATCAGATGCAGTGGTTAATCCACGAGTTGTGGCAGGTCAGATGGAACTTTTATATTCTGATATGTCTAAATCCTGTTTTGTATCTGTTTTGATTGATCCGGGTGCTACGCACTCCTTTATCACTCGAAGAGTGATTCATAACTGCAATATGACGGTCAGTCATAGGGCAGATAGCTTGTTGCTAGAGACTCCGTTGACAGGGTCTGCTGTGTTGCAAGAGGTATGCTCTCCCTACATCCTCTTCTTTTTTTATCATCGCATTCAAGTGGATCTTATACCACTTGAGATGCAAGGATTTGATATAATCCTTGGGATGGATACCTTGGAAAGGTATAGGGTTGTCTTGGATTGTGAATCTAAGCAGGCTGTGTTTGCTGATGAAAGCAACACATGGATCTTTCAAGGAGAGAGAAAGATTCTACCCACCTATCTTGTGTCAGCTATGGTTGCTGATAAGTTGATGAGGCAAGGATGTTATGCATTCTTGGCCCATGTAGTAGATACTACCATGGAGAGTCCTAACCCTGTTGAAGTTCCTATAGTCAGGGAATTCGAAGACGTGTTTCCTGAAGAACTTCTAGGTGTGCCACCGCCTCGGGAAATTGATTTTGAAATCAATTTGATCCCAGATACCCAACCTATAGCCCAGACACCGTATAGGATGGCACCTGCTGAGATGGCAGAACTCAAGAAGCAACTTCAAGAGTTGCTTGAGAAGGGTTTCATCCGACCGTGCACTTCACCCTGGGGTGCTCCGATTTTGTTTGTTAAAAAGAAAGACGGGTCAATGCGGTTGTGCATTGATTACAGACAATTAAATAAAGTAACAATAAAGAATAAGTACCCTCTGTCGAGGATTGATGATCTCTTTGACCAGTTGTGTGGTGCAACCGTCTTCTCAAAGATAAATTTGAGGTCTGGATATCATCAACTTCGTATTAAGGACAGTGACATACCCAAGTCTGCTTTCAGAACAAGGTATGGTCACTATGAGTTCACAGTTATGTCCTTTGGACTAACTAATGCACCGGCTGCATTTATGGAACTCATGAATAGAATCTTTCGACCTTTCCTTGATCAGTGTGGTGTTGTCTTTATAGATGACATTCTAATCTATAGTAAAGATGCTCAACAGCATGAACATCATCTTCGTCAGGCTCTAACTTTGCTAAGGGAACATAAACTATATGCTAAGTTTAGCAAGTGTGAGTTTTGGCTACCAGAAGTATCTTTTCTTGGACATGTGATATCTGCTTTGGGTATTCGTGTTGACCCTAAAAAGGTAGAATCTGTTCTACAATGGGAACAACCGAAGACATTGACGGAGATTCGTAGTTTCTTGGGGTTGGCCGGCTATTATCAAAGGTTCATTAAGAACTTTAGTTCCATAGCCTTACCCTTGACTAAGTTGACCCGGAAGGAAGTTCCTTTTGACTGGAGCGATAAGTGCCAGCAATCTTTTCAATTACTAAAAGAGAGGTTGACAAGTGCACCTGTACTTGTGCTACCTGAGCAAGGCAAAGGATACATAGTTTTCTGTGATGCCTCCAAGAATGGACTCGGATGCGTGTTGATGCAGGATAAACAAGTGATTTCTTTTGCTTCCCGACAGCTGAAGAAACACGAAGAGAATTATCTGACACACGATTTGGAGTTAGCTACGGTGGTTCATGCCTTGAAGATCTGGAGACATTATCTCTACGGAGAGACATCCCAGATTTTCACAGATCACAAGAACCTAAAGTATATCTTTTCTCAACATGAACTTAACATGAGACAACGTCACTGGATGGAGTTAATCAAGGACTATGATTGTACAATTGATTACCATTCAGGAAAGGCCAATGTAGTTGCAGATGCCTTGAGTGGGAAATCAGCAACATCAACCATGGATAGAGCACAACTAAACTCTTTAGTATGCTCTAAGAGAGATATGCTTATCTCTCTAAGGCAAGACAATGTACAGTTGAAGGTGACATTGTTATCCGGGTTGTTGGCTGAGATGCATATCAAACCTACCCTTAGAGAGCAGATCAAAGAGGCACAACAGGTTGATACTGCAGTTCAGCAGATTAGATCGGAGTATGGTGATGAGAAGCGAGATGGTTTCCATGACTCAGATGATCAAGTAGTATGCTATTATGGGAGGATGATAGTGCCAGATAAGGATAACTTGAGAAAGTTAGTCCTGGAAGAAGCTCATTCTTCGATGTATGTTATGCATCCAGGAAGCACCAAGATGTATCGGAACTTGAAAGATATGTATTGGTGGCCCGGGATGAAGAAGGATGTTGCAGAATTTGTGATGAGGTGTCCTGTGTGTCAGCAAGTTAAAGCTGAACACCAGAAGCCTGCAGGGACAATGCAACCTTTACCCATACCACAGTGGAAGTGGGACCATGTGACCATGGACTTTGTTGTTGGCCTACCTAGGACAAGCAAAGGACATGATTCCATCTGGGTAATAGTTGATAGGTTGACAAAGACAGCTCATTTCTTACCTGTCAAAACAACCTATTCTGCTGAAAGGTTATCCCAGTTATATGTTCAAGAGATAGTGTGTTTGCACGGAGTTCCTGTCACTATAGTTTTTGACAGAGGTCCCCAGTTCACAAGTCATTTTTGGGAATAGTTGCACAGAGCTTTAGGCACCCAATTAAGGTTTAGTACAACCTTTCATCCATAGATTGATGGACAGTCGGAAAGGACTATACAGACCTTGGAAGACCTGTTGAGAGCATGTGTTCTCCAGTTTACCGGGAGTTGGGATCTACACCTAAGCCTAATAGAGTTTGCCTATAACAATAGCTATTAGAAAAGTATTGATATGGCACCTTATGAAGCTTTGTATGGTAGATGTTGTAGATCACCCTTGTGTTGGTATGAGACTGGTGAGCATCAGTTGTTAGGTCCTGATCTTGTGCAGCAGGCCACAGAGAAGATTAAAGTGATACAACAACAAATTAAGACTGCACAGGATAGGCAGAAATCTTATGCTGATAAGCGTCGTAGACCGTTAGAATTCCAGGTTGGAGACAGAGTGTATCTCAAGGTCTCGCCTTGGAGAGGAGTCCTTCGCTTTGGAAGGAAAGGAAAGTTAGCTCCTAGATTTATGGGGCCTTATCCAATCATTGAACGGGTTGGAAAGGTAGCCTATATACTAGAGTTAACACCTGAGTTGTAGAGGTTACACCCTGTGTTTCACATTTCTATGTTAAGGAAATGTCATCCTGATACCGAGTCAGTTCTACAACCTATGGAAGTAGAATTGAATGAAGATATAACTTATGAGGAAGGACCAGTGTCAATCCTTGATAACAGAATTAAAAAGCTAAAGAAGAAAGATATAAGCCTTTTGAAAGTCCTCTGGAACCACCGTGGTGTTGAAGAAGCCACTTGGGAACTAGAGGATGAGATGAGAAGGAAATACCCTGCTCTTTTCTCTTGATACGTTTTATTGATTTCGGGGACGAAATCCTTGTAAGGGGTGGATAATTTGTAACATCCCTGACCTGGGTTATAAACTAACCCTAGGTGTTTTGCCTAAATATGTAATTAAACTCTTGTGATTATCTTTTGGCATGTAATTAAGTTCCTAAGGAACATACATTTTCATTTCTGTCCCTTTTAAACAATGATTGTAGTATTGTGTGGTAATACAGGGACCTATGTGCAAATTATCCAGTTAAGGGGTTTAACTTGCAAATTTCACAAGTTAAGATGTTCCTATGATGATGAGATATCATATGAGTGGATATGATGAGGTAAGATGGATTTCCCAAGCTTGGGCATCAAGATGCAGCTTGTGGAATGATCTTTATGCTTAAAAACCCTAATTTGGATTAAAGTGCAATTTACCCAAATGTGGGGTGCAACTTATAAAATACACCATCTAGAACATCTTTTATGACTCTTGACATCATTTAGAGTAAAAATGATGAAAGGGACACATGAATGAGTGATCAGATAAGAAAAATGATCTTTGTGCATAAAATTCACTAAGTATGAGGATGGAGACTTGTCATATATGAACTCTAGTTGAAAGTTGGTTTTATTTACCCTTCAATCTAGAGTTTTGATGAGCTTTACATAAGTTTCATAGCTTGGGCGTGCCTTAGAAACAAGGAGGGACTTAGATGAGAATTCCATGATTTAGAGGTCCTTATGGTGGAAAATAGCCTGAAGTATATAAGTCTTCACCCTTGCAAACCAAGTGAACGTATCCTTTATCCTCTTCATTTCTCATCTTTCTCAAAATGGCCAAGGCAGAGCTCTGGACCTCAGGGAGACGACCAACTAGTGCTAAGGTGAGTAAGAACCATCTTCAAGCTCGAATTCATGGAGGAATTCTTCTTAAAAGGTTGGTTCTATGGTTAACTCACTTAGATTCTTTGTCTTAGCCGACCATTCCCATTTTTTCCTTGAAGAAACAATGTTGGATGACCTATGGAGCTCAAGACGCCATTAACGGCTTGAATCCTGGAAGCTTGGATCTCTAGGAACCACGTTTAAGGCAGATTTTATAACTCTAAACTCTTAGATTTATTATGCATATCTTTGTTCTTACTTTTAGTGCTTAGTTCTTCTTCTACCTCCCTTCTTCCTTGCACTTTTGCGAGAAAAACGGTGGTGTAACCGACCTGAACAGAGGTTGAGGATGATGGGCGCGGATTCCTAGGTAACTTTATCAAACGACCTTGGACCCTTTTGGTCCAAACGGTTGCAAACCGTTTAAGGTCAAACGGGTTCAACCCAACCCGTTTGATCTCAAACGATCTTGCAAGATCGTTTGGATCAAAACGGTCTCAAGACCGTTTGATAGGGTTGACCAAGGGACGACCATTTGAGGGTCTGTTGATAATATATTGAATTTCATTTCTACAAAGAATTATAAACTAATTCCTAACCAATTGAGAGTTGAAGGCACTTCAACACCCTAACCCTAATCGGGTTGAAATTGCTGATTTCAAGTATAGATCTTGTTGAGTTTTGGGTTGAAGGACCCAAACGGGTTCAAAACCATTTGGGGGTTCATCCAAATGGTCTCACACTCGTTTAGTGACACCCCAAGATCGTTTGGAGGTCTAGGGTTAAGGAAATTTGATGGTTTGAGGGTCCAATTTCAATAGGTTGATGAATTGATAAAAATGCTGGTTTTAGATCTATTTAGGGTTCAACCCTTATCCAACCGACTTGGTTTTTGGTCAAACTTTGGGCAAACAGGTTGACACTCGTTTAGGCTCAAACAGGTTGACACTCGTTTAGGCCCAAACGGGTTCACACTCGTTTAAGGCCAAATGGGTTCACACTCGTTTAAGGCCCAAACGGGTTCACACTCGTTTAAGGCCCAAACGGGTTCACACTCGTTTAAGGTCAAACGGGTTCACACCCATTTAAGGTCAAATGGGTTCACACCCGTTTAAGGTCAAGTGGGTCCAAACTCGTTTAAGTCTCAAGTGGGTTTCAAAGTCATTTGGGATTAAACGAGTTCAAGGTCGTTTAAAACCTAAATGGGTTGAAGGTTGAAGGTTAAACCCTAAACCAATTGGAGACTTTTAAGTTTATATATACTTAATCGCTTGAAGATGTAAATGGTTCAATGATGATCTAATCTAAACTCTAATGGTAACTTAAGACATTAAGGGACTAAGTGACTAATGAATTGACCCATGATGATGATCAATGGGTAAATTACCAAAATTCCCTTGAGGGGTTAATTTGAATGATACCTTGTTCTAATCAAACCCTAATCACTTGATAGTGATGATTTGGTTTATGTTAATCAAGGATGACTTGACCCAACCTATCTAGAGTGGTGTAATCACCATCTACTAGTGAGAGGAGAGAGAAAGTACCATTTATGTTCAAAACTCAAGTAAAATACCTTCAATGTACCCGAATATGCAAGATTAGGTAAGATCCACTTATGTGAGATCATGGAAACCCTAAATATGATAATTGGTGAATCTTAATCTTATCTGAGGGCTTTAATGATGACGTTACTCATACATGGTGATATTATGAGATCAATTCACCATGAGGTGAATAGTAAACCCTAATTCTATGATGATGACATGTAATGTGAATAGTAAACCTAAATGGTGAAAATTAGGGAACCTAACCGGTACAACTTTTGATATGAATTGCTTACTATTATCAGTTGAATTAACCATGCAGGTTCTTATGCATGATGATGATCATATCCAGGTAAGGATTATGATTTCATATTCATTGAAAGCATGTTATTAGCTTTATGAATAATGACATATGTTGATGCCTAGTAAGTGGAAACTTTTGAGAATGATAGGTTGTGAGAGCCATGAGTATCATCAAGGTCATGCTTGTCAGATGACTTGTGATGAGATGATTGAGAAATGGTAATTGATAAGAGTTAGACTTGATACATTTAGTATTCTACTTTCATAGCTGCTGTTCTAATGATTAATGTTTGAGAACATGTATGATGATAAAAAGAATACTGAAATGTACCTAACTAATCAAGTATAATCATACCATGTAGAGCCCTGATCATAGATCCATCATTGTCAGGAGTTAAATGATGGTGAAATAGGTTTTCCTAAGGGAACTCCTGGATCACATACTTTTGAGTATGTGGGGGAATATGGATGTGAATACCCTTACATCCTAGTGTAGGAATTGATGTAGATGTATCTTAATCTATCAATCCTTCACTATGTGTTTATGCCGGGGTGATATAACACTAATCTCCCGAGGAATTCTTTTGTACCGCATCGATGAGAGATAAACAAGAAATCTTTTGATGACAAAGAGAGTACAGAATGCCACTGTGACTCTAATAGCGAAGTACCAGAATACCCTAGTAAGCTATAGTAGCAGAGATACTAGATGTCCTGCATGTTGATCCTCATACTGACTGAGGAAGATGAGGTCATAAGAATCCGGCTCTTTTGATGACCTATGTATGATACCGATGCGACTTAATAGTGATCGGTTGGAGTATGAGCGGTATACCTCATCTCTGCAGGGCATAATAATGTTTGTAAAACATAATCAACCGCGTAGCATATCTGCTTAGGCTGAACTACGAGATACAATGATTGATGGTTACACTGCTTAGTATACATGTTCTTCATATTCCTTAAATGGTGTTGTTCTACTTGATAACAATATGTTGTTGATTACCTTACAACTTTATTGCTTATGTTGATCTGTGATTGCTATAATAAAGCTTCTGGCGGAGAGTTATAACTCTCGCTGGGACAATTATTTAAAATTGTCTCACCCCGTAGATTTTTTACTTTTTAGGTGGTCTCCGAGGACGAAGGAACCAGTCTGCAGGTGATCAGTATCAGCAACAAGAGCACCAGGGGCAGTAGTGAATCTCAGGTGGAGATACTGACTGCTAAGTCATGTAGTTAGATAGTCTTATGTCGTCTCTGTACTCTCAGGTCCTTGGAGTTTGTTAATTTGAGATTTAGTATTTTGTTGTATGTAATCACTTGAGAAGTGGTTTAACAGAGATGTAAACTGTTACCTGGATTTTATGAAAGAAGTTTCATGTCTTCAAGATCTTGTCTCGAAAAGTTTTAATTTTTCGTGAATTTTCGTATTCCGCTGTTAATCGAATGCTTCCGCTGAGTTTATATCGTGGTTTATGAATCATGTCATTTCAATACATATCCAAATGTGCTCAAATTTTGCATATGAGTTGTTCACGAGATGTTTAAGAAGATCAACGGATTAGATTTTCAAAAAAAATATTACATCATGAAAAACTGCTTGAGTGTATTCCGCTCCGGATACACTCCAGTGTATTCTAGCCTCTCTCTCTCTCTCTCTCTCTCTCTCTATATATATATATATATATATATATATAATTCTCTAGAATGAGATATAGGTGGCCACAATAGAGTGGTTTTGACTGCACTTGCCTTATAATGTTTATAAAGGTCGAAATAAGGAAAATAGGGAAAAAAGAAAGAGAAAATATGTGGTTTGATACTAATACAAGCTTTTTAAGTCATTGACTTGCAAATGAATAAAAAGAGTTATTCCTTTTGAGTTTCGGCTTCAAACTTGGAACATAAGTATATTAAGTCTTTATAGACCTTCTCTTAAAATTTGGGATTAATTGGATGAGTGGTTTAGGAGATATAGATTTTATAAAAAACCCTAAAGTGTGGACAATCTAAGAGGAAAGTATCAAATGTCACGATTAATTATTTATTTTTCTTTTTGGCACACACAACGAAAGCCCTTAGATCTGAGATCTATGGTGGTTGTGTCGTCACCTACCTCGGGTAGGAAAAGGAAAGAGGAATAGTGATTCAAAATTTTCAGATTCGGTTTCCTCTCCATACAGTTAATGTGTGAATCTAGGATTCAATCCATTAGATTCGTGAGAGAAAACCACACCCATACATACCGAGTTTTCCATGCATTGGAGGGCTAAACAAGAAACTCCTAAATCTCGAGGAACTTCTCTGCCATAGCCTAGGACTATAAAAAGGGGATGAATCCCTTCTGCACGTTCACAAAATCCTTCGTATTGCTCCGCGTCACCCAACGTAGTCGCCCCTACAGGCGATTGAGCAACTAACCTATTTTCTCCCTGATTCTTGCTTTTCTGCCGCCGGTGCACAACCTCACCGTCCACCCTGTTTATAGCTCCTCCGACCTAATTGACCGCGCCATTGGTTTCGGCGGCAAGAGTCGGAGGTTTGGTGCTCTTTTCGGCTACTCAAGAGCCTAGACGCCCGGATTCAACGATGGAGTTGACTGCCGAGAGCGTCTGTCTCACGAGAAGGAGCAGAGCAGCGAAGGAAGGAGACAACCATGTCAAAAGACGAATCAGCCCCTCGCGTGATTATAGAATCGAGAACAATGAGGAAGGATAGATATGTCCTTTCTGCTCTAATATTGGCCGACCGCAATTTGAGTTTAATAGGGTAAGTTGTTGACGTGTCAGTTAGTGATTGGTTAACATATGTTTATCTTGCAAAAATCACAACTCAATATTGGTAACTCGTATGGCAACATATTATATATGAAACTTGCACAGACTAATGCAAGGAATGCAACAAAATATAATTAGTGCCTAAATTTGCTTCTAGTTCAGAAAGTGCATAAAGTTAGTAACTTTAATGCTTTAAGTGTAATCAAAACCTAGATGTTGATTAGGAATAAGTTCAATTACTTAAGTTGGCATTATGAATCAACATTTAGCATATTGGCATAAAATGGATAATATGAATCTGATTTGAGTTTAACAACTCATGATTTGCTTAATTAGGGTGCTATGACTAAGGAAATGCATTAATGGGCCTAAATGCCCTAATGTTGTTAAATATGACTTTAATGGCTTTTATTTTGAAAATGCATACTTGAGACAAAGATATAACGATTCTAAGTCTAATTAAGAATAAAGGAGGTTTGGAGCAGATAACTTGAGTAAATAGAGTTCTAATGTAAAAAGGGATGTTTTAAGGTTTCATATGAATAAAGATTACTTGAAAACCTAGAAACCCTAATCTAAGTATTTATGACTTTTAGATGAGTTATATTTCAAAAACTCTATGTATAAGATGAAGTTAGAACTGAACTTAATTGGTAATAAAGAGGCTTAAATATGAATAATGGAGTAATTAGGGTTTTGGAATATAGAAACATTATTTTAGGGTTTAATTGACCTAAAAGGTAAAGGTTAAGAAATGAATATAAAGAACTATAAGAAAACCCTAATTCAACTTAGGAACACCCTAGGAGGGAATCCCAATTCAATAAAGTAAGTGTGTGATGAAAATGTAGTAATTAGATTGCACATGTTTTTCCAGGTTTCTTGTTGTGCTTGAGTGATTGGGGTGATTGGTTGCTTGGCTTATCTGACTGTTTGATTGATTATTCTCTTACAATCCTTGAGACTTCCAAATCAGGTATGTGGTTATTTATGAGTAATCGATTTAGTTTCACGGTGTTTCCCCGAACATTTTATTGATTGGATGCAACCTAAACTGTTGGATGTTTAATTCTGCAATCCTATAAAGTCACTATGGGTATCACAATTAAGTATATATATGTGTATTCTCGAACCTACATGCCACCATGGTGTAAGTTGCAAGACCAAGCCCCAGAGGGAAGGCCTGAGTTGGTCAAGCCCAGGAGGAAAGACCATTGGGCACCATGAGAGGTGACCCCAGACACCAAGCTCAGGATGGAGAAGGTGGCCTTATGTCCCTTGCAAGGATAAAACCCTAAGAGAGGGTAATCCAGGGTTTAGGGCAAAAGCGGTTGAGAATGTCACATTGAAAATGTAATTTGGCTTGTTAATCAACTATTTGATATGTATAGGTTATTAGAGCCTAATTGTGATGTTTGTTTGTCCCCACATACCAGTGTAGAAATGTACTGACCAATGTTTTGATTGTCAGTGTTTTAGGTACAATCATTGAAAAGAACAAATAGTAAATTGAAACATTGTGAAGATACGAATAATCAGTTCAAGGAGGATTAGATAGATAGACTCCATCTGTGGATAGAAGTCCTAGATCCTATTTTGAAAAGGTATGCAAAAGTTTTATTTTATACCAACTTTCAAGTTTAGTTAGTAGAATTTGTTAATTATTTTTTATTAAATTGTTAAACCATTAATCTTAAATTTTGGGATAACGCCTCCGACCTCTTGGTCTCCCTTGATTGGGGGTTACCGGGAAGCGGGGTCGTTACATTTGGTATCAGAGCCAATAGTTTCTCATTTGATCCTTAATAATTATTAAATTTTACAAACTCTATAGAATCGAAGGAGTTATTAGTGGATTTTCTGATGACGGAGGTGTCTAGAAAAGGATCACGGTATGGGGCTGGCAATATTTTCCTCCACACCGCTAGTTGGTCATGAGGACTCCCGAATGCAGTGTGACTGCCTGGCCAAAGTCTGAGGTCCTGACTCGAAATAAGATACCTTTAGGACTCTCTCATCTATTTCTTCCCTTCTCAACCCCAATTCAATTAATATTCTAAGGTTTAGGGTTTTTCTCTCTCTTCCCCACCCCCTCTCAAGGTCAGGGTAAGTACTATAAGGATTAAGGAATTCTCCACCAAATCAATGAAAAGCATGTAAACAAGATGTCATGGACATAAGTTTAATAGTTTAAGCATAAACTAAAGTTAAGTTACATGCTTAGGTGGCATGGTGTGTCTTGTCGTGCCCTCAGGAGCCCTTCTTATAGGAGGACAAGGAGAGAGTTAGCCTTGGAGGTAGAGGTATCTAAGAAGAGGTAGAGACCTGACGCATCCTCTAAGAATGATGCTAACCCTAACCCTAAGTGGTAGTTAGGGAGAGAGATGACGAGATGAGTTGTATATCATAGTCGACAATGCATGTATGTACGTGAGTTGACATGCATAATGGTTTTGAATACCCGTGAGAGGCATGAGCTATGTGCGGTTGGTTGACCTATCGGCTTTAGGGTAACCCGGCCTTGGGTGGTCATGCATGTTGAGAAGGAAGGATAACTCCTTCATTGAAGATGATAGTGGTGACCATATAGAAACCCTTTTGGGCATATACGAGCATAGAGGAGCATGCACCTATGTAGGAGAGAATGTCAGCAGTGCTAGAAATAGGTTGAGGCTTAGGTCAGAAGGGTTATGCCTAACAGGTTAGGAGATGAACATGCAAAGCTTGGGATGATCTATGCCGGACATAGGTCTTGATAGTAAGTTTAACCCAGGTAGGTGTAGACCTGTATCCTTAAGAGCTTGACCCATCTTCTAAGAGATAACCTCAAGTTGTAGGACCAGTGTAGGGTTTGCTCTAGAGAATGAGGGCAAGACTCGATGAAGAAGGCTAGAGACCTTGACTCTAAGACAAGAGGAACCATGAGAAGTCAGGTATGATATGACCTGTTTTAGATGACCCTGAGTAGATAATTGTGGTGGCCTCATGCATGATCCTTGGGAGCTTGTTGTACCTTGGTTTCCATTAGAGGAACCAAACCCTAGAAAAAGGAATAGGCTTCTTGAGTGGATGTACAGGAGTTGTAGGTGTCTACCTTACCTTATAGGTGAAAGGAAGGAGAGTTCTTTAGACCCTGAAGAAGTAGAGTAACAAGTTATGAGGTCTCACACCGAGTCAGTTGACCTTGTGTAGGACTCTACGGTGTTGTTCGCGTGGAAGAATGGTGGGAAGTGTATGCCCCACCTTGTGCACGTTTGGTTGGTGGTTGGACAGCTGATGCATAAGGAGTGAACCTAGAGTTCCTAGACCTAAGAGGGGAAGTAATAGTACCTGGTGTACCTGATGATCACGAAGATGGTTGAGTTCCTATAGGTTGGAGCATGGCACCCCTCAGGATTATAGGAAAAGGAAACCCATTGGCTAGGGGATACATTTGACGAACCCCTCACACCTAGGTTGGTGACATATGCATGTATGTAGTTGGTCCAATGTTGAGGAATAGGAGCAAGTATGACATACTAAGGAACCCAGAGTGTCTTAGTGGGTTACCCTCTTTCTAGCTACGTACCTAAGTAGCATGATAGGGCTAAGCCCGTACATGATGATGTAAACCCTAGATGTAGGAATGTTTGTGACCTTTGTTGCTACCAAGAGATAGTTTTCTCTCCATCCTGGGGAGGCACCCTTCTGTCAGGTGCAACTTTTGTGTAGGTTCTAGGTAACCTAAAGAGGTCTCTCATAGGAGCTTGATGAGCTAAGTGGAGAACACATAATATGAGCATGAATCTATAGACCCAGGTTTGACCATCTCTAAAGGGCATGAAGATATGTTTCCATGGGGGTAATCTTATGGGGCCTGACCAAGTTAGGTAGGTCGTCATGATCCCTATGAAAGGATGTAAGTTTGACCATGAGTGTCCAGAGAGATGATGGAGTTTTGGGTGAAGATTCAAGAATGAGATGTGTTGTGATGGAATCCTAAGTCAATACTAAAGTCATGAAGGGGTAAGACCGATGGAAGTAGGAGTTGTCTGTTCCCTGGATGCACGAGACCATAGGGTCGGGAGGTAACAACTACCTTTTCCCAAGGACCATGGGTTAGGAGGTTGGCCACCTTCATGAATTCATGGGGCCTAAGGGGTAAATGTGATAGGCACTCCCTAGATGCATAAGGGTCATATCACTCCAAAAGTGCCGACACCCTAGAGACCTTGAGGTAACGACTAAGGATTGTACATAAAGCAGATATGTTAAGATCCAAAAGGTGATGGGAAAAGTCTTCCCATGGGTGTAGACCCATAATCGAGTTGTTTATGTTGTGGAGACATGTGATGTACGTTTCAACTTAGTTTGGAAAGTGTACTAGCAATGTGTGATGCACCATCTCTACTCTGGAACGGGATGAACTTTGTATTTGGACTGCATACAAATGCTTATTTCCTCTCATTATGGGTGTGAGAGATAGAGCAAACCACATGTCATACACTACGGATAAAGATGACATGAGTTGAAATGTTTCTATGATGTTTGAGGATAGAGAAAGTATCATACCTTTTTGGGAGAGTACATGGAATGGATGGTTTACAAACATGAGAAGAACTAAGATAGTCATCATGAGGAAGTTCTTATCAAGGGCAGTATGGAATTTATGAGTTATATAAGTTTGAGTCTGATAACCAAGATGATGAGCTCAGAGTTTTCTTGACTCAGTTAGACCTAAATTCGAGATGAGGATGATGAGTGGAGTATATAAAGGTTTATGACTTCACTGTTGCCTAGCACATAAGGATGTAAGGTGGTAATGGATGCTCTTTTTCGAGACGCAGATGTCTTATTAGCCAATAGAGAGGCCAGAAGGGGTTGTTCAGTGAACCCTAAGATCATGAGACATATAGGGCTGACACTTTGGTACCATCAGACCTATTGGTTAAAGTGGTTGCTTAGTTAGCTAGCCTAGAGCTTGATGAGATAGAAGGATGGTTGTAAGAACCTCAGATACACCTCTCAGGAGTAGAAGGTGGTGAAATCCACTACTAGAGTGTTTTAGGGTTTCTGAGGAGTCAACCTTGAGGAATCATGACAAGCAGAGGCTCATGATGTTAAGTACACCGTAGTACTACCAAGATAGTTAAAGTTTGCAGTAGTACTTTGAATATCTGGGATGAAGAAGTATATAAAGTTTCTTGTGGCTTCTCGCCAAGCATGCGAGGAGGTGAAGGACGAACATCCATAACCTGGTGAGTTGCTAGAGATAATGAAGAGTCCCTGAGAGGGAATGGGAGTGGATCACCATGGATGTTGTGGTGAGTCTCCCCTGGACCAAGAGAGGTCAAGATGCAATATGGGTTATGGTAAATCGCCTTACCAAGTTGACCTAACCCCTTGCCTGAGAGAGAGTGTCGTCAATGTGACATATCCAGTTGAACTGTATGCATGAGAGAGAGATAGTTCTACTACACTATGATCTGAGTTCAACTTTTGGAGCATGACCTCAAGTTCACTTCCATATGGTGGAAGTAGGTGCGTAACAAACTCGATTCTAGATTGAAGTTTAGTACCTCGTATCACCTTGTGCTGATAGACATTCAAGAGAGTATGATCCAGACAAAATGGTTTGATGAGAGCGTGTGTGCTCGTTCAGGGTGATATATGGGAGCAGTTCCTGCCCTAAGAGAGTTTTCTTGTGATGATAGCCACCATAGCCAGTATTGGGATGTAAGAAGCTCTGTAAGGGAGTATGTGTCGGTCACCGCTTCATTAGGATGATGTCATTGAAAGGACCTTGTGAAGGCCAGAGAGACCACAGTGTGTGCAGATGAAGTCATTTTGATTGTGTGATGGCTGAGAAGCCCAGGGGCGACATGAGTCATGAGCTGATGAAAAGCAGACTGACATGCAGTTCATTGTGGGAGAATATGTGTTATGAAAAACCAACCCCTCTGAGCTATAGCTATGGAAGCTGAGTCCCCGATACCTGGGTCCATTTAAGATGGATTAGTGGAGTTATTTATGTTTGACCTGACCCCTCAAGATAATATGATGTGTGATGAGTTTCATGTGTCCGATCTAGAGCACTATGTGAGGTACCCGAGCCATGTGCTGAGCAATGAACCTAGTGAGCTCCCGAGGGAGGTTGAAATGTCTTGAGTCACCTGTGAGGATTCTAGATACCAAGGTGAAATGACTCTGAGGTAAGAATATGAGATAATAAAGGTTCTTTGGTATCACCATGGGAAGGATAAAGCCACATGGGGGCCAACGATGGATATGGAAAAGTCTTATCTTGAATTGTTTGTATGCTTGGTGGAATTTTGAGGGAAAAATTCTTATAAGAGGGGAAGGATGTTACAACCTCATTTTTTACATATGTTTTCATAATTGAAATGTCATTATTATATGAACATAGACTTGAATTGAGAAGGTTGTGCATTTTGCTTGAAAGAATGGGTTTCTTTGCAATTTTCCCCTTTGGTATGAATTTCGTGATTCTACTATTTTGTTAATCCAATAATGAATATAAGAGAGAAGAAAAGAAGAAAATTCCAAATAATAGAGAAATATAAAATACAATGGATGTTAATCAATGTATTTATGATATATATATACACACATATATATAGAGTCAGGCTAGAATACACTCGAGTGTAGTGTATCCGGAGCGGAATACACTCAAGTAGTTTTTCATGATGCAATATTTTTTTTGAAAATCTAATCCATTGATATTCTTAAACGTCTCGTGAACAACTCATACACAAAATTTGAGCACATTTGGATATGTATAGCTCATGTTATGAAGACCGCAAAAGTTATGCATTTCAAATTAGTTTCATGCGTCGATTTTGTTGCCCTTGGATGAGTGACTTACGCTCATCCAAATGGGCTCAAAATTTGTATGGATCCTAGTTATAGTATGACGGTGAAGATCAACAATTTACATTTTGTAAAAATTAGTCTTGATATGCAAACACACTTGAGTATATTCGTGTGATCCGTACACTCGAGTGTATTCTAGCCTGACTCACTCTCTCTCTCTCTCTCTCTCTCTCTCTCTATATATATATATATATATATATATATATATATATATATATATATATATATATATATATATATATATAACTCTCTAGAATGAGATATATGTGGCCACAATAGAGTGGTTTCTACTCCACTTGCCTTATAATGTTTATAAAGGTCGAAATAAGGAAAATAGGGAAGAAAGAGAGAGAAAATATGTGGTTTGATACATAATACATGATTTTTATGTCATTGACTTGCAAATACACACTTGTAACATAAGTAGATTAAGTCTTTATAGACCTTCCCTTAAAATTTGGGATTAATTGGATGAGTGGTTTAGGAGATATGGATTTTATAAAACCCCTAAAGCGTGGACAATCTAAGTGGAAAGTATCAAATGTCACGATTAATTAATTATTTTTCTTTTTGGCACACACAATGACAACCCTTAAATTTGATATCGACGGTGGTTGTGTCGTCACCTACCTCGGGTAGGAAAAGGAAAGAGGAACAATGGTTCAAAATTTTCAGATTCGATTTCCTCTCCATACAATTAATGTGCGAATCTAGGATTCACTCCATTAGATTCGTGAGAGAAAACTGCACCCATACATAATGAGTTTTCCATGCTTTGGAGGGCTAAATAGGAAACCCCTAAATCTCAAGTAACTTCTCTTCCATATCCTAGGACTATAAAAAGGGGACGAATCCCTTCTGCAAGTTCACAAAATCCTTCGTATTTCTTCACGTCACCCTACGTAGTCACCCCTGTAGGCAATTGAGCAACTAACCTATCTTTCTCCCTGATTCTCTCTTTTCTGCCGTCGGTGCTCAACCTCACTGTCATCCCTGTTTATAGATCATCTGACCTAATTGACCGCACCATTGGTTTCGGCGGCAAGAGTCATAGGTTTGGTGCTCTTTCTAGCTACTCAAGAGCCTGGAGTCAACGTTGGAGTTGACTGCCGATAGCGTCTGTCTCGCGAGCAGGAGCAGAGTAGCGAAGGAAGGAGACAACCAGGTCAAAAGATGAATCAGCCCCTCGCGTGACTATAGAATCGAGAACAATGAGGAAGGATAGATATGTCCTTTCTGCTCTAATACTGTCCGACCACAATTTGAGTTTAATAGGGTAAGTTGTTGACGTGTCAGTTAGTGATTGGTTAACATATGTTTATCTTGCAAAAATCAGAACTCAATATTGGTCACTTGTATGGCAACATATTATATATGAAACTTTCTCAAAAAAATGCAAGGAGTGCAAAAAAAATATAATTCGTGCCTAATTTTGCTTATAGTTCAGAAAGTGCATAAAGTTAGTAACTTTAATGCTTTAAGTGTAATCAAAACCCTAGATGTTGATTAGGAATAAGTTCAATTAATTAAGTTGGCATTATGAATCAACATTTAGCATGTTGGCATAAAATGGATAATATGAATCTGATTTGAGTTTAACAACCCATGGTTTGCTTAATTAGGGTGCTATGACTAAGGAAATGCATTAATGGGCCTAAAAGCCCTAATGATGTTAAATATGACTTTAATGGCTTTTATTTCAAAAATTCATACTTGAGATATAGATATAATGATTCTAAGTCTAATTAAGAATAAAGGAGCTTTGGAGAAGATAACTTGATTAAATAGAGTTCTAATGTAAAAAGGGATGTTTTAAGGTTTCATATGAATAAAGATTACTTGAAAACCTAGAAACCCTAATCTAAGTATCTATGACTTTTGGATGAGTTATATTTCGAAAACCCTATGTATAAGATGAAGTTATAACTGATCTTAATTGGTAATAAAGAGGCTTAAATATGAATAATGGAGTAATTAGGGTTTTAGAATATAGAAACGTTGTTTTAGGGTTTCATTGACCTAAAAGGTAAAGGTTAAGAAATGAATATAAAGAACTATAAGAAAACCCTAATTCAACTTAGGAACACCCTAGGAGGGAATCCCAATTCAATAAAGTAAGTGCATGAAGAAAATGTAGTAATTATATTGCACATGCTTTTCCAAGTTTCTTGTCGTGCTTGAGTGATTGGGGTGATTGGCTGCTTGTCTTATCTGACTGTTTGATTGATTATTCTCTTACAATCCTTGAGACTTCCAAATCAGGTATGTGGTTATTTATGAGTAATCGATTTAGTTTCACGGTGTTTCTCCGAACGTTTTATTGATTGGATGCAACCTAAACTATTGTATGTTTAATTCTACAATCCTATAAAGTCACTATGGGTATCACAAATAAGTATATATATGTGTATTCTCGAACTTACATGCCACCCTGATGTAAATTGCAAGACCAAGCCCCGGAGGGAAGGCCTGAGTTGGTCAAGCCCCGGAGGGAAGACCATTGGGCACCATGAGAGGTGACCCCAGGAACCAAGCTCAGGATGGAGAAGGTGGCCTTATGTCCCTTGCAAGGACAAAACCCTAAGAGAGGGTAATACAGGGTTTAGGGCAAAAGCGGTTGAGAATGTCACATTGAAAATGTAAATTTGGCTTGTTAATCAACTATTTGATATGTATAGGTTATTAGAGACTAATTGTGATGTTTTGTTTGTCCCCACATACCAATATAGCAATATACTGACTGACGTTTTGATTATCGGCATTTTAGGTACAATCATTGAAAAGAACAAATAGTAAATTGAAACATTGTGAAGATACGAATAATCAGTTCAAGGAGGATTAGATAGATAGACTCCATCTGTGGATAGAAGTCCTAGATCCTATTTTGAAAATGTATGCAAAAGTTTTATTTTATACCAGCTTTCCAGTTTAGTTAGTAGAATTTGATAATTATTTTTGATTAAATTGTTAAACCATTGATCCTGAATTTTGGGATAACGCCTCCAACCTCTTGGTCTCCCTTGATTGAGGGTTACCGGGAAGCGGGGTCGTTACATTCTCGCTACACACCAGCCTCACTAGGAGGGCCCAACCAGAAAATTCCCACCCTCGCCAAGAAGTTGTCCTAAGGCTAGTTCTCATTGTCGCTGCCTAGGTTGTTGGACATGGTTGTTGTCTTTGATATACTCATCTCCATTGTCATTATTGTACCCTTCATGATTGTACCGACAGTACATACTTTATTTTTATCAGGTTCGTACTGCCATCGGTCACTATCAATGATGAAGGCATAAAGGAGGATCTGACTGCAAATTGATGTTGGACTCAAGCACTCGAAGGGGCACAAGGCCACATAAGGAAGTTGATGGCCTTGCCAACCATGTCGATGTAGAGCGAAAGAGGGGTGAAATCCTCAACCACCACTTGTGTACTTTTTAGTTGGAGGTCCCTACAGTGACAAGTATGGATAATGCATCGCTCATAGCATATGCAGTCATTACCATATCAAGGAGTTGTGCACCACCAAGATCGTGGACATAGAGACCAAGGCTAAAAGGAGCCACCTCAACTAAGCAGTATACCACTGACCACTTTGGGGGCAATGTAGGTATCCCTATCAACTGGTCAGGTTCAGTAGGGGCGTATGCATTTTCCATGGAGGCTAGATGTAATTACCGTGAAAGGCATGGAAATTAATGGGGTTAAACAATGGGTCGTCATACTATATGATAAAAGCAACTAGAATAAGAATCTAGAAGGTATTAACTGGACTACCTTTGGTGGAGCGACTGCCAGACATGCTATGAAGGTGTCACTGGTACTTAAAACATGAGAGTAAATGAGTATAATTACAATGTGTGCCACCATGTTTTCCTAGCAGGGTTAGTATAATTAGGCTAACTGTACAGACACTATAAACTCTCTCTCAATCTCTCTCTCTCTCTATATATATATATAGAGGGGGGATGGAATACACTTGAGTGTATAGATGACATCGTACACCTCAACGGTTTTCCATCAAGTAACATCTTTTTTTAGAATCTAAACCATAGATCCTCTTAAGCATCTTATGAATAGCTTATGTACAAAATTTGAGCTTATTTGGATACTTATAGGTCATGCATAAAGAGTGCAATAAAAATATATTTCTATTTAGTTTTGTACGTTGATTTTTTTCCCTTGGATGAATGCCTTGCACTTGTCCAAATGGGCTCAAATTTCATATGAGGCCTAATGTTATTATGACAATGATGATCAAGGGCTAATATTTTACAAAAGGTTGTCCAGGTAGGAAAACACCATTGGGGTGTACAGTGTGATTTGTATACTCTAGTATACTCTGTCTTGACTATATATATGTATATATATATTGTTATTTTTAATATTATATGCTGACATGACCCCTGTTACTCCTGAATCTTCTCCCAACTATTCTTATATCCTAGTCATGTCTATTTTTCTAGTTTTTTGTTGCTTCTAGGATGACCCCCCTCAAATGGATGTAGTTATTCCTGTCTCTTATTGAAATATTCATGAGCCATCTCAAAATGAAGCTACATTAAAACAATGGATTAGATGATTGAATACAAGCAACAAAATACATTAAGGAGTGTTGGAGTTGATGCCTTTCAAAACTAAGATACATATTACTAATCCTCATACTCTCAATGCTTGCTTCTTCTTGAGTTCTACTGCTTCATTCACTAACCCCTTACCATCCATATGCGCATACAACTTCACATTAACCAAGTACACCATGACGTTCACAATGCAAAGCTCGAAAAGCAGTCAATAGAGATCACATTACCTCTAAATTTACTTGACTCAAGTGTGTACCACTTCACATCGACCAAATACACCATGAGGTGCAATGCCTCTTGGACATATCTAGATTTAGTTGTCGTTAGAGCGCTCGGTTGTTGGTCATTGACACATTCTTTACATGGTGTGGTGGTTGCTTCTTTGGGACACCTTGGAGGTCATAGTTCGGGATAGTCAGAGGAGACTAGAGAGATGTGAGAATTGGTAGGCACAGCAGAGGTCTAGGGGAGCCATGAAGGGTAGGGGCATAGAAGACCTATAGGCAAATGAGTAAAACTTGCGGGAGCTGATAATTAGCCATTATTTGGCAACAGACTAGGGTTGAAACATTTGGGTTCAACTTAGTCATGTTGATGGGATATTCATAGTCATGGTTGGGTTTAATCCTTGTTTGGTAGAAAATTTACTTTTAAGCTAATTTCAATCAGAATATTATTTCACAACAGTTTTAAAATAGAGAGGCCAGTCCATCTGATTTTCCAATCCTACAAATGGTTGGACTAGAAAATGTAAGGTTCATTCCTAAACAGGAGATGTAAATTGGATGAATCAGTTCATTTTCAACTCATGTGTTTTTAAACATGAACATGAATAAAATGCAGTCACATTGTAGTCATATCATTGCATTTATCAACAAAAATTAGACTCTGGTTCAATTTAGTTTTGAGTTCAATATTATACCAAACATGCCCTTGTAGTTGAGGATGAACGTGGATAATGGCTTATATCTTAGATGTGGCACAAAAAGATATATACTCGACATCCATGTTTAGAACTCAAGGAATAAATATAACCCCATTGACATGTTATTAATTGTGTTCAGTCTATTTAGGTTGGCTGGGTGTGGATATAATGAGAAAATATTTCATTCCTAATCATATCAATCTCACCACCACCACCAACATCATTGTTGATATTGTTGTCCTCTATGAAGTAAATTTAGGACTCTTTTGTATACCAACTCTTGCATGTGGCGCAAGTATGCTTAGTTTTTAAGAAATGTATGAGGAGATTAGAGGGATAAGATAATCGAGAGGCAGCATAAAGATTAGGGTGAGTTACATCCATGACTTGAGGAGGGGTGGGTAATAGACATTCTAGAGGAGGATGAGTAAGGCCAATAGGGTATGATAACTCAAGCTTAAGATTTATGGGGATAATGTGTCTATGTGACAGTATGGAACAAAAAAGACCATGTACTCAAGATCCCCATTTTGGACTCAATGAATTATTAGACTTGACATGTTATTAGTTGGATCCAGTATCTTTAGGTTGGTTTGTTTGGATATAGTATGGAAATCTACATCTTCGATCATATCAATCTCATTAAAATTTATTTGAGGATTCTAATCATTGTTATCATCTATGTCTGAATAAATTAGGTTGTCTATATGAAATTTCTTCCCAATTAGATTTGTAATGCGTCACATTCTGATAGGGTTGTAGAAATTCAAAATCTCTACTTATAAGCTCTTCCAAAATTAATTTTGGATTCTAGTCATGTTTCTTTTAATTTAGGATTGTCTCTTCCCAAGTTAACGTAGGTGCAGTCATACAAAACTAATCCTCTGTATTCTAATAAATTAATGGTGTTAAGAATGTTTATAAAAGAGTAGTACTAGGATGAGTGATTGACACCCTAGTAAGTCTTGGTTACCATTTCTAACTTTGATTATGTCATGTATATCTTGTGCAATGTAGATGGGACCAAATATAAATAAAGGACGATCGGTGGTAGGTTGATTGTCATTTATAAATTTGTGACACCCTTTATGATATGAATCCTTATAAAAATGAACTTTATGGATATGCCATAAAATTAGAAGAAGAAGAAATCTAGAAGTGTAAATAGTTAACCTTTCTTGTTTATAAGAATTTGTTTTATTGGCATTGAGTGTTATATTATTTAGTTTTTTTTCCTTTGATAACAAAATGGAGTGCAATTATCTTTCAAGTATGTAGTGGCAATAGAATGCATATATATACACCTAAACCATTTCCAACAAGTGGGAAATTAAATTTGATTTTAGTGAAAGAATCAATAGTAATTTTGCATGGATATTTTCTCAATTATGCTTTGGTGACATTAGATGTGTCTCTCAATTGGAAGAAAAAGATAAGAACCACATATGTTGTATTC
This sequence comes from Alisma plantago-aquatica, assembly GCA_963693085.1. NCBI lineage: Eukaryota > Viridiplantae > Streptophyta > Magnoliopsida > Alismatales > Alismataceae > Alisma > Alisma plantago-aquatica. The sequence goes on along the minus strand of OY856410.1, from coordinate 680,906,602 downwards.
TTGTATCCTACTTATGTTATTTGTGACTTTTTGTTGCGACTATGACCACCCTCCACTAATGATTTTAATTTTTCTGGTCTCAATTGAAATATTTATGGGCCATGTAAATTGTGAGATGTGTGGCAGATAAGTAGAGTGCATAACAAGGTTGATAAATCTAGAAACATTAAAATAAAATGGATTAGATGATTGATTAAATGTAAAAAAGATTAAGGTGGGTCAGGAGGTTGATTACCGACATAATTAGCAATTGAGACACATCTCATTGATCATCTATCATTAAAACATAGTTACCAAGGTAATTAATAAACAAATGAGTAGCATAGGTCCAAACACCATCTCCTACTTCTTCTTAAGAATCCAATGCCCCATTTGTCGACCCCTTATTATCCGTGTACATGTGTCACATCACGGTCACATTACAATATGAGGTTCATAACGCTAAGCATGACAAGCAGCCAATAGAAACATACAATCTCGTTATATCCAAGTTATCCACCATCCATATTACACCCTTTCCTTTCTCCAATGTGACCATATGAACAAGGTGACAAGTGTGAATCTAAGGAAAAACTTGATCATAACATACATATAAACAACAACATAACAACATGCTCTTTTTGTGTAGTGACTCCTGCATTCTTGCATATTACTTGGTTCAAGCTTTCTTGGTTGTTGGTCGTCGACATATTCAGTGCAAGGTGTGCTGGCTCATCCTTTGTGATACATGTTGGATCCTAGATGGGTGATTGGATGCTCTAGGGGGGTGAATAGAGATGAATGCACTTAAACAAAATTCATTAGACCTTCAAGATATATCACAAGATAAGGTTGCTAAATAGGAAGTTTGAGTGCAACTAAAATATGCATAGAAAGGGAGAGAGAGATTGAACATACACCAAGTAACAAGATATTTAGAGTGGTTCCACACTTCAAACTAGAAGTGAGTCAGTCCACTACCTAGAGAGGTCAACCTCTAGGATTTCTTAACCATTGCACTCTTATATTCATTCATAAGACTTACAATACATGACCACCAAAGGACTTATCTATCCAATACAAAGAGTCTCCAACCTTACCAAGGACTTGTCCACTTTGCAATGAGTCTTCATCCTTCACCAAGGACTTACCTACTCTTGCACAAGTCTTCAGCCTTGTAGGGATTACCCACTCTTCTTGGATCTTTAGCCTTTGACTTCACCTTCACTCGGAGAAGCTTCCACCAAGGACTTACCCACTTGAGCAAGGAGTCTTTTGCCTTCACTAAGGTCTTACCCACTCTTGCTCCAAGTCTTCATCCTTGATCTTCACCAATGGACTCCTTCCCTTATTCATCTTCACCTCTCTTAGCCAAGAGAGAGAACCTTCATCTTCATGGTTGAAATGAGAGATAGGGAGGTGGTGGAAGTGAGAGCCTCACAAGATATACATGTAGGACTAGCTCTCTTATAGATTTCCTACTCACTCTAATGAATGTAGCAAGTGATTAAGCTTAGAGAGAGATGAGGCTATAGGAATCACTCAACTATAGAATAGGAACCTCACATAGAGTTTTGCATTGAATGCTCAACCTTGGAATGAAGCCCAAGGGGTCCTATTTATAGCTGGGGATTCCCCTTAGCCTCTAGGAATACTTAAGAACAAAAACTAGCCATTTTGTGACTTGCAACGGATATATTTTTTATTGTTGCAACTCCAAAACAGCTAGAAACACTTTTCTACACTTTTCCGTATAGTGCAATCGGTCGAGTTTCTATAAAGGTAACTCGACCGATTCCACAAAAAGATAAGACCAATTTAGGCCATCGGTCGAGTTTGTCCTGGGGTAACTCGACCGATTCACTTAAATTAGTTTTGGTCAGTAGAGGGATCGATTGAGTTCTATGAAGTGTAAACTCGACTGATCAAAAGTCATTTTCAAGATCCAATCAGGATCCGTCGAGTATGAAACTTGACTGATGAACATCCTGATGTGAATTTTGAAAATTGGCTTTTGAGTGCTTAAACATTCGATCTAAGTGCTCTTGATTTTTTATAAGCTTAATTACAAGTCATACAATCATTACAAGTGATTTACAACATGATTCTAATGGATTTACATCATATTCCAAAAACATGCACTTGTATTGACTTTGACTTGTCTTTTCTCCAATTTGATATGCACAAGTTAGGGCATTTGGAGTGTGTATATACCTAATCTGAAATCACTCAAGTAGAGACATTAGACACAATTGATTGGAATGGTTTAGTCATCATCAAAACAAGGGTTTAGTCAATTTAGACCTTAAGTCAACATTCTCCCCCTTTTTGAAGATTCCATAAATGTATTGAAAGCATTTAAGTAAAGTCATACCTTTGGAGAAACATAGGGGTTTCAATATAATTGAGTTCATATGCTCCCCCTCAATTGATGCTAGTGGGGTTCTCATACTCCCCCTCAATTGATGCTATTTCTCCTACATGGTTAGCTTTCATAACATTTATAGAATATTATGTCTTCTACTCATATATGTTCTACACATATATGCCTTCTCCCATTTTCCTTCTCCCCTTTACATGAACATGTTTCTCCTCTTCATGTAAGACATGCCTTCTCCCTATTTTGTCAAAAGAAGACATACCTTTCTCCCCCTTTGTCATTTCAAAAAGTGGGGTTATGAAGAAATAAAAAACATCACTTGTTAAGAGAAAGGAGATAACAAAAGTTATAAAAGGAGAGTAGAAGAGTACAACTAGGGGCTTGTCCGAGCATAGAAAGAAAAGCAAGTTAAAGCATGTACTTGAACAACCCAAAATGTAAGATGAAGTGTTGCAAAAAAACAATAAAATGCAATTTTGACCCTCAAGATGATAGAATTTTCCCAAAAAGTATCAGGGCTCATGGTGGGGCAATGAGCCTTGCTCAGAAGGCCGTTTCTACATTAAAAACACTAGTCTTGCACCAAAAACTAAAACTGGAGCAAAATCTGTATGAAAATAAAAAAACTCCAATTTCTACATATAATGTAGATCTATGTACCCTGCATCACAATGTTATGCAAGCAACTCAAGATAGTAGATATGCAATTCAAGGAACAAGCTTGAGCATGTATGAGACAAGATACAAGCATAGCATATAGTGAAATACCACTAGATGAGCAAAGATACAAATTATAAACAAGGTTAGAACTACATATATGTGAACTACTAGTAGATGTTATCACAAGTTAGGCCTACTAGTAGGATCTAGATCATAGAAAGAGATACCAAAAGATACACAAGATAAAGCAAGCTATGAGTAGATGTAGATATATCCAAACATAGAGATATGTAATTTTAGAAGCATGAAAGGATATAACTCATATATAATATGCATCATTACCAAAAGATGATTATCACTAAGAACCTCAAGTTGTATCAAAACAAGATATACGCCTAGATAGATGTAGCAAGTTAGAGTACAACGGAAGCAATTTTAGACAGAACCAAGAGATCCAAAGAGATCATCATCAAGACCTACAAAACAACTCAAAATAAGTAATTGAAATTAGAAGGATAGAGTTGTAAGCAAGATAGGCAATTTAGAACATGTAAATATGCATATATAAAGGTACCAAATGAGAGTGCCAAAGAATAAGGCTATTGGTTGAGAAAATCTAGTTGAGAGGGAAATTCTCATTCAATAAGCCAAATGTATATATAGTGCACAGTGTTGTCGGTCGAGTTCTGTGTATTGAAAACTCGACCGATGACAGCTATTGGCAACACCCATTGGTGCCTATCGGTCGAGTTTCAAATAGAACAAACTCACCCGACAAAGTTGCTGCCAAAAAGCACATATATTTCATAAAAATATATTTAAAGGCATGCTAAAAATACAAACCATATCCAAACATGTGTAAGCAAGTTAGTAATGTACTATAAAAGCATTAGAAATAGTTTTTGAGCAAGAGTGTGAAGAGAAATAGAAAATACCACTTTTGACTCAAAAATCGTATGTATAGTGCACACTATCTTGACAAAACAAGTTAGGATTGGTTATAAGAAAAAAGACCTTCACTTTTGTTCTTACCATTCCTTTTTCCACTTCTTGTCACCCTCTACACATCTCACCTTTCTTCTTTCATGTGAATTGAGAAGTCAATTTACAATTCAATTGCTCAAGTTAATCCATTTGTAGGTTCCTACAAGAAGAAAGATGAAATGGCCCCCAATCATGTTTTTGGGTCCAGAGGGGTTAGTTTAGTAACCCAAGTTCTATTTCACTTGGGTGCTTTCCTAAAAGGACAACGATTAGAATAATGGTCAATATCATTGCAATAGTTGCATGCACCCATAGTCTTGGAACTAAATGATTCTCCATAGAAGATTGGAGGTCTTTTACCTTTGTTGTTCCTTTGACTATTATCATATCCTAAATCATGCCTACCAATTTATTTAGTATTATGGTGTAGGATGTCATTAAGATTCTTTTTACCAACTAAGAATCTTTGCAAAGAAGATCTCAAACTATCATTATCATGCATAAGAGAAGCAATAGTAGAAGACAAATTGTTGATATTATCTCTAGCATGAAAAAGATCATTTTCTAAGCAAAGAGCTTTAGTTAAATAAGAATCTCTTTCAATATGAAGAGCAGCAACATTATTCTCTCTACTAGTAGAACTAGAACAAGATTCAAGCACATTGATTTTAGCAAGCAAGGAGGCATTTTCTATTTCAAGAAAAGCAATCTTAGAAAGATAAATACCATTTTTGGATTCTAATCCTTGCAAAGCAAAATCTCTGTCCTTGTTTTCATATTTAAGAACATCAATATCATTATGAGAGAATCAACAATTAAAGTATGCTCTTCGTTAGAACTAGTCATAAGAAGTTGAAAATCTAGAAATCTAATCTTATCAAGCAAAGTAGCATTTTCAAGTTTAAGAGAGTCTACTTGGCTAAGAAGCATTTTTATCATCAAGCAAGAAAGTATTAGTTGTTCAAGATCATCTAGTTCTACATGCATATTATCCACAATTTTAGCAAGCTTTTTTCTTTTCTTTTTAGATGACTTAAGAGAGGCACGAGTAGCATTAATAATAGCAATTAAAGGTTCTTTATCTAAAGAGTTTAGATTTACCTCATTTGAGTCTTCACATTTTGTAGAATCTATATGGGCAAAATGAAATTCTCCTTCTTCACTAGAGCTTGAGCTTGATTCTCTACATGGATCTTCACTTGAGCTTGAGTTGGAGGAGTCACTTGAGCTTGTGTGCCATTTCTCCTTCTTCATGTACTTCTCTTCTCTTTCCTTGTGATGATGGATCTTCTTGCCTTGTAAACAATCTATCTTGAAGTGACCCTTCTATCCACACTTGAGGCACTGGATGGAGGAGGAATTCTTTCCTTTATAGAATCTACCCTTGGAATACATGGCATCTTCTTCAATATGAGAGGATGGAGAGGCTTGTCCCATAATAGCTTCAATTTGAGCCTTCATTTCAGCCTTCTTCGTTCTCTTTAGCTCTTTCTCCTCTTATCTTTTAACTTCTTCCCTCTTGTCAAGTATGGCTTCATGTGCTTGTAGATTTCCAATGAGCTCTTCAATAAGAATATCCTTAAGAGACCTTACTTCTTCAATGGAAGTCACCTTGGGTTCCCATCTCTTGGGGAGAGTTCTAAGGATCTTAGAGTTGATCTCTCCTCTACTCATAGGATGTCTTAGAACAATAAGACCATTCACAATGGTGTTGAGCCTTGAGTACATGTTAGCTATCTTCTCCTCCTTTCCCATCTTGAAGTTCTCAAGCAACCCTTTGAGCATGTAGACTTTGCTTTCCTTCACTTGAGTTGTCCTCTCATAAGTGATGCATAGCTTTCTCCATACCTCATAGGTTGTTTCACATGTAGAAATCCAGTTGAACTCGGTGGGGGTCATGGAGGCATAGAGGATGTGCATGGCTCTAGCATTCAATGTTGATTTCTTCAAGGTAGCATCATCCCATTCTTCAATCTTTATCTTCGGTAGCTTGCATGGGTTGTTCACCATTTGCCACATCTCAAGACTTGATCCTTGGATGTAGAATTGAAGCCTTTTTCTCCAATAGAGGAAATTGCTCCCATCAAAGTTTGGAAGGTTGATCAAGTATCTCCCTCCTTGGTAGTTACCCATCATCTCCTGCTTGTTGAAGTATGCTTGGAGAAGCCCGCTCTGATACCAATTGTTTGATCCTAGATGGGTGATTGGATGCTCAAGAGGGGGGTGAATAGAATTGAATGCACTTAAAAAAAATCATTAGACCTTCAAGATATATCACAAGATAAGGTAGCTAAATAGGAAGTTTGAGTGCAACTAAAACATGCATAGCAAGGGAGAGAGAGATTGAACATACACCAAGTGACAAGTTATTTAGAGTGGTTCCATACTTCAAAACTATAAGTGAGTCAGTCCACTACCTAGATAGGTCAACCTCTAGAATTTCTTAACCATTGCACTCTTATATTCATTAATAGGACTTACAATATGTGACCACCAAAGGACTTACCTATCCAATACAAAGAGTCTCCAACCTTACCAAGGACTTACCCACTTTGCAATGAGTCTTCGGCCTTCACCAAAGACTTACCTACTCTTGCACAAGTCTTCTGCCTTACAGGGATTACCCACTCTTCTTGTATCTTCAGCCTTTGACTTCACCTTCACTCAGAGAAGCTTCCACCAAGGACTTACCCACTTGAGCAAGGAGTCTTTTGCCTTCACCAAGGTCTTACCCACTCTTGCTCCAAGTCTTCAGCCTTGGTCTTCACCAAGGGACTCCTTTCCTTGTTCTTCTTCACCTCTCTTAGCCAAGAGAGAAAACCTTCATCTACATGGTTGAAATGAGATATAGGGAGGTGGTGGAAGTGAGAGTCTCACAAGATATACATGTAGGACTAGCTCTCTTACAGATTTCCTACTCACTCTAACGAATGAAGCAAGTGATTAACCTTATAGAGAGAGAGAGGAGGCTGTAGGAAGCACTCAAATATAGAATAGAAACCTCACATAGAGTTTTGCATTGAATGCTCAACCTTGGAATGAAGCTCAAGGGGTCCTATTTATAGCTAGGGATGCCCCTTAGCCTCTGGGAACACTTAAGAACGAAAACTAGCCATTTTGTGGCTTGCAACGGATATATTTTTTATTGTTGCAACTCCACAATGGCTAGAAACATTATTCTGCACTTTTTCATACAGTGCAATCGGTCGAGTTTCTATAAAGGTAGCTCGACCGATCCCACAAAAAGACAATACCAATTTAGGCCATCGGTCAAGTTTTTCATGGGATAACTCGACCGATTCACTTAAATTAGTTTTGGTCAGTAGAGGGATCGGTCGAGTTCTGTGAAGTGTAAACTCGATCGAGAAAAAGTCATTTTTAAGATCCAATCAGGATCGATCGAGTTTGCAACTTGACCGATGAACAACCTGATGTGAATTTTGGAAAATAGCTTTTGAGTGCTTAAACATTTGATCTAAGTGCTTTTGATTTTTTCTAAGCTTAATTACAAGTCATACAATCATTACAAATGATTTACAACATGATTCTAATGGATTTACATCATATTCCAAAAGTGTGCACTTGTATTGACTTTGTTTGTATTGACTTTGACTTGTCTTTTCTCCAATTTGATATGTGCAAGTTAGGGTATTTGGAGTGTGTCTATACCTAATCTGAAATCACTCAAGTAGAGACATTAGACACAATTAATTGGAATGGTTTAGTCATCATCAAAACAAGGGTTTAGTCAATTTAGACCTTGAGTCAACAATACCTTAGAGGTCATAATTTAGGACAGATTAGCGGAAATCATAAAAATAGGAGAATCAAAGGTAGTGTGAAGATTGGGAGGAGCCATGTCCATGAATCGAGGAGGGGCACGACCATAGAGGTAGATGAGTAAGGTCCATGGGGGTTGACAATTAGAGTTGTGGATTGATGGGGAAAATGAGTATTTTTAGGATGAGCATATGATCGGATCCCCTAGGTTTTAGCAAGCTCATGTCAATATTATTAACTGGATTGCGGACTTGACTAGCCTCGGGTAATGCTTTAAAAAATGGCCCATACTTGGCCCACATAATAGTGATAGGCTTCAGGTGGGGTTTAGGTTGGCCCAAATAACATAGTAAATGAAGATATTTCCAACATGTACATAGGAAAAATTATCAACATAGTCTTGAAAATATGTATCACTAGGTACGTTAATATTTATGTATCGTCCGCAAAAGCAACACACTTATAATTGTTATATAACTCTAGTAAAAAACTATAATCTAGACTACACATATTTTTAAAATCAAAATCATTACCATGTATTTATGAGGTATAATTCAAATCATCCAACCATTGATTAAATTTCTACAATCAACATTGATGAGAAAATGCACAGTTCTATTTCAATAAATGGTCCGATAATGTCACGATTGAGATGATTGCGAAAGACATCTAATATAAGTAATACACATCCAATCTCTAAGATCATATTATATTGTAAATTATTGCAAACATGTTTAATATAAAAAGGGTGCACATCAATTAGATTTACGCTAATGTCTTATTAATAAACAACAAAACATGTTTTAGATCAAATGGAATTTTGAAAGTTTATAGTAAAATATATCTATAAAAGATACATATAATATATAAATACGTGACTATGTATACACATAAATGTAATTAATCTGGGTATCTAAATTTTTGGGCATGGATTTATCTTCGCTCTCCAATCCATATTAAAATCTCAGAAAAAATTTAGGCTAGGCTTGCTCACTTACTTCTACAAATTAGGCCTAGGTCAAGTTATGTGGATACAATTAAGGTCGTAGTGAGTCAGCCTAGTATAAATCTCATCCTTAGGTATATGTGAGGATGTGGCATAGAAAACACTATGTACTAACATCCTCATTTACGGCTCAATGAATAAATTATACCCATTTGACATGTTACTAGTCAGGTCATGTCTCTTTGGGTTGACTGAGTGTGGATCTAATAGGGAAATCTAATGTCCTTGGTCATATCAATCTCATTAATAGTTATTAGGACAAACTCTTCAAGGATCTTCATTGTCATCATTATCTCTAAGTCGAAATGGCTATATGGTTTTTTTTCAATCAGTTTTGTCATGTGTCACATTTTGGTTAAGATGTAAAGATTCAAAATCTCTACTAATTTCTGTCCAAGTTCATTCCAGACTATCACTTCTCCATTAAATTTAATTCCACTTATTATTCTTTTAATCTAGCCATACCTTATACAGAGTTGATTCATGTGCAATAATTAATGTGGTGAAACTTTATTGGTAAGCATGTTTGGATAAGAGTAGTACTAGGCTGAGTGACCTCCAAAGAAGTCTTTGTAGTTCTCATTTTTAACTCGAGCTATGTTTTGTGTATCTAATGCAGTTGTGGTTGGGACCAAATTTGATTAAAGGATGGTTGGGGGTAGGTTGGTTGCCCCTTATAAATATGTCACTCTTTACATGATGTGAATCCTTATATAAATTATATTAATAAGGATATTCCACAATCTAGAAAGATCCAAAATTAAAAATAGTTAACAATTCTTGTTTAAATGAGTTTGCTTGAATGATATCATTTCTTAGATTGAGTAAGAAAGTATAGCATCCCACTTTTTCAAATATACATATCATTGAGAAGAAGCATACATTCCATTAATTATCAAGGAGTGTCATACACATGATAATCATTGGATAAAAATATAATTCTATTCAACCAACACATGATAAAATAACACTTCTTATACCTCAAATTCCAATACAAAAACTTTGAAGTTTAAACTAAGATAAAGCACGGTCATCACATATTAAAAGAAAAACTAAACCTGATTCTACATAATGCTCATTTGAGGAGACCCAGGACTTTACACTAAAAGCAGAAAACATATTAAGATTGTCGAAGATGGTCGATATGGGCTACCTAAGTTTTATTGAGGTTTGGATAAGAATGAGAAGTTGAAGAGATCCATTAATAGGCTTAGTCAAACCAAAAGAATATATGAACCTCATGATAAAAAAAGGACCAAGGGAATGGTATAAAAAAGTTTTGGAACTTTGGATGCCACAAACTAGTGAGTATTGATATACCAACACAATGTGCTTCAACTACAACCAAGGAAATATTATGGAAATATGATTGAAGTAAAATCCTAGAGTGAAGGCACCGACTCTATCATTCACATTTCTATTGCATAATTTAGGATTATTTCTTTATCACAAACAAATCATGAATAATTGGGTAATCCAATCAAAAGGAATTGACATTTTGAAAGTGGGCTTTTATGATACATATAGATTTGATCATCTTAGTTGTAAATCCAATCAATTTCAATAATGATAGGACTTTAAGTTACCAAATAAATAAAATTGATGTATGAATCATGATAGCCACAAAAATAAGTGGATGTAAGACATGTAAGAAATACTTGTAGTAATGCTTTTGGTCAACCCCAAGGTCAAGTAAAGAAATGGAAAGGTACAAGTTGAAATTGTTGATATTTATGCCCAGAGAGCCAATCATATGATGATTGTAATTGCATAACTTGTAAAAGATTTGATTATCAATAAAGGCAAGCTTCAAATTTATTATGTTTATTTAGTTTTTGAGATAATAAAATTACATAATAAATGTCTAGAAAATGATATCACTCAATGACGTATGTCTTCAAGTACATGACTTAGAAGAATGATATCATACAAATGTTAAGAGTATATACATTCTCATTATATCCCTGATCGGTTGCTATTATAGAAGTTAAATAGACATAAATGACACATAAGACTAGAATGTGAGTTGGTTGATGACAGAATCTCATTAGTCATGATATGGTGATATCATATCAAGCACACGAACACGTGTTAGAGAATAGTGTATCAGACAGATTCGCCACAAGAGTGATACATGGAAACCTTAACTAGGTAAGTCAAAATCACATCGTATAGTGATGGTGGTGTTTGTGGTTCTTAGACCTGAAATCACTGCACTCATCACATGTCATTTGGTATGCTTTGACATCATGAAACGCAATCCTAAAACATGGGTTGTTATAAAAGTGAGTGATTGGGTGACTGTGACACATGGGGACTGATTGTGAGTGGTAGAGATGGGATTTGTCCCTCCTACATGAGTATGATATCTTAGGCCTCTTGAATAGAGAGACAGAGAAATACATGGCCATGTACATGTGAGTCAATTTGTGATATTGATCTTACATATATCTCATACAGTTTGCTCTGATTCAAGAAATAAGATTGAATAATAATGAGGATGATTGTTTCATGCCTCTAGTTCAATCTGGATATTAGTGACAAAGGAACTATTCAAAGATTGTAACACCATACACAAGTTTTTAGGTGAAGTTATTCTCCAATTTTCCATTTATTTGGGTAGCAATGATGTGTGACTAGGCACCGCTCATTGCTTGTGATGTCATAAGTTGTTATGGACATTCACTGCCAACGTAATACGGGACCTATAGGGTCACACACATAGGAACTCATCAAGAAGAGGAGGTTGATCTTGAATGATGATTGAATTGATTACTAAAGTGTTTAGGTAATTCATTTCACGCAACAGGTTAGCTAACTAGATTGCCAAATGATCAGTTCAAGTGTTGAGATAGTCGTTTGGAGTGTCAGGCTAATTGTATTGTGCATTGGTTGGAATTCAACCTGACTAGGGCTGCAAGATGTATGTATCACCTATATGAAACGACCATCTCAGGTGGTGCGAGACACCCATCTCACATGCACCAAACGGCCATTTTAGGGGTGCAATTTGATTGCATCAAGGATTGGTGTTGGCATCATAACGTGCACTAATTGGAATTGAATTGCCGATCTATGTGCTCAATTGATAAACTATGAAACAACTGTCTTGTGTGCCAGACTACCATTCGGGTTTTCCAAATGGTCATTTTGGCTATCACATGTTGTGAAGTTTCCAGAATTGTTGCAAAAATTTGAGATCTTCCAGTCTCTTCCACTCCCGTATTGATTGAGAACCTAACCATGGCCTCTATTATAAATAGAGGAGTATTGGGGGCTTCTCAAAGTACAACACAGACAATTGAGAATTAGTTTCTCTGACATTTGTTGTCCTCTCGAGTTGTGGTAACCATGAGATCCCAAGCAAGTCCTACCTGATTGGGGAGGGATAGCCAAGGGAGAGAAACAACTGAGATCATTGTTGTGGGAGAGCAAGTTGGTGACTAGTATGCCAATAGGAGGGACAACTCCTTCCTGTCCGTTCTAGTAGGATGACAGGAGTTCTAGTTGGTCGATGTGGACTTCTCTAGAGGCGAGGTGGACTTTTCCCATCTCTATGGAGGACGATGTCATCCAGAAGCCCATGACAAGAGGAGTTACTACAGACAATGAAGTTCAAGTCTATTGTACCTGGAGGAGCAGTTAGACGGTTTCTAGTGTAACAAGTAGTTGTACATACATCGTCCAAGATAGAGTGTGCATCTACATCGATGAGGATTGTCGTTGGACTTGCTCCAAGGCCATGCATATCTTAGTGAAACCATCCTTTCCATTGCATAGTTATTGACGCGATCTGCTGGTTAATGGGAAATATGTTAGTAATAATTTATTTTTGTTGCCTATCTGATGATGTATTTCCTCACATTGGTATCAGAGTCAAGTTAATAAATTATTCTTTGGGATAACTGATATGATTATATTTTTTTATTTTATCAAGTTTATTTGTTACATGTGATGTGAATATTTAAACCAGTTGATGTGCACATCTGTCTAATCACCACGTAAGAACCCAAATGTATATATATATATATATATATATATATATATATATATATATATATACATACATACACATATATATATGATATATAAAATTTACCTAATTCTGATATATATGCAATTTACATGTGTCGCCCCAAAAGAGAGTTTTTATGGTGGATGTGCAACATGGTTATGACCAATAACCCCTATAATCAATACATGATTGTGTGGTTGGTTTATCCTATTTATCTCGGTCTGTGAACCGTGCCTCTCTCTTATCTTCCCAATGTAAAAATATTATTCTCTTATACATTTTCTCTTCTCGAATGTAACTCGGCGTTTCTCTATAATAATGTAAGGTAGGATAGTTTACTTTCTTAATTTAACAAAGAAGAAAGACACCAACCGAACGCACATAGGAGTTGAGTTGACTGGCTAGCGGGGCCGAGACGACCATCTGACAGAGCCGAGACGACCGGCTGGCGAGCTGATCAGGAGCCTGAAGGACTAGAACAGACGACCATTTGGAGGAGCCAAATGATCCAGTACAGGATAACCAATCGGTTGTTTGGAGGAGCCAGATGACTGACTGGAGGTGAGCTGGTCGGTTTAAGGGTTGAATATGTCAAGCTAGATTGGCAAGTAGGTTCTTCATCAACAACAGGTTTCTGCATGTGAAGTGGACCTAGGTAGTGGTAATTCCTTGTGGCTCTAAGGAATTACATTAGGTTGGCCATAGCCATCACTTTCATTTATTGCATATTTTCATTGTGGGTTATAGCATGTATAAGATATGTACTATATATATGTGGTGATTGGTTAATGCATATGTATTATACAAACTCCCAAAAATATAATATTAAGTTTGAGATGCCTTCCATAAGCAGCACACGTGAAAAACTTTATCGACCAAGTGTAGTTTAGGCCAAAGCGTGGTGTGTCGACTATCTCATAGAAGTGTGATGGTAGGTATGTAGATCTACCAAAGCAAGGTACATATCTCATCGTGTTGGCTTTTGGGTTAGACTTAACTAGTGATAACTTGGTGATACCGGGCGCCAGAGGCATAAAGATGATTATGGCAAAGAGTTGTGTATATTATCTATTCAAGAGTTGCATACAGATATGCAATTGGCAAGTTTGGCCCACCTAAATAATCAAGTTGTGGATAATCAGCCAAAGTTGAGTCATGACCTGATGAAATATGGATCTTGGTCCACTAGAATATTATACGCTGCAATATTCCAAATTGATATTTAGAGCTATCAATTTGACTAAAATAGTGGGAGTGATAGTTACTTAAAGACCTAATTAATATCAAATTTTCAACTCAAATCAAATCAAAAGGGTTTTTTGACAAATGCAAATTTTCTCTTGTAGAATCAAATGGAAAACACTCAATCATCGCAATCAGATGAATTAAAAAAAATTATTTCCATAACTGGTGTAGGACCTTGAGAAGTGTTCTGCATGTTCTTGAAACACCAGTCCCAGTATCCAGTCCAAATTTGCCTAAGAGTGGCATGGATGCTTCTTTGAAGTATGCCAATGATGTTGTCAACATCAAGAACCTTATGATGGATTGTATGAACTATGAGTTGCATAAACAGCATGATATGTATAACATGATAAGAATGAAAGGTATAATGTCTCTAAGGTGCTATTTGAGTGCAAACTGACAGAGAGAGATCCAGTAGAGATTCATGTGCTCAATCTGATTGGGTATATGAAACATCTTGAAAGACTGGGATTTCCTTTAGGTCAAGAGTTGGTCATGGATATAATTTTGCAATCATTGCCTAAATCATATAGCCAATTTATTGAGTGTTATCATTTGAGTAACATAGTTGGATTGCTATCAGAGTTGCTTGACATATTGTTAAGTATCAAAGCACAAATGAAGATGGACAAATCAATGATGACGATCAGCGGAGTTGAGTCCAAGGACAAAGGCAAAGCCAAGAAGCATTTTGTGGCTATGATAAATCCAAGTCTTCTGCATTCAAAATAAGGAGAAGGATAAGGGAACCTAGGAAGATAAAGTAAGGGATTGAGATCTCTACTTATGGTATATATGTAATTGAGATTAACTTTGCTACTTTCTCATCATGGGTACTAGATACCAGATGTGGTACATACATTTGCTCAAATGTGAAGGATCTGAAAAGAAGTAGACTTTTGGAGAAAGGCGAGGTAGAACTGTGAGTTGCAAATGACACAAGATTTGTGTCCAGCATGTTTGAAACCTATGAGTTATCTCTGCCAAGTGGGTTTGTAATAGAGTTATAGAACTACTATTACGCATCTGTCATTAATAGGAACATCATATCTATATCTTGTTTGGACAAGAATAGATTTGAATTTCTTATAAAGAATGGAAGATGTTCTATTAGTAAAGATGGGATCTTTTATGGTAGTGCCCCAATGTCTTATGGTCTATACTTGATAGATCTAGAGACAAGTGTATATACCATAAATACCAAAAGGAAAAAAACTCAATAACTCAAACAAAACGTACCTTTGGCATTGTCATTTAGGGCACATAAATGAGAAATGCATATTCATACTCCATAAAGATGGTTATCTGGACTTTTTTTATCTTGAATCAATAGAGACATGTGAATCTTATTTGCTGGGTAAGATGACCAAGACTCCCTTCACTGGAAAGAGCGACAAGGCTAGTGATCTATTAGGAATCATACATATTAATGTGTGTGGCCCTTTTAGAACAACTTCTAGAGGTGGGTATTAGTACTTCATTACCTTTACTGATGATTTCAGTAGTATGGCTATGTTTACCTGATGAAACATAAGTCAGAAGCTCTTAAATAGTTCAGAGAGTTCATGAATGAAGTATAGAACCAATTTGGTAAAAGTATTAAGGCACTTCGTTGTGATCAAGGTGGAGAATACTTGAACCAAGAGTTTGAGGACCTTCTTAGAGCATGTGGGATTATATCCCATTAGACTCCACGTGGAACACCATAGCATAATGGTGTGTCAGAAAGAAGGAATCACACATTACTGGATATGGTGCAATCTATGATAAGTTTTGCTAATCTTCTGACAACCTTCTGGGGTTATGCTCTTGAAACCGCCGAGTTTACACTAAACTATGTACTGTCAAAATCAGTTCAAAAGTCACTATATGAGATATAGACTGGGAAGCATCCTAAAATGTCTTTTATGAGGATTTGGGGGTGTGAAGCTTATGTCAAGAAAATGTTTCTTGAAAATCTTGGCCCTAGATCTAGTAAATGTTACTTTGTTGTATATCCCAAGAAAACTAAGGGATACTACTTGTATAATGATGTGAATATTTCATATCATCTTTTGGATCATGTTTGGTTGCATATCCATGTTGTTTTGACTCAATTATCACTCTCATTCATGCTAGATTCTATATTTTAGCTATTCTTACTTGTCTCATGGTTTGTATTGTAGGTACTACATTTTACAATGAAATGATAAGGAATATATCATATTATCACTTATTGGATCACTCCTCAAGTATCTACATATTTTGGGGTTTGAAACTGTAAAAATACCACTTTTTAGGCATGTAAAACTGACCTACATGTCGTAAGTTATGAGCAGAATACACAGCAGCCCAGAACAACCATTGACACGCCGTGTTTTAAAAAGACACGATGGTTTTATTAAAGACACCATGTGTCTCAGTTTAGAAATTGAATGCAAAACTCTAGATTTGTAGTAAAATGTCGTGTTTTATTAAAGACACACTATGTGTTATTAAAGACATGTCGTGTCTTATTAAAGACACGTCGTGTAACCTCCCAGAACTCGATCCAAACTTCAGTTATTGCATAAGACACATCGTGTCTTATAAAAGACACGTCGTGTGACATGCAGATTTCACTCAAACATAAATTTAACTGTCTCACACTTATATATATGACCCCAACTCATCTTGGAACAGTTATGACGGCTTAGGACAGACCTTTTGGAAGGAAACTCAACTGGAGGGAGTCCAGGAGAAGTTGGAGGAGACCAAGGGAGATAGGAGGTGGTTAATCGAGAGAGAACCCTCTTCTTTTTCCTTCTTCTTCATTATTTGCAGCAAGGATCTTCTTATTCCTCTTCTATCCACTTGAGAGTGAAGAAATCTGGAGAAAGTGCAGCAAACAAGGACAGAGCTTGACTTCTAGCCAGAGTTCTTCTTCGTTCTACTACTTCTCACAGACATAATAGTTCTTTCTACTCTTTTACTATGTCCTTTGATGTTTTCTAGCTGCTTGTACCTTCTTTCTCTAGCCATGGATGAGTAGAATCCAAATCTTAGACATGGGGAGTAACTCCCATGTCATAGCTTGTATGAACATATAAATTTCGTACTAAATGTTAGTTGATTGCATGTTCTAAGAGTTGTTTCAGATCTGAAATGCTTGTTTGTATGATTGGCCATCATACTTGTATGTTTTTTGCTTTCTTTCATAATCTGAGAAGATGTGTTTGAGAGTATGGAGTTACTCTTTTGGCAACTTGTTCTTGACCGCGAGAGTGGCTGGGATTAAGTTGAGGACCAAGGTTTGTGATTTGAAATGAAATACATACACGAGGGGATGGAGTTGGAATCGTCATCACTTCACTGGGAGGTGAGTGATGACTACAAACCTCCTTTGCAAGTTAATTAACATGTTTAAATTCATACTTTAATGTAAGCTATGATGTGATAGTGAAATCTCAAGTCTAGGATCCTCCTAAATCTGAATCTTAATATTTCTTAAGTGATAATTTACTATTTGTTTTAATATGTTATTTAGTTGTTCTGATCCTATCATCTTGTGTACAACGATCTAGATTATTGAAAATCATAACTCTTGCACCTAGTTAACCAACGCTCCTTGTGTACGACCTCAACTACAACTACTCTTGTATACTTGCAGGAAATAGCTAGTTGAGTAAAATATCATTATTATGATTGAAACTCGTTAGTGTAACAAACCAACAAGTTTTTGGCTCCGTTGTCGGGGAGCACCGGTATTCTTGTTAGAGTAAGATTTGTTGATAAGTAAATGAGACTAGATCACAACATTCATATCCACCATCATATCCATAAATCATAATTCATCATGATCATCATAATTTGTTGTATCTTCCATGTTTGTTTTTGTATCTCACTCACCTTGTTTATTTACAGGAGCATATAGGGTGTTCATAAAAAGATCTTTGAACTATGCATATCTCTACATTCAAAGAATGAGCACATCGTTTGCAGCCCTCATGGAGCAAGAAGGAGTGAAACCTAAACATGTATGGAAGAATCGCAACCCACACAACCATCATCTATGTCACCATCATATGCACCACCCTCATCCACGCATCCTTCATCCACACCACCATCATTCACACCTAATTCACTACCATCATATACACCACCAACACCCATACCACATTCTTCCACACCCTCATATCCACCACCTTCATCCATACCACATACACCATCACCATCTACGCCACATCCACCTAATCCTCCAGATCCACATGAAGAACTAGTCAAGGAGGATGACCTTCCTCTTAAGGACTACTTTGGTACATCTGAAATGCACATGAGTGGGCCTATTAATATTTTAAAATTTGAGACAGAGGAGTTTTCTATCAACCCAGCCATCATACAATTGCTAGAGTTGAATGCATTTAGAGGGACACCAATGGAGGATCCAAATCTCCACATTGCTGAATTTTTGCAGTTGCTAAGCACCATAAAGATATATGGTGTTCCTATTTATGGGATACGCCTAATACTTTTTCCATTCTCTCTTAGAGATAGATCCAAGGAATGGCTCTATACTTTACCAAAGAAGTCAATCGGTACTTGGAAGGAGCTTCTAAAGGTCTTTTTGGCAAGATATTTTCCACTTAGCAAAACTTTACAGCTAAGGAGTCAACTCATCAATTATTCTCAAAGGGATGGAGAGACCTTGTATGATGCATGGGAGAGGTTCAAAGATCTTCAACATCTTTGTCCACATCACGGTCTAAGCAATTGGCTTCTATTGCAATCTTTTTATAATGGTTTGTGCTATAATACAAGGATGTCTATTAATGCAGCTGCAAATGAAGCTCTAATGAACAAATATTATGGAGAAGCCTATGCTATTATTGAAGATATGGAAGCAAATCATTGTCAATGGATTATGGCTACAAGCTACCACCCATCCTTTTCACATACTACTTCTGGAATGCAAGTGGAAGATCACACGGTTGGTGCTATAGACATAATTGCAGCAAAGTTAGACACTTTATCACAAAGGTTTGAGAATCTAAGCACACAGCCATTTCAAGTAGCCAATATTATTTGTGATGCATGTGGGTTTCTTAGACACTTGTCTTCTACATGTTATGATTCTTCTATTTATTCTCCAATGGGCTACACTCCACCGGGCTTCTACAACAATGTGAACCCAAATTTCATTCAGCCACAACAACCACAAGTAACTTCTACATTAGAGTCCATGCTTGCAACATTTATTTCAACTCAAATGTTGCAAAATGAGGAGTTCCATCAACAAAGAAAATTAACGAAGGGTTCCATTTGCCAACTCTCTTCTATGGTGGACAATATTGCCACTCATGCACACATCTTGGAGAAACAAATTGCCCAGCAAGCTCTTTCTAGCAAAGAAGCATTTCCACCTTTCTTGCCTAGTCCACCGGAGATGAATCCTACATATTTCAAGTTGGTGACATTGAATAATGGTGTTGTCATAGAAGTATATCCTTCAAGGTATGATGATGTTGATACCTATGAGGATTATGAAGCTGCAAATCAAGGGAAGAAAGCTACAACACATGATCTACTTTTAGATGCTTTAAGCAAGCCACATGTCCTTCCTCCTCACACTCTAGATGACACATTGCTTTATAATGACAACACTCTTCCCAACTCATATTTTGATGATGCTTCAAAGGATAATGAAATGACAAATAGTATTGGCGTACAAAAGACTATTCTTGTTGCATCTCATAGTTGCTTTTGCTTGCCCCAAATCAAGGACATATTTGCAAGGAGGCATCAATCTTTAGCACAACAATTTCCAGCTGCAAATCAAAGCAACAGACCTCCATCTCCATCATTCACCATGATAGATATCCAATTGCAATCCTCTTGAGTTGGTTATATGAAATGAGGACACTACAAATTTCAAGCTTAGGGGGAGAGCAACCGGTCAGTAGTGTAGTGTAGTTTTACTTCATTTTTATTATCTTTTTTTAGTTGTTGTTTCCAGCTCTGCTCTTCTTGTGGAAAATGTAGTTTGATTTGAGACCCATCTTTTGTATGTGGATTGAACTCCTAGGCTTAATTGATTGTCCTCTTTTGATGAGAAATATTATTTGAAGAAATTATAAAAAGCATGCATCAATCAAATGAAACCTTTTGGCCATCAACATGTGCTTAAATCTGGTTTATGCTTCTAGCCTAAAAATTCATCTTACACATCCTTGATTCCTTAAAACATGTAATGGTTTCAATTTTTATGATTAAATCAACTTTACAACATCATTTGGAATACAGGATGCCCTTGTCAAGCTCTTAGTGCATTTTCAACCACTCTTTCAATGAATTTTTTTTAAAAGCAAATGAATGAAATCTAGCTAATGTTGCAATTTAGTTGACTCTCATCTGTTTTGGAAAAAAAATTAAATTTATTTAGGCTTATCTCATCTTTATACCCCCATAAAAGATGGCTAAACCGCCCACATATCATACTAGCCTAGTGTAAGTCTGATCTGGCCACGATGGTTAGTGGTGTGTCTTAAAAAAGGATAAAATACCTGATGGAGCTTCCACTCGCGTGGAATTGTGCGCACCACTAAAAATCCAAAAGATGGTAAGTCTTTAGGTTTAGCCTTACTTATACTAGATCCAGAACTCCTAAGATACGTGGAAGTCTTATCGTAGTATAGTTAAGGGTTGAATCCACGGGACAACGGTCTTGTCAGGATTGACAAGATGGAAAACGTTAGAATTTCACTTAACTTCTTGACAGTAGGTATCTAGCTCGAAAGGTTGATTTGGTTTTTAGACTAAATGCAAGTAAAGTAAAGCAAGAAAGTAAACTTAAGGATGTTAACAATGATAAGGAGCCACTAGGATGTGATCGACTTTCACCACCACTACACATGGATCAAAACATACAACATAAAACATAACCTGCAATAAGAGTCAAAATAGTTAGTATCTTTGTAGATTTAGTTTCCTTTCGGAGAACTAACTACGAGAAGTGTGGGAATGTTGCAATGCCAGCCATCCCCGAACGAATGGTCACCTACTTTACATCATTCCCTTCGCAAAGTGTTTTCCTCGACTTATCAAGGTTGTACTTTCATATGTCAACTGATTCCATTTCATAATATGAAAGTACAATGATGGAAGTGAGTTTACTCCACTTCTTGAAAAACACTCCTAGATACCAAAATAGATGCATGGTGGATACATGCATCAAGAACCAACATTCAATCAAGATTTGAATCTGATAGTACAAACGTAGACAATTCATACTAAAAGATAAAAGATAACATGAGTTGGTGATCAAGCAATAAGCATTCATTAAACGATTGATGTCGAACTGAAAATAAAGTATATCTCTATTGCAAACTATGGATTACATTTCATGAAATGAAAACATGGGTAGCGGGGTTACTCCCCGCACCCTAGTGAAAGAGACTACTCGCTCATAGCTAGGACAAAGAAGGAGGCGAGAAGAGAGAGAGAGAGAACGTCATCCCCACAAAGGAAAGAGGAAAGTCAACCCCTTGGAAAGAGAGAGAGTGACGATCTTCAAACTTCACAGGTTACTTGATGAGGAGGTCTCCTCTTCCCACCTTCTTTGGCGAAGAGAGAGAAAGCAGCTTTAGGATAGAGCGTGGATCTCAGACCGGCAGCCTTTGGGTGGAGGATGGAGGTTGAAATATCTCTGGAGTAGTAGAGGCAGCCTCTGGGCGTCTGAAACTTGATGCCTTTGGGAGGACCCCTTGGGTCTTATTTATAGGCTTTAAGTGAAGTCCAAACGGTTTGGTTAGTTTTGGGTCCAAACGGTTTTGAAGACCGTTTGGGTTCTGATACCGTTTGGACCCTGAGACCATTTAGACCCTGAGACCGTTTGGATCCTGAGACCGTTTGGACTCTGAGACCGTTTGGCTTCATGCGGTCTTGAGACTGTGTGACTCCATGCTGTCTCGGGACTGGTTGGCTTCATGCGGTCTTGGGACCGTGTGACTCCATGTGGTCTCGGGACCAGTTGGCTTCATGCGGTCTCGAGACCGGTTGGCTTCATGCGGTCTTGAGACCGTGTGACTCCATGTGGTCTCGGGACCGATTGGATTTATGCAGTCTCAGGACTGGTTGGCTTCATGCGGTCTTGGGACCGTGTGACTTCATGCGGTCTTGAGACTGTGTGACTCCATGCGGTCTCGGGACTGGTTGGCTTCATGCGGTCTTGAGACCGTGTGACTCCATGCAGTATCGGGACCGGTTGGCTTCATGCGGTCTTGGGACCGTGTGAGGCTTTTGTGATTTTTTTGTGTCTTTTTCTGTAAGTAAAAAGGAGAAAGGTTAATCTAATAGTATATTTGCAATAAGAGAGGGAAGTTAAGGATTCTGTCTAATTTATTTGAGAAAGAGTGTGGAAAACTGAGGAAAAATACTAAGATAGCATCACAAAATTGGAGGTTATCACCCTCCCTAACTTAGAGTCTAGCTTATCCTCAAGTTAGATAGAGCTGAGGCATGTAATGGTGAGGCAATTTTATTTAGTTAAGATTTCCATACTCTTACTTCAATTCTAAACCTGAGATCTCCTAAGGTTGTATCGGAGCTTTTTGCTTGCCTTAACTCTTTCAGGTATTGAGAGTTTCTTGGATCTCAGGTTTCTTCCATATCTCGTAGCTTGCATTGGGACCACTTTTTATTCAGTGCATGTCATTGACTCTAATCAATTTTATACTTCTCTGAAAAATCCTATCGGAAGCTAGAGTGGGTATGAGGGTTGGCTAAAGGCTTAATGTGTAACTCCCTCTTTCAGTGGGGGAAGGGTTGTCTATGCTTTTAGGATCTCACTACCGGGCACGATACATTTGCCTTCTTGAGGGCAGCTGAATGTATCGGCCGAGCGAGTCCTTTATCAGCCTTTCATATATTTAGATACCTTAGGGTTTCACTATCGGGCACGACACATCTGCCTTTGTGAGGGAAGTTGAATGTACCGTCGAGGCGAGACCTTCATTAGTTCTTTATATAGATCCTTATTCATGGAACAACTCTCATAGTTTTATTCAACACTCTAGCTTTTATTCGTAAACTCACAAGCTTAGGTTTGGGTTTTTAGGGAAATTAATTGGGCGGCCAAGCATCTTTTATTTGAAGAGAAGAAAATTGTTCTTATAGTTTCTTGACATGCACTTATTTGGTTTCTATTTAGTGGTCCACTTGCGAGACTTCTTGATTTGGATTTCACCTGATGTCCCTCCCATCCTTGAGAGTGTTTGGTTTATTTTGGCCTTGATGTTGACCTACGGAGAGTCAAATGTAGAAATGAAGCAAAAGCATGAAAATCAAGGGTGGAGAGATTTTATTTATTCGCCATTACATGTCTAAGTGTTATTCTTGTTATTACTTATGAGGACTAACTGGATTCTAAAGTTAGATGGGGATGACTTTATTCTAAGAGGGATGTTCTTCTTTATGTGTGAGGTTTATTTTAACAGGGAAATTACTTTTTAAAACAAAAATTAAATGTGCAAAGAAAGTTGTAAAATTTGTACATAATTGAAATAAAAGGTAGAGAGGGGAGGATTTGAAAATGATACCTCGCCCTTGTCCTTTGTACTCCCCCCCTAACTTATCACTCACTCTGTCCGTAGAGTGTCAAAGTGATAGTTTGAGAAGTACAAGGACAAGGGCATCAGGCTTCTGTTAGTCCTTTATTGGCGCCATGTGTGCGAAGGAGATTAGCAGCAAACTTCCCACGTAACGCGTGATAATCCACATATATCATATCCTCTACTAGTCTTCCAAGGACCATGATGGTGTATATCCAGTAGAGGATGTGGAAACCACAGTCGTTTGACTCGTGAAGCTGCTGGGAACATTTATGGCTGAAGGCAGGGTGATGAAAGTGTTATTTACCGTATGCCCGTGTGTGCGTGCTGAGAAGGGCATGTAGTTGATCGGCACACTCCTTCGCCACCTCCTCCGTAGGCGTTCTTGGTGTTGAGTGTATTGTTGCTGATCTGGATTGTATTGGCTGTCGAAACTGTTGTATATGATTGTTGTTCCTTCATGAAGATTTGTTGCCAACAACATCCAGTGTTCTGAATGAAGGAAAGGGAGCATGATAAACTTTGGAGTCATATGTTGTAGGAAGGAAATGAGTTCCTCAGTCATTCCGAAGTTCTTTAGCTTTAGGAGATCGTCCTTCATATACGCAGATGCCATATAGGTTGTAGGGTGATTCTGTCCCAGAAGAAATTGATAGGCGGCCATCAAACTTACGAATAGAGACCCTTTTATCTGTACAGTTTCTCGTAATGCGTCTGCCATGACCAAAATGTCACCGGACATGAAAACGAGGTCATCTTTCTCGGCGTAAAGCCTTGACATGATGAGACGAAGGTCATTGTCAGAGAGGCTTTTACAAGCGATGAGGTCAAAATTGGGGAATGTTGGTGAGATGGCAGACAGGGGGACCATTTGTGAAGATGATTTGTTGATGGTCACCTCGGTTAGCAACTCAGTAACCCCTTCATCATCTGCCAGATCGAAAGAGTAAGGGTCCCATTTCTTCTTCTCGGGAACCTTGGTGGGTTGTTGTTTCTCCAAATCCTCTATTATTTTCCTAAATGGTTGTTTTGGAGGATGTTGGATGGCCGAAAAGAGATAGTGAGGAACGTCATTAGGTGTCATCGTTGGGTCCTTGAAGAACCGTCTATCACATATTAACTCCATGGCGTAATGACCTCGCAGAGAATGAAAATCTTCGGTGGCCAGTTCAGTGAAAGGGATTTGCTGATTGAGCGCTTGAATATGACGTATAACGTAGAAAGCACAATCCCTAGAACCTTCTTGAGTTTGGGTGTGGGGGTTGATGATTTGGAACCAAGGTTGGTTCCAATTATTGCATAGGGACGGGCAAGCAGCCCAAATCAATTTTAGGAGCCGGAAAGGGATGCATCTTGCCTCCCCGGCCTCTGTTCCAGTGAAATTGATTATTCCGGATCTTAGTTCAGTGGCGCAAAAGTTGTACACATTGGCGTCTCAAGCTGCGGTGTCTACGATCATTAGCAGCCAGAGACTTGGAAGGGCACGGTTATATAGTGTGCCTTTCTGGCAATTCCCCTCTGCAACCGCCCGATTGATTTGCTTTGTAATTTTTTTATATAAGACTCATGGCTAGATCTGGTGATTCGTTGAGAACTGGTTGTTTCCGCTTAGAGCTTCTGTAAGTTTCGATAGAATTGGCAAGGAGGACACGGAAGACTGCCATCTTCACCGTTGATTGTGGTCGAAGGATGGAGCAGAAGTCTTCATGTGTCAACTTGCGCTGAGTCTTCGTATTTTGGTAGATAACATCACCCCCGTCTTTGACATCATCTACGATAGTGTTTAAGATAAAGATATCTTGAGCATCTAAGGTAGAGACAGCTGCCAAGTCTAAATTGTGCATTTTATGAGGTAGAGGTGGCGGCGGGGGAAGCTCTTGTAGAGGGAGAGAAGAAGTCTGCTCCAGATTGTCTATGTACTGCTGCAGATCTTCGTCTTTGTCTGAGTCAGAGGTTGATTCCAGATCTTTGTTTGTATCCAAACTGACTCTTTCTAGATCTTATTGCTCTGGGGGAAAGGGCACCGATTGGTCTGGTGCAGAAAGGTGTTGAGCTGATGTTGCTTGTTGTTGACTTGTGCTGGTTCCGAGTAAACATTGTTGGAACTCAGCAAAAGCTGCTTCTTTAGCAGATTCCCCCAGAGATCCCATTGTTGAATAATCAAGGAACGGATCCCCGTAAGACATATTAATGTTGTCATTGTAAGTCGGGGATTTGGGATCTTTATCACCGTCATGGTGATCTTTTTGTTGGTTGGATGCAGCTCCTCGGTTGGTGCCCTCCCCAGCATTGTCTGGGTCATCAGGTTGGTCGTATGACGAGGTGCTATTATTGGAGTTAGCTGAGGAGTCAGAATCATCATCCTCATCTTCGTCTTCCTCACCTTCTTCATCGGTTGCTTTATCTTTGATGTGTTGTTGTGTAGTCTTTTTTCACTGCCGATGGGTTGCTTGTAGCTCATCAAACGCCACTTGCACGTGCTTGTGGGATTCGAGTAGTGCATCATGTGTTTTCTTAAGATCTGAGTATCGTCCCTCGGCAGAGAGGAGTCATGTTGTAAGATCTGTTATTTGAGCTCGTAGTTGGTTAAGCTCGTTGTTTACTGACTCCTCTTGGCAACTGTGGAGCTGTGTGAGGGTGTTGTCGATGTTATCCAAGCACGTTCTTAAAGCATTTTGTTGCTTCTTAAGCTCGCGCAGGGTCTCAGGCAGAGGTTGAGTCTGCGTAGAGATCCTATCAATTTGCATGGCCATCGCTTCATGCTGGCTTTTTACTCCAAGGACCAGCTCGGGCAAGTTTTTGTAGTGGTCATCGATGTGATCGACTTGCTTGGCCACTACGTCCTATTGTTGCTGAATACTTTGGAGGATGCTTGGAAAGGCGCTGTTCTACTCGTTGATCTTGGTGACCTATTTAGAAATACCATGCACACAAGAAAAAAAAAGATTGCATTATTTTAGAAGGGTCGATGAGGAGGTTTCAGATGGCGTCAAATTGACGTCTGAATTCCTCATTGACATTTGTAAAAGGGACCCCAGATGTGGAAGGGTGGTATGGATGGGTTCGGGGTGGAAGGGTGGTAGTGCCTTGCGAAAGAGACACTGGTGATGGTCCCACGAACAGCGTGGTGACCGTAGACGAAGTCACCAGCGGTGTTGGGGTGGTGGCGGATGAAGAAAATGGTGATTGTCCGGGTGAGAATTGTGGGAGCAAAAATGTTGAGGAAAAGAGGGTGGAGATGGGAGCGGAGAATGTGAAGTCGGGTGTTGGAGCGGAAAAGGGGGTGCTCAGGGAGAAAGATGGTGAAGTGGAAGATTTGGGTGGAGGGATTGTTGTGGAGGAAGGTGGGGTGGTGGTAGATGGTGGGAGGGTGGTGGATGGTAATGTGGTGGGGGGTGGTGGTGAGCTCATCATGTAGGCTCATGATGAATGAGTCTAAAGAAGAGGTAGTGATTGGTTCCTCCGGAGGGGGGCGTTCTGTCTCCGGTTGTAGCTTTAATGTTGGCGTCCCCGACAGCTGTGATGGTTGTAAACGCACCTTAGATGGTCGTTTTACTGGTATTTTTGTTACCCTAGCTGTTGGGGCGGTTATGCTAAGCTCTGTTCGGCCCGCTTTGGTTGTCTTTTTGTGTACTTTTACGGAAGCTAGCAGTTTGGTAACCTCTTCGTCGGTAAAGAGAAGTTTGTCCTTGTCGTAGTCCGCTAGCTCCGGAAGCGGTAGCAGAGTCCTGAAAGATCTGACTGTTGGGAAGAAGATGTAGTGTAATTTCGCATCCTTTTCCTTGATAATATAGGAATTCTTAAAGGTTTGCTCGTTGGTAAGGATGTCGCCCTTGATCTGTGTACATCGAGGAAGCAATCTGTCCATCTTGAGATATTTGATGATGGAAGTTATGTGCCCACCCATGCAGATTTCTTTCCCTATGGCATAGGCGGAGAATTTTTGTATCATGTGTCGGCCAATGTTGACTGGCATTCCATGCAGAATGGACCGTAGAAGAAAAAGGTCAGCAGTTATAACATTTCCTCCCTCCGTTCTGGGGAAGAGCGCACCAGTGAGAATTTTGTGAAGTGTGCGCACGAACCCAGAATAGATATTGGAGGCTTTGCATGTCTTTGCTTCATAAGTTGGGAACCCTGTTAGGGTTTTCCAGAAGTTGTGTCTATTGAATTAGGATTTTTCTGTGCCTACAGCTTGGGCCTTTTTGAGCTGCTCCGGGTTGTCTATGAAAATTTTGTTCAGAAGATTTTCTGTTATAACAATATTGTTTCCAAAAAGTTTGGTGACCAGCCTGCGGTCACCTCCGTCCCTTGCTCTGTGCATAATGTCCACCGCTTCTTTGGTGAGGTGTGTAAAGAATTCTGTTGTGGGTTCGACATATGAAATTTCGGGGACTAAGCAGAGTCTGGAGAGATTAGTGTTGTCTAGCATGGTGAAAATTCTATCATAGATCCCCATCTTGAGTAGTATGCTTGAGCAAACGTACTTTGTTGGGTTTAGTATTTTGTCCATGGAGGGAGGGTGTGGATGTAAAGGTTTTCTGGTGGTGGTGCAGTGGTGGTGAGTACTGAGAAGACGGGGGTAGTGGTGGTTGCAGGAGTGGTAGTGGGGTGGTGGTAGCGGTGGATGGGACATGGCCTGCTAGGGTTTGTTCCCTAGTAGTGGCGGGGTGGACTTGTTTTCTTGCCCGCTTTTTTGGGGGTTGTTCGGTCGCAGCTTCTTGGACGTTTTGCTTCCCCTTGGACTTTTCAGTTGGGGATTCTTCCTCGGAATGCGGCTCGTATTCAGAGCCCCACTGGAAGAGATTTCTTCCACATCTTCTTCAGGCTCCTCAGCTAGACTTTTGTTGATGCGGTCAATTTCACACAAAATCGCTAAGATGTTGACCTTTGGTGGGGCCTTTCCAGTCTCGTTGTAGTTATCTATGATCTTTTGGAGCCTGGCTCAATCCTCTGTCAGTTCTTCTGTTGTCCAGAAGGGGTTGTCAGCAGTTCCAGCCATATCTAAAATGTTTACAGAAAATCGTGTGTTAGAATGTTTTGGATTTGTAATGATAACAAATTTATTAAAATTGTGGTGTGCATGTGTTAATGTTTTTGTTTGGGTTTTAGGTTTTAGCGGAATTAAAAAATATCAAACGGTTTCAGGAACGTTTGGCTCCAAACGGTTTCAAGACCGTTTGGAAGGTGGAACGTCGGGGGCGTAGCGGACGGCGAAGAAGTAAAACGGCAGAAAAAGCGATGGCGGTGGCGATACAGACGACGGTGGTGATAGAAAAGGGAGCCGCAGCGGCGTCGTAGACGTCGGCGATGGAAGAAAATGGCGGTGGTGCAAAGATGGAAGCGTCGATGATGCGGCGTGCTGGTCTACCTTGCAGCAACGGGCGGAGATGATGACGGTGATGTGAGGAGCGGCGGTAACTGAGGTGTGATCACCGTGAAGACACATGGAAATGAGAATGATGGAGGCGGAGAGAACCTGTGTCACGGGTTGCGCGGGAATAGGAGCAGAGATGGAATAGTGCACCGAGGGTTTTAGAAATATCAAGAGTAGAAAGAAGGGAGAAGGAGAGGGGGGTTATATTTATAGGAATTGGGGGTTGACCCTACAAATTCCCCAGGTCAAACGGTTTGAGATTGTTTGGACTCCAAATGGTTTCAAGATCGTTTGGCTCCAAACGGTTTCAGGACCGTTTGGGATGTCTTAGGTTTTTTTATTTTTATATTTTTATGTTTGTTTTGGTTATGTGGATTTTTATATTTTCAGATTAAAGATGATAAAACCTAAAATAAATAAAGAGAACAGAAAATAAAGATAGACAGTGATACTCAGATCTTGGGTTACCTCCCAAGTAGCGCCTGGGTTTTACATCGCTGGCTCGACAAGATTTTGATTTTGTTATGGTGATGTTGTGGGGTCTCTGATCTCAATAGTCTGTCTCGGAATTTTGTCTACTGGAGTATAATATTTTTTTAATCTATGGTCATTGACTGTCCTTTCTCCTCCATTATTGTCAACAATTATGATGGCTCCAGTCGGGTATATATGTTTGATGGTGAAAGGCCCGGACCACTTTGTGTGGAGTTTTCCGAGGAACATTTTGAGCCTGGAGTTGAAAAGAAGGATTTTATCTCCAATGGCAATGTCTTTTCTTTTTAGATGACCGTCGTGCCACATCTTGGTGTGTTCTTTGTAAATCCTAGCACTTTGATAAGCGGTCATTCGGAGCTCCTCTAGTTCTTGTAGCTGGAGTGTCTGTTTTCTCCGGCGCTTTTAAAATCAAAATTCAATTGTTTAATGGCCCACCAAGCCTTGTGTTCCAGTTCAACTGGAAGGTGACATGTTTTCCTGTATACCAAACGGAACGGGGTTGTTCCAATTAGTGTTTTATAAGCTATTCAGTAAGCCCAAAGGGCATCGGGAAACTTGGTGGACCAGTCAGTACGGTGTCTATTGACAGTTTTTTCTAAGATTGCCTTCAGTTGTCTATTCGAAACTTCAACCTGACCACTGGTTTGTGGATGGTAAGGCGTGGCAACTTTATGGTTTACTCCATATTTCTTTAAGAGGGCTTCAAAGCTTCATTCTAGAAAATAGGTCCCTCTGTCGGATATGACAGTTCGGGGGACTCTGAATCTGGGAAAAATGATATCTTTAAAAATCTTAATGACTGGTTTGGAATCGTTGGAAACTGTGGGTATAGCTTATACCCATTTCGAGACATAATCCACTGCAACCAGAATGTAGGAGAACTCGTATGAAGAAGGAAAGGGACCCATGTAGTCTATCCCCCACATGTTGAAGAGTTTGATCTCTTGCCACATAGTGAGGGGCATTTTGTTCCTTTTAGATATGCCGCTAGAAAGTTGACATTTGTTGCATGATTTTACAAAATCATGAGAATCTTTTGCTATTGTTGGCCAAAAGAAACCCGATTGTAGGACTTTCATGGCGGTCTTTTTCGAACTCGTATGTCCTCCAGTGGGGCCGGAATGACAATGTTCTATGATAGGATTAATCTCTTCTTCAGGTAGGTAGCGGCAGAAAAGTCCGTCTGCACATAGTCGAAAGAGATAAGGTTCGTCCCAATAGTGTTGCTCATCGTGGAGGAATTTCTTTTTGTCATGGTAAGAGGCAGAAGGGTGAATGATTCTCGTATCCAGATAATTCACTATGTCCGCATACCAGGGGAATCATGTAGTAATTTTCATTAGCTAGTCATCGGGGAGGGAGTCTTTGATAGGTGTTTTATCATCATCCTCGACTTCAATACAGATGAGATGATCGGCGACGACGTTTTCCACTCCACTTTTGTCTTTGATTTCCAAATCGAATTCCTGAAGCATCAACACCCAGTGGATAAGTCTGGGTTTTGCGTCTTGCTTCTGAATTATATATCGTATGGCGGAGTGGTTAGTGTAGACGATGACCTTGGCTCCAATTAGATAGGAGCGGAATTTCTCGAACGCATAGATGACAGCTAAGAACTCCTTTTATGTAGTGGTGTAGTTCTTATGTGCTTGATCGATCATTTTAGATGTGTAGTATATTACATAAGGTTTCTTGTCAATTTTCTGTCCTAATACGGCCCCTATGGCATAATCGTTGGCGTCACACATGATTTCAAAAGGTTGTGACCAATTTGGGGCTCTTAGTATGGGTGCAGAGATTAAAGCATTTTTCAGAGTTATGAAACTTTGTAAGCATTCTTGGTTAAAATTAAACTCGGTGTCCTTGGTCAGAAGTTGGGTCATGGGTTTTGCTATTTTTGAGAAATCTTTAATAAATCTTCTATAAAACCCAGCATGACCCAAGAATGCTCGTATTCCTTTTACGTCTTTTGGTGGCGACAATTTAGAGATAACATCAATTTTTGCCTTGTCCGCCTCAATCCCTCTGTCACTCACTCTATGTCCGAGGACGACACCTTCAGTTGCCATAAAATGGCATTTTTCCCAATTCAGGATGAGGTTCATTTCCTCGCATCGTTGTAAGACTTGTCCAAGGTTGAGTAGACAGTTATCGAAGGAATCTCCATAAATTGAAAAATCATCCATGAATACCTCCATTATAGATTTCGTTAATCCTGCAAAAATAGCAGACATGCACCTTTGGAAAGTAGCAAGTGCGTTGCACAGCCTGAATGGCATTCTTCTGAAAGCATAGGTCCCAAAAGGGCAGGTAAAAGTAGTTTTCTCTTGGTCTTCCGGGTGTATAGGGATTTGGTAGAACCTGAAATAACCATCTAGATAACATAAGAACTTTTTATGGGCTAAGCGTTCTAGGACTTCGTCAAGAAAGGGCAGAGGGTAGTGATCTTTTCGTGTTGATTTGTTTAGTTTCCTATAGTCGATACACATCCTCCACCCCATCACAGTCCTTGTAGGTACTAACTCATTCTTGTCATTTAGCACGACAGTGGTTCCTCCCTTTTTGGGGACCACTTGGATAGGACTGACCCATTGGGAATCTGAAATTGGGTAAATTATGCCAGCTTTCAGCAGTTTGAGGACTTCAAGGAGAACCACTTCTTTAAGATTGGGGTTCAGCTTCCTCTGGTGCTCTCTTGACGGCTTGAATTCTTCGACCATGGGCAGTCTATGCATGCATAAGGCTGGGTTTATACCTGTCAGGTCAGTTATTTTATACCCAATGGCTTTCTTGTGTTTCTTTAGCTCAACAAGAAGCCTTTCTTCCTGGTTTTCCATCAAAGTGGAACTGATTATAACTGGACATAGTTTTTCTTTGTCCAAGAAGATGTGTTTAAGTCCCGTTGGTAGATTTTTCATCTCAGGAGCCTTGGGTGCTTCCGTTACTTCTAAAATAGTGACAGATTTGAGCTCCTCAAAGGTGGATGTTGGCGCTTTGTCAGCTTTCTCTAAGTGTTGCAAGCATTGTTGAACCAATTCATTGGCTGAGAATTTGACTTCTAGATTTGTTAGAACATTCTCTAACTCATCGGATGGCTCAGATATTTCCAATTGGGACATTTGATGTATTGCATCTAAGAGAAAAAAACTCCTCTTGAATGTTGGGACCTTTCATGCTGTCGAGAACTCGGAATTGAATTGCTTCTTTTCCCAGTCTTAGAATGATCGTGCCAGCTTCAACATCAATGAGCACCCTGGCTGTGGCAAGGAAAGGTCTGTCAAATATTATTGGGTACCTTAGATCCTCTTTGATATCCATAATGACAAAATCGCATGGGACATAGGCATCTTTGCCTATCCTGACTGGAATATCCTCAATAATTCCTAGGGGCGCAGTGATAGTGGAATCAGCTAACTAAATTGTCATCGTTGTGGGTAGCAAGTCAGTGAAACCTAATCTTTTACACATGGAGTAGGGCATAATTGATATGCTAGCCCCTAAGTCAGCTAATCCTTTTTTCTCGAAGCATTTCCAATACAGCACTGAATACCGAAGGAACCAGGGTCCTTTTTTTTGGGCATCTTGTTGAGAATGATATCGGAGGTGGTCTGAGCCAGTTTGACTGTCTCTTGTTCTTCAGTAATGTATTTCCTTGATAGCAGAGTTTTTAGATATTTATCCCAAGCTGGTACTTCAGAGAGAGCATCGAGGAGCGGGATGTCGATATAGAGTTTCTTCATCGCCTCCTTAAATCTTTGGAACCTAGTGTCCATTTTAGTCTCTCTCAATCTTCCCGGATATGGTATCCTAGGTTTATACTGTGGAATTTCTAGCTCTTTGGAAGCTTGTTCTTTTTCTTTGCCTTTTGCGATCTCTACGGACTTCTCAGTTCCTAGATTCGGGCTTGCATTTGAAATAAAGGTAGGTGTATCATCATCGTCATGAGCGATTCTCGTAGTTTCGTGAAGGGCACAACCAAATATTGTAGTGACGGAATTCAATTACTCTGGTCTATTTTGGTCATGCCTAGGGTTTGACTCAGGTTGTCCTACAAAAGTTCCTGTTGATGGCTTCAGTTGGGCAGCAATTTGTGCTAGTTGAGCCCCCACCGCCTTCTGCTGAGCTTGCTTATTGGCAAGCATGGTTTGTTGTGACTGTAGCATCTGCCTGATCATAGTCTTCTCGTCTGTTGGCTGGGAGGGGGCATTTTTCTGAGTGAGTTGTTGTTGTTGATGTAGAGGTGGTGCTAACTGAGGTTGTTGCGGTTGCTGCAACTAAGGGTTGAATTGCGGGTGCAGAGGAGGATGGGTATATTGATAGTAGGTGGAGGGGTTTCTAGGGTAGTTGGATCTTGGGAAGTTATTTTTGAGGTTACCTTGATTTTGATTAAAGTTGCTTTGGAATCCAGGTGGCAACCTATTGGAGGACCCGCCTTGTGTTTGATGTTGCGGGTTAGCAGTCCCCACAGGATTCCCATACTGAAAACCAAGGAGGTTTCTTGGTTGGTTTGGATTATAGTAAACTTGTACCGGTATGGAATGAATGGAATTAACTTGTTCGGGCATCTGGTCTTCAGTTTGTTTGATGATTGGCTCATATTGCTGCTGTGGTGGTTGCATATCCATCATCACATTGAAAAGCAGACTACATGACAGTGTAGGGTGATCGGATGCGTGACAGGCTTCACAGGTCCCTGTAGTAGCTTTAACCTATTGGACTTGGGGGTTTTCCTTCTTATCATATTCTCCAAATGAAGTTTCAAGAGCCTGCTATTTGTGAGCTATAGTCTTTAAAGCTTCAACAATAGCCTTCATTTCCATTGATTCCTCAGCTTTATAAACTTTGAGGACTCCCTTGCCGGATGATCATCCCCAATTGGATTGGTTCTCAGATCCAAGTGTAACGATTTTCCAAGCATCCTCGTAGTTCTTCCTCATAAAATTTCCTCCATATGAGGAATCCATAAATTGCTTGATGTCATCACTCACCCCCCTATAGAACGTTTCTATTAATTGATTTTGGGAGATGTCGTGATGAGGACACTTTATTAGAAGCTCCTTGAATCTTTCCCATGCTTCTGTGAGTGATTCTCCAGGAAGTTGGGCGAAGTGGTTGATCTGCCCCCTAATTTCATAATGAAGGGGGGAAAAACTTCTCTAGGAACTTTTCTTCCAAGGGTGCCCAGGTGGTGATGATTGGCTCCCTATCAAGCGAATTGTACCAATCAGAGCCCTATCGGACATAGTGAAATGGAAAAGATGTGACATTATTGCATCAAAGACAACTCCAGCATGTGGGACAAGTCGGAAAAGTGCCTTGAATCTCTTCAAGTGATCCATACAGTCATCTCTAGATCCACCAGAGAATGAGATGCCTTGCATGATTTGAATCAATTGTGTCCGGAATTCAAAGTTGGGTATGTTAATGATTGGTGGCCGAACTTGATGATTGTCTTCATAGTTTTTAGGTACAGCATAGTCCCTCAATTGCTTGTTTCTTAGCTCTAGCTGGGCAGCTTGGTTAGCTGCTTCGTTTTCAGCTCGGATGTGGGCCTGTTCTTCAGCTCGGATCTCTGCTTGAATCTGAGCACGGGTGTCAGTAATGAGTTGTGCTCTCTGAGCGGCTATGGCGGCATTGACCCTTTGTATTACTAAAGCAGCTTGGCGTTGCTCTTCAGCCATTTTCCTGGCTCTTTGGCGGTTAAGTCTGATACGGTGGTGGAAGCTTCTCTCTACCTCAGAGTCGTACTCTAGATCAGGGAGAATCCTAGGTTATGAGATGGTTGCATACACGTTTTCTACCTGAGTAGAGAAAGAAACACACATTTTAGATGATGCAGGAGATATGATGAATTCAAGAAGATATGGACTAATGGTTAAAGGAAAGTGTAAAACCATAACCAACTAGCTAGATAGTAAATGAAATTAAAATGTTCTGTTGTCCCCGGCAACGGTGCCAATTTTTTGATGGAGCTTCCACTTGTGTGGAATTGCGCGCACCACTAAAAATCCTAAAGATGGTAAGTCTTCAGGTTTAGCCTTGCTTATACTAGATCAAGAACTCCACCCACGTACGCTAAGATATGTGGAAGTCTTATCGTAGTATAGTTAAGGGTTGAGTCGATGGGACAACAGTCTTGTCAGGATTGACAAGATGGAAAATGTTAGAATTTCACTTAACTTCTTGACAGTAGGTATCTAGCTCGAAAGGTTTATTTGGTTTTTAGACTAAATGCAAGTAAAGTAAAGCAAGAAAGTAAACTTAAGGATGTTAACAATGATAAGGAGCCACTAGGATGTGATCGGCTTTCACCACCACTACACATGGATCAAAACATACAACATAAAACATAACCTGCAATAAGAGTCAAAACAGTTAGTATCTTTGTAGATTTAGTTTCCTTTCGGAGAACTAACTACGAGAAGTGTGGGAATGTTGCAATGCCAGCCATCCCCAAATGAATGGTCACCTACTTTACATCATTCCCTTCGCAAAGTGTGTTCCTTGACTTATCAAGGTTGTACTTTCATACGTCAAATGATTCCATTTCATAGTATGAAAGTACAACGATGGAAGTGAGTTTACTCCACTTCTTGAAAAACACTCCTAGATACTGAAACAGATGCATGGTGGATACATGCATCAAGAACCAACATTCAATCGAGATTTGAATCTGATAGTACAAACATAGACAATTCATACTAAAAGATAAAAGATAACACGAGTTGGTGATCAAGCAACAAGCATTCATTAAACAATTGATGCTGAACTGAAAAGAAAGTATATCTCTATTGCAAACTATGGATTACATTGCATGAAATGAAAACATGGGTAGCGGGGCTACTCCCCGCACCCTAGTGAAAGAGACTACTCTCTCATAGCTAGGACAAAGAAGGAGGCGAGAAGAGAGATAGAGAGAACGTCATCCCCACAAAGGAAAGAGGAAAGTCAACCCCTTGGAGAGAGAGAGTGATGATCTTCAAACTTCACAGGTTTCTCGATGATGAGGTCTCCTCTTCCCACCTTCTTTGGCAAAGAGAGAGAAAGCAGCTTCAGGATGGAGCGTGGATCTCAGACCGACAGCCTTTGGGTGGAGGATGGAGGTTGGAATAGCTCTAGAGTAGTAGAGGCAGCCTCTGGGCGTCTGAAACTTGATGCCTTTGGGAGGACCCCTTGGGTCTTATTTATAGGCTTTAAGTGAAGTCCAAACGGTTTGGTCAGTTTTGGGTCCAAACGGTTTTGAAGACCGTTTGGGTTCTGAGACCGTTTGGACCCTGAGATCGTTTGGACTCCAAGACCGTTTGGCTTCATGCGGTCTTGAGACCGTGTGACTCCATGCGGTCTCGGGACCGGTTGGCTTCATGCGGTCTTGGGACCGTGTGACTCCATGCGGTCTCGGGACCGGTTGGCTTCATGCGGTCTCGAGACCAGTTGGCTTCATGCGGTCTTGAGACTATGTGACTTCCACACAGTCTCGGGACCGGTTGGCTTCATGCGGTCTCGTGACCAGTTGGCTTCATGTGGTCCTGGGACCGTGTGACTTCATGCGGTCTTGAGACCGTGTGACTCCATGCGGTCTCGAGACCGGTTGGCTTCATGCGGTATTGAGACCATGTGACTCCATGCGGTCTCAGGACCGATTGGCTTCATGCGGTCTTGGGACCGTGTGAGGTTTTTGTGATTTTTTTTGTCTTTTTCTGTAAGTAAAAAGGAGAAAGGTTAATATAACAGTATATTTGCAATAAGAGAGGGAAGTTAAGGATTCTGTCTAATTTATCTGAGAAAGTGTGTGGAAAACTGAGGAAAAATACTAAGATAACATCACAAAATTGGAGGTTATCAATACCCCAACCAACACTCCACGTGTGCATAAGCCTACATTAGCATCCGAGTGTCGGAACCCATAATCCATTATCATATCACTTTTGGGAAAGAAGGAGAGTACAACTAAAATTGTTGATTTTAACTAAGATTTCATCATTTATATCCTTAATAGTTGAGAGTTTGAGATACACATCCACTAATTGTTTGGCTTGGTCATCCAAGTTCTACTTAGTGTTGTTTAATTGATTGATTCATTTAATTGTGATTGGCCCATTTGAACTAAAAATATCTTTCATGGGTGTTTAAGTTGAATTGATGGCTATGAGTATAAACATGTTGATCATGGTTGGTTTGGTCATCTACACATCTTTTAGTTCATTTGATTTATGCATGAACTTGACAATTCCTTCATTTGGGTTTCTATGCTCTTTTTGCTTGAGGACAAGCAATGGTTTAAACTTAGGGATATTTGATGTGAATATTTCATATCATCTTTTGGATCATGTTTGGTTGCATATCCATGTTGTTTTGACTCAATTATCACTCTCATTCATGCTAGATTTTATATTTTTAGCTATTCTTACTTGTCTCGTGGTTTGGATTGTAGGTACTACATTTTACAATGAAATGATGAGGAATATATCATATTATCACTTATTGGATCACTCCTCAAGTATCTACATATTTTGGGGTTTGAAACATGCAAATACCACTTTTTACGGCATGTAAAACTGACCTACACGTCGTAAGTTATGAGCTGAATACATAGCAGCCCAGAACAGCCATTGACACGCCGTGTCTTAAAAAGACATGACGTGTCTTATTAAAGACACCCGTGTCTCAGTCCATAAATTGAATGCAGAACTCCAGATATGCAGCAAAATGTTGTGTTTTATTAAAGACATGTTGTGTCTTATTAAAGACACGTCGTGTAACCTCCCAGAACTCGATCCAAACTTCAGTTATTGCATAAGACACGTTGTGTCTTATAAAAGACACATCGTGTGACCTACAAATTTCACTCAAACACGAATTTAACTATCTCACACTTATATATACGACCCCAACTCATCTTGGGACAGTTATGACGGCTTAAGACAGACCTTTTGGAGGGAAACTTGACTGGAGGGAGTCCAGGAGAAGTTGGAGGAGACCAAGGGAGATAGGAGGTGGTTACTCAAGAGAGAATGCTCTTCTTCTTCCTTCTTCTTCACTATTTGCAGCAAGGATCTTCCTCTTCCTCTTCAATCTGCTTGAGAGTGAAGAAATCTGGAGAAAGTGTAGCAAGCAAGGACAGAGCTTGACTTCTAGCCGGAGTTCTTCTTCATTCTACTACTTCTCACAGACATACTAGTTCTTTCTACTCTTTTAGTATGTCCTTTGACATTTTTTGCTGCTTGTACCTTCTTTCTCTAGCCATGGATGAGTAGAATCTGAATCTTGGACATGGGAGAGTAACTCCCATGTCATAGCTTTTATGAACATATGAATTTTGTACTAAATGTTAGTTGTTTGCATGTTCCAAGAGTCATTTCAGATCTGAAATGCTTGTTTGTGTGATTGGCCATCATACTTGCATGTTTTATGATTTCTTTCATAATCTGAGAAGATGTGTTTGAGAGTATGGAATTACTCTTTTGGCAACTTGTCCTTGACTGTGAGAGTGGCTGGGATTAAGTTGAGGAGCAAGGTTTGTGATTCGAAATGAAATACATACACGAGAGTGATGTATGGAGTTAGAATTGTCATCACTTCACCGGGAGGTGAGTGATGACTACCAACCTCCTTTGCAAGTTAATTAACATGTTTAAATTTGTATTTTAATATAATCTATGATGTGATAGTGAAATTCCAAGTCTTGGATCCTCCTAAATCTGAATCTGAATCTTTCTTAAGTGATAATTTATTGTTTGTTTTTAATCTGTAATTTAGTTGTTTTAATCTTATCATCTTGTGTACAACGATCTAGATTATTTAAAATCATAACCCTTGAGCTTATCTAACCAACGCTCCTTGTGTTCGACCTCGACTACAACTACTCTCGTATACTTGCAGGAAATAGCTAGTTGAGTAAAAGATCATTCTTATGATTGAAACTCATTAGTGTAACAAACCAACATATAACCCAACTGACAACAAAGTGTTTGTTTCCAGAGAAACTCCATTCCTTAAAAAGCAATTCATTGCCAAAGGAATCAGTGGAGGCAAGTAGAACTCGAAGAGGTTTGAGATCAATAAGAAAATATTGAACCGATAGATGTACAAGAGGAACAAGGAGATTTACAAGGTGTTGTAGAAACTCAAATTCCTCAAGTAACATAGGAACCTTGTAGATCTAGTAGGACACGCCTTGAACTTGAGAGATATGGATATCTTGTAACTCAGGAAGGTAGTAAATTGGTCATATATGATGAGCCAATTACTTATATAGATGCTATTGAGGGACTAGAGTTTGAGAAATGGCTTGAAGCCATGAGATCTAAGATGGAATCCATGTATACTAACAAGGTATGGACCCTGGTGGATCCATATGAAGGGGTAAAACCCATAGGGTGCAAGTGGGTCTTCAAGAAGAAGACTGACATCAATGGTAAAGTACAAACCTATAAGGACATATTGGTTGCAAAGGGTTTCAAACAAGTTCAAGGTATTGACTATGACGAAACCTTTTCTCTAGTGGCCATGGTTAAGTCCATCAGGATCATGCTTGCTATTGCAGCTTATCATGACTATGAGATTTGGCAAATGGATGTTAAAACTACATTCCTTAACGGGAATTTTGTTGGGGATGTGTATATGACACAACCAGAGGGTTTTATAAATCCAAATTTGCAAGTAAAGTATTTAAGCTACAAAGGTCAATCTATGGATTGAACCAAGCATCTCAGAGTTGGAATCTTCATTTTGATGAGACAGTGAAAGAGTTTTGCTTTGTTCAAAATGAATATGGACCTTTTGTGTACAAGAAGGTTAGTGGAAGCATGGTAGTATTCCTCATATTCTATGTAGATGACATACTATTTATGGGGAATAACGTCCCTACTTTACAAAAGGTAAAGACATGGCTTGGAAATACATTCTCTATGAAAGACTTGGGAGAAGCATCCTACATCTTGGGGATAAAGATATATAGAGATAGATCCAGAAGGCTTCTTGGACCAAGTCAGAGCACATACATTGACAAAGTATTGAAACTATTCAGCATGGAGAACTCAAAGAGAGGAAACATGCTTGTGTTGCATGGAGTGACCATATCTAAGAGCCAATGCCCCCATTCTTGTGAAGAAAGGGATCACATGAGTATGATTCCATATGTGTCGACAATTGGATCCATCATGTATGTGATGTTGTGCGCCTGTCCAGATGTCTTGTATACTTTGAGCATGATGAGAAGATATTAGCTAGATCTAGGTGATGTTTACTGAACAACCGTGAAGAACATCCTCAAGTACTTTAGAAGGACTAAGGATCAATTCTTAGTCTACGATAGAGAGTAAGA
Organism: Alisma plantago-aquatica; assembly: GCA_963693085.1. Taxonomy (NCBI): domain Eukaryota; kingdom Viridiplantae; phylum Streptophyta; class Magnoliopsida; order Alismatales; family Alismataceae; genus Alisma; species Alisma plantago-aquatica. The sequence continues at coordinate 680,865,795 of OY856410.1, read as the reverse complement.
GTTGGTGATAAGAAGTTACACCGATGCAAGCTTCCTAACTGACACAATCAGGATTTGTGTTTTACATAAACAATAGAGCTTTAAGTTGGAAGAGTTCCAAGCAAGAGATAGTTGACGATTCTACAACAGAGCCCAAATATATTGTTGCATCGAATGCAACAAAGGAGGCTATATGGATCAAGAAGTTCATTACAGAACTTGGGGTTGTCCCAAGCATCAACAACGCAATCAAGCTATTTTGTGACAACAATGGGGCTATTATACAAGCTAAGGAACCCAGATCGCATCACCGCTCAAAGCATATACAAAGGTAATATCATCTCATACAAGATATTGTACAGTGAGGAGATGTAAAGATTTGAAAAGTACCAACTGAGAATAATGTTGTTGACCCCCTAACAAAGGCACTTTCGCAGCATAAGCATGATGGTCATGTTAAGTCACTCGTAATAAGATTCATGGGTGATTGGCTCTAAGTGGATGTGAGAGTATGTTGGTATGTATGTCCAGAGAGCTAATCATATAATGATTGTAATGGTATAAATTGTATATGATTTGATTATTAATAAAGGCAAGCTTCCAATTTATTCTATTTATTAAGTTTTTTATATAATGAAATGGTTAATAAATGTCTAGAGAATGATATCACTCAATGACATATGTCTTCAAGTACGTGACTTGGAAGAATGAGATCATATGGATGTTAAGAGTATATACATTCTCATTATGTCCCTGATCGGTTGTTATTGTGGAAGGTAAATAGAAAATAATGACACATAAGATCATAGTGTGAGTTGCTTGATGGTATGGTGATATCAAACTAAGCACGCAGATACATGTTAGAGAATAGTGTATCGGACAAACCCACCATAAGAGTGATACATGGAAACCTTAACTAGGTAAGTCAGAATCACGTCTTATAGTGATGGTGGTATTTGTGGTTCTTAGACCTGAAATCACTACACTCATCATATGTCATTTGGTATGCTTTGACATCATCAAACGCAATCCTAAAATATGGGTTGTTATAAAGGTGATGATTGGGTGACTGTGGCACGTGGGGACTGCCTGTGAGTGATAGAGATCGGATTTGTCCCTCCTACAAGAGTAAGATATACTAGGTCTCTTGATTAGAGAGTCTAAGAATTACATGGCCATGTACATGTGAGTTAATATGTGATATTGAGCTTATGTATATCTCAGACAGTCTGCTCTGGTTCAAGAAATAAGATTGAATAATAGTGAGGATGATTGTTCCATGCCTCTAGTTCAATCTGGATATCAGTGACAAAAGAACTATACATACATTGTCACACCATACACATATTTTAGGTTGAAATTATTCTCCAACTTTCCATTTACTTGGGTAGAAATGATGTGTGACTAGGCACTGCTCATTGCTTGTGATGTCATAAGTTGTTATGGACATTCACTGCCAACGTAATATGGGACCTATAGGGTTATACACAATGGAACTCGTCTAGAAGAGGAGTTTGATCTGGAATGATGATTGAATTGGTTACTAAAGTGTTTAGGTAAATCAATTCACGCAAAAGGTTAGCTGACTAGACTGTCAAACGATCAGTTCAAGTGTTGAGGTAGTCATTTAGAGTGTCAGGCTGATTGTATTGTGCATTGGTTGGAATTCAACCTCACCAGGGCTGCGAGATGCCTGTCTCGCCTATGTGAGATGACTGTCTCAGGTGGTGTGAGATGCCCATCTCACCTGCATCAAACGGTTGTTTTGGGGGTACAATTCAATTGCATCAAGGATTGGTGTTGACGTCATGATGTGCACTAATTGGAATTGAATTGTCAACATATTTATAAAACTGAAAAACTGTAAAACAACCGTCTTGCAGTGCTAGATGGCCTTCTGGGTTTGCCAAATGGTCGTTTCAGCTGTCGCATATTGCGAAGTTTCTAGAATTGTTGTGAAAAATTGAGATCTTCTGGTCCCTTCCGCCCCGACGTCGATTGGGAACTCTGACCATGGCCTCTACTATAAATAGAGGGGTACTAGAGACTTCTCAGAGTACAACACAGACAATTGAGAATCAGTTGATCTGATAATTATGTCTTCTCTAGTTGTGGTAACCACGAGAGCCCAGGCAAGTCATGCCCGACTAGGGAGGGATAGCCAAGGGAGAGAAATGACTGAGATCATTGTTGTGCGAGAGCAGGTTGGCGACTAGTACGCCAATGGGAGGGACATCTATTTCATGCTCATTCTAACAGGACAACAAGAGTTCTAGTTGGTCTGTGTGGACTTCTCTAGAGGTGAGGTGGCCTTTGCCTGTCGCTAAGGAGGAGGATGTCAACCGGTAGTCCGTGATGAGAGGAGTTGATGCAGACGATGACATTTGAGTTTGTTGTTCCTGGAGGAGCAGTTAGACGAGCCCCAGTGCAACCAGGAGTTGCACAGACTTCGTCCAAGACAGAGTGCGCATCTGCATCGAAGAGGATTGTCGCTGGACTTGCTCCATGACCAGGTATATCTTTGTGAAATCCTTTCCATTGCATAGTTATTGATGCGAATGGAAAATATGTTAGTAAAAAAATTATTTCTGCTGCTTATCTGATGTTGTATTTCCCTACAGAAATATATGTGAACCAAAGGTTAGCAGTCTACGTACTCCATAAGTACATACCATGTCTTTTGAAACCCCAAGGAATGACTTAAGATAAAAACATTAAAAAAGGTGAAAATAACAAGACTAAAGTTTAATTGTGTTTGAGGTGGGATGTAAGAGAAGTCTTGAAGATTTCAATCTTGAGAGAATTTTACGACGATATCTTTTCAATAAGTGGATGATGAGACAAATATAAATTTGAATTAAATAATTATGATTAATTAAGTTCCAAACTTCTTTGCATTAAGGAACAACTAGGGGGGAACTCTGCCAAACCACAATAAGAAGCTAGAAAACTTTGTGGATGTGTCACAAACCTCACTCAACCAACATGGTCACCCCAATTTACTTTCTTCATGTTCATAACCATCACTAGTGGTAGCATTATGACCCTATGAACTTAAGGGGTATGGTAATCACTCCCTTAGCTTAGACAACACATGCCCTTGGCATTCTAGCACTTGGATCTTCTTACAAAAAGAAAATCTTCTCTTTTCTGGTTATAAGAGAAAGGATGCTCTACAATGACCAAAACTGAGAATCTAAGGCTCTTCATAACGGTCACAAATCAATATTTTTTGTCCATACCTCTACTTGGAAGCGATTGTGCCAATCTCAAACTTGGCACAACAAGACACCTATAACCTACTTTTATTAACCATGTGCTTTGAGCTAGTACAAGTTTGATGGGCTTCATCAAATACAAATTAATTAGAAAAGATTTTTGTTTGGTAATATTTTGATAAGTAATTGATAATACATAGGAATTTTGTTATTTAACCATAAATTTTGTAGAACCCAATAAAAAAAATCAATTGGTAACTCTTACGCTGATTTTTTGCTTTATTGATTCAAATAACCTTACAAAGTCATATTATATATTAAATATTAATAGATATAGTAATATCGATTTCATACTGTCACAACTTTAAATGTCACTTTAGACCACTCTTCTACTACCAAATATTAATGTGCAGAATAAATCAACGAAAACTTAATGTCAACGAATATGGTGGACAAAGACACATCGGATGATAATGAAATTTTCTTTATTCAGTCTCAGACCCAAACATTTAGTAACTCGATATAAGTTAGTTTTCACATGTTCCAACTTGAATTCAGTTACAACTCACGCAAAAATCTAAATAAATCAAAACATATTGAAAGTTTATATTTAGCATCAGGTCTTGGGATGTTTAGCTCAATGTCCACTGTTTCATTGATAAATCAACCAAACAACGGCATATAATATATACTATAGTAACAGAATTTCAGTTGACAGAAGGCCTCAATCCGCTATCAAGTAGGATACACAAATAAAACACTCCACTTCTGCAAACCCATATTAGGTTGTGCTTTCTTGGCAGGGATCTCTAAACTAGCAACTATAGAGTCCTTGCTATCCCCCAACTTTCCGATCTCTGACCTGTGAACCAAGAAGTCTCTCTATCCACAGTTGCTGTCCTACATCTTCAATCACTGTGTCTCCTGTAAGTCACTGCTTCTCTAGTTCCCTACTAGACCCATGTCTCCTCTTTTTCCAGTGCTCCTTCCCACTCTTGGAACAAGTTTGCATCAGTATACATCACCATACATAAGGCGAAGATAGAGGACGACGAAAAAGCTTAGTTCACTATCATGAATTTCGTCAAGTTGAATTTTTTATGAACTTATGTTATCGCGCTTATTCCTTGCCATAACACCTGTACATAAAAACACTTTACGTTTGTTTCGGCTTGAGATCTGGTCGTGCAGCATGTACATGCTGATGTTGGTAAACGGACTTACGAGACATGGTTTAGTCCTTGTGTGTACGCCTAAACAAATGATGGAAAAACAGTCGGTTTATAAATACCATCATCATTCGCTAACCATAGATGTATTCTATTGTAGACTTTTCCTAAAACCAAACAGGGCTTTATAGAAATGAGTTGTCCATGGATGAGAGATGCAACGTCTAAGGTAAGATTAAAACCAGTAGACTAGCACTGATATCAAAACATTATAAAAATACACCATTTAAATAACATTAGTCAACAAAGAAATAACGGCGACGAGTATAGAGGATAAAACACAACCGAAAACATATCACAATTATCACCATCAAGAACCTCAAACAATTACAAATTTACTTCCATTTTATAAAGAACGGTGAGATGACTGTTTGGAAAACCATTCAAAATGACGTTGACATAAGGCTGGGATTTTTTGCGTAATAATGTTTACGGGTGACAGTAACGACTTCGGTGATACTAGGTTAACAGCGAAGGACTAAAGTGATAGACTGGGTGCCAGCAAATACTTCAGTACCACTGTCATTAACAATGGGATTTATGACGTGAAGCCTAAGGGCTAGATGAGATAAAATCGTCATGATTTAGACATGTTACATATACAAAGATAAACAATGCTGCCGATAGCCACTAAACTAGAATTCAGATCACAGTATCTGTCGCATTTTCAAAAAAACATGATTCTTTAGAGCGTGCCAAACATGCAACAACCAAGACTGGCAAGCTTAAAAGCCTCGTGCATTTTTCATTAATAAAGAAAAAATCAAAATAAAGGCCAACAAAACCAAGCACATCTGGTTTGAACCAAATGTAGCAATAACCACATTTATGTTCCATACTAGGCAATAACAAACAAGAACCATTGAATGATACTAGGCAATAACAAACCAGAAATAGTGAACATCCATTCAGCAAGAGCAAATACCAGACGAAAGAACAATAACTATAGTATGCTCTAGTATGGTCATTTCCAAATAAATTTTAAAGAAATCCATAACAAAATTCAAAACAGACTAGTTCCGACAGTTGATGTAAAGCAAAATTTAGAGCACACTAATACTACAATAGTTCTTTGAAACGGATAAAGATTAAGCCACGCTTGGAGCTAGTTCAAAAGCTTGTCCAGGTTGACGTCTAGCAAGAGGCCCGTGGACTCCTAGCAGCTGAAACAAAATACGCAAATAACATTTAGTCAAAAAAGTTCAATGGATCAAAAATTATGTGCATCTCTAAAAAAGCAATGTTGTAACCTAATGGAAACCATAAGCAAACAAATGCAAAACAAAGTATTTTCCATTAAAACAACGAGATCTAGTTTGCAGTCAGTGCTTTAGCTATGTGAGCAACAGTAGAGGAGAATCAAATGTTGACAGGTTTTAAACCAACAATTTATGAACGAAAATAATACTCTTAAAATCACAATACAACTGAACACTGAGGGATACAAATTGTTTATAGAGAAAACAATGTGGGCAGAGAAAACATGGAGATTGAAATAGAAGGAAGAATGGTTATTGAAAGGACTTTAATAGGGAAATTAAAGAACACCATCATTAAAAAAATATAGAGGAGAAATCCCACTAACGTGGGATTGAAATATGCCAAGCACTAAGCGACGATTTAGTTGGATAAAAGCATTACGGGGGTTTGAGTCTGCAAAAGAAAACAAAAATGATGTTCTGGAAGGACAAAGGACCATCTAAAATGAGTTTTTTAACATGGATAATAGAATAAAATATCAATAATCAATATTTAGACTAATGATCAATACAAACTAGATACAACGTTAACAAATTACCAATTCGTAGTAAATCCTAGTCAATACAAGCGATGGAATGATAACATTAGCATGTGAGTAGAGACATAAATCGAACCACAATAATACATGACAGTGTTATAACTAATCTGTGCTTTGAAAAAATTACAACAGGTTTAAGAAATTCCAATATTTTAATTATAAAGAAGTAATTAAGGTGTGGGAACTAAAATGGACAATATAGACTAAAATAGGGGAGCATTAACTACCAATAGAGCAACAAAGCAGCGACATATCAGATAAAACCATATCTAAGCTGGGAAATTATGAATGAAGTTAAATGACATCGGATATAACTGACCTTGGCATTAACACCATCAGGAATAACCCGGCCCTCTTCTTTCCACCTGACGTAATCACTGCGGCTGAATTTGGTGAAGCCCCTAAAACAATATGAAAAATGAAAATGAGCTACGTAACAGAATCTAAGCTTTTATAAGGAACAATGAAGGGGAAAAAATATGAACGACTCAAATTAACAAAGTTAAAATTCTACGCACCACTTCCTGCTGACAATGATCTTTTGGCGGCCAGGGAACTTGAACTTAGCACGACGAAGAGCTTCCTGAGCGTGGACCCCATTGTTGTCCTTGCATCGCACAGAGAGAAGGACCTGGCCGATAGCAACACGGGCACAAGTACCCTGGGGTTTTCCAAAAGCACCTCTCATACCAGTTTGGAGCCTATCAGCCCCAGCACACGAGAGCATCTTATTGATACGGAGAACATGGAAAGGATGCACCCTGACCCTGAGGTGGAAGGAATCCTTTCCGGCAAACTTAACCATGTACTTGTTGCAGGCAATGCGAGCAGCCTCAAGAGCCTCGCTGGTGACGTTCTCCTTCTCCCAACTGACCAAGTGGACGCAGAAGGGGAACTCGTCCACACCCTTCTTCTTCATGCCGACATCGTAGATCCTGATCTTAGGATCAGGAACACCACGGCAGTACCTTGACTTCGGGTACGGCTTGTTCTTGATCTGACGGTAGCACCTAGCTGGTCCTGCAATTGGTTTGGTGGAAGACGAAATCCGGTTATGCTTAGGCGTAGATACTTATTTGTGACATCGTACAAACGATCTCGTGCATAAGGCCGAGAGTAAGCGAAATCTATACACTAAAAGCGCTTTAAAATGAATGCAAACCATGTAACTTCATTCGGGGAAAAACAGAAATAATCGACGGATGTTTTCGTGGAAAGTTAACAACCATCCCGCAGGAGGTGACATATCGGAATACAAACCATCGAACAGGAAACAACCTTTTACGAATGCAGAAGCACAACCTAGCATCGCACACAGGAAAGGCTAATTGGCCGATTACAAGAAAAGGTCAAAGCTCGGCAAGCTAGATCGAGAGACAGGTTAGAGTAACCACGAAGATCCAGCAAACACGACGAAATCAGACAGATCAAATCAGGCTAGAAGTGTCCTACAAGGAAAAGCAATAACATCATCGGACTTACTTCTCCCCATGGCGGCTGCGCTCCCAAACGAATGACCCCGGCGGCGGCAGACGCAAGAGCTGACACAGAAACCCTATTTCCCGTGAGAATCGACCGTGTTTATAATGGTGGTAGGATTACGGGTGCCATTTACTTCGAACCCCTTCAGTTGGGCGTTATTTTCTAAAGTGCCACAGCCTTGTGCGACCGGTGGTGAGCGTGACCTAAAACGGTACTCCAAAATGACTTGGACATGGGCCTTTCGTCCTTCGGCTCGGGAGTGGGCTTGGACTATGTCCCCAGTTCCTATTTGTCACTCTTCTTTTTGGATGATCAAGAGAATTCACTCTGGCCGAAGCCGACATGATAAACTCTCGAGGCATGAGAGGGTGTGATCCGATCACCCTTCAGTCGCGCCTAATTCGGATCTTTCATTAAAACTTACCGAGCTCTTACCACACGGACTAGTATGGTCGGACCCTATTTGTCACTTTTGCTATTGAGGGGTCCCTATTTGTCGCTTAAGGCTCGACTAAATCGAATTTATTTTAATATTATTTTATATATGTGAAGGTAACGTCATAATGGAGACAATGTCGGTGTAAATGTGCAAAGGATTTTCAATAACCTAATTGATAATTACACCAACGATAATTGAACATCGTTAATTACGGTTCCCCTTCTTTTGAAGAGGGAGTAGTGTGTTGTAAAATATTATGCAATCTGACTCATTCTTTGATTTTGCCTCTTAGACCTACAAGATAACAACATCAAGAAATAAGAAAAGTAAACACATAGACAACAAAAGATAGCATGGAGATATAAATGAGTAAAATGACATGGGAAGATAAAGGTCCACACATAATTGTTCAATAATAAGGTCCACGGAGGGTGGGGAGTTTTTCTTAGGGTCACATGATGAAGTCCTGGCAGTAAAACCTAAAAGAGTAATGTTTTAGATCTAGATTTTATCGATATGGAGGTATTTAGTAATCAATAATCATGACGTCATCTAGAAACATCTCCTAGGCTTGTTGAACAAGGGGTGCATGGGTGTATCCTTCTCCACTAGGCATGGAAAACTCTTGTATTTAGATATAGGTTAAGCAAAAGAGGCATCTACAATTAGTGGGTAATATGTGTAAAGAAATTAGCAAATGACAAAGAGGCATCTACAATTAGTAATGTATTTTGTAAGTCATGCATACCTAGATGAGTCTTCTTACACTATTACGTTGTTTTGTTATTTCCATACTTTCATAAGAAGCACATGACAAAGGGCATTGTTGATGTTATGAATGTTTGGAGATATATTTCATGGGCAAGTTACTACAAGAACTAAGTTGATGTTGGTTTGAGGTAGGGAACCTTTGATGGCATCCTAATTGTTCCTTGTGTATGTGAAATCCAATAATAGGTGGTTTATGGTGCCTAGATTTTCCTTAAAAGGGAAGCATATGAAAGATATTTCTAGTTAAAAGAAAATTACTAGTAGGTGTATAGGTTGAAGAAGCTAGCTAAAAAACTTAGATCGAGCAAGTTTTTTAGATTTTATAATTGTTTATCTAAAGCGATAGTAGTGCCACCGACGAAGAAATTCTTATAAGATTTATTAATTGATTATTAGTCTTATTGTGTCATAATACATTTTTCTCATTAATATAGATTGACAATGGCAAGGATAATACCATGCAATGTAATATATGTTGTGACTTAATAAATCTTTTAAAATTATTATCATTGTTGGATCTTAGTAATCACCAAGCTTGATATATGTGATATGTGTAAGATGTTGTGGTATGTTTGGAATTATGTCATTGTTGACTAGAGCACCTTAGTATAACATGTTATCTTTCAATAATGATGGAATTAGAGAAAGTCGTGTGAGAGGATAATCATATTTTATTACTAAGTGGGTGAGTTAATTTTATGTGTTTCCTGATTGGGGAGCATCATTGATTATCAATGGCCTTCCAACAAGGTAATTTTTTTGTACTATTTGTTATACCAGATATCAGCTCAAATATGTATTTTTATGCATAAGTATGCTAAAATTTTTGAATTTGAAGTAGATGGCATGCGTTTTGATATTTATATTCCCCAAACCATCATTTTTAGCTAGGAATCTACTATGAGACTAGGGTTTTAAGGGTTCAATCTTGAATTTGAGTTAAGCTAGGGTTAACAATCAATTAAAATGGGCATGAATCAAATCTATGTTAACCCTAGCCAATTAAGACCAATTTGTTATCTGAGGAAAACAATTACACTAAAACAAGGAAGGAATTTCAAACACCAAGCACTACACTAACAAGAGAAATCCTAACCAGCATTGTAGAGGACAACTAACCAAACAAAGGCAAGAGGAGAAACTTAACTAACAATTATGTAGAAAAGGGCAACTAGAGGTCTACACTAGCAGTTAATCAACAAAAACCAATACAAGTAGATAAAAACAAGCATGAACTACTCTAGAAAGGTTTGGCAACCACAAGCAAGTCAATTGACTAAACAAACAAACAAAGAAACTAACTAAGTTGACACTCACTAAGCAAGATGAGCAATTAGGGTCTAAGAAATTAATGTAAAACATGGGCCATTGGGGGTTAATGTGAGAATCAACTAGGTTGGGGGTTCGAAAAATGCAAACATCATTTATTCATTCAAATTATCAAATCAAACAAGCAAGTTAACTATTAATAAATTTCCCCAAACTACTAGTTGGTCATGGATGGGCAGAGTGTGCATAAAGGAACTAGTCCCTATCACCCTCCATCAACCCCTGTGGGGCTCAACTAACTGGGGTTTAGGTGATATTCGCTAAGACCTAACAAGAATAGATTTCTAGGGAGGAGCTTATTACGGCAATTGAGGGCAAAGGTTAGTAATGAAGGATGACAATGAGTGTATTACTGTGGCGAATGAAACAACATTAACTAAGCGGAAGCGTTCGTTAGCAGCGGATTACTGGAAATTTGCAAAAAAAATTAAAACCATTTATAAAAAGATCTAAACTCAAGAAAAACTCTTTGAACAAACATCAAAGTAAACATTTATATATTGGTTCATAAAGTACATCCCATGTACCATTCCTTCTCAAGGATTACAAACATTTGATGCCCTGTTAATACTGTACAAAGACAACATAAAGACCTCGAGGCATCAAACCAAAGTATCAGATCGATCATTAAACTAACTACTGACTCCAAGGACCTGAGAGTACAGAGACGACACATATGACTCTCTATATACAAGCCATATCAGCCAGTGTCTCCACCTAAGAATTCACTACTGTCCCTGATGCTGATGTTGCCCTTCCCATGTTGTAGGGTTTCTGCCTCTTCCTCCGCGTCTACCTAAAAAGTTGGATCCCACGGGGGTGAGACAATTGTAAATTGTCCCAGCGAGAGATATAACTCTCCGCCAGAAACATTATTATTGCAGTTTATTAAAATGAAACTGAGCAGAGGAATTATATATATATTCAACAGCAGTTAAATCAATATCTAACCAGATTAGAGCATTATTCTTATTCAAACATTTCAGTTGTAACCAGAATAGAGCATTATTCTTATTCAAGCATTTCAGCTGTAACTTGATAAAGCAGTGTGTCACTTATTTAGTAAGGAATATGGAGAACATGTATAACATTTATCCGCTATACTAAGCAAGATAACATCAACCAGTGATTCTCGTATTTCAACCTTAAGCAAATACACTACATGGTTGATTATATTTTACAATCATACTTAATACCCTGAAGAGATGAAGTATACCGTTCATGCTCCAACCGACCATGATTACGTTAAGCATCGGTACCACACAAGGTTAATGGAAGATTCAGACTCCAAGACCTCATCCTTCTCGGTCAGTATGAGATTATATGGCAGAGACATCACGTGTCAAACTGCAATTAGCTTGACAGGGTATATTGGCACCTTCGCTATAGAGTTATAGCCCGCAACATATACTCTCTTCAGGGTTATGGCCTGTAGCCAATGCCTGGTATCATATCATGGAGTCATGGCCCGTAGCCATACTCATACTGGGGTATGGTTCGTAACCAATCTCGTACATAGGATATAGCCCACAGCCATTCCTATGGGGCATGAGGATATAATTGCCCACTTACCCCCACATATTCAAAAATATGCATTCCGAGTTTAACTCATTTCACCATTCAGCAAATTCTGACGTTGATGGATCTTTGGTCAAGGCAACTACATTATATGATATCACTTGATTAATTAAGTGTATTATCATATTCTTTTAACATCAAACAAGTTTCAAAAAATCAATTATCTTAACAATAGCTACAAAGAATGTGTAATGCTTTCATCAAATACTTTTCAAATCTTTACTAAGGCATTGGGATCTCAATCCCTCATCTTATCAAGAGCATTCTCATCCTTTCACAAACTCATCATCATGATTATAGAAAATGGGCATTCAAACCCTCAGTTCATCATAGAATACTTGTTACCACTTCTCAGGTAACTTAATACCTTCAGGTCATCTGACCAAGGTAATCATGATTCTTGCTACACAAGCATTCTACAAAGCTCACAAAGCTCATTTCACCTCTTGTTACCTCTTAGTAGGCAACAAGGCATATTATAGCTCATAAGGCCCAATAACAACAATAACTGAAACATCATAGCTCATACTTGGCTATGCTCATCGTCTCATGATACCTGCATGGTTAGTATTTCATGATAACAATTATAATGCTTACATATCAGTACCATGCAACACAAGGTAATACCACTATTCCCTTTTTAGGGTTAGGGTTTCTATTTCATGTCAATCAAAGATACTCATCCTATTATCCCACATTAGGGTTATGATTTATCATCATATTGCCCAAAATTAGGGTTTCGTACATTATAACCCAAAATTAGGGTTTCACATACCTTCACCTTAAATTAGGATTAGGGTTTACTATTCACATCCAATTAGGGTTTCTCATATTCCAAATACCCAAATTAGGGTTAGGATGTACTATTCACATCCAATTAGGGTTTATCATTAAAATACCCTGAATTGGGGTTTCTCATGTCATTACCCTAAATTAGGGTCACACCATCACCCTAGATTAGGGTTTTACACAGAACTGCCCTAAATTAGGGTTTAGGTTCATCAACCACCTCAATTAGGGTTTCATGATCTCTTTATCAAGGATCACACCCTAATTACATATTCTATTTATTTTGAATGTGTTGAGGCTGGATTGCTACATGATTATTATACATGTATGAATGTATCTCTCTCATCCTCTCTAGGATGTTCATTACTCCAATCTTAATTAGATTGAGTCAATCCTTTATTCAAATACATACATTTAGGGTTAGCATAGTGTATTAAGTCATTGCTTCCATAAGCATCAAAGGTTAACCCCTCTAAGGGTACCAATCATCTAAGTACATTAGGGATTCAATCATTGTACTTATCTTTGATAATCATCATTATCAATCATGGAATCAACTGATCTTTCATCACTTTAAGTCTTCAATCAATTTTGTATATGTTGAACCTCCATTCAGTTTTGACTTTTGAATCTCCAAACGGTTTGAAGTCAATTACCCTCCAAACAGTTTTGAAACCGTTTGGGCATCTAGGGTTAAGACCATGTGCCCTCCAAACGGTTTTGAAACCATTTGGACACTCCACATAAGAAATTGTTTGAACAACTCATCACTAAGATCGATTGGACAATCCAAAAATTAAAACTGTTTGAAAAATTGAAACCACTTGGTCTTTCAAACGGTTTTGAAACCATTTATTCCAAATAGTTTCAAGACCGTTTGCACTCAAACGGTCTCAAGACCGTTTGGTCCAAAACATCTTGAAACTGAATGAATCATTTTGAGTTACTTTCAATCAATCAAATAGGGTTCCATTTATTCAACCCATCAATTATTGTAATCATTGGAATTACTTGAATGGAAACAATTGAATCACCATTCAATCATGACTTCAACTGACCTCAAATGGTCTTGAGGTCGTTTGACCTCAAACGGTTTTAAGATCGTTTGATCCCAAACAGTTTTGAAACCGTTTGGTTTCAAATGATCTTGAGACCGTTTGGTCTCAAGTCATTGAAACGATCCTTCAAAATCTACTGCCATTCTTATGGAAATTGCATCAATTATTCAAAGGAAATTCAAGTAGAACAAAATGATCAACAAGTGATGAAGAATTGAATGTAATAATAACATTTAAGGGTTCAAGTTATATAACCCACCTTCAAAACTGAATTCAAGCTTCAAGCTTCATGTCCTCAATGGTGAATGAAGCTTTCACAACCTCCCAAGGCTCATACTCAAGCTTTTGAGTGAAAAGAAATGGCTAGGATTGAAGATTGCATGGAGAAAAGAAGAAATCAAGCATTGATTTTCGATTTCCACCATGAAATCAAGGTTGAAGATGATTAAGGAGCTTAACTACAGGTTGGAGTTCGTCCTCCTGTTTCTCCTAAGTTCCCTTGTGCTCTTCCAAAGCAAGGAGAGAAAGAAAATCCAAAAAAGAGTCTTTGGTTGAGTGGAAAAATAAAGTTTATATAAGGAATTTCAAGAGAGAGAAAGTTGAAAAGCAATCCTTCAACTCCCTAAATTGGTGCCACTTAACCCCCTCTACTCCTTGCATACGAAGGCATCCTCCTTTGCCTTTAATGTTTCTTCATTATCCTTGAATTAAAGGAAAAGCAATTAAGCACCTTAATTCACATAATACTAATATCCCATTTTTAGTGGATATTACTTTTAATTAACTAATGTGAGTGGGCTCTCCACTCACTTAGATATTTTCGTGGCCTTTATAAGGAATAAGGACGTCCACACTTATATAATTTCAACCATGTCATTTTTTGTTGAAGGTCACTTCAATTAACATATTTATTTTTGCATTAATTTGAAGTAAAGTTCCATTTATGCTTAAATCTTGATTATTTTAATATCAAGATTCTCTCTCTTCCATAATGATTCAAATGAGGCGCCCCTCTCAAATTATTTTCTCAGCATGATGCTAAGAATCATGAGGGACCCTCTTGAAGTGGTATTTTGCATATTGAACCCTAGGTTTTGGGTAAATTGCACATTACACCAAAACTAGATTTTAATGCTTAAAGATTGCTCAGCAAGCTCTATCTTGTTGCTCAAGCTTGTGGAAGCCATACCAATGCATCATACTCATTCCTATGATGCTTAAACATTTGAGGAACATTTTATCATGTGCAATTTGCAAGTTAACCCCTCAATTTGGGTAATTTGCACTTTAGTCCAAAACTAACAAACATTGTTTCAGCATTATTCAAAAAGGACTAAAATTGAAATATAAGTTCCTCTTGAGCCTTAATTACTTTTCAAAAGATAAGAACAAGCATATAATTAACCTCATTAAGCAAAACATCTAGGGTTAACACGTAACCCAGGTCAGAGATGTTACAAATTATCCACCCCTAATAGGGATTTCGTCCCTGAAATCATCAATAAAAACATTAAGAGAAAAGAGAAGGGTACTTCCTCCTCATCTCTTCCTCTAGTTCCCACGTAGCTTCTTCAATGCTATGGTGATGCCAGAGAACTTTTACAAGACATATGTCTTTCTTTTTTAGCTTTTTAATTCTTTTATTAAGGATCATCACATGTCCTTCAACATATGATATATCATCATTTAATTCTACCTCCACAGGTTGCAAAAATAACTCTGTATCAGGGTGACATTTTCTCAACATGGAGTTCCACTGGATGCAACTCAGGTGGTAACTCCAGCTTATAGACTACTTTTCCAATCCATTCAATGATTGGATAAGGCCCCATAAATCTAGGAGCTAACTTTCCTTTCTTTCCAAATCTAAGAACACCTTTCCAAGGTGAGACCTTGAGATATACTCTATCTCCCACTTGGAATTCTAAAGGTCTTCGCCGTTTTTCGGCATACGACTTCTGTCTATCCTGTGCAGTCTTTAACTGTTGTTGTATTACTTTAATCTTCTCAGTTGTTTGTTGCACAAGCTCATGACCCAAAAGTTGACATTCTCCTATTTCATACCAACATAAAGGAGATCTACAACGTCTACCATATAATACTTCATATGGTGCCATATCAATACTGTGCTGATAGCTATTATTGTAAGCAAATTCTATCAAGCTCAAGTGTACAAACTGAAGGACACATGCCCTAAGCAAATCCTCCAAGGTTTATATGGTCCTCTCAGATTGTCCATCTGTTTGTGGGTGAAAGGTTGTACTAAACCTTAACTGTGTACCCAAAGCTTTATGTAGTCGTTCCCAAAAATGACTCGTGAACTGGGGACCTCTATCAGAAACTGTAGTAACTGGAACCCCGTGCAACCACACTATCTCATC
The DNA here is from genome assembly GCA_963693085.1 of Alisma plantago-aquatica. NCBI lineage: Eukaryota > Viridiplantae > Streptophyta > Magnoliopsida > Alismatales > Alismataceae > Alisma > Alisma plantago-aquatica. The sequence continues at coordinate 680,849,744 of OY856410.1, read as the reverse complement.
TACATATATCTGTGTAAGCTTCTCAGCAGTGTAGGTTGTTTTGACAGGAAGGAAATGTTTTTTCTTAGTCAACCTATCAACTATCACCCATATGGAATCATGACCTTTGGTTGTTCTAGGCAAACCAACTACAAAGTCCATGGTCACATGATCCCATTTCCACTACGGTGTAGGCAAAGGTTGCATTGTTCCTGCGGGCTTTTGATGTTCGACTTTAACTTGCTGACACACCTGACATCGCATAACAAACTCAACTACATCCTTCTTCAATCCTGGCCACCAATACATATCCTTCAGGTTATGATATATTTTGGTGCTTCCTGGTTGCATTGCATACATCAAAGAATGAGCTTCCTCCAAGACTAACTTCCTTAAGTCATTGGCATCAGGTACTACCATCCTACCATGGTAACAGACTACCTGATCCTCTGACTCATGAAAGCCATCACGTTTCTCACTACCATACTCTGACTTGATCTGCTGAACCACAGTATCAACTTACTGTGCTTCTTTAATCTGTTGTCTCAGAGTGGGTTTTATGTGCATCTCAGCTAACAACCCGACTAACAACGATACTTTAAGCTGTATATTGTTTTGCCTCAAAGAAATAAGCATATCTCTCTTAGAGCACACTAAGGAGTTCAACTGTGCTTTATCTAGGGCTGGTGATGATGATTTCCTACTTAGTGCATCATCCACTACATTAGCCTTCCTTGGATGATAATCAATTGTACAATCACAGTCCTTGATTAACTCCATCCAGCGGCGTTGTCTCATATTCAACTCATGTTGTGAGAAGATATATTTTAGATTCTTATGGTCTGTGAAAATCTGAAATGTTTCTCCATAGAGATAATATCTCCAGATCTTTAAAGCATGAACCACAACAGCTAGCTCTAGATCATGTGTTGGATACTTCTCCTCGTGTTTCTTAAGCTGTCGAGAGGCAAAAGAAATCACTTGATTATCCTGCATCAACACACATCCTAGTCCATTCTTAGATGCATCACATAAAACTATGTACCCCTTCTCTTGTTCAGGTAACACCAGAACAAGTGCACTTGTCAATCTTTCTTTCAGCATCTGGAAAGAATGTTGACACTTGGCATTCCAGATAAAAGGAACCTCCTTCCTGGTCAACTTGGTTAGGGGTAAATCTATAGAACTAAAGTTCTTAATGAACCTCCTATAATAGCCTGCCAGTCCAAGAAAACTACGAATCTCCGTCGGTGTCTTTGGCTGTTCCCATTGCATGATAGATTCTACCTTCTTAGGATCAACACAGATACCTGAGGCAGATATTATGTGTCCTAAAAAAGAAACTTTTGGTAACTAGAACTCACATTTGCTAAACTTAGCATACAACTTATGCTCTCTTAGAAAAGTTAAAGCTTGACAGAGGTGTTGCTCATGTTGTTGAGCATCTCTACTGTAGATCAAGATGTCATCTATGAAGACTACTATGAACTGATCAAGAAAAGGTCAAAAGATTCTATTCATGAGTTCCATGAATGCAGCTGGTGCATTAGTTAGTCCAAACGACATAACTATGAACTCATAGTGACCATACCTTGTCCTAAAAGCAGACTTAGATATGTCACTCTCCTTGATATGCAACTGATGATATCCCGACCTTAAATCTATCTTAGAGAAGATAGTTGCACCACACAACTGATCAAACAAGTCATCGATCCTTGGCAAAGGATACTTGTTCTTTATGGTTACTTTATTTAACTACCTGTAATCAATGCACAATCGCATCGATCCATCCTTCTTCTTAACAAAGAGAACTGGAGCACCCCATGGTGAAGTACTCGGTCAGATAAAACATTTCTCAAGCAACTCTTGCAACTGTTTCTTGAGCTATGCCATCTCACCAGGTGCCATTTTATACGGTGTTTGTGCTATTGGTTGCGTGCCCAGGATTAAATTAATCTCAAAATCAATCTCTCGGGGTGGAGGTACACTTGGAAGTTCCTCAGGAAATACGTCTTCAAACTCCATAACTATCAGAACTTCAGAAAGATTAGTACTCTCCATTGTGGTATCTACCACATGTGCCAAGAATGCAAAGCATCCTTGCCTCATCAGCTTCTCAGCTACCAAGACAGGTTGGAAGAATCTTTCTGTCTCCCTGAAAGATCCATGTGTCACTATCATCTGTAAACACAGCTTGTTTGGAATCACAATCCAAGACAACCTTATACTTTTGTAGGGTGTCCATCCCAAGAATTATATCGAACCCGTGCATCTCAAGTGGTATAAGATCCACCTGAATGCGACGTTTAGAAAAGGAAAGAGTGCAGGGAGAACACACCTCCTGCAACACTGTAGATCTCATCAAAGGGGTTTCTAATAATAGACTATCTGCTCTATGACTAACAGTCATATTGCAGTCAAGAATCACTTCTCTAGTGATGAAGGAATGCGTAGCACCCTGATCAATCAAAATAGATACGAAGAAGAAAAAAGACATATCAGAATGAAGTAATTCCATCTAACCTATCACAACCCGAGGGTTGACTATTGCATCAGATTGATTCATTGCATAGAACCTCATAGTTGCTTGTTGTTGACCATGTACTCGATTGTTGGGTGTTGATGATCCAACTTGAGACGCCGGTCCACATCCTCGAGCGTTGTTAGAAAACGGTCGCCTCTGTGAACCTTCTTGTTGACTCTACCTCTGAGGTTGAGTCACTATTGTGTTCCCAGCTGGACAATCCCTTGCCAGATGTCCAACTTGTCTGCACTGATGACAAATCATGTTCTTAGGATAAGGTTTCTGTGGTCCATTCACCGATGTTGATACTGTATTGGGGGCTCTAGTTGGAACAAAACTATGGCCCCTACCCCTACTTGACGTCCATTGCGTCTGGGGATTAAACCTTGGTGGTGGTGGTGCAGAAAACCTCAGCTTTTTAAAGCTCTCATACCTCTGTCCCTGGTATTGGGTAAACACCTTCTTATTACTGGTCTGTCACTTCTCAATCACAGACCTTTCTATCCTCCTCATAGACTCCACAAAAGTAACAAACCTCTCCCTGTTCTCTAGAGCAGACACATGAGTGGTCAACTCAGCGTTTAACCCCTTCTCAAAATGCCATACTCTTTCCTCATCATTAGCTGCCATATGCAGACAAAACCGCAAAAGCTCCATGAACTTAGCCTCATACTCGCTAATGTTCATCTGTCCTTGCCTGATCCTCTCAAATTGAGAGATATTCTCATCCATGTAAGTTTTAGGGAAGTATCTAATGACGAATTCTCGTCAGAATTCCTCCCATCCGACTTCTATACCTGGCCTCTTACCCTCCTCTATCGTCCACCAATGGCCAACACTCCCCTTTAAAAGGTATACAACATGTCTCACCTTCTCAACTTGTGAAATGTCAAGGATCTTGAAAGCCTTCTCTAGATTCGTCATCCACAGATCAACATCTGTTGGATCAGCTGTACCAGCATAATCTATGGCTCCAACCCGGCGAAGTCTCTCAAAAGTCTTCCCAGCTCCATGTCCATCATGGTGGACTGGTGCCCTAGGTGCAGGTGGTGGCATTCTATCCGCCATATGGGTCATGGTCGCCATAAACTAGCCGAACATGGTATGGAAGGTTGGATTCTCTATCATGACAGGGTCATATTGAGGGTGTTCGGGTACAAGTTCCTCCCTAGCTTGATCCCTTGCACCTCCTCCTGGTGCAGCAACACTGCTCTCAGTAGCGTGTTCTTTGTGTAATCCAAACATCTTCAAGTTTTTCTTGTCCTCCTATATGAACAGAAGTCACTATTAGATAAACTGGAAGACACTAGAACATGCTCCACAACCTTAATCATATATCTCTGTAGACTCAGCAAACCTAGAGCTCTGATACCACTAAATTGTGGCGAACGAAATGACATTAACTAAGCGGAAGTGTTCGGTAGCAGCGGATTACTGAAAATTTGCAAAAAAAATAAAACCATTTATAAAAAGATCCAAACTCGAGAAAAACTCTTTGAACAAACATCAAAGTAAACATTTATATCTTGGTTCATAAAGTACATCCCATGTACCATTCCTTCTCGAGGATTACAAACATTTACTGCCCTGTTAATACTGTACAAAGACAACATAAAGACCTCGAGGCATCAAACCAAAATCTCAGATCGATCATTAAACTAACTACTGACTCTGAGGACCTGAGAGTACAGAGACGACACATAGGACTCTCTATATACAAGCCATATCAGCCCGTGTCTCCACCTGAGAATTCACTGTTGTCCCTGCTGCTGCTGCCCTTCCCCTGCTGTAGGGTTTCTGCCTCTTCCTCCGCGTCTACCTAAAAAGTTGGATCCCACGGGGGTGAGACAATTGTAAATTGTCCCATCGAGAGATATAACTCTCCCCCAGAAACATTATTATTGTAATTTATTAAAATGAAACTGAGCAGAGGAATTATATATATTCAACAACAGTTAAATCAATATCTAAACAGATTAGAGCATTATTCTTATTCAAGCATTTCAGCTGTAACTTGATAAAGCAGCATGTCACTTATTCAGTAAGGAATATAGAGAACATGTATAACATTTATCTACTATACTAAGCAAGATAACATCAACCAGTGATTCTCATATTTCAACCTTAAGCAAATACACTACATGACTGATTATATTTTACAATCATACTTAATGCCCTGAAGAGATGAAGTATACCATTCATGCTCCAATCGACCACGATTACGTTAAGCATTAGTACCACACAAGGTCAATGGAAGAGCCGAACTCCAAGACCTCATCCTTCTCGGTCAGTACAAGATTATATGGCAGAGACATCACGTGTCAAATTGCAATTAGCTTGCCATGGTATATTGGCACCTTCACTATAGAGTTATAGCCCGCAGCATATACTCTCTTCAGGGTTATGGCCCGTAGACAATGCCTGGTATCATATCATGGAGTCATGGCCCGTAGCCATACTCATATTGGAGTATGGTCCGTAACCAATCCCGTACATATGATATAGCCCGTAGCCATTCCTATGGGGCATGAGGATATAATTGCCCACTTACCCCCACATATTAAAAAATATGCGTTCCGAGTTTAACTCGTTTCACCATTCAATAAATTCTGACGCTGATGGATATGTGGTCAGGGCAACTACATTTTATGATATCACTTGATTAATTAAGTGTATTATCATATTCTTTTAGCATCAGACAAGTTTCCAAACATCAATTAACTTAACAATAGCTACAAAGAATGTGTAATGCTTTCATCAAATACTTTTCAAATCTTTACTAAGGCATTGGGATCTCAATCCCTCATCTTATCAGGAGCATTCTCATCCTTTCACAAACTCATCATCATGATTATAGAAAATGGGTATTCAAACCCTCAATTCATCATAGAATACTTGTTACCACTTCTCAAGTAACTTAATACCTTCAGGTCATCCGACCAAGGTAATCATGATTCTTGCTACACAAGCATTCTACAAAGCTCACAAAGCTCATTTCACCTCTTGTTACCTCTTAGTAGGAAACAAGGCATATTATAGCTCATAAGGCCCAATAACAACAATAACTGAAACATCATAGCTCATACCTGGCTATGCTCATCGTCTCATGATACCTGCATTGTTAGTACTTCATGATAATAGTTATAATGCTTACATATCAGTACCATGCAACACAAGGTAATGCCACTATTCCCTTTTTAGGGTTAGGGTTTCTATTTCATGTCAATCATAGATACTCATCCTATTATCCCACATTAGGGTTATGATTTATCATCATATTGCCCAAAATTAGGGTTTCATACATTATAACCCAAAATTAGGGTTTCACATACCTTCACCTTAAATTAGGATTAGGGTTTACTATTCACATCCAATTAGGGTTTCTCATATTCCAAATACCCAAATTAGGGTTAGGATGTACTATTCACATCCAATTAGGGTTTATCATTAAAATACCCTGAATTGGGGTTTCTCACATCATTACCATAAATTAGGGTCACACCATCACCCTATATTAGGGTTTTGCACATAACTGCCCTAAATTAGGGTTTAGGTTCATCAACCACCTCAATTAGGGTTTCATGATCTCTTTATCAAGGATCGTACCCTAATTACATATTCTATTTATTTTGAATGTGTTGAGGCTGGATTGCTACATGATTATTATACATGTATGAATGTCTCTCTCTCATCCTCTCTATGATGTTCATTACTCCAATCTTAATTAGATTGAGTCAATCCTTTATTCAAATACATACATTTAGGATTAGCATAGTGTATTAAGTCATTGCTTCCATAAGCATCAAAGGTTAACCCCTCTAAGGGTACCAATCATCTAAGTACATTAGGGATTCAACCATTGTACTTATCTTTGATAATCATCATTATCAATCATGGAATCAACTGATCTTTCATCACTTTAAGTCTTCAATCAATTTTGTATATGTTGAACCTCCATTCGGTTTTGACTTTTGAATCTCCAAACGGTTTGAAGTCAGTTGCCCTCCAAACAGTTTTGAAACTGTTTGGGCATCTAGGGTTAAGACCATTTGCCCTCCAAACAGTTTTGAAACTATTTGGGCACTCCACATAAGAAACTGTTTGAACAACTCATCACTAAGATCGATTGGAAAAACCAAAAATTGAAACCGTTTGAAAAATTGAAACCACTTGGTAATTCAAACGATTTTGAAACCGTTTGATTCCAAACGGTTTCAAGATCGTTTGCACTCAAACAGTCTCAAGACTGATTGGTCCAAAACATCTTGAAACCAAATGAATCATTTTGAGTTACTTTCAATCAATCAGATAGGGTTCCATTTATTCAACCCATCAATTATTGTAATAATTGGAATTACTTCAATAGAAACAATTGAATCACCATTCAATCATGACTTCAGCTGACCTCAAACGGTCTTGAGATCGTTTGACCTCAAACGGTTTTAAGATCATTTGATCCCAAACGGTTTTGAAATCGTTTGGTTTCAAACGATCTTGAGACTGTTTGGTCTCAAGTCATTGAAACCGTTTGCCCAATATATTAATTGAGGTGTATGCTTAGGATGATGTCATCATCATCAAGCTTCGATTCTTCAAAATCTACTTCCATTTTTATGGAAATTGCATCAATTATTCAAAGGAAATTCAAGTAGAACAAAATGATCAACAAGTGATGAAGAATTGAATGTAATAATAACATTTAAGGGTTCAAGTTATATAACTGATGCGATGATTTTGATTCGCATTTATAGACCTGTTTGATATGTGTTTTATGCTTTTATTAGTCATTTTTATGGTTAATGTTGCATAATTCATCCACTTTGGTCTTTGCTACTATTTTATGTCAAATTCCCTTTATTTATCGTTTTGAGCATTAATTGTCAAAATATTATTATTTGTGTGAATTTATGTGGTCTCGTGTTTGAATTTCAGAGAAAACAAGTATCTGCTTCCGTCGATACCATCGAAGGAAGTCGATACTATCGACTGGACCACAGGTTTCCAGCCGCGAGTAGCAGCAAAGAGTCGATACTATCGACAGGGATGTCGATGGTATCGAGCTACCATCAGGTTGCTGGAAGAAAGCGAGTCGATACTATCGACACAAAAGTCGATACTATCGACTAGTGGAGCTACAATGACGCTTAAAGATAAAACTGACGCCTATGCATGTCGATACCATCGACCCGAGTCGATGGTATCGAGTCGGTATTAGTCGTGATAGAAGAAAAGGAAAGAGAGTCGGTCGATCAGCGCATGGTCGATACCATCGACCCGACTCGATGGTATCGACACCGTCAGATATGAGTTTGATTCAGAATGATCTTAATCGGACGGCCGTGGTGAATTAGCGACTAAAAACTCGAGAATTAAACCTAATGACGGCGCCCCCAACTAAGGGAGGATGTCATTAGTTGATGCACTCATCCCGGAGAGGAAGGGAGAGAAGAACGGAGCACGAGAGCACGCCCCAGCCGATCCGGACACCGAAGAAGATGAATTCCACCACCGAAAGGCGGCAGAACGCGGATTCCACGCCAAGGATCGATTGGACCTTCTCCGTTCAGGGGTTTCACCACTCAATTTCGTTTTTCTCATGTTTCCCCTTTTCTCTACCATGCTTTGTCTTGAGATGAACATGCAGAGCTAATCCCCTTTATCTTTAGGACCGGGAGTAGCCCGGGAATTCATTGTATGACGATTTTATAATAGTAATACATATTTTATCCCCTAAATCTGTGGTATGATTTCGTTTTCTCAATATATTGTTATGCTTGATCACCATAATAATAACCTAATGCCCTTAATCACTTTGAAAGAAGGATTACCGACTGAAAAGAGACGGAATTCACATTAATCGACAAATCCCTTGAACAAGGTGGTGTAAAATTAATGGTGGATACTGAGAGATCGTTCATAATGCACCTAGTTTAGGGTATAGGTTACTACGACGGTGGAACCGACCTAGACTTAGGTAGTGAATTGCACCACGACAGTGGGCAATTCTATTTTCAGGCCACTACCCGGATAGAGAGATAAAATTGAGGCATTATATAAAATCTAATACAATGAAAACTCGTGGTGAAACCGCAATCCTAAAGATACCCTTTTGAATTGATTAAACCAACATTTAATCGATTGCTTCTTTTGTTTTGTTTTTGTTTTTCTTTTATTTTTAACAACAACTCTCAACTTGTTAATCGGCTTAGCTGATCGCGAGTAGTTAGTAGGAGTCCCCGACGATTGCACGTATCCCTGAGTTCGACTCGGGCCTCATAAAGGCCTGTACTACTCGACGCGTTCACTTGCATTTATACGCACGGTAAAATTGCGTCAAGTTTTTGGCACCGCTGCCGGGGATACGACAATTTGTTGGCACTTCGAGTGTTGTGAGCGGCCACTCTAGGCCACCTTTTTTTTATCATTCCAAAAATTCATAGTCTATTTTCTAAATATTTTCAATCGTCAAGCACCGTACTAAATTTAATCTTTCTATTTTCAGGTACTGTGCATGGTGCAGACGCGTAGTACTGACTACGCAGGTCACGCACCAGAGGTTCCGCTACTGACGAGACCGGAAGACGAGGACGGTTATAATCAAAACCATCTAGAGGATACTGATTCTGAACCCGAACAAGAAAAGATGGATGAGCCACAGACAATATGGGAGAAGATTAAGGCTTCTTCCTCGTCCGCGTCGAAAGGGCCAATAAAGAAGCAGGGGGTTAATATTCCGACATATGAGATCCATCCTGCATTGATCAATTTTGTTAAGTCAAACACATTTCATGGGCTTAAGAATGAAGACCCAGTTACACATATCTGCCAATTTGTGGAAAACTGCGACATGGTCAAGATTGACAAATTCCCGCAGGATGTACTCTACTTAAAATTGTTCCCGAGTTCTCTGGAAGGAGCTACACGAGAGTGGTTGCACAATCTCGACGATGAATATGTGGAATCATGGGACCATATGGTCGAGGTATTTTTTGAAAGGTTCTTTCTGCCTGAGAAGACCAACGATTTGATAAGAAATATCCACAACTTCACTCAACAAGCAGGCGAGACTTATTCTGAGACCTGGGAGAGATTTCAGATCATGCTAAGGAGGTGCCCGCACCATGGTTTGGACAAGGAGACACAGGTCAAGATCTTTTATTTTGCTCTCTCCGAGCATGATAGAAGTAACCTTGATTCAGCAGGTTCCGAATTTTTCTTAAATAATACAGACACAAGGTGCTGGGAGATTCTGAAAAACATGGCAAGGAAACAGTCTTGGGGCGAAAGGGATGCACCGGAACAAGTCAAAGTTGTAGGTGAGTCCAGGGCCATCAAGGACCTGAATGACAAGCTAGATCTTCTAGCCAAGAAATTGCTAGCCAAAGAGGATGCATCATCTGATGAGGAAGCCCAAGTCAAATTCATGCAACAACAGGGCTATAGAAATAATGATTATGCTTGGAGGAGGGATAAGAAGTTCTCATGGAAGGACCCAAACAAATTCCTACAAGATCCTGATGCAAAGCCACAACCTAGAGTTGAAGATAAAAGCATCGAGTTGCTTAGTCAAATGGTGCACCAAAATCAGGAAATGATGAGCATGTTCAGCAAGCAACTGCAATCCCAGGGAGATATTTTGACCAAGTTTGGGCAAACACTGCAAAGCCATGGAGCCCAAATGAGGGCTCTAGAGACGACAGTTACCCAGATTTCAAATGAAGTGGCGGCCATCAAGCACGCCAATCAGCAAAAATAGGCCGGGAACGCAGATGTGGTCCAAGCACATCATCAAGTTAAATACATGTCTGTGATCAATGAGGAAGAACCCAGGGAGGCAGAGACAAAGGATCAAAGCAAAACGAGGTTTGATACGGAGGCAACACCGACAATACCGTATCCTCGCACTTATTATGGATTGTCGGGCGGAAACACTCTTTTCAGGAAATCCCGCCAAGAGCCCATGATGGTTGCGTCCCTGCCTAGGCAAGAAGAGCAAGTGAAGGTCGTTTGTCAAGGTGCGGATACATCTATTGTGAGAGAGGAACCACAGAAAGTTATACATGTTGATGATGTTCCAACAAAGTCCACGCCAGAGGGAGTCATTGAAGCAAGCTTAGGGGAGCTGGCCCCGAAAAGTTCATATGTGCCACCTCATAAGCGTGTTAATGCGGCAGTTGTGTCAAGTCTGGACATACCAAAGCCGAAGAAGGAGCACATGCATTATAGAAAATTCTTGGAGATATTCAGAAAAATGCATATCAACATTCCATTGGTAGAAATGATTGAGAAGGTTCCCGCCTATGTGAGATTTATTAAAGAAATAATCAACAAAAAGAGGCGGATTAAAGATACTGATGTATGCCGGATGAATGAAGTGGTGAGCTCAATCATCCATGGGAGCTTACCACAGAAGAATAAAGATCCGGGGAGTTTTATATTCCATGTTCAATAGGTGATCGAAACTTCCCACGAGCTCAGTGTGATTCGGGAGCGAGTATAAATCTCATGCCGCTGTCCACATTTAAGAAGCTCGGGTTGAAGGAACTGAAGAAATCAGTGACGACGATTGAATTGGCGGATGGGTCCATGGTGAAGCCATATGGAGTGTGTGAAGATGTACTCGTCAAGGTGGACAAGTTCATTTTTCCGGTGGATTTCATCATTATGGATATGCCACAACTTCAACAGTGCGAGATGCTATTGGGTCGGCCATTTCAAGCAACGGCCGATGTGGTCACTGCACTTGGGAGAGGTAAGCTGACGTTGGGGATTGGCCAAGATTGAGTGGAGTTCAAGCTGCCACACGATCCTTTGGGCACCTTTTCCAAAATACCAAGTTGATGTGTTTCAAGTCGTCTAGCCTAAGACGTTAAATAAGGGCGCTTGTTGGGAGGCAACCCAACCATGGGTACCTTAGTTTAGTTCATTTACATTCGTAGTTTAATTTGTTTTTACTTAGTTTTTAGTATAGAAAAGATACCGTGATCGGTTTGGTTCTTGTGCAGGCTGAGGCAGAGTCGATACCATCGACACACTGGTCGATGGTATCGACCGTGGTACAGGTTGGCGGCTACCAAAATTGCACTGCGTCGATACTATCGACGGCCTCGTCGATAGTATCGACCCACCAACAGGTTGCTCGCCAAGACAAGGTCGATGGTATCGACATGCCAGTCGATACCATCGAGATCTCTGAAGAATTTACAGAAGAAATCGACTCAGGAAAGTCGATACCATCGACGGGCGTGTCGATGGTATCGAAACCTTCAAGTGAAAAAGGCGGCGGCCGGTCTCGCGAGGATTTGCCCTAATTAGAAGAGTCGATACTATCGACTGGCGTCGATGGTATCGACCATCCACATCACCGATCCGCGCGAACAAATCAACGACGATCGTGGCTTCAAGACGGTCGATCCGGGTGAATCTTCATCATCCCAACCTATGCCGCCACCACCACCGCCCTCACAGCCAAGCGAGGATGCTTATTCTATGCAGGGCATGTACACTATGCTGCATGATATACATCAGTCGCAACAGCAGCACATGGCGATGTATACCGGTATTCAAGACACTACGAACCAGATACTGGACAACCAAAGGGCGATGTTCGAGAATGAGCGCCTCCTCCTTGACAACCAACACTAGATACATGATCGGTTATATCGGATGGAGACGCAACAGGAGCCCTTCTACGACCACTATTGGAGCCAAAATTACTTTGGAGGCTATCCACAACCTCCACCCAGGGCCCAGTTTGATCCAAGCTTCCAGGGGGAGTATCCTTCTTGGGACCCTACGACTCCACAGTACCCGCCTCCACCACAAGAGTAAACCGGTATCCCTGTTCCAACCTTTGAGTTTGTTTTTGACTATGAGGCCATAGTTGAATTCAAGCTTGGGGGGGTAGTTGGAACAGTTCTATCTTTTATTTTCTCTGTTTTTAGTTTTATTGCTTTTGTTTCCTGTCATTTGTTTTCTGCAATCTTAGTTTGTTTTAGGATCCACATTCTATCTAGTGTAATTGTGGATGTCTTTAATGTTGAGTCATCTCAGTTGCATGTGCATGGGAATGAAGGGAAATTTTTTTTAAAAAATTTGAGTGTTCATAAGCTTGAATGTGTTTAACCTTGATCACTTAACTTAGAAAATGATTGGTTTTGTCAACTTTAAAACAGAACTTCACAACTGTGTATCCCCAATGATTCGTGAAAGTGGACGGAAATTGATTGTTGAGCCTTAACTGACCAAGTGATAATGAGACTTTAATTGGAAGTAAGAGAGAAAAGACCTTTTAACTACTACACAGGTCAGTAAGGAGGGACATATAATATTTTTCAAAGGTTCAGTCAACTAGTCTTGTGATCTTTCCACCCCATTGCTTTTCACAGTCCACCAAGATTTGGAAGTAAAGTACGGTTTTAACTCTTTTGATTGCATGGCATGCAGATAGGACTTGCATTGCAGCCACCTTCACATGTTTGCATATATATAAAAAAATGAAAAAGATTAGAACATTTATACATGCACATTACCCTTAGGTGCATGTCATGTAGTTGCATTCATAACTTTTATGCATAAAGTATGTCATGTACCTCATTTATTCTTTAATGGTGAATTAATTTGTTCCATACCTTCTAAATAGTGCAAATTTCTGAGTATGAAGAAAAATAAGCCCAATAAAATATTCATTATCAATTATGGATATAAGGGTTGAAAAAAAGAGAGAAAAATCTGAAAAATCTGCATAAAAAAAGAGTTATGTAGAAGCAACAAGAATAAGAAGGAGAAAGGAACATAATATCACCTGCATTTCAAGATAATTGAGTACATGATGTAGCTTAATTAGATGTTCATCTCGTTTCGAGATGGATGGTTAGTACATGCATCATTCCACCCAATTTTAGGCATTAGGGCATTGTTTTTTATGTGCATATGCATCATTTAGGACATTTTTGTTGTATGCATGTTGAAACTGTATAATACTTCCACTTTCTTCCATGAACCACCCATCTTCATCCACCCGTTGCTCGGATTGGTAGGCCACCGTGAATTTCTCCTCACTAAGGTATATCACGAGAACTGCTTCCATGTAGATGGTAGTTAGGGCGAGCAACGTAGTATAGGGGATCACAAGATGCACCAAGTCTGAACCGGCGAGTTTTATTATGTTAACTGCCTTATGTGATAGTGTTCATCAGTTTTGAGGTCAATTTCTTTTATGGATGATTACTGTCGCCTTCAGGGTAATTACCGTTCTGTGGTTAGAGAGGGTCGGTATGTGAATGTCTGGTGGGAGTCATATGGGATGTTGGTTGTGGTGTGTTGTTCTTCAGTTGACATTAGCAATTCTATTCTAAGGATTAGTTGCTCGAGGGCGAGCAACATTCAAGCTTAGGGGAGTTTGATGCGATGATTTTGAGTCGCATTTATAGAATTATTTGATATGTGTTTTATGCTTTTATTAGTCATTTTTATGGTTAATGTTGCATAATTCATCCACTTTGGTCTTTGCTACTATTTTATGTCAAATTCCCTTTATTTATCGTTTTGAGCATTAATTGTCAAAATATTATTATTTGTGTGAATTTATGTGGTCTCGTGTTTGAATTTCAGAGAAAACAAGTATCTGCATCCGTCGATACCATCGACGGAAGTCGATACTATCGACTGGACCACATGTTGCCAGCCGCGAGTAGCAGCAAAGAGTCGATACTATCGACAGGGATGTCGATGGTATCGAGCTACCATCAGGTTGCTGGAAGAAAGCGAGTCGATACTATCGACACAAAAGTCGATACTATCGACTAGTGGAGCTACAACGATGCTTAAAGATAAAACCGACGCCTATGCATGTCGATACCATCGACCCGAGTCGATGGTATCGAGTCGGTATTAGTCGTGACAGAAGAAAAGGAAAGAGAGCCGGCCAATCAGCGCATGGTCGATACCATCGACCCGAGTCGATGGTATCGACACCGTCAGATATGAGTTTGATTCAGAATGATCTTAATCGGACGGCCGTGGTGAATTGGCGACTAAAAACTCAGGAATTAAACCTAATGACGGCGCCCCCAGCTAAGGGAGGACGTCATTAGTTGTTGCACTCATCCCGTAGAGGAAGGGAGAGAAGAACGGAGCACGAGAGCACGCCCCAGCCGATCCGGACGCTAAAGAAGACGAATTCCACCACCGAAAGGCGGCAGAACACAGATTCCACGCCAAGGATCGATTGGACCTTCTCCGTTCAGGGGTTTCACCACTCAATTTCATTTTTCTCATGTTTCCCCTTTTCTCTACCATGCTTTGTCTTGAGATGAACATGCGGGCCTAATCCCCTTTATCTTTAGGATCGGGAGTAGCCCGGGAATTCATTGTATGACGATTTTATAATAGTAATTCATATTTTATCCCCTAAATCGTGGTATGATTTCGTTTTCTCAATATATTGTTATGCTTGATCACCATAATAATAACCTAATGCCCTTAATCACTTTGAAAGAAGGATTAATGGCTGAAAAGAGACGGAATTCACATTAATCGACAAATCCCTTGAACAAGGTGGTATAAAATTAATGGTGGATACTGAGAGATCGTTCATAATGCACCTAGTTTAGGGTATAGGTTACTACGACGGTGGAACCGACCTAGACTTAGGTAGTGAATTGCACCACGACAGTGGGCAATTCTATTTTCAGGCCACTACCCGGATAGAGAGATAAAATTGAGGCATTATATAAAATCTAATACAATGAAAACTCACGGTGAAACCGCAATCCTAAAGATACCCTTTTGAATTGATTAAACCAACATTTAATCGATTGCTTCTTTTGTTTTGTTTTTATTTTTCTTTTATTTTTAACAACAACTCTCAACTTGTTAATCAGCTTAGCTGATCACGATTAGTTAGTAGGAGTCCCTGACGATTGCATGTATCCCTGAGTTCGACTCAGGCCTCATAAAGGCCTGTACTACTCGACGCGTTCACTTGCGTTTATACGCACGGTAAAATTGCATCAATAACCCACCTTCAAAATTGAATTCAAGCTTCAATATTCACGTCCTCAATGGTGAATGAAGATTTCACAACCTCCCAATGCTCGTCCTCAAGCTTTTGAGTGAAAAGAAATGGCTAGGATTAAAGATTGCATGAAGAAAAGAAGAAATCAAGCATTGATTTTTGATTTCCACCATGAAATCAAGGTTGAAGATGATTAAGGAGCTTACCTACAGGTTGGAGTTCGTCCTCCTATTTCTCCTAAGTTCCCTTGTGCTCGGCCAAAGCAAGGAGAGAAACAAAATCCAAAAAAGAGTCTTTGGTTGAGTGGAAAAATAAAGTGTATATAAGGAATTTCAAGAGAAAGAAAGTTGAAAAGCAATCCTTCAACTCCCTAAATTGGTGCCACTTAACCCCCTCTACTCCTTGCATATGAAGGCATCCTCCTTTGCCTTTAATTCTTCTTCATTATCCTTGAATTAAAGGAAAAGCAATTAAGCACCTTAATACATATAATACTAATATCCCATTTTTAGTGGATATTACTTTTAATTAACTAATGTGAGTGGGCTCTCCACTCACTTAGATATTTTCGTGGCCTTTACAAGGCATAAGGACGTCCAAACTTATCTAATTTCAACCATCTCATTTTTGGTTGAAGGGCACTTCAATTAACGTATTTATTTTTGCATTAATTTGAAGTAAAGTTCCATTTATGCTTAAATCTTGATTATTTTAATATCAAGATTCTCTCTCTTCCATAATGATTCAAACGAGGCGCCCCTCTCAAATTATTTTCTCAGAATGATGCTAAGAATCATGAGGGACCCTCTTGAAGTGGTATTTTTCATATTGAACCCTAAGTTTTGGGTAAATTGCACATTACACCAAAACTAGATTTTAATGTTCAAAGATTGCTTAGCAAGCTCTATTTTGTTGGTCAAGCTTGTGGAAGCCATACCACTGCATCATACTCATTCCTATGATGCTTCAACATCTGAGGAACATTTTATAATGTACAATTTGCAAGTTAACCCCTCAACTTGGGTAATTTTCACTTTAGTCCAAAACTAACAAAACATTGTTTCAACATTATTCAAAAAGGACTAAAATTGAAATATAAGTTCCTCTTGAGCCTTAATAACTTTTCAAAATATAAGAAAAAGCATATAATTAACCTCATTAAGCAAAACATCTAGGATTAACACATAACCCAGGCCAGGGATGTTACAATTATAGCTCATGCCATCTCCCATCTAGCCTCTAGGTAGCACCAAATAAGTTGCACTAAGATTCTCACACCTATTGCTAATTACCTGAAGGTAAGTAAGCATTAAATAATTAAGTATCTTAACTCATCAATCACCCACAAGTATATGGGTTGATAATATTCAAGGTAGAATCATAGGGAGCTACGCTATCTAGGTGTAAAACTTTTAAGTTTCTGCAATCTAGGTCGACTACAATAAAAATGTTGGTTTCAGATCAAACTAATTTTGTGAATTTAAAAGAAAGAAAATATAAATGTTAATCACTTGGTGGATTATTAAAATCAGATCAAGAGAGTCATGGACATGGATTTCAGTTCCGTATCATAACCCACAAAGAACCACGAATTTCACCTATACTAGTCAATCTCACAAAGGTAGGTTGTCGTCTTAACACATCTCCCGAAGGTATAAGACAGTCCTAACCCTACATAGCATTCACATGCATATATGATAACCTCCAATTTTGTGATGTTATCTTAGTAATATTCTTCAGTTTCCCACACTCTTTCTCAGATAAAGTAGACAAAATCTCTAACTATTCTCTTTTTATTGCAAACATACTGTTAGATTAACTTTTCTCCTTTTACTTACAGAAAAAGACACAAAAAAATCACAAAAGACTTAAACGGTCTCAAGACCGCATGGAGTCAAACGGTCTCAAGACCGCATGAAGACAACCGGTCTCAAGACCGCATGAAGCCAACCGGTCTCAAGACCGCATGAAGCCAACCGGTCTCAAGACCGCATGGAGTCATACAATCTCAAGACCGCATGGAATCATACGATCTCAAGACCGCATGGAGTCATACGATCTCAAGACCGCATGGAGTCCAAACGGTCTCGGGGTCCAAACGGTCTCGGAGTCCAAACGGTCTCGGAGTCCAAACGGTCTCGGAGTCCAAACGGTCTCGGGGTCCAAACGGTCTCAGAGTCCAAACGGTTTCCAAGACCATTTGGACCCAAAATTACCAAACCGTTTGGACTTCACTTAAGGCCTATAAATAAGACCCAAGGGGTCTTCCCAAAGACATCAAATTTCAGACACCCAGAGGCTGCCTCTATCACTCCAGAGCTAATCCAACTTCCATCCTCTGCCCAAAGGCTGCCGGTCTGAGATCCACACTCCGTTCCAAAGCTGCTTTCTCTCTCATCACCAAAGAAGGTGGGAAGAGGAGTCCTCATCATCGAGCAACCTGTGAAGTGTGAAGATCGTGCTTCTCTCTCTCTCCAAAGGGGTTGACTTTCCTCTCTCCTTCGTGGGGATGACGTTCTCTCTCTCTCTCTTCTCGCCTCCTTCTTTGTCCTTGTCATGAGCGAGTAGTCTCATTTCACTAGGGTGCGGGGAGTAGCCCCGCTACCCATGTTTCATATCATGCAATGTAATCCATAGTTTGCAATAGAGATATACTTTCCGCTCAGTTCGACGTCAATCGTTTAATGAATGCTTGTTGCTTGATCACCAACTTGTGTTATCTTTTATCTTTTAGTATGAATTGTCTATGTTTGTACTATTAGATTCAAAACTCGATTGTATGTTGGTTCTTGGTGCATGTATCCACCATGCATCTATTTCGGTATCTAGGAGTGCTTTCCAAGAAGTGAAGTAAACTCACTTACATTGTTGCACTTTCATACTATGAAATGGAATCAGTTGACATATGAAAGTACAACCTTGATAAGTCGAGGAACACACTTTGCGGAGGGAATGTTGTAAAGTAAGTGACCATTCCTACAAGGATGGCTGGCGTTACAACATTCCCACACTCCTCATAGTTAGTTCTCCAAAAGGAAGCTAAGTTTACAAAGATACTAACTGATCTAACTCCTATTGCAGGTTATGCTTTTATGTTCCATGTTTTGATCCATGCGTAGTGGTGGTGAAAACCGATCACTTCCTAGTGATTCCTTATCATTGCTAACAACCTAAGTTTACTTTCTTGCCTTTACTTTACTTGCACTTAGTTTAAAACAACCAAATCAAATCTTTGAATTTAAGTACCAACTATCAAGAGTTTAAGTGAAGTTCTAACGTTTTTCATCTTGTTGTTCCCAACAAGACCGTTGTCCCGTGGATTCGACCCTTAACTATACTACGATAAGACTTCCACGTATCTTAGCATACGTGGGTGGAGTTCTCGATCTAGTATAAGCAAGGCTAAACTTAAAGACTTACCATCTTTAGGATTTTTAGTGGTGCACGCAATTCCACGTAAGTGGGTGCTCCATAAAAAATTGGCTCCGTTGTCGGCGATGACGGAACGTTTTAATTTCACTTACCATCTTTCTAGTTGGTTAGGGTTTTTCACTTTTCTTTAAACATTACTTCATATCTTCCTGATTTCATCACACCTTCCGCATTATCTAACAAGTGTGTTTCTTCCTCTACTCAGATAGAAGACGTGTATGCAACCATCGCATAACTTTGGATTCTCCCCTGATCCAGAGTACGACTCTGAGGTAGAGAGAAGCTTCCACTGCCGCATCAGACTCAACCGCCAAAGAGCCAGGCAAATGGCTGAAGACCAACGACAGGCTGCTTTAGTTATGGAAAGGGTCAACGCCGCCATAGCTGCTCAGAGAGCACAACTCATTGCTGACACTCGTGCTCAGATTCAAGCAGAAATCTGAGCTGAAGAACAAGCTCGCATCTGAGCTGAAAACGAGGCTGCCCAGTTAGAGTTGAGGAACAAGCAACTACGAGACTATGCCGTCCCAAAGAACTACGAGGATAATCACCCAGTCTGACCACCCATCATCAACATACCTCATTTTGAGATTCGGACGCAATGAATTCAAATCATGCTGGGTATTTCATTCTCTGGTAGTTCTGGAGATGACTGAATGGATCACTTGAAGAGATTCAAGGCACTTTGCCGACTTGTCCCACAAGCCGGAGTTGCCTTCGACGCAATAATGCTACATCTTTTTCACTTCACCTTATCTGGAAGGGCCCTGAGTTAGTACAACTCTCTAGATAGGGAGCCAATCATCACCACCTGGGCTCCCTTGGAAGAGAAGTTCATGGAGAAGTTCTTCCCTCCGTCATTCACCTACGAAATTAGGGGACAAATTAACCACTTCGCCCAACTTCCCGGAGAAATGCTCGCGGAAGCATGGGAAAGATTTAAGGAGCTTTTAAGAAAGTGCCCCATCATGGTATCTCCCAGAATCAATTGATAGAAACATTCTATAGTGGGGTGAGTGATGACATCAAACAATTTCTGGATTCCTCATATGGAGGAAATTTTATGAGGAAAAACTATGAAGATTCTTGGAAGATCGTCACTCTTGGAGTTGAGAACCAATACAATTGGGGACGATCATCTGGTAAAGGAGTCCTCAAGGTTTATAAAGCTGAAGAATCAATGGAGATGAAGGCTATCACTGAAGCTTTAAAGACTATCGCTCACAAGCAGCATGCACTTGAAGTTTCATTTGGGGAATATGATAAGAAGAAACCCCCCCACATCCATCAAGTTAAAGCCGCTACAGGAACCTGTGAAGCTTGCCACGCATCTGATCACCCCACACTATCATGTGGGTTGCTTTACAATGTAATGATGGATATGCAACCACCCCAGCAGCAATATGAACCAATTATCGAACAACCTGAAGAACAGATACCCGAGCAAGTAAACTCCATTCATTCCATACCGGGACAAGTTTACTATAACCCTAGCCAACCGAGAAACCACCCTGGGTTCCAATATAGAAATCCTGTGGGGACTGCCAATCCACAACACCAAACGCAAGGGGGATCTTCTAATAGAGTGCCACCAGGATTTCAAAGCAACTTTAACCAGAATCAAGGGAACCTTAGAAATAACCTACCAAGATACAACTACCAAAGGAATCCCTCCGCTTACTACCAATACACCCATCCTCCTCTGCACCCACAACTACCCCCTCAGCTGCAGCAATCGCAGCAGCCTCAGCTAGCACCCCCGCCACAACAGCCACTTCAAGGGCAACAACAATTTCAACAGAAAAATATCCCTTCTCAGCCCACTGATGAGATAACCATGATCAGGCAAATGCTACAATCACAAAAAACTATGCTCGCTAATCAGCAAGCTCAGCAGAAGACTGTAGAGGCTCAATTAGCACAAATTGCTGCCCAGTTGAAACCTCCAGCAGGCACTTTTGCTGGCCAACTAGAGTCGAACCTAAGACATGATCAGAATAGACCGGAGCAACTGAATGCTGTCACTACCAGGTCAGGTCGTGTCTTTCGCGAAGCTACAAGGATCACTCCTGATAATGATGATACTTATGTCTTTGTTCCAAATGCAAGCCCAAGTCTAGCAACTGAGAATTCTGTAGAGACTGGAAAAGGCAAGGAGAGGGAACAAGCCCCCAAGAAGTCAGATGTCCCGCCATATAAACCTAGGATACCATATCCAGGTAGATTGAAAGAGACTAAGATGGATACCAGATTCCAAAAATTCAAGGAGGCGATGAAGAAACTTTATATCGACATCCCTCTCCTCGATGCCCTATCTGAAGTACCAGCTTGGGCTAAATACCTAAAAACTTTGCTGTCAAGGAAGTACATTACTGAGGAGCAAGAGACTGTTAAACTAGCTCAGACTACTTCTGATATCATCCTTAACAAGATGCCAAAGAAAAAGGACCCTGGTTCCTTCAGTATCCAGTGTTGTATTGGAAATGCTTCAAGCAAGAAGGGATTAGCTGACTTAGGAGCTAGCATATCGATCATGCCTTATTCTATGTGCAAAAGATTGGGTTTTAAAGACTTATTACCCACAACAATGACTATTCAGCTAGCTGACTCTACTATCACTGCACCCTTAGGAATTATCAAAGACATTCCGGTCAGGATAGGCAAAGATGCTTATGTCCCATGTGATTTTGTCATCATGGATATCAAAGAGGATTTAAGATACCCCATAATTTTTGGCAGACCCTTCCTTACCACCACCAGGGTGCTCATTGACGTTGAAGCTGGTACGATCATTTTAAGACTGGGAAAAGAAGCAATTCAATTCCGAGTCCTCAACAGCATGAAAGGACCCAACATTCAAGAGGAGGTTTTTCTCCTAGATGCAATTCACCAAATGTCCCAACTAGAAATATCTGAGCCATCTGATGAGTTGGAGAATGTTTTAACTAATCCAGAAGTCGAATTCTCGGCTAATGAATTGGTTCAACAATGCTTGCAACACCTAGAAAAAGCCGAAGAAGCACCAACAACCATCTTTGAAGAGCTTAAATCTGTCACTATACTAGAAGCAACAGAAACACCCAAAGCTCCTGAGATGAAGACTCTACCAACGGGACTTAAACACATCTTCTTGGATGAAGCAAAATTATGTCCAGTTATCATCAGTTCCACCATGACGGAAAACCAGGAAGAAAGGCTTCTTGATAAGCTGAAGAAACACAAGAAAGCCATTGGGTACAAAATAACTGACCTGACGGGTATAAACCCAGCCTTATGCATGCATAGACTACCAATGGTGGAAATTTTAAGCCATCACGAGAACACCAGAGGAAGCTGAACCCCAATCTTAAAGAAGTGGTTCACCTTGAAGTTCTCAAATTGCTGAAAGTCGGGATAATCTACCCAATTTCAGACTCCCAGTGGGTCAGTCCTCTCCAAGTGGTTCCCAAAAAGGGAGGAACCACTGTCGTGCTAAACGAAAAGAACGAGTTAGTACCGACAAGGTCTGTGACGGGGTGGAGGATGTGTATCGACTACATGAAACTAAACAAATCAACGCGGAAAGATTACTACCCTCTGCCCTTTCTCGACGAAGTCCTAGAACGCTTAGCCCATCAGAAATACTTCTTCTATCTAGATGGTTATTCCAGGTTCTACCAAATCACTATACACCTGGAAGACTAAGAGAAAACTAACTTTACCTGCCCCTTTGGAACCTATGCTTTCAGAAGAATGCCATTCGGGCTGTGCAACACACCTGCTACATTCCAAAGGTGTATGTCTGCCATTTTTGCAGGATTAACATAATCTATAATGGAGGTATTCATGGACGATTTTTCAGTTTACAAAGATTCTTTCGATAACTGCCTACTCAACCTTGGACAAGTTTTATAACATTGTGAGGAAACAAACCTCATCCTGAATTGGGAAAAATGCCATTTTATGGTAACCGAAGGTATCGTCCTCGGACATAGAGTGAGTGACAGAGGGATTGAGGTAGATAAGGCAAAGATATATGTTATCTCAAAATTATCACCACCAAAAGATATAAAAGGAGTTCGGCCATTCTTAGGTCATGCTGGGTTTTACAGAAGATTTATCAAAGATTTCTCAAAAATAGCAAAACCCATGACCCAACTTCTGACCAAAGATATAGAGTTCAATTTTAATCAAGAATGCTTACAAAGTTTCTCAACTCTGAAAAACGCTTTAGTCTCTGCACCTATACTAAGAGCCCCGGATTGGTCACAACCTTTTGAAACCATGTGTGACGCCAACGATTACGCCATAGGGGCCGTTTTAGGACAGAGAATCGACAAGAAACCTTGTGTAATCTACTACGCATCTAAAACGCTTGATGAAGCACAGAAGAACTACACTACTATAGAAAAGAGTTCTTAGCTGTCATCTATGCGTTCGAGAAATTCCGCTCTTACTTGATTGGATCCAGGGTCATTGTCTACACTGACCACTCTGCCATACGATATCTAATCCAGAAGCAAGATGCAAAACCCAGACTTATCCGCTGGGTATTGATGCTTCAGGGATCAATTTGGAAATCAAAGACAAAAGTGGAGTGGAAAACGTCGTAGCTGATCATCTCAGCCGCATTAAAGTCGAGGATGAAGATAAAGTACCGATCCAAGACTCCCTTCCAGATGACCAACTAATGAAAGTTACCAATGGATTCCCCTGGTATGCTGACATTGTTAATTATCTGGCTACTGGAATCATTCACCCTTCTACCTCCCATCATGACAAAAGGAAATTCCTCCATGATGTCAAGCAATTCTACTGGAATGAACCCTACCTTTTTCGCTTGTGTGCATACAGACTTTTCCGTCGCTGCTTACCTGAAGAAGAGATCACCCCCGTCTTAGAGCATTGCCATTCCGGCCCCACTGGGGGACACATGAGTGCAAAGAAAACTGCCATTTAAGTTCTACAATCAAGTTTCTTTTGGTCAACCATAGCAAAAGATTCCCATGATTTTGTGAAATCTTGCAACAAATGTCAATTTTATGGTGGCATATCTAAAAGGAATGAAATGCCACTCACTATGTGGCAAGAGATCAAACTTTTCGACGTGTGGGGGATAGACTACATGGGCCCCTTCCCTTCTTCATATGGTTTCTCCTACATCCTGGTTGCAGTAGACTATGTCTCGAAATGGGTCGAAGCTATACCCACAGTGTCCAGCGATTCCAAACCTATTATTAAAATATTTAAAGATATCATTTTTCCAGATTTGGAGTCCCCCGAACTGTCATATCCGACGGAGGGACCCATTTTTTGGAACGAAGCTTTGAAGCCCTCTTAAAAAAATACGGAGTTAACCATAAAATTGCCACGCCTTACCATCTACAGACCAGTGGTCAGGTTGAAGTCTCAAATAGACAAGTGAAGGCAATCCTAGAAAAAACTATCAATAGACACCGCACTGACTGGTCTACCAAGCTTCCTGATGCCCTTTGGGCTTACCGAACAGCTTATAAAACACCAATCGGGATGACTCTGTTCCGTTTGGTATACAGGAAGTCATGTCATCTTCCAGTGGAACTGGAACACAAGGCTTGGTGGGACATTAAACAACTGAATTTTGATTTTAAAAGTGCCAGAGAAAATAGACAACTCCAACTACAAGAGCTAGAGGAGCTCCGAATGACCGCTTATCAAAGTGCCAGGATTTATGAAGAACAAACCAAAATGTGGCACGACGACCATATTAAAAGGAAAGACATCGCCATGGGTGACAAAGTCCTCCTTTTCTATTCCAAGCTCAAATTGTTCCCCAGAAAACTCCGCACAAAGTGGTCCGGGCCTTTCACAATCACAGATATATACCCGACTGGAGCTGTCATAATTGTTGATGACAATGGCGGAGAAAGGATAGTCAATAGCCATCGATTGAAAAAATACTACACTCCAGCAGATAAAATGCCAAGACAAACTATTGAGATCAGAGACGCCGCAACATCATCATAACAACATCAAAACCTCGTCGAGCCAGCGACGTAAAACCCAGGCGCTACTTGGGAGAAATGGCCTCTCCAGTAAAACAACCAACCGGAACTGCTGACAACCCTCACTGGACACAAGAGGAACTGATAGAGGACCGAGCCAAGCTCCAACAGATTATCAATAACTACAACAAAACTAGAGAGGCCCCACCAAAGATCAACATCCTATCGATTCTGTGTGAAATCGACCACATAAACAAATGCCTAGCTGAGGCACCAGAAGAAGAAATCGAAGAAATCTCTTCCAGCGATGAGGGCTCAGAATATGAGCCAACTCCTGAGGCAGAATCCCCCACCACAAAGAGCAAAGGGAAAAGGATGGCCCAAGAAGCCACCACAACTCAACAACCAAAGAAGCGAACAAGGAAGCAGGTTCATCCTACCACTGCAAGGTAGCAAACCCTGGCAGGAGACATTCCACCAACCACCACCTCCGCCGCCGCTCCCGCCATCATCATTGTTCCTTCTTTCCCTCCTATCACCACTACAACACCACCACCAGAAAACCTCTACATACACACCCTTCCCTCCATTGATAAAACCCTAAAACCCACTAAGTATGTCTACTCCAGCGTACTACTCAAGATGGGGATCTACGACAGAATTCTCACCTTGCTAGACAACGCCAATCTTTCAAGGCTGTGTTTTGTACCTGAGATATCCTACACTAAACCTACAACTGAATTCTTCACTTATCCCAATAAAGAACCTGTCGACATTATGGATCGATCAAGGGACGTAGGTGACCGTAGGATGGTCACCAAACTCTTCGGCAGCAAGGTTGTCATAACAGAAAATATGTTGAATGAAATCTTTATCGACAACCAGGAGCAACTCAAGAAAGCTAAAGCTGTTGCAACAGAAAATACTCGTTTCAACAGACATAACTTTTGGAAATCCCTGACAGGGATCCCCACCTACGAGGCAAAGACATGCAAGGCCTCAAACATACAATCTGGACTAGTGTGTACTTTACATAAAATTCTTACAGGCACACTCTTCTCCAGGACAGAAGGGGGGAATGTCATAATTTTAGATCTTTTTGTTCTCTGGTCAATTCTGCATGGGATGCCAGTCAACATTGGCTGCCATATGATCCAGAAGCTATCTGCTTATGCCCTGGGAAAGGAGATCTGTATGGGGGGTCATGTCACATCTATAATCAAATACCTCAAGATGGATAGACCTCTACCAAGATGTACGCAGATAAAGGGCGACATCCTAACAAACGAACAAACTTTGAAAAACTCCTACATCATCAAAGACAAGGATGCGAAGTTTTTTTACATCTTCTGCCCTATAGTCAAATCCTCTAGAACCCTACTACCGCTCCCGGAGCTTGCAGACTACGACAAGGAAAAGCTCCTCTTCACCGATGAGGAGCTTACAAAACTCATAGCTACGGTCAAGGTACTAGAAAAAAAAGTAACGGCGGGGCAGACATAACTTAGCATAACCGCCCCGACAGCTAGGGTAACAAAAATTCATGTGAAACGACCCTCCATAAGACTTTCACAGAAACAACAGCTGTCGGGAACACCAACATCTAAACCGCATCCAGAAACAGAAACCCCCCTCCCCGATGAACAATTCACCACCTCATCTCTAGACTCCTTCATTATGAGTCTAACCACTAAGCTTACCACCACCACTTCACCACCATCCACCTTTCCACAATCCACCACTCTTCCATCTTTCTCCACCCCTACGCCCGACTTCACCACCTTCGCCTCCATCCCCGCAGTCTTTCCCCCACAACTATCAATCCCACCATTTTCACCAGCAACATCACCACCTTTCCCATCCACCACCACCCCAACACCGCTGGTGACACCATCTATCGTCACCACACAGTTTTCCACACCATCAACAGTGTCTCTTCCGCAGGACACTACATCCTTCCCATCCAGACCCCAACCATCCCACCCTTCCATAACTGGGGTCCCCTTAACAAATGTCGGTGAGGAATTCAGATGTCAATTTGACACCATCTGAAACCTCCTCACCGACCCCTCTAACATTTTGAATTCCATTTTTTCTTGTGTGCAGGGACTATCTAAATAGGTAGCTAAGATCGATGAGTAGAACCGTGCCTTGCCAAGCATACTCCAAGGTTTTCAGCAACGACAAGATATAGTGGCCAGGCAAGTTGATCACATCGATAGCCACTATAATAACTTGCCCGAGTTGATCCTTGGAGTAAAAGGCCAGCAAGAAGCAATGGCCAAGCAAGTCGATGAGATCTCTACACAGACTCAGCCTCTGCCTGAGACTCTCCGCGAGCTCAAGCAACAACAAACAGATCTTAGCACGCGCTTGGATAACATCAACAACACTCTCACACAATTCCGCAATAGCCAAGAGGAGTCGACGAACAATGAAATCCAACAATTACGAGCTACAGTAACAGATCTAACAGCGTGACTCTTCTCTGCCGAAGACCGATTCAAAGATCTCAAGGAAACACACGACGCACTGCTCGAAACACACGAGCATGTGCAAGTGGCGTTTGAAGAATTACAAACCATCCATCGGCAGTGCAAAAAGACAACACATAAGAAGCTCACAGACAAAGCAGCAGCTGACAAAGACGGCGATGATGAAGACAAAGATGACTCCGACTCCTCCGCAGATTCTAAAAATGATACAACCTCCTCAGATGACAAATCCGATTCCCCATACAATGCTGGGGAGGGCCCAAGCCAAAGAGCAGAACCTTCTCAGAAAGGATATGTCAAAGACCACCAAGAAGGTGGACATTATCCCAACTATTTCAATGACAATCTTTCGCGTCCTACTTGGCAACTGCATAGAAGTTTACAGAAGCTCTAAGAGGCAGCAACCAATCTTTAACGCCTCACCTGCTCTGTCTATAAGCTTGTTATACAAGGATATACGAGCAAAGTCAATAGAGCGGCAGCGCGGTGGTTTAGCACGGAAGGCACGTTATCTTACCGTGCCATTTCAACTTTCCGATCACTGGTTATTTATGATTGTGGACATCGAGGCTTAGGATGCCAAGGTGTACAATTTTTGTGCCACTGAGCTACCAGCCGGAACAATAAACTTTGTTGGAGAAGAAGCAGGAGAGGCACGATGTATACCTTTCCGGCTTCTTAAGCTAATTTGGGTTGCACGCCCGTCCCTACGTCAGGACTGGAGCCAACCATGGTTCCAAATAATAAACCCACAAGTCCAAACAACTGAAGGATCTGGGGATTGCGCTTTTTGCACTATCCGTCACATTCAAGCGCTAAACCAAGAAATCCCCTTTACAGAGCTGATCGTCGAAGATTTTCACTCCCTGCGAGGGCATTATGCCATGGAGCTTATTTGCGATAGAAGGTTCTTTAAGGACCCGACAATGGCACCAGATGACGTCCCCCACTACCTCTTCTCAGCAATCCAACGTCCACAACGGTGACCTTTCAGACAAACCTTAAAAGAATTGGAGAAAAACAAACAGCCAACCATAGTTTCTGAGCAAAGAAAATGGGACCCTTCCCAATTTGATCTGGCACAGGATAAAGGGGAAACATATCTTTTGTCAGGGGCAACCATTAGGAGATCGCCATCACAAATGGTGCCCCTATCTGCCATAGAACCAACTTTCCCGGATTTTGACCTCAGTGCTTGTAAAAGTCTCTCCAACAATGAACTATGTATCATCATGTCATGGATCTACGCCGAGAAAGATGATCTCGTTTTCATGACCGGTGACATTTTAGTAATGGCAGACACATTACGAGAAACTGTACAGTTCAAAGGGTTTCTATCCGTGAGCTTGATGGCTGCCTATCAATTTCTTATAGGACAGAATCACCCTACAACCTATATGGCATCCGCATACATGAAGGATGACCTCTTAAAGCTAAATAACTTCGGAACAACTGAAGCACTAATCTCCTTCCTACAACACACACCACCGAAGTTTATCATGCTACCATTCCTTCACCATGAGCACTGGCTGCTTCTGGCAACAAACCTACCCGAAGGAACAACTACTATCTACAACAGTTCCGACAGCCAGTTCAATCCACGGCAGAAGAAATATGTAGTGACACCAAAGACGCCCACAGAGGAAGTGGCGAAGGAATGTGCAGATAGACTAATCGATGTTCTAAGTCATCACACAAGGGCATACGACAAAGAACACTTTCATCGCCCATCCTTTAACCACAAATTCCCCCAACAAATTCGAGAATCAAATGACTGCGGCTTCCACGTCCTCTACTGGATGTACACAATCATGACCCTTCAAAAACCAGTAGAGGATATGACAGACGTAAATTACCACACCTTACATGGAAAGTTTGCTGCTAATCTCCTTCGCACACATGGTGCAAATAAAGGACTAACGGACGCCTGATGCCCTTATCCTTGTACCTCTCACCCTATTCCCTTTGACACTCTAAGGACAAAGTGAGTGATAAGTTAAGGGGGGAGTACACTGGACAAGGGTGAGGTATCAATTCTAAATCCTTCCCTTTCTATCTTCTTCCTCAATTCCGTATAATTTTCTTTCTTAGTTTTCTTTGAACATATTTAGTCTTTGCTGTTAATAAAACCTACTTGGAACAAAGTCATCCCCAACTAACTTTAGAATCCAGTAGCCCTCAAGAGAAATAATAAGAATAGCACATAGACATGTAATGGTGAATTAATAAATCATCTTCACTCAATTTCCATGCTTTTGTTCCATTTCTACATCTAACCCTTCACAGGACAACATCAGGGCCGCTATAAGCCAAAACAATCTCAAGGACGAGAGGGACATCAGGTGACATCCAAATCATGAAGCCTTGCAAGTGGACCACTAGTAGAAACCAAATAAGTGCATGTCGAACAACTCTAAGAACAATTTTCTTCTCTCCAAATAAAAGAGGCTTGGCCGCCCAAATCAATATCCCGAAATATCCAAATCCCAAGCCTGTGAGTTTACGAATAAAATCTAGAGTGTTGAATAAAACCATGAGAGTTGTGCCATAAATAAGGATCTATATGAAGAACCAACAAAGGTCTCGCCCGGCCGGTACATTCAGCTGCCCTCAAGAAGGCAGATGTGTCATGCCCGGTAGTGAAACCCTAAGGTATCTAAATATATGAAAGGTTGATAAAGGACTCGCCCGGCCGGTACATTCAGCTGCCCTCAAGAAGGCAGATGTATCGTGCCCGGTAGTGAGATCCTAAAAGCATAGACAATCCCTCCCCCACTTGAAGGGGGATTTACACACTAAGCCTTTAGCCAACCCACGTACCCACTCTAGTTTCCGGTAGGATTCTCAGAGGAGTATATAAAACTGATTAGAGTCAACGACATGCACCAAATAAAAAGTGGTCCCAATGCGGGCTAAGATATGGAAGAAACCTGAGATCCAAGAAACTCTCAATACCTGAAAGAGTTAAGGCAAAAAGCTCTGATACAACCTTAGGAGATCTCAGGTTTAGAATTGAAGCAAGAGTATGGAAATCTTAACTGAATAAAATCGTCTCGCCATTACATGCCTCAGCTCTATCTAACTTGAGGACAAGCTAGACTCTAAGTTAGGGGGGGTGATAACCTCCAATTTTGTGATGTTATCTTAGTAATATTCTTCAATTTCCCACACTCTTTCTCAGAAAGTAGACAAAATCTCTAACTATTCTCTTTTTATTGCAAACATACTGTTAGATTTACTTTTCTCCTTTTACTTATAGAAAAAGACACAAAAAAATCACAAAAGACTTAAATGGTCTCAAGACCGCATGGAGTCAAACGGTCTCAAGACCGCGTGGAGTCAAACGGTCTCAAGACCGCATGAAGCCAACCGGTCTCAAGACCGCATGAAGCCAACCGGTCTCAAGACCGCATGAAGCCAACCGGTCTCAAGACCGCATGAAGCCAACTGGTCTCAAGACTGCATGGAGTCATACGATCTCAAGAACGCATGGAGTCATACAATCTCAAGACCGCATGGAGTCATACGATCTCAAGACCGCATGGAGTCCAAACGGTCTCGGGGTCCAAACGGTCTCAGGGTCCAAACGGTCTCAGAGTCCAAACGGTTTCGGAGTCCAAACGGTCTCGGAGTCCAAACGGTCTCGGGGTCCAAACGGTCTCGGAGTCCAAACGGTCTCGGGGTCCAAACGGTCTCAGAGTCCAAACGGTTTCCAAGACCGTTTGGACCCAAAATTACCAAACCGTTTGGACTTCACTTAAGGCCTATAAATAAGACCCAAGGGGTCCTCCCAAAGACATCAAGTTTTAGACGCCCAGAGGCTACCTCTATCACTCCAGAGCTAATCCAACTTCCATCCTCCGCCCAAAGGCTGTCGGTCTGAGATCCACACTCCATTCCAAAGCTGCTCTCTCTCATCGCCAAAGAAGGTGGGAAGAGGAGTCCTCATCATCGAGCAACCTGCGAAGTGTGAAGATCGTCCTTCTCTTTCTCTCCAAAGGGGTTGACTTTCCTCTCTCCTTTGTGGGGATGACGTTCTCTCTCTCTCTCTCTCTCTCTCTCTTCTCACCTCCTTCTTTGTCCTTGTCATGAGCGAGTAGTCTCATTTCACTAGGGTGCGGGGAGTAGCCCTGCTACCCATGTTTCATATCATGCAATGTAATCCATAGTTTGCAATAGAGATATACTTTCCGCTCAGTTCGACGTCAATCGTTTAATGAATGCTTGTTGCTTGATCACCAAGTTGTGTTATCTTTTATCTTTTAGTATGAATTGTCTATGTTTGTACTATTAGATTCGAAACTCGATTGTATGTTGGTTCTTGGTGCATGTATCCACCATGCATCTGTTTCGGTATCTAGGAGTGCTTTCCAAGAAGTGAAGTAAACTCACTTATATCGTTGCACTTTCATACTATGAAATGGAATCAGTTGACGTATGAAAGTACAACCTTGATAAGTCAAGGAACACACTTTGCAGAGGGAATGTTGTAAAGTAAATGACCATTTCTACAAGGATGGCTGGCGTTACAACATTCCCACACTCCTCGTAGTTAGTTCTCCGAAAGGAAGCTAAGTTTACAAAGATACTAACTGGTCTAACTCCTATTGCAGGTTATGCTTTTATGTTCCATGTTTTGATCCATGCGCAGTGGTGGTGAAAATCGATCACATCCTACTGATTCCTTATCATTGCTAACAACCTAAGTTTACTTTCTTGCCTTTACTTTACTTTCACTTAGTTTAAAACAACCAAATCAAATCTTTGAATTTAAGTACCAACTATCAAGAGTTTAAGTGAAGTTCTAACGTTTTTCATCTTGTTGTTCCCAACAAGACCGTTGTCCCTTGGATTCGACCCTTAACTATACTACGATAAGACTTCCATGTATCTTAGCATACGTGGGCAGAGTTCTCGATCTAGTATAAGCAAGGCTAAACTTAAAGACTTACCATCTTTAGGATTTTTAGTGGTGCACACAATTCCACGTAAGTGGGAGCTCCATCAATATACGTGGCTTCTAGCTACAACCTAAAATCCTCAACATAAGCATAGCCATTCCCATGTTTAAGGATATGTTGTCAAAATAACTATTCCTCTTTTTTGGTCAACTAAACTCATGGAACTCTTTTTTGATTTTTTGGAAAAGGGTGAGTATGTATAGTGCATTCCATTACCCAAACTGAGTAGTGAAGAAAAGGATAAAGCAAAATTGTACAAGTATGTGAGCTATCATATTTTTAATCTATGGTGTGATAGAGAAAAAAAATGCCAAGGTAAGGAGATCTTTGAAATAGATACAACATCTCCCAAGCACATATATTCAGAACCAAGGAGAAAGCAAGGAGCCCAACAAAATAAAGAATCACAAGGAAAACCAAAGATTCAGGTTTCAGAAGAAGAGAGTCTCTGAAACATCAGACAGAGAGTAGCAGAAGACATATCTTTAACTGAACCAAACAAGCCACCTCTGAAACATCAAAGTAGATCATCCAAACAAAAAATACGATCATAAAGCAACCCAAAGAGAAATCATAAAGAAAGCCAGGGAGCCATATTATAACCATAACAACAACAGAATCATTCCATGTACACTCAACCAGCACAAGATTCATACCAAAACCTTCAAAGATCTCTGTAGAAACCTCATCAACAGAAAATGCAAGCATCATCAACTATAAGTTTCCAAATGACATCTGATGACTTGGACAAATTTTCATGTACTCTTCTATTCCTCTTCATCCAAACATGAAAAATAACACTAGTAATATAAGACATAATATTATTGTTAGTGTTAGATATGAAATCTTCCCAGTTCTAAGGACAAGAATAACCAGGGAACAAGTCTTCCATATAAATCCAAAGATCAGTAGAAAAAGGACAACCACAAATTATATGTTTCGTAATTTCAAGATTCAGTCACATAAAAAGCAAGTGGAGGCTAACTGAATTCCTCTCCTTTGAGCATAATCCAAGGTGGGAAGTCTGTTATGACCAACTTTCCAAATATTAAGGAGAGCACATTTAGGAGCTTTACATTTCCAAATCCAATCAATGAACGTTGCCTTATCCCCTCTCATTCGAATCTGATTCCAAACATCTTTCAATTTTATATGTTCCTTCCCAGAAAAATAACAACTGGTCTCTTCCAACAAAAGAAACATCAAGACTAAGAATAGTAGAAGCAAAAGCCTTAGTATTCCTAGAAACATGGAGATCGCAAGCACTGTTTGTTATAATGCAGCTAAGATACGAATATCTAGGAAAACCACATTTAATGAAAATATCATTGCCGAAGTAGTCAGAGAGGAATTTCCCTTTGACCTAAGGATCAAGCCATAGTTGGAAAAGGGAACCATCACCAACCTTGAAACCGACAGAAAGGAGCAGATCATCTCTACATTTAAGAAGGTTATTAAATAACCAGGGGAAGTTATTTGAAGGGTTGATAGACCAGAAAGAGTCTTTCTTTAAATACTTCTCGTTATTCCACTTAATCCATAACGAGTCCTTCTTCCTTACAATGTCCCAAGCATTCAAAATAAGACAAGAAGAACCTATATCTTTACTTTTCCTTAAAGCAAGACCTCCTCATGCCTTTGGTAAAATGACAATATCCCATTTAACCAAATGTAAACTTCTCTTACTCTCAGACAAACCTCAAAGAAAGACTTTGCAATGCTTGTCAATCTCATCCAAGATAGAACATGGGTTCGGAAAGGAAAAGAGCCAGTGAAGGTGAATGATAGAAATAGTAGACTTGATAAGCTCCAGTCTAGCATCCATATAAAGAAGCCTAGATTTACAACTTTCTAACATTTTATTAATCTCGTCCACAAGATTAGAACAATAGCTTCGAGCTAACTTACTAGTAAAAAGAGGCACACCAAGATACTTAGAAGGAAAAGAGCCTTCATTAACATTCAAGATACCATAAATGAGGTATACATTAGCACACTTACTAAAGAAGACTTAGCTCTTCTGGAGGTTGATGCAAAAACCAGGCATATTACAAAAACAAGAAAGAACATTCTTGATGCGAGAAGAACTGTGAGGGTCAGATTTGGAAAAGATCATCAAATCATTGGCAAAAATAAGATGAGAAATATGAATATCCTTAGAAGCATGAATAGGAATGATGTCATTGTTAACCAAGTTGTGATTCATAAGAATAGATAACCCCTGCATAGCCAAAACAAAAAGGTAGGGTGCAATGGGGTCACCCTTCCTAATACCATTAGAAGGCTTAAAAGAAACAATTGGCTCCCCATTAACAAGAACCTGAGTAAGAAGAAGAGACAAAGATCTCCTCAATACAACCAATCCAAACAACAAGAAAACCCATCTTGAAAAGAATAGAATATAAGTACTTCAAACTGACTGAATCATATGCTTTTGATATATCAACCTGAAGGCATGTTTTGTCTGAAACTTTGTTAAAATCACTGAGAAATTCATTTGTAAGAATAATCGATATCCCTCTAATAAAGGCACATTGATTATTATTGACTAGAGAAGGTAAGACCAGTTGGAGAAGATTTGCTAAAATATTGGAGATGATTTTATAAATGTCATTGCAAAGGGCTATTTTTCTCCAATTCTTTATGTCAGTAGTGTCACCATTCTTCGGAATTAGAGAGATAAAGGTGCCATTAGACTCCAGAAGCATTCTACCATTGACAAAAAAACTCCTTAATAGCAAGACTAGCATCAACACCAATAATAGGCCAGACCTTCTTGAGAAAAAAACCATTGAAACCATCAGGCCCCGGGGCCTTATCTTCCCTCGAGTTAGAGATAATATCATCAATATTAGCTTGAGACACCTGGGAAGTAAGAAGGGATTTTTGAGTATCATTTAAGACATGCCCTTCCTGAGGATCACTCCAGGCAAAACCTACATCATCATTATTGAAAAGAGAAGAGTAGAAACCAGACATAAAAGAACGAATCTCTCCTGGATCAAGAGACAAGGAATCTCTTATAGTAATAGACTTGATCTGATTACATATCCTTCTGGTCTTCATAGAAGCATAGAAAAAATTTATGTTACTATCACCCTCTTTCAACCATTGCACCCTCGACTTTTGTTTAAAAAAGGACTCTTCATCAAGGTTTGCTTGGTGAGCTAACTTCTTCTTCTCAAAAGCAATCTCCCTTAAGGCATCATTGGTAGGGTCCATATCAGAATTAGTTTGAGCAATCCTAGACTCAGAAGAAGCAATATGAGCATTCGTGTAAAGGTCGCCAACAGAAGACCAATTCCAATTCTTGAGCTTAACTTTCAATCTATAGATCTTGCTATATACTTAATACATAGCATGACCCTAGATTTCAAGGTTCCAGGAATCCTTAACAATATCAAGAAAATCAACATGCTTGGCCCACACATTAATAAATCTAAAAGGCGAATTAACTTTCTTGTTGGACCTAATATTCAGGGAAATGATTATGTAGTCACTAACCATGTTAGAGATAATATGACAAGAAATCTCAAAATTGAAGCTAAGAAAGTAAGAATTATGGATGATTTTGTCAATCTTAGTAATCATGAAGTCCATGCCATGTTGATGGTTATCCCAAGTGAAAAAGGGACCATGCAAATTAAGTTCAAAAAGATTACAATCTAGAAGGCAATCATTAAAATCAACCATGGACTTTTTAGAAGGGGTGCCTACCACTCTTTTCCTCTTCTTTTCTAGTAGTGTTGATGTTATAACAACAATTTTCTAAGTTATGTAATGAAAAAGTGTAATTATTTTTTTAATTGATGAATGAAATCTATGTTTGATTTGTGGATGGATTTCGTGTGAAATGGCCTTGATTGATGGATAATGGACTTTGTTGTCCATTGAGCCCAATTGAAAAGAAAAGAGAAATAAAAATGAAAAGGATTTCTCTAATAAAAGGAAATATAAGTGAAATAGACATATATAAGAGGATAAAAGCAAATAGATATCCCTCAATATGGGAATTCGTTCCTTTAGGATTCCTTGAGGTCCAAGGGATTCGAGATAACAAGATAATGACAATGGGAAAAGAAATATTAATTAATTTTGGATTAATTGATGGTTAACTTGGGAGTGAAGGAAACCTTATCATCTGTTGGATTTTGATTCCAAAAATTAATAAACAGTTAGATAATGCCAAGATGGAGTTTCCCTTAAAATTTGAGAGAAAAATACTAATCAAGGAGAGAGAAATGAATTTCCCAAGTTTCCTTGTTAAAACACTCTTTTTTATCAATTATTGGATAATTGAGTTTCGGGGAGCGATGATGGTCGTTGGATGACCCGCGTGGTCCATGAGACCACAGATCCAACGGTGGCCGCTCATCGTCTACCCTGAGTCATAGAAGGAAAGGGATTCGATTATGGAATCCTATTCTCTTGCATTTGAGATGATAATTCGAAGAAGTAAGAGGTTCATCGACTTTAGGAGATTGTTCCGAACAATCTAGACCCCGATTTCTAGCACTACCGTCGACAAGGGAAGAAGTTCCAAATTTGTGGGACACCCTGACCTAGCCCTATATAAGGGAGGGGTACTCAAGGGTACCAGCATACCCAATTCTTAACCCAAACATTGCGGAGCGCGACGACGAGTTGAAAGGCGAGTTCAATTGTCAATTTCGTCCTAGCCTACACCCCCTGCAACCAGCCGACCTCGCTGGAACTCCGACGACCTATTCATGGTGAAGGTTAAGTTGTTTTGAGCAATTGACTGGTTTGTTGAGTTTGGGTGGCGACGACGGAGCTTCCGAGCACCTCCGCTTCTTTGCTGGTGGCCTGGAGATCATAGTCAACCGAGGAGTTGACTGCAGCATGTCGAGCGATCGAAGGTAGACGATGACCGAGAGCCATACGATCACGGGCCACCGTGATCCCGAGTAGGATCAGACGAGCGAGAGAGGGAGAGGCTGAAATTAGGCACGTGCGATGAGGATCGTTGGATCTGAAGAGCGGACCACTGGTCCACTGATCAAGCGGTCGCCGAATTTCCTGGTAATTCCCTCTCTACTTGAATAATATAGAAAAAGGGGTTTTCTTGCAAAAATCGTAGAAATAAATAGAAAACTCATATGAAGAAACTTAATACATGAAAGTTGATCATAAAAATGCAAGGAATAAGTTAAAAATAGTTAGAAGGCTTGAAATTGTATCATTTTGCAAAAGTGTATTATTTTAATGAAAAAGGTATTAATTTTTGGTTAGAAATCCTAATTGATGATAATGGATAGTTTTATATGTGCAAATAGGTTAATTCGAGAATTGTTAACTTGTTTAATGATAAAAATGAATCTTAACCTATTTGGAAGATGAAATTGCAAGATTTAGGGTTTTAAACCTAATATGATGGTTAATATACTTAGAAACCCTAAAAAGGAAAGAAAAGTGCCTTAAATATGAAATTAGGGTTATATGTTGTCAAAAGGTAACCTTAATATCTTTCATGAGGAGTAGATGAGATAATTAGGGCTGTGAGTAATTTTATAAAATATGGGTTTAAAATAGTAAAAGTGAAGTGAAACCCTAATTGTAATTGAAACCCTAAAAAGGTCTAGTAACTCTAGGAAGTAACTAGGTTTAATAGACCTTGATGGTATGATCAATGATAGGAAAATTGGATGTATATTTCAGGATCATCTTGTGTGCTTGCTTGTTTATTGGATTTCTTGCTTAGTTGGATTATTTCTGCACTCAAGTTAGCCTGACATGTATGTGGTTAATTATAGCTAATCACATTAGTTTTCTGAAGGTTTTCCAGATGATTAATCACATTGGATGCAACCTATCAGTTTGGATGTTCATACTTGCAAATCATAAAGTCACTATGATTATCACAATTATAATATGTGTGTATTCTTACACCTACATGCCTCCCTGATGGATGATGCAAAAAGGTCAAGCCCAAGAGGGAAGACCCATGGGCACCATGAGTGGTGACCCCAGACACCAAGCTCAGGATAGAGAAGGTGGTCTTCATTGCATGACTAATGGGCACCATGAGAGGTGACCCCATGCACCAATCTCAAGATGGAGAAGGTAGCCTTAAGTCAATGGCTAAAGAGAAACCCTTAAGGGGGTATTCCAGGGATAGGGCAAAAGCGGTGGAGTTCGACACATTGAACTCGTAAAGTGAAATGTTAATTAACTTGATTGTGATAATTAGGTTGTTAGCCTTATGTGTGATATTTTATTTGTCCCCACATATCGACATATTTATATATGCTGACCGACGTGTTGTTTGTCGGCATTTTAGGTACAACTATGAAAGGAACAAACAATAATGTGACACATTGGGAAAATAAGAGATAAAGTACAAGGAGGATTAGATAGAATAGATTCAAGCTATGGATAGAAGTAGATATCCCAAGTTTTAAAAAGGTATGCAAAGGTTTATTTCATACCAGCTTTCAGTTTAGTTTGGTAGAATTTCATAATTATTACTGATTAATTGTTGAACCTTTGATCCGATTTATTGGGATAACGGCTTTGACTTCTTGGTCTCCCTTAAGTGGGGGTTACCGGGAGGCAGGGTCATTACATTTGGTATCAGAGCATAGGTTCCTCATTTAATCTTTAATAATTATTAAATTTTACAAATTCCATAGACCTGAGGGAGTTATTAGAGAATTTTCCGAAAGACAGAGGTGTCTAGAAAAGGATCACGTCTGGGGGCTGGCAATATATTCCTCCGCACCGCTAGTCAGAATACGAGGACTCCCAGATCTGTGTGACTGCTTGGCCAGTGTCTTAGGATCTGATCCAAATAAGATACCTTTAGGACTCTCTCATCTTGTTCATCCCTTCTCAACTCAAATTCTATTAAGGATTTTAAGGATTAGGGTTTCCTCTCTCTTCCTCACCCTCTTAAGATATGGGTAAGACTGATAAGGTTTAAGGAATCCTCCACCAAATTAATAAAAGATACGTAATTAAGATGTCATCGACATAAGTATAATTAGTTAAGTATAGACTAATGGTCTGTTTGTATGCTTATGTAGATGGCTCGTGTGAAGACCGTTGCTATCCCGAATGTCGCCAATGGTGGTGGGCCTTCCCACAAGGGGAAGGGGTCTTCTGAGAAAAGAAGGAGGAACCATGGTAGCGAATCCTCAAAGAAGAGGAAGAGACCAGATGAAGTTGAAAGCGAGATCCCCAACCCTGATCCGATACCATATGAAGACCTAGAGAAGGAACAAGAAGAGGAACATGTATACGGGGAAGAAGCCCCGAT
Organism: Alisma plantago-aquatica; assembly: GCA_963693085.1. Lineage (NCBI taxonomy): Eukaryota > Viridiplantae > Streptophyta > Magnoliopsida > Alismatales > Alismataceae > Alisma > Alisma plantago-aquatica. Next base: position 680,810,093 of record OY856410.1, on the reverse strand, counting down.
GGAGGAGGACCAGTCTAGTGGTCCAGAACTGACCGTGGTGGTTCACACCACTGATGATGTATGGATGGAGCAGCAGAAATGGCTGATGGAGGCCATTAGTGTTTTGGCCCTCCGAGACATAGCTAGAGGTGAGAATGGCGAGCCACTTCCTGTTTGTCCTCAACTAGGAGACACCATCTTGGACTTCGTCAAGCTGAACGTTGAGAAGTTCTGGGGAGAAGATAAGTCTGAAGTGGTTGACAAGGCAGAAGCTTGGCTGCTAGCAGTTGAGAATGGATTCCATATGCTTGAAGTGTAGCCCAACAAGAAGGTTCTATTTGCTGCTCACCTCCTGGAAGGAGCATCCAAGATATGGTGGGAGAACCATATCACGGGAAGATACCTAAGTGAAGAACCAATGACATGGGCCGACTTCAAGACCATCTTCACCGCCATATTCATCCCCGTCTCAGCCAAGAAGGAGAAGGAGCGAGAGTTCACCAACATGACTCAAGGAAGCTCGTCAGTTGCAGACTTTGGTCACAAGTTCCGCATCTTGGAATGTTTTAGGCATATGATGGATGAAGAGAGGAGGGTGGACCACTTCATAGAGAGTTTGCACCCTGCCATCAAACCTCATGTGATGGCTAGTAAACTGAAGACCTTCTCTGAAGCCTACAACACCGCCTTGGACATGGAAAGGATGGTGATGCCTGCTCAGAACCCCTCCAAAGGATACATGGGTTTCACTGAAGGAGCTCAGGGATAGAAGAATGAGCACAAGAAGGGACAAGGGCGCAACCACAAAAAAGGTAAGCATGGACACAAAGGCAAACCATGAGGTGAAAGTCGCTTTCAGAAGTGTTGCACCTACGAACGGACACATCCTGGGAAGTGCCGCTTTGAGAAGAAGGTGTGTTTCTGATGTCAGTATGAGGGACATTTCATCGCCAACTGCCCTCTGCTTGACCCAAGAGGACCTTTGGGGTCACAACCAGTAGCAACACAACTGGTAGCTGCAGCACCCTCAACAGGAGCACCAGCCGGAGGACCCTCAGTTGGAGAGAGGAGACAAGCTAGAGTGTTCGCCATCGACAATGAAGAAGCTCAGGTGAATTCTATTAGGCTGATCGAGGGTAATAACCCATAGAGTTTTCCTTTTTGGCTTAGTAGATCATGTAGTAGCTTTCTAATGTGGTATGAACTATGTAGGCTTGCTGGAAGTCATGAGACAAAATGTAAAAACACTTTTTGATTCTGGTTCTACTAATACTTTTATTTCGAGAAATCTAGCAACTATGCTTTGTTTGGACATCAAGGATTTAGGTTATGTTTTGGATGTCACAACCCCGAGTGGTCGTATCTATACATCTCTTTTAAAAACCCCTATCTTTCCAGTTAAGTATCTGAACCATGAGCTTCCCACTGACTTCATCCTCCTCGATAGGAACGATTTTGATGTAATCATCGGTATGGATTGGCTTTACACCTATAGATCCCATATTGATTGTAGAGAGAAGATGATTCTTATTAGGAAACCCAGCCATCCACACTTCACCATTCGAGGAAGGAAAGATGCGACGACCAGCCTTTATGTGTCAGCCTTGAAAGCCGAGCGGATGATATCCAAGGGTTGTCGAGCCTACCTAGCCGTAGTTACCAAACCTAAAGTAAAGGGGTGATCCTTAGAGGAGATAGAGGTGGTTTGAGAGTATGCAGATGTGTATCCTGATGATCTACCAGGGATTCCCCCTGAGAGGGAGGTAGATTTCTCCATCGAGTTAGCTCCCGGGACTAACCCTATATCTAAGGCACCCTATAGAATAGCCCCTGTCGAGTTGCTTGAGTTGAAAACCCAGTTGTAGGAGTTGTTGGATAAAGGCTTTATCCAACCCAGTACATCACTATGGGGAGCACCAATCCTCTTTGTGAAAAAGAAGGATGGGTCACTTCGGATGTGTATTGGCTATCAAATGATCAACTAGGCAACCATTAAGAACAAGTATCCCTTACCCAGAATAGATGACTTGTTTGACCAACTCAAATCGGCTCGAGTCTTTTCCAAGATTGATTTGAGGTCATGATACCACCAGATGAGAGTTAGAAGTGAGGATATGCCTAAAACATATTTCCGAACCCGATACGTCCACTATGAGTTTGTGGTCATGCCGTTTGGACTATCCAATGCACCTAGTATCTTTATGAACCTTATGAACAGTGTATTCTAGCCATTCCTTGACTCTTTTGTGATAGTGTCCATAGACGACATCCTGGTGTAATTCGATGACCTAGCTCAACACCATGACCACCTGGGTGGAGTTCTTGATATCACAAGAAAGCAAAAGTTTTACGGAAAGTTCTCGAAATGTGAGTTTTGGATAGACTAAGTCATGTTTCTCAGACACATCATCTCAGGAGGAACAATCGCTGTAGATCCAGCCAAAGTGTCGGAAGTACGAGACTGGCCTGCACCAAAGAACCCCTCCGAGATTCACAACTTCTTGGGGTTGGCCGGATACTACCGTCACTTCATCAAGGATTTCTCAAAAATTGCCTTGACGCTGACCATGTTAACCCAGAAGGATGTGAAGTTCGTGTGGTCCGACGTATGTGAAGCTCGCTTCCAGGAGCTGAAGTAGAAGCTGACCACCGCCCCCGTATTGACTCTACCTTCTGACAATGAGGGTTTCATGATATTCAGTGATGCTTCCAAGATGGGACTTGGCTGTGTGTTGGAACAAAATCGGCATGTGGTTGCATATGCTTCCCGACAGCTCAAGCCCAATGAGGTTAATTACCCGACGCATGACCTGGAGTTAGCTGCCATTATCCATGCCCTGAAAATATGGTGGCATTACCTGTACAATGTTACCTTCGAGATTCTCACCGACCATAAGAGCCTGAAGTACCTGTTGACACAGAGAGACTTGAACTTGCGACAATGACGATGGATGGAGTATATGAAGGATTATGACTTCACCATCGCTTATCATCCTGGTAAGGCAAATGTCATAGCAGATGCCTTGAGTCGAAAACAACTCAGGTGTGCAACTGTTTTGTCCAGCCAGTGGAAGAGTTTGGAGGAGCTGGTGGAGTGGACTCCACAACCGCTTGAAGATCGAGTTCGATTGGCCAATATCCAGATCCAATCTGAGTTTTTAGGCAAGATTGTAGCAGCGCAGTTGGTTAGTAGAAAACTCGACAAGATGAAATGTTTGATGGTGAAATCACAGACTCGTCTCTCCATGGGAGTAGATGGAGGAATCAAGTTTGAGAATCGTATATGGGTTCTGGTGGATTCATCGATAAAGGAACGTATCCTGCAAGAGGCTCATGGATCCAAATACACAGTGCACCTAGGAACTACTAAGATATTCAAGGACCTACAGATGTTTTTCTGGTGGCTAAGAACGAAAAGAGACATTGCGGCATGTGTGGCCAGCTGTCTTACGTGCCAAATGGTGAAGGCTGAACACCAACGACCTGGTGGACTTCTACAGTCGATAGAGATTCCAGAATGGAAATGGTAGCAGATCACCATGGATTTTGTGGTGGGTCTACCTTGAACCAAGAAGGGTCATCATGCAATATGGGTCGTGGTAGATCGTCTTACCAAGTTGGCACACTTCCTTGCCTTAAAGACCACTGCCAAGGTGGCAGACCTAGCTGAGCTATATATAAGAGAGACAATGCATTTTGTTGGCTAAATTGGACATTATTATAATCCCTTTGTTTTGATGATGACAAACATTTCATTCTTGTGGATCTAACGTGCTATTTGAGTGTTGCAAGAACTAGGTGGATGACACAACTTTGGAAGATCTAAATGCTCACAATATGTTAATTTCATGATTGTAATCAAATGTAAAAACTTGTACAAGATATATAATGTACAAGTACTTAGCCATCATGTAAATCAAGCGTTAGATCTTCTCTAGCCATTCACAACACTTAGATAGGTCGTCCCCTATATTAGTGTCACATCTGCACACTCATACGCACACTTAATACTTAGTTTAAAATATTGAAATAGAGTCATTCTCGGTCGACAAACTTCTCGACCGAGACACTCTCGGTCGACAATCTCCTCGACCGAGAATGACCCAAGTAGCCGTTAGACACAGCAGACAAGGTAGTTGGGAGTTGGAATCGAACGTTATACACACTTGCTCCAGATAGTCCCTTGGTCGACAAAAACTTCGACCGACTGGGATCTCGGTCGACAATTCCTCGACCGAGTCTGTCTCTGTCTGCACTTTTCAAGATTAATTAACTAGCCATTGCTAAAGCAATTAGTGGATACCTAACAGCTAGTTAAGCACTAAGAACCCCCTAGAAAGTGTCTAGAACGTCCTTAAGCACTCATAGGACATTCCTATAAATAGGACATGCCTTAGGACACCCAATATACACTTGTGCAACACTTGAGCATTCATACTTGCAATTGGCAATCCATTCTTGTGAGCAATTGAGCAACTCTAACATTGGCCATTCATTTCCATTGCTCAAATTTCATTTCCTATAGGCTAGCATCTCCTAACCACTGTACTTACACTTCCATATACATTGGTTAGGAGATCAAAACGCTTGATATAGGAAATCAAGTCTTGTGCTACAACGGTAATTGTAATTTCCATATTTCCTTCTTGTTCCTTTATATTTCTTGTACTCTCCTTACTACTCCTAGGGTTGGAGGCTGCGGATTGGAGAAGGTTTATCTTCTGAGGTGGAGAAGGGTCTTCTCAGTGGAGAAGGTGTACTTTGGACTACTTTAAGAAGACTTTCTCAATGGGAAGCTACTTCAAGAGGAAGGCTACTTTAAGGGGGAGCTTGAGGTTACTTCAAGGAAGGCTGCTTCGAGGTTGGCAAGACTACTTCTAGGTGAAGGCTGTCCAAAGGGTTTGGTGAAAGTATTTGTAATTTTATGTAATATCCTTGTGAGGTAATAAAATTTAAGTACTTTCAAAATCCCGGTTGGGTAAGCAACCGGGTAGTGGATTGACCGCCTTAGTATTTTCTAAGGTTGGAACCACTCTAAATCCTTGTCCCCTTGTCCAATCTTTTTGTGGTTTCTTGCTTTGGTTAAATTATTTTTAAAATATCCATAAAACCCTATTCACCCCCCCTCTAGTGGTCTTTCATTTCGTATCAGAGCAGGCTTCAAGGAGCTCTAATCGAGTCTTGAAGAATGAAGGGTGGTGGTGTCTACAACCGCAAGCAAAGGAGCAGCTTGGACCAATCTTCAACAAGCTGTAATTGGTGCTTAGGAACAAGCCACACAACACTTAGTTGCCCTTGGAGGAAAAAGAAGGAAGATGTGCATAAAGGGTGCTTTATTGCTACAATAAGTGAAGAAGAAGAAGATGTAAGCCTTTTTGATTTACCTAAAGAAGATTTAATTGCTAGCCTTCATGAAACACATGAAAAATATATTGAGTGCAAGAAGAAATTAAAGAAATCAAATAACGTAAATGATGAGTTACATGCTAAACTTCTTGTTCTCACATCTGAAAATGAAGATCTCAAAAAGGCTATTGAAGAGCATGATATTAAGCTGAAATCAGTGGAAGCAAATTGCAATCTTCTCTCCCTAGAAAAGATAAACTTGCAAACTCAAGTAAATGATCTTCAAAAACAACCTATTTTGTGTACACATCTAGATTATGATACTATCGTGAAAGAAAGAGATTCTTTATCATCTAATCTAGATCAAGCAAAGCTAGCTATCAAGGAGAGAATGGATGAGATTGCTAAGTTACAATGAGAAGTTAGTAGCCTAAGTAACAATGGTATTCTTGATAAAATCTTAAATGTTTCTTACCATCAAGTTGGAAGGAGAGGACTAGGTTACAAGCCTAAAGGAAAATCTTATCAAAAACCTAGTTGGGGAAGGACACAAGTGCCAAAGAGTCAATCTATGTATGTACCTAGAGGCAAATATACATATGTACCCAAGAACAACCTAGAACAAACTCATAGAAAGAGACATGAGATTGATTCTATATGTTGCCATTATTGTTTGTGTCTTGGACATTATTCCTTCTCATGTCCTTATAAGAAAAAGGAAGTTGAGTTGGTATGGGTTCCAAAACTCCCAAACTAAATTGATTAAATTAAGTTGAGATATGACCAGAGACTCTAATGTGTATATCTCAACTTAACATAATTGAAACTCCTAAAGACACATCCTTAATAACTTGATTTAGTATGGATTCTCATAACCTAGAGATTTGAATGTAATTTAGTTGAGATATGACCTAAAAGTTCATCTAAATGTCTTATCTCAATCAAGTAGATAACCTAATGTATTGATTTAAATTTAAAACTAGCACAAACAACTTACTGAAACAAACAGAAACATCCTCAGTCGACAAACGGTTTGATCGAGACATCCTCAATCGAGAAAATATTCGACCGAGTGAATGCCTGTGATAGATATGAAATCTACAGTAGAATGTGCAGTAAAATAGTAACTATTCTGGTCGAAGAATGTTCGATTGAATCAAAACTCGGTCGAAAAATAGTCGACCGACAAGATTTCTGCCTTAAATCTATATTTCTTTCTGGAGAAATAGTAACATTCTCAGTCAAGAAAGTTATCGACCGAGATAATGTCGGTCGAGAACTTTGTCGACTGAGTAAAACTCTGGCAGAACTGTTTAAATAAAAACAAGACACTCAAAATGCAATCAACTTAAGCATGTAATGAACTCTACATATTCTTGTACTTTAAATATTTGAATGATCCAAATCAAAAGGAAGAATATATGAGAATCAAAACTGAATACTTTTCATGATTAAATTGTATTTATCAAGTATACAAGAGAAAAGGATTAATTTTGCTGAAACTGATGCAAAAATGTTGCTTGCAAAGAAAAATGATACTGAAATCTATACTCTTACTGCAAGAAGACATACTTGTTCAAATCTTCTCAAGCATATTAGTAGTTAGCATCATTACATATATGTTAATCACATCCTTATTAAACTTGATGCAAACTACAACTTGTGAAATTCTAATCTCTATGCAAATTGAAATTGATTATGCTTTCTTTGAAAATTCAAATGTTATCAAATTTTAATTGCTACTGTCTTGAAAAAGATGATTAAGCATAAATGGTCTATCTTAAAATTTTCATTAAAATGATAAAAATAACTTGAAAATAAAAAAGAATAAATATTATTGTGACACCTAAATGGATATGCACTAACCAAGTTGAGATATGATCAACAATCTTGATTTGAACAACTTTATATCTATCTCAACTTCACACAATAGATTAACAAATAAATGAAAGTAATTCAACACATAAACTAGAACATACAGATTGCTGAATAAAATCTATAGAAAAATTATCGATCGAGAAATAGTTTGATCGAAAATAATTCGGTCGATAAATTGTTCGACCGAGCAAGAGTCTGGAAAACATGTTCAATTGTTTCTTATTTGCTATCAGTTCAGCAATAATAAAAACTGATTTAATCGAGAATCACAATTCTTGGAGACCATCTTTTAATCAAGACATATTGATCTTTTGCATGATGAATTGTTGAATGAAGGTATAACCTTATGAATATGAAATCCTTAAACATATTGCAAAAGTGCTATATGAAATCTGATATTGAACATACTTTCTTCATTGATTGAAAAAGTTTATTAAGCATGCTCATTTACATAGTTTGTCTTAAATTTGAAAATCCATGAACCATGGATGAGATTATTTTGGTTTATCGTCTACATGGTTTGGCTTAAAACTGAAAATTATGAACCATGTTGTTTTAATCAAGGAAATTACTGTTTTATCATAATCCACATGGTTTATCCTAAGTATTCCTTGGTCTATCTATATAGGAACCATGTCTATTGAAATTTAGTTTAAATGATCATAATCATTGTATTTCATGAAATGATATGCTTCTATCTTGATCATTGTATTGTGGATATACTTCTACTGTTCTATCATAATCATTGTGCCATGATCATTGTGTTTCATCGGTTTGTCTAAAATAATCTTTGATCTATATATACAAACCATAAATGAACATTGTTTTCAAAATGATCATTGTAATTCAACTCATTACAAATAAAGATGATGCTATCATTGAAAATGCCATTTTGCATAACTGTAAAACTCTATGGCATAAATGCATCTTGACATAATAGATAATGATTATTGTGTGCATGGCTTGTAATAAATGAATGATGATGCTATGACAAGCCAAATAGTGTCTCTTAGAATAAGAATATTAATGTTTTATCTAGTTGTTTGTTCTAAGAAATCAAAAGCAAAATCTTGACTTTAAGATATTAATCTTGATTTCAAGGATATATGTTTCTAAAGAATCTTATGATTAATTTGAAAATAAGGGTACAAGAAGAAATGTGAACTGATATTTATGTACCCATAGCAAAGCTTAGGAGACATCATTCAAAATGAATGTAAAACATACATTCTAGGAAAATCAAGGACAAAGACTTCATTGTGATGCCTATATTAAGTTTTTAAAACGTCTTCATAATAGGTATCTCTCAAAGTGCTTCAAATTGATATTTATTTAATCAAGTTACCTGCAGACATTATACTTCACATATGAGTGTTCAAATTGGAAATCTGCAGAAATTGCCTCTTGGTTGAAATCAAGTTTGACCAAGGGGCGCTATGGTCGAAGTCAAGGTCGACCTAAAATAAGCTTGACAAAATGCTTAATTGTAAATCCTTTCCTTGTACTTAATCTTAATATATTGAAAACAAGATTTTAGTGCATAGTTCTCATAAAAGGTTAACTTATTATGATCTAATACTTATTGTGACTTTAGAATCTTTAAATTATCTTGATTATAAGTTTAAGGGGGAGCTCACAAAAACTATCTTGACTATAAGAAGGAGCTTACAAAATGTTGGAAACATCATAAAGAAAATTTGAGGCTAGTTATGACCTTAGTATCTTTAAAGTAATTTTGGAGCCTATAATATGTATGAATATAATGAAATTCTCAAAACAAATCAGGGCTTAACATCCCGTGTATCTTTAAAGTTTAAATGATTCTCTTGTCATTTTTAGGGCTTAAAATGGATGAGTAATTAATATATGTATCCGCTATGAACCTAAAAGGATCTCATATCATTTCAAGGCTTAACACCCTTTTGCAAATGATTGAGAAATAAATTGTGGCTAAATTTGACAACACATTAATCCCTTGCTTTTATAAGTGGTTTGTATCCCTTACTTTTCAAACTAAATATCTTATTAAGGGGGAGCATCTAATTATGAAATTAAGGGGGAGAAATAAAAGGGGGAGCATACCTAATATTTATCTTGGTTATCTATTTGAAATGACAAAGGGGGAGAAATAATATAAAATAAAAACCATAAAATAAAATGAGTTTCATAATCTATCGGCCATCACACACTTGCAAAACAAGAATGGATATAAAAGGTAAACTTCAGGTATGAAACTCATATGATTTATATTTCCTTATTTTATATTTAGGAAATGTTTGTCATATTCAAAAAGGGGGAGATTGTTGGCTAAATTAGACATTATTATAATCCCTTTGTTTTGATGATGACAAACATTTCATTCTTGTGGATCTAACGTGCTATTTGAGTGTTGCAGGAACTAGGTGGATGACACAACGTTGGAAGATCTAAATGCTCACAATATGTTAATTTCATGATTGTAATCAAATGTAAAAACTTGTACAAGATATATAATGTACAAGTACTTAGCCATCATGTAAATCAAGCATTAGTTCTTACCTAGCCATTCACAACACTTAGATAGGTCGTCCCCTATATTAGTGTCACATCTACACACTCATGCACACACTTAATACTTAGTTTAAAACATTGAAACATAGTCATTCTCGGTCGACAAACTTCTCGACCGAGACACTCTTGGTCGACAATCTCCTCGACCGAGAATGACCCAAGTAGCCGTTAGACACAACAGACAAGGTAATTGGGAGTTGGAATCGAACGTTATACACACTTGCTCCAGACAGTCCCTCGGTCGATAAAAACTTTGACTGACTGGGATCTCGGTCAACAATTCCTCGACCGAGACTGTCTCTGTCTGCACTTTTCAGGATTAATTAACTAGCCGTTGCTAAAGCAATTAGTGGATACCTAACGACTAGTTAAGCACTAAGAACCCCCTAGAAAGTGTCTAGAATGTCATTAAGCACTCATAGGACATTCCTATAAATAGGACATGCCTTAGGACACCCAATATACACTTGTGCAACACTTGAGCATTCATACTTGCAATTGGCAATCCATTCTTGTGAGCAATTGAGCAACTCTAACATTGGCCATTCATTTCCATTGCTCAAATTTCATGTCCTATAGGCTAGCATCTCCTACCCACTGTACTTACACTTCCATATACATTGGTTATGAGATCAAAACGCTTGATATAGGAAATCAAGTCTTGTGCTACAACGGTAATTGTAATTTCCATATTTCCTTCTGGTTCCTTTATATTTCTTGTACTCTCCTTACTACTCCTAGGGTTGGAGGCTGCAGATTGGAGAAGGTTTATCTTCTCAGGTGGAGAAGGGTCTTCTCGATGGAGAAGGTGTACTTTGGACTACTTCAAGAAGGCTGTCTCAACAGGAAGCTACTTTAAGAGGAAGGCTACTTCAAGGGGGAGCTTGAGGTTACTTCAAGGAAGGCTGCTTCAAGGTTGGTAAGACTACTTCTACGTGAAGGCTGTCCAAAGTGTTTGGTGAAAGTATTTGTAATTTTATGTAATATCCTTGTGAGGTAATAAAATTTAAATACTTTCAAAATCCCGGTTGGGTAAGCAACTGGGTGGTGGATTGACTGCCTTAGTATTTGCTAAGGTTGGAACCACTCTAAATCCTTGTCCCCTTGTCCAATCTTTTTGTGGTTGCTTGCTTTGGTTAAATTATTTTTAAAATCTCCATAAAACCCTATTCACCCCCCTCTAGTGGTCTTTCACGTTTGCATGGCGTACCCGACTCGATCATCTCTGATAGAGACCCAAAGTTTACTTCCAAGTTATGGAAGCAAGTTCAAGAGGAACTTGGTATGAGGTTGAAGTTTAGTATCGCCTACCACCCCCAGACGGACGGTCAATCAAAAAGAACGATCCAGACATTAGAAGATCTATCGAGAGCCTGTGTGTTCGATTGGGGTGGCTCATGGGAGTAGTACTTACCTTTAGCCGAGTTTGCCTACAACAACAACTACCAAGACAGTATCACGATGCCTCCGTATGAAGCTTTGTATGGGAGACCGTGTCAGTCACCACTTCACTGGGTTGATGTGGGTGAGAGGACCCTGTTGAGGTCAGATGAGCTTCAAGTGTATGCTGATAAAGTTGCTTTGATCAAGTAAAGGTTGAAGAGAGACCATGATCGACAGAAGTCGTATGCTGATGCAAAGCAGACTGATGTGCATTTCACTGTGGAAGAGCATGCGTTTTTGAAAATCTGACCGCTCTGAGCTATAGCCAAGAACAAAGGAAAGATGAGTCCCCGATACGTGGGTCCATTTGAGGTGTTAGAACGGATTGGTGAAGCTGCATATCATTTGGCGTTACCTCCCCAGTATAGCATGATGCATGAGGTGTTTCACGTGTCCAATCCGAAGTGATATGTGTGAGATCCGAGCCATGTGCTGAGCATTGACCAATTGAGCTTCAAGGGAAGATGACTTATCCCGAGTCACCTTTGCAAATTCTAGATACCAAGGTGAAAGAGCTCAGATGTAAGAATATAGAAATGGTAAAGGTTCTTTGGAAGCACCATGGAGAGGATGAGGCCACATGGGAGCTGAAGATGGACATGGAGAAAGCATACCCTGACTTGTTTGTTTGATTGCTTGAATTTTGGGGGCAAAATTCCTATAAGGAGGGGAGGATGTTATAACCTCAATTTTCTAAGTTATGTAATGAAAAAGTGTAATTCTTTTTTTAATTGATGAATAAAATCTATGTTTGATTGGTGGATGGATTTCATGTGAAATGGCCTTGATTGATGGATAATGGGCTTTGTTGTCCATTGAACCCAGTTGAAAAGAAAAGAGAAATAAAAAGGAAAAGGATTTATCTAATAAAAGGAAATATATGTGAAATAGACATATATAAGAGGATAAAGGCAAATAGATATTCCTCAATATGGGAATTCATGCCTTTAGGATTCCTTGAGGTCCAAGGGATTCGAGATAACAAGATAATGACAATGGGAAAAGAAATATTAATTAATTTTGGATTAATTGATGGTTAACTTGGGAGTGAAGGAAACCTTCTCATCTGTTGGAATTTGATTCCCAAAATTAATAAACAGTTAGATAATTCCAAGATGGAGTTTCCCTTAAAATTTGAGAGAAAAATACTTATCGAGGAGAGAGAAATGAATTTCCCAAGTTTCCTTATTAAAACACTCTTTTTATCAATTATTGGATAATTGAGTTTCGGGGAGCGATGATGGCTGTTGGATGACCCGCGTGGTCCAGGGGACCATAGATCTAATGGTGGTTGCTCATCGTCTACCCCGAGTCACAAAAGGAAAGGGATTCGATTTTGGAATCCTATTATCTTGCATTTGAGATGATAATTCAAAGAAGTAAGAGGTTCATCGACTTCAGGAGATTGTTCTGAACAATCTAGACCCTAATTTCTAGTGCTGCCGTCGACAAGGGAAGAAGTTCCCAATTCGTGGGATACCCTGACCTAGCCCTATATGAGGGAGAGGTACTTGAGGGTACCAGCATACCCAATTCTTAACCCAAATGCTGCGGAGCGCGGCGACGAGTTGAAAGGCGAGTTCAATTGTCAATTTCATCCTAGCCTACACCCCCTGCAACCATCCGACCTTACCAGAACTCCGGCGACCTATTCGTGGTGAAGGTGAAGTTGCTTTGAGCAATTGACTAGTTCATTGAGTTTGGGTGGCAACGACGAAGTTTCCGAGCAGCTCCGTTTCTCTACTGGTGGCCTGGAGCTCATAGTCAACTAAGGAGTTGACCGCAACCTGTCGAGTGATCGAAGGTAGACGACGACCGAGAGCCGTACGATCACAGACCACCGTTATCTCAAGCGGGATCAGATGAGCGAGAGCGGGAGCATATGAAATTAGGCACGTGTGATGAGGATCGTTGGATCTGAAGAGCGGACCACCGTTCCACTGATCAAGCAGCCTCCGAATTTCCTGGTAATTCCCTCTCTACTCGAATAATCTAGAAAAAGGGGTTTTCTTGAAAAAATCATAGAAATAAATAAAAAACTCATATGAAGAAACTTAATACATGAAAGTTGATCAAAAAAAATGCGAGGAATAAGTTAAAAATAGTTAGAAGGCCTGAAACTATATCTATTTGCAAAAGTGTATTTATTTTGATGAAAAAGGTATTAATTTTTGGTTAGAAACCCTAATTGATGATAATGGATAGTTTTATATGTGCAAATAGGTTAATTTGAGTATTTTTAACTTGTTTAATGATAAATATGAATCTTAACCTATTTGGAAGATGAAATTGCAAGATTTAGAGTTTTAAACCTAATATGACGGTTAATATACTTAGAAACCCTAAAAAGGAAAGAAAAGTGCCTTAAATATGAAATTAGGGTTATATGTTGTTAAAAAGTAACCTTGATATCTTTCATGAGGAGTAGATGAGATAGTTAGGGTTGTGAGTAATTTTATAAAATTAGGGTTTAAAATAGTAAAAGTGAAGTGAAACCCTAATTGTAATTGAAAACCTAAAAAGGTCTAGTAACTCTAGGAAGCAACTAGGTTTAATAGACCTTGATGGTATGATCAATGATAGGAAAATTGGATGTATATTTTAGGATCATCTTGTGTGCTTGCTTGTTTATTGGATTTCTTGCTTAGTTGGTTTATTTCTGCACTCAAGTCAGCCTGACAGGTATGGGGTTAATTATAGCTAATCACATTAGTTTTCTGTAGGTTTTCCGGATGATTAATCACATTGGATGCAACCTATAAGTTTGTATGTTCATACTTGCAAATCATAAAGTCGCTATGATTATCACAATTATGATATAAGTGTGTATTATTGCACCTACATGCCTCCCTGATGGATGATGCAAAAATGTCAAGCCCAAGAGGGAAGACCCATGGGCACCATGAGTGGTGACCCCAGACACCAAGTTCAGGATAGAGAAGGTGGTCTTTATTGCATGACTAATGGGCACCATGAGAGGTGACCCCAGGCACCAAGCTCAAGATGGAGAAGGTGGCTTAAGTCAATGGCTAAAGAGAAACCTAAAGAGGGTATTCCATGGATAGGGCAAAAGCGGTGGAGTTTGACACATTGAACTCATAAAGTGAATTGTTAATTAACTTGATTGTGATAATTAGGTTGTTAGCCTTATGTGTGATATTTTGTTTGTCCCCACATACTGACATATTTATATATGCTGACCGAAGTGTTGTTTGTCAGCGTTTTAGGTACAACTCTGAAAGGAACAAATAGTAATGTGACACATTAGGAAAATAAGAGATAAAGTACAAGGAGGATTAGATAGAATAGATTCAAGTTGTGGATAGAAGTAGATATCCCAAGTTTTAAGAAGGTATATAAAGTTTTATTTTATACCAGCTTTCAGTTTAGTTTGGTAGAATTTCATAATTATTACTGATTAATTGTTGAACCTTTGATCCGGTTTATTGGGATAACGACTCTGACCTCTTGGTCTCCCTTAAGTGGGGGTTACCGGGAGGCGGGGTCGTTATAGTTGAAGTCACCCATGATGACCCAAGGAGCGTTAATGCAATTACAGACATACTCAATTGAAGTCCATAGTCCGACTCTATCATTATCTCCATTGTGACCGTAGACAGTAGTTAAACTTGGAGTTAAATCACCAAAGAAACATTGACATGATAAGCTTATCTGTCTCCTTAAACTGGATAATATCATAGGAATATTCCTTCCAAAGGATAAAAATTCTCCCCAAAACACGAGAGTCATGGTTAGTAATCCAGTTGTACCCATTGAAATATCTGAACATGAAGTTAGGAGCCTTCTCTCTTCTAAGCTTAGTCTCAACAAGAGTAACAATATCACATTGTAACCTACTGATCTCCTCTTGGATACCAGGAATCTTATTACTGATACCTCTAACATTCCAAGAGGAGATATGGAGAGGGGGATTCATTTGATAACATCGAATGTTGAGATGACAACCTCATATTTCTTTTTGTTGATAGTCTCTACTAGGGGTGGTATTGATGGAAGGAGATTACAGGAGGTGATGAAACATACTTGGATTGACCTTGTTGTTATTGTCAGGCGGAGGAGAGATAGTGATGTTACCCAGTCTAGAGGATGAAGATATATCTTTACTTGAATTAAAGATAGAAAATGGGGTTGATGGAACAATTTTCTTCCCCTGAATTCAATGCAACCAAGGCAACATTGTGTTGTCGGACTAAGGGGTTCAAAAGAATTTTCGACGAACATTATCCTGGAAAAGCATTAAAAGCTAGAATAACATCAGCCTCTGTAGCTTTCACAAATGAAGTCCCATGCTGATCAAGTTGATCAGGACCATCAGAGAGTTTACATTCTTCTTCTTCATGCCCATAGATAGAACATTTGGGACATATATAAGGAATCCACTCATAGAACAAATCAATTCTATGAGAGGTACCATCTTAAGCCTAGAGATCGATGAAAACAGGAAACGAGGAAGACAACAACGTGAAGAACTGAATCTCAGCATAGTCCAATCTTGAAAAGAACCTAGTAGCTTCATCAATACACATTGGAGTACCCAAAAAAGATCTAATGCATTCATACATCTTCTTATCCCAAGGCTCAATAGGAAGATTATATATACAAATATAGATACAAATATCTTTGATAGAGATCCTAGCAATATCTTGACCAGGTTTCCATTTCGATAGAATAAGAGGGTGGTCTCAAACATACCATGACTGAGAATCACTTGCAATCTTGAGATCCACCACTTCAGAGAAAGGTATGATTAAGAGGGCGCATCCCCTTCCAATCACTTCTAGAGAACCATACAACTTCTAAAACCAGTAGAGATAGATTTCAAGAGATTGTAGATGCAGATTGAACCCAAGGACGTAACCTGCCAGGAAAAACTTCTATTTAAGAGAGTTTCCATTGAGTTCTGATGCCAAGAAAATAAGTTTACCACCCTTGACCGTGAAAGGCATAGCTCTAAGGGCATAAAGAGCATATGCAATAGTTTCTTTCGAGATTTCCGCCCAACCCCTTAGACCATTAAAAAGGAGCGAAGCAATAGATGGATCTATAGCATCATCACTTCTCTTCTTCCAAATTTGTTGATGTTGTTGTTGATTGCGAGATTGGGGGTGGCAGCGCCCAGTTGCCTACTCATGTTCTCCCTCCTACATCGTGACCCCAACTATAATATGACTCCTCAAAACAACTTTTCCTTACGTCTTCATATCTCATCCCAGAATATAATAAGAAGCATAAAGCATGTAAACATGATGGCCAACCATGCATGTAACAAAATAAACACCATAGCTTGTTTTGAAACAATAGATCAACTAATACCAAATATCAAATTCGAGTTCCCATGAGTCATGACATGGGAGCTACTCTCCCATGTCAAGAAACAGAGTTATACTCACACATGGTGACGAAATACATACACAAGCAATAAATCATTGAATAAAACACGAGTAGAGAGAGAGAGAGGAATAACAAGTAAATCCATCAGAATGAAGAACAAATGCAAATCTCTGGCCAAGGGATGGATATTTATCTTTGAAACTACTCTTTGCTTCATCAACCTCCTCTCCTAAGCATCAAAATGGAATGGAGAAGAGAAACGGAGTCAAGATGGGGTTCTCTCCTAAGAAACCCTACCATTTTATCCAAAATTGCCCCTCCTCAGCTCCTGCTTTGTCTCAAATCTCAAAACACTCCAAATGATTCATGATCCGCTTCCCAAGGTGTGTGGTTCATTATAAAAATGATGGAGCGTTTGTTTCTAATTTCTGCATAGAAAATACACTTCACACGGAATGTGAGTAAGTCAACATGGCGTGTGAGATTTAGTTTTTGCTTCAGCCAGCCCAAGATCTTAAATGACACACTGTGTAGAGGAGCTACACGGTGTAATGGATACTTCCTGACAATTTTTTGATCTTCCTGAGCCACAACATGTATCAAAGTCACACGACATAGATTGGCTCGACTGATGAGTTTGCCATCTGAGAGTCACACATCGTGTGGAGTAGTCCACAGGTTGTGCGGCTTGCTGTCTATTGAATAATGAACTCCAAAAAATTGGGAAAACATTGGAAATGTGAAATAGATCGGATTTTGGGCATTTTTCTTTCAATATGAGTGAAATGTGGGATACCTACAATTCAAACTATTCCCGAGTAAGAACGATAAGATGAAAATATTCTAGAATGAATGAGGGGAGAATTATGGTTAAAATGAGTGAAATGTGCAACCAAAAGTGATTTAAAATGTGATATGATTTGTGCACCATTCTTCAGAATAAGAGAGATAAAGGTGCGATTAGCATCCAGAAGCATTCTATCATTGACAAAAAAATCCTCAATAGCAAGACTAACATTAGCACCAACAATAGACCAGGCCTTCTTGAGAAAAAACCATTGAAACCATCAAGCCCCATGGCCTTATCTTCCTTCAAGTTAGAGATAATATCATCAATCTCAGCTTGAGACTCCTAAGTAGTAAGAAAGGGTTTTTGAGTATCATTTAAGAGAAACCCTTCCTAAGGACCACTCCAAGAAGAACCTACATCATCATTATTGAAAAGAGAAGAGTAGAAACTAGATATAAAAGAATGAATCTCTCCTAGATCGTGAGACAAGGAATCTTATATAGTAAGAGACTTGATCTAATTGCGTATCCTTCTTGTCTTCGTAGAAGCATAGAAATTTTTTATGTTACTGTCACCCTCTTTCAACCATTGCACCCTCAACTTTTGTTTGAAAAAGGACTCTTCATCAAGGTTTGCTTGATGAGATAACTTCTTCTTCTCAAAAGAAATCTCCCTTAAGGCATCGTTGGTAGGGTCCAGATCCAAATTAGACAGAGCAATCCTAGAGTCAGAAGAAGAAATACAAGCATTAGTGCAAAGGTCACCAACATAAGACCAATTCCAATTCTTGAGCTTAACTTTCAATCCATAGAGCTTCCTATATATTCTATACATAGCATGACCCTGTATTTCAAGGTTCCAGGCATCCTTAACAATATGAAGAAAATTAGCATGCTTGGCCTACACATTAATAAATCTAAAAGGTTAATTAACTTTCTTGTTGGACCTAATTTTCAAGGAAATGATTATGTGGTTACTAAATGTGTTAGAGATAACATGACCAGAAATCTTAGAATTGAAATGAAGAAAGTCATAATTATTGATGGTTTTGTCAATCTTAGTAGTCGTGAAGTCCATGCCATGTTGATGGTTATCTCAAGTGAAAAATGGACCATGCAAATTAAGTTCAAAAATATTACAATCTAGAAGGCAGTCGTTAAAATCAACCATGGACTTTTAGAAGGGGGTGCCTACCAATCTTTTCCTCCTCTTTCATAACAACATTGAAGTTACCCATGATGACCCAAGGAGTGTTAATGCAAGTAAAAAATCCTCAATTGAAGTCCACACGCCGACTCTGTTGTTATCTCCATTGTGGTCATAGACAATAGTTAAACTCAGAGTCAAATCACCTAGAGAAACATTGACATAGATAAGCTGATCTGTCTCCTAATATCACATGAATCTTCCTTCCAAAGGATAAAAATTCTCCCCAAAACATGGGAGTCATGGTTAGCAATCCAATTGTACCCATTAAAATATCTAGACATGAAAATAGGGTCATCTCTCTTCTAAGCTTAGTCTCAATAATAATAACAATATCACACTGTTACCTACTAATCTCCTATTGGATACCAGTAATCTTCTTACTGATACCTCTAACATTCCAAGAGGATATATGGAGAGGGGGTTTCATCTGATAACATCAACTGTTGAGATGACAACTGATGCATGGGTTTTTAGTCATTTTCACAAGCATATTTTCCTTGACTTTATGTGTTGTTTTGTCAGTTATTTGATTAATAATGCATGAAATGCTATTGATGGCCTGTGATATTTAAATGCATCAAATTATTTGATTTTTAATGTTTAAGATGATTTAATATTTATCCTGAGTATTTATCCACGTTCTTGTGTATTTTCAAGCACAATGGAACTTCATAGAGTCGATACTACCTACACCAAAAGCCAGTGGTACCAACTTCACGTCAGTAAAAGACTTGCACATATTCAATACTACCGACACTCCAAGTTGGTAGTACCAAAATCACATCAGTGAATCACAAGGATGAATCATGAAAAGTCGGTAATACTGAGTTCACGAACTCGGTACTACCGAGATGACGTCAGGCAGACAATGCTCAGGTGACTTGAAGACTCAGTGCTATCGAGGCAAGTCAATAGTACCAACATTGTCAAGAGTCGTGACAACCCTAAGATCTCGGTACTACTGACTACCAAGTTAGTACTACTGAGTCTTCCCGATTTGGCAAATCTGAAGATGGCAATCTAATCCAATGATAGACATTATTTCGTACGTCATACCGTAAGTGATTCCTATGACTTAAGGGGAGTTCAGCCATATGAAAGGGGAGCAACCGTATTCCATTACATGACACCGGAGAGAGATAGGAGAGAGAAAGGAACCGAAGGCTTCATCCGGGGTGATCTGAGCACCTCTGGAAGGCGAATCGACAGCCATAAGACAACCGATTGCACACACGGCATAGGGGTTCATCGAGATCATCTATTCACTAGGGGTTACTAGTTTTTCTAACATTTCCCACATTTTTCTCTTTCTCTACCATGTATTCGTCAATGAAAATCATGTGGGGGCAAATTCCCTTGATTTCGTAGGACCCAGGAGTAGCCCGAATATGCATTGTAACTGATTTCCATGCATTAATGTCATATTTATCCTTATAATAGTATAAATCTGTGAAGATGCATTGTTCTATTTATGCCTGATCAACATAGATAGATTATTAGACTCTTAATTGTTTTGGGAGAGAGGTTAAGGGTTGGAAAGTATAGATTTACCCATTTATTGCACCCCTTAGGAAAGGTGGAGAATAAACGAGAGGAGAAACCTAGAGTTCAATTATAAAGCACCTAACTATTCAACCAATTGCTATGGAAATGGGATTGTCATTAGAATAGGTAGTGAACTACATTGCGGGAGTGGGTAGTTCTAATTATAGGCTCTTTATCCAGGGATAGGGGTAATAGATATTAGTGTATGGAATGAATTACA
This sequence comes from Alisma plantago-aquatica, assembly GCA_963693085.1. Taxonomy (NCBI): domain Eukaryota; kingdom Viridiplantae; phylum Streptophyta; class Magnoliopsida; order Alismatales; family Alismataceae; genus Alisma; species Alisma plantago-aquatica. Next base: position 680,789,781 of record OY856410.1, on the reverse strand, counting down.
ATGTTATCTGTGGTGAAACCACAATCCTAAGGAATTCCCTAAATTTGAGTAATTTAAGTGTTAAATTTGTTTCATTCTGTTTTTTCTTCTATTTAATCAAACTCATTCATTTGCACCATCCTAGATGATTAGACCATAGTTAATAGTAGTCTCTGGTGAACGTTTTCCTGTGTTCGACTCGGGCCTCAAAAGGGCCTATATTACTTTGATACGTTCACTTGCGTATAATGCATGATAAACATGTGTCAAGTTTTTGGCATCGTTGTCGGGAAAATGACAACATCCAGCACTACAAGTGTTGTGGTCGACCACTCTAGGACAACCTTTTTTTTCATTTCACTTAGAGCTGAATTATAAAATCATTATTGCTTCTATCTCCACTACTGCACTCTGACAATGAATTTGCTACTTTTAGGCACTGGTGCAGGGTGCATACCCGAGCCCATGATTTTGGAGAGCCATCTTCGTCGGGGTTTGGGCAAGTAGAACTTTTAGACACAGAGAGAAATTGGATGGTCAGTGGATAGATTCAACTGAACTCCAGCACTGACACCTCCGCCTAAGAGACCTATAACACTAGAAGAACCTGAGGCAGTAGAAATGGAGGGAGAAGAAGAACAAACAATATGGGAGAGGATCAAAGCCTCTGCCACAACAGCTCAAAAAGGACCAATTAAAAGACAAGCCATCAATGTGGGTAGCTACAAGATTGACCCAGGGTTGATCTCTTTAGTCAAATCCCAGGCTTTCCATGGCCATAGTTCTGAAAACCTGAAGGTGCACATTAACAACTTTGTGGAGAACTGCGATATGATCAATATAGATAGAATACCAGCAACTGTGATATATCTGAAGCATTTTCCATTTCATTGGTAGACAACGCAAAGTAATGGTTTCTTAACCTTGATTATGAATGCATTGAAATGTGGGATCAGATGATTGACACCTTCTTTGAGCGTTATTTCCCTCCACAGAAGACCAATGACTTGGTAAAGAAGATCCATAATTTCAGACAACAAGCCAATGAATCCTATTCTGAAGCATGGGAGAGGTTCCAAAATATGCTGCGGAAAGTACCTCATAATGGAATCAATCTTATGGGATAAGCAAATATATTCTATTACGGCCTGCACAAGGGAGAAAGGACTACACTCGACAGTGTGGGAGCGGGGTTCTTCCTCAACAATAAACCTGCCCGCTGTCATGAGATTTTGAAGAATATATCCAAAAATCAATCATGGGGAGATGATAGAGAGCTTCCAAAAACTGTCAAAAGTGTAGGTGAGTCTAAGGTCATCTCTGCATTAAATGAGAAGTTGGACTTGATTGCTAAAAAGCTATGTGCCAACGATGGATCGCCTCCAGAATAAGAAGATGAAGAGTGTAAGTTTGTGCGCCAACAAAAGCAATACAGGGGCAATGGTTATGCATGGAGGAAGGATCCTAACAATTTCAATAGGACCCATCACAGGCACAACAACCCAAGCCACAATAGTTTGGTGGCCAGGCACAATATCAATAGGAACAAATGAAGATTGATCGTATTGAAGAAATGCTTGGAAATCTGTTCAGTCAGAATGAAGTGCTGATAGGACAAACACAAAGAGAACTCTAGAACCAAGGGGCAAGGATCCATAGTATAGAAACTCAGATTTCTCAAATAGCAGCGGATGTGGGTACCTTGAAGTAGTTGAACCAACATGGGTTGCTTGCTAATACCAACGTGCCTTCTGGAAATCAACACATTAAGGTAGTCCTACTATGTAGTGGTAAGACACTGTTGAATAAGGCACCTGTTACAACCCCGGTTTTGGGTTCATCTGAAGAGAAATGTAAACTCTCATATTGGACAAATAATGATGTAATTTCGTTTACAATAGCCTTGATGATTGTATTGTGGGCTTTATTGGCTATTGGGCCCAATAACAAGGAAATTCAATTAATTAAGAAATCGAGAAAAGTAAGATGTGGAAACCTCTAGAAGGTAAAGAACTTAATCCAAAGGTGGATTTCGTGCCACATGGGTTCCTTGGGTTCCAAGGAGTCCGAAGTTGCAAAGAAAAGCAATAAGAAAAGAAAAGATTAATAAAGTATTTCTTTATTAAGAAAGAAATTGAAAACCATTGTAAAAGGTGAAAAATAAGTGAAAAGAGGTATAATTGAGTTATCCTTAGTGGAATTTGTATTCCAAGGATTCTTAATGATAAAAGGAATACCAATGAGGAAAATAAAAGAGAAATAAAGGGAAATACTCAAAAAGGAAATATTTTAATAAGAAATAACCATGATAATGAGAAATAATGCATATAGATGCATCTAGAAAGATAATGAATATCCAATAAAAAGGATTTCGAAATAATAGAGTTTCTTGGGGTCCAAGGAGCCCCAGTAAAGAGGAAAGAAAGAGGAAAAGTCCAAATAAAAGGATGAGAGAAAGGATATATAAATATATATAATATGTCCATTTAAGTAATAAACTTACAAAAGTCTCTTATACCTTTATATTTGGGTCTCAAAAGAAAAAACGTCTTGTAAAGGAAGTAAGAAAAGTTAAAAGAAGGCGTATTCAAGTACTTTCTAAATATGTTGCCTTAAGAAATGATGTATAACGGGGATCCTTTAACACATAAACCCTAATGTTATATAAAGGGGAACATATTGAGAGAAAGGCAGATCCCCGACATATCCATGCATACGATATGGGCATGTTTATCTTTAGCCCTTCGTTCCTCTCCTCTGCTTGGTTTCCCTCCTGTCCGGCATTGATCACGCAACTGAGAATATACCGGGTAGATTTGATCTATGATTATTGGCCTGGCAAGGAACATCGCAGCCACCACAGAAGAGCTGCAAGCCATGGTTTTGGCAACAACAGAGGCAGCTATGGTGGGCACCCCTGAAGTGTTGGCGCATCATCCCTTCACAAAAAGGTCCCCGCCGGGACAATCCATGGCCGAGCCGCTGAAGGCCGAGGTAGTTACGGCAACGGAAGACCCATCACGAGAGGGAGAAGGCAGTAGTGGGTGCTTCCTGTTCGAAGGTCCATGGAGGCTAGTTGCTGAGGAATCAGATAGGGCATGGCGGTGGATGCGCCTAGTACTGGTGGCAATGGTCGCCGGTGTTGGAGAGAACACCCGGGGTCGATGCTCTGCAACAACCATAGAGAACACCCCGTCGATGCACGCAAGAGAGTACAAGGGAAGAGGACTTGGGTGGCGGTGATGGGATCGGAGATGACGATCGACATCATCAGACACCTTGCACCAAGCCTCGGGTTCGTGAAGGCATGCCTGTGGTTGCGCTAGGGCGGCGCTCGGCGGCGCTGTGCGCTCGCGCGTAGATGCAGTCGCGAGGAGAGGGACAAGGTTCTAGAAAAGGACTCGAATAGCCCTGGATCACATGTAAGGAGGTAAGGGCAAATACATCTTTTAGTTATGTTTTTAAGTGCTTGCCCGCGTGGCCTTGCGTCAAACCTGCATGGCAAATAAGAGCCTAGAAATGCTGACGTGTCAGCAGATGATTGGTCCAAATCAATTTAGTTTGCAAAATGTGTAGTTAATTATTAGTAACTCAGAATATATCAAAACTATATATCGAATTGCTCAGGAAAATGAGGGGAATCCAAATAAAATACTTTTAGAGTCTAATTATGCTAGAAGTTCTAAAAGTATATGCAATTCATGTGTTAATATGATTAGTATAAAAGGAAAACCTAGATTTTGCTTAATCTAATGCTTAATTGAATATGCTCGTTCATGATCTAGACCTGTATAATGAAGAAATTATTGATAAAGATAAATAATTGATGATTTTATGTTAATTATCTCATACAATGTTGATTTAGGGTTTTTACCCCATATGAGAATGATTAAGCTTTTAAAAACCCTAATTTAGGGTAAAAGAGGATAAGATCATATATAATTTGAAAAATGTGAAAATACATTGTTAAATGATGGTTCTAAGTTATTTGAATATAAAAAGTCCTTAATTCTAGATAAATACCCTAAATATAATAATTAGGGGTTTCCAATGAATAAAAGGTGGATTTAATGATATATAGAGTTCATTTGTGAATTAGACCATAATGAACTATGAAATAATGATAAATGCGTACAATGATCTTGTCATGGATTAAAAGGATAAAATAGTAGCTTTAATGTAAAAGATGTTTAAAAGGCTTAATTAATGGATAAGTATGCCTTTAATATGAAATTGGGGATTAGATGTTGAGATAATTAGGGTTTGTGATCAATTAGGGTTTAGAATAGTAAAAGATTAAGGGAAACCATAATTGCAATGGAAACCCTAAAAGTGGACTAGAAACCCTAGGAAGCGAGCTAGATTTAATAGATCTTAATGACATGAGTAATAAAAAGGAAATTGTATAATTGTTTCAGGATCTTATTGAATGCTTGCTTGCCTAATGGTGTTTGGATTATTCCTGCACCTGAATCTGCATGTACAGGTATGTGGTTATGCTTATGACTACCCGAATTAGTTTTCCGGGATTTTATCAATGTTTCCCTCGTGGCTTGAATTAAACTGTTGGATGTATTTAACTCATGCAAAGTATAATGTGAATATGATTATCACATAGGAAATATGCCTACTAGCTCAGATCCTAGTCCCCTTTGTAGCTTAATGGGTTGACCTAGTAAATGGCTACCAATGGGGTAGGCCCATCAGGTCATTGGATGACTTAGTAAATGGCTACCAATGGGGTAGGTCCATCAAGTCATATTGAGTTAGAGATTGGACTACCTATGGGTAGTGCCATACGACTCAACCCTAGATATTGATCTACCTGTTAGGTAGGATCATGTGGGGTTTAATAAGGATCTACCTAGAGAGAGGTAATATCTCAGTCTGCTGTAGGGACAACACAGTGATAGGGGATAGGAAAGGATTGAGTAGTATGGTTTAAAATATAATCTTGGCTGTTAAATGATAATTGGATGATTACTTTGTTACTATAGTTGCACGATTATTGTTTCCCCCACATACCAGCTTCTTGCTGACTGACGTTTTGTTTGTCGGCGTTTTAGGTAAAAATGAAAAGAACAAACAATAAAATGACAGATGTGAAATTAAATGAGAAGTAACATGCACAGGAGGATTAGTTAGTTTAGCATCTTCATGGATAGAAGTTTAGAAATCCCAGTTTTTCCAAGGTAAGAAAAGTTTTTATTTTATACCAATTTTTGGTTTAGTTGGTAAAGTTTATTAATTGTTATTGATTATTTGTCAAACCTTTGATCCTGTAATTGAATAACGGCTCCGTCCTTCGGGTCTCCCTTAATTGGGGGTTACCAGGAGGTGGGGTCGTTACAATTGGTATCAGAGCGAAGGTTCCTCACTGAATCTTTAATAATTATTAAATTTTACAAATTCCGTAGAACCCAAGGGAGTTATTAGATGATTATCCGAAAGACAAAGGTGTCTAGAAAAGGATCACAACCGGGGGCTGGCAATATTTTCCTCCGCACCAGTAGTCGGAATACGAGGACTCCCAGATCTGTGTGACTGCCGGGCCAAAGTCTTAGGGTATGAATCGAAATAAGATACCTTTAGGACTCTCTCATCTTGTTCATCCCTTTGCAACTCAAATTCTGATAAGGACATTAAGGATTAGGGTTTCCTCTCTTCTCCTCGCCCTCTTGAGGTATGTGTAAGGTTGATAAGGATTAAGGAATCCTCCACCAAATTAATGAAAAGTATGTAAATAAGATGTCATGGACATAGGCTTAATAGGGTAAGTGTAAAAGAATAGATACATGCTTAGGTCGTATGACACGAGTTGTGATTACCCTCAGGAGAACCTGAGGATAGACCTCATTGTCAGGAGGATGAGTAGAGAGAGTTAGTCTTGGAGGTAGAGACCTCCATTAAAAGTAGAGACCCAGCACATCCTTTGAGGACGATGTTAACCCTAACCCTGAGTGAAGGTTAGAGAGAGATGACATGATGAGTTAGATGTCATGGTAGACCAGGTGTTTGGATAGACATGCCTTGGATGTCATATGAGCCATGAGAGGTTAGATGACCTAGCACTTTTGGCAACCCAACCCTGGGAAGGGTCGTGCATGTGAGAGCGAAGGATAACTCCTTCATGGATGAGGTTAGAGAGGAACCTATAGAACCCTATGGGCTTATGCAAGTAGGGTGTAGCTTGCACCCAAGGTACATCAGTAGTTCTGACAGTAGGATGAAACCCTAGACAAGGAATCGTGGTGGATGTCTTATGAGATAAATATAAAGAGCTAAAGGATAATCTTGAGCCAAACATGAGTTGAGCAAAGGCTTCACCTAGGAAGGGATATGATGGTAAGCTTGATCCAACTTCATGAAGTAAGGAGAGATCTAGAGAGAGAAAGCATAACCCCTGACAAGAAGGATGGAAGCCTAACACCTTGAGAATAAGGAACAGTAGGGAGTCGAGGATGATGTGACCTAAGTGAATGATAGTGGTTGCCTTATGCTTGACCCCTGGAGGCTGATGATGTCTTGGTTTCCTTTAGAGGAACCAAACCCTAGAGAGAGGATGATGCTTCTGGTACCCGTGGTATAAGTGACTACCTACTGGATAAGATAAAGAGTGCCTTAGACCCTGAGGAGGGTTAAGTAACTAGTTGTGAGGCTTTATACCTAGTTGGTTGTCTTTGAGAAGGACTCAACTCTGAGATGTTGCTCATATAAAAGGTTCATGGGAGTACATGACATACCTTGGACATGCTTGATTCGTGGTTAAGAGATTGAGCATGCAGTTGGACACCCGAAAGTGAACTAAGGGTTCCTAGGCCTAAGAAGGGAAGCAGTGTACCCGATGTTCATGATGAGATTTGATTCTCTATAGTTTCGAGCATGGTACTCCTCATGTGTAGAGGTAAAGGAAATCCCCTAAGTTAAGGGTATGTTTGATGAACCCCTCACAACTAAGTTGATCTAATGTTGAGGAAAGAGAACAAGTATGACCTAGCATAGTAATAGGTGGTCTGCTTGTGCCTTAGTAGCTGTTGGGTTAGGCATGCTCATAAGAATGTAAACCCTAAGGACGCTTGTGACCTTTGTTATCAAGGTGTAGTTTCCTCCCATCCTGGGAGAGGGACCCTTTCGTAGGGAGTACACTAGTTTTGTTGGTTTTGAGGTAACCTAAAGAGGTCTCATAAGATCTTGAGGAGCTAAGTGAAAAGTACATGGTACGAGGATGAACCTATAGACCCATAAATAACCATCTCTACGCGCATGTGAATGTGTTACCATGGAGGTAACCGGTATGGGGCCTGACCAAGGTAGGCAGGTCGCCATGATCCCTGAGAAAGGATGAAAGACAACCCAAGAATGCAGAGAGAGAGGTGATGAAGGCTTGGGTAAGGTTCTAAGTCAGACATGTACTATGATAGAATCCTAAGTCTATCCTAGGGTCAGGTGGGGATAAGACCGATGGAAGTAGGAGTTACCTAATTCCCTAGTTGCACATGACCATAGGGTCGGGAGGTAACCGCTATCATTGTCTGAGGGCCATGGGTTAGGAGATTGATCACCTTCATGAACTCATGGGACCCAAAGGGCAGATGAGTAGGGCACTCTCTGATGCATAGGGGAAAAGGGATGACCCCAAAAGTGTCGACTCCCTATAGACCTAGAGGAGATGACCTAGGATTATGCTTGGACCAAGTAAGTTCGAGATCAGTTTTCCATGGAAGTAATGTGGATATCATGATGTTTGTGATATAAAGACATGAGTTGCACGTTTCAACTTAGAGTTGAAGGTGTACTGGCAAGGTGGGATGTACCATCTCTACTCTTGGAATGGGAAGAACTCTATATTTGGACGGCCGCCAAATGCTTATTTCTTCTTGTTATGGGAGGGAGAGATAGGACTGTACGCATGCCATACACTAAGGATAAAGATGATGTGAGTTGGAACGTTGCTACAAGGTATGAGGATAGAGATGATAACATACCCTCATGGAACCATGATACATGGATGGTTTACAAACACTAAGAGTATTAAGGAGATCATCTTGTGGGGATGTGATACCATGAGCTATCTGGAATTTGCAAGATATGCAAGGTTGAGTTTGACCACCATGAAAAGGAGCTCAAAGTTTCTTGATGAAAATAAATTTAGAGTTTGAGATGATAAGTGATATACATGGAAGAGTATGTCTTCAACTTTACCTAACACCTAAGGGTAAGAAGTGGTAATGAATGCTCGGGTTGAGGTATAGTTGCCTGGTTTAGTTGGGAGCTAGAAGAAGTTGAGGTTGTTAGGCTAACCTTAAGTTGAGAAAAAGAGATAAGTTTGGATAAAACTCAGATATAACAAGATCTGTTGAACAAGACTAGTGGTTGTTTGGATAGCCAGCCTAGTCCTTGATGTGGTAGAAGGATGGTTGTAGAACCTTGGATACTTTTCTTTGGAAAGGAAAGTGATAAAACCCTAGTGAGAGTGGTTTAGTGTTTTCGTGGTATCGACCTTGAGGAATCATGACATACAAGAGACCATGGTTTTAAGATCACCAAACACTGTGAAACTACAAAGATGGTAAGTGATAGTGGCACTTTGGATGCTTAAAACAAAGTTGCATATAGCATGTGGCCATGCAAGCTAGGAGGCGAAGGACGAACACCAGTAACCCAATACATGGATATAAAGTGTAAAGAGTTCCCGAGAGGGAATGGGAGTTCTTCACTGTGGATGTTGTGAGTCTCCCGTGGACCAAGGAAGGTAGAGATCCAATATGGGTTATGGTAGATCGCCATACCTAGATGACATGAGAAAGGAAGAGTATTGTCACATGATAGATTCAGTTGAACTACTTAAGAGAGAAGATGGTTCAACTACGCCATGATGCGAGTTTAGAAGTTCTTGGGTTTAACCAAGGTTCGCTTCCATGAGGTGGAAGTGGATACATGATGAACTCAATGATAAGTACAGTTTATCACCCCATACTAATGGTCAGTATGATCCAGACTAGAGAGTCTGACGGGAGCATGTGTGCTCATTTAGGGTGATACAAAGAGACAGTTCGTGAGATGTGATATTAACCACCATAGCCTTTATCGGGATGAAAGAAATTCTAGAAGGAGGTTGTGTCGGTCACCACTTCATTAAGATGATGTTGGTGAAGGAGGCCTCGTGAAGGTCAGAAAAGAACCACAGTGTGTGCGGATGAAGTCGCTTTGATCGTGCAATGGCTGAGAGAGAGAGCCCAGTGGTGACATGAGTCACGAGCTGATGCAAAGTAGACTGACATGCAGTTCATTGTGGGAGAATATAATGTGAGAATCCGACCCCTCTAAGCTACAGTTGAGAAAGCTGAGTCCCCGATATGTGGGTCCATTTGAGATGGATTGGTGGAGATAGTTGTGTTTAACCTTACCCTCAGGATAAAATGATGTGTTGCATGAGTCCGATCTAGAGCACTATGTGGGGGTACCTAAGCCATGTGCTGAGCCCTGAACCTATTCAGCTTTTGAGAGGCTGAAATGTGCTGAGTCACCTATGAGGGTACGATATACCAAGGTAAGAAAGAACTCAGATGGAAGAATATGAAATGATGAAGGTTCTTGGAAAGCACCATGGAAAGGGCGAAGACACATGGGAGTCATGATGGACATATGAAAGGCTTATCCTGATTTGTTTGTTTGCTTGGTGGAATTTTGAGGGCAAAATTCCTATAAGAGGGGAAGGATGTTACAACCCCAGTTTTGGGTTCATCTAAAGAGAAATGTAAACTCTCATATTGGACAAATAATGATGTAATTTTGTTTACAATAGCCTTGATGATTGTATTATGGGCTTTATTGGCTATTGGGCCCAATAACAAGGAAATTCAATAATTAAGAAATCGAGAAAAGTAAGATGTGGAAACCTCTAGAAGGTAAAGAACTTAATCCAAAGGTGGATTTCGTGCCACATGGGTTCCAAGGAGTCCGAAGTTGCAAAGAAAAGCAATAAGAAAAGAAAAGATTAATAAAGTATTTCTTTATTAAGAAAGAAATTGAAAACCATGGTAAAAGGTGAAAAATAAGTGAAAAGGGGTATAATTGAGTTATCCTTAGTGGAATTTGTATTCCAAGGATTCTTAATGATAAAAGGAATACCAATGAGGAAAATAAAAGAGAAATAAAGGGAAATACTCAAAAAGGAAATATTTTAATAAGAAATAACCATGATAATGAGAAATAATGCATATAGATGCATCTAGATAGATAATGAATATCCAATAAAAAGGATTTCGAAATAATAGAGTTTCTTGGGGTCCAAGGAGTCCCAGTAAAGAGGAAATAAAGAGGAAAAGTCCAAATAAAAGGATGAGAGAAAGGATATATAAATATATATAATATGTCCTTTTAAGTAATAAACTTACAAAAGTCTCTTATACCTTTATATTTGGGTCTCAAAAGAAAAAAAGTCTTGTAAAGGAAGTAAGAAAAGTTAAAAGAAGGCGTATTCAAGTACTTTCTAAATATGTTGCCTTAAGCAATGATGTATAACGGGGATCCTTTAACACATAAACCCTAATGTTATATAAAGGGGAACATATTGAGAGAAAGGCAGATCCCCAACATCTCCATGCATACGGTATGGGCATGTTTATCTTTAGCCCTTCGTTCCTCTCCTCCGTTTGGTTTCCCTCCTGACCGGCGTTGATCACGCAACTGAGAATATGCCGGGTAGATTTGATCTATGATCATTGGCCTGGCAAGGAACATCGCAGCCACCACGGAAGAGCTGCAAGTCATGGTTTTGGCAACAACGGAGGCAGCTATGGTGGGCACCCCTGAAATGTTGGCGCATCGTCCCTTCACAAAAAGGTCCCCGCCGGGACAATCCATGGCCGAGCCGCTGAAGGCCGAGGTAGTTACGGCGACAGAAGACCATCACGAGAGGGAGAAGGCAGTAGTGGGTGCTTCCTGTTCGAAGGTCCAGGGAGGCTAGTTGCTGAGGAATCAGAGAGGGCATGGCGGTGGATGCGCCTAGTAGTGGTGGCAATGGTCGCCGGTGCTCGAGAGAACACCCGGGGTTGATGCTCTGCAACAACCACAGAGAACACCCCGTCGATGCACACAAGAGAGTACGAGGGAAGAGGACTTGGGTGGCGGCGATGGGATCGGAGATGACGATCGGCGTCATCAGACGCATTGCACCAGGCCTCGGGTTCGCGAAGGCATGCCTGCGGTTGTGCTAGGGCAGCGCTCAGCGGCGCTGTGCGCTCGTGTGAGATGCAGTCGCGAGAAGAGGGACAAGGTTCTGGCAAAGGAATCGAATAGCCCTGGATCATATGTAAGGAGGTAAGGGCAAATACGTATTTTAGTTATGTTTTTAAGTGCTTGACCGCGTGGCCTTGCGTCAAACCTGCATGGCAAATAAGAGCCTAGAAATGCTGACGTGTCAGCAGATGATTGGTCCAAATCAATTTAGTTTGCAAAATGTGTAGTTAATTATTAGTAACTCAGAATATATCAAAACTATATATCGAATTGCTCAGGAAAATGAGGGGAATCCAAATAAAATACTTTTAGAGTCTAATTATGCTAGAAGTTCTAAAAGTATATGCAATTCATGTGTTAATATGATTAGTATAAAAGGAAAACCTAGATTTTGCTTAATCTAATGCTTAATTGAATATGCTCGTTCATGATCTAGACCTGTATAATGAAGAAATTATTGATAAAGACAAATAATTGATGATTTTATGTTAATTATCTCATACAATGTTGATTTAGGGTTTTTACCCCATATGAGAATGATTAAGCTTTTAAAAACCTTAATTTAGGGTAAAAGAGGATAAGATCATATATAATTTGAAAAATGTGAAAATACGTTGTTAAATGATGGTTCTAAGTTATTTGAATATAAAAAGTCCTTAATTCTAGATAAATACCCTAAATATAATAATTAGGGTTTTCCAATGAATAAAAGGTGGATTTAATGATATATAGAGTTCATTTGTGAATTAGACCATAATGAACTATGAAATAATGATAAATGCGTATAATGATCTTGTCATGGATTAAAAGGATAAAATAGTAGTTTTAATGTAAACGAGGATTAAAAGGTTTAATTAATGGATAAGTATGCCTTTAATCTAAAATTGGGGATTAGATGTTGAGATAATTAGGGTTTGTGATCAATTAGGGTTTAGAATAGTAAAAGATTAAGGGAAACCATAATTGCAATGGAAACCCTAAAAGTGGACTAGAAACCCTAGGAAGCGAGCTAGATTTAATAGATCTTAATGACATGAGTAATAAAAAGGAAATTGTATAATTGTTTCAGGATCTTATTGAATGCTTGCTTGCCTAATGTTGTTTGGATTATTCCTGCACCTGAATCTGCATGTACAGGTATGTGGTTACGCTTATGACTACTCAAATTAGTTTTTTGGGATTTTATCAATGTTTCCCTCGTGGCTTGAATTAAACTATTGTATGCATTTAATTCATGCAAAGTATAATGTGAATATGACTATCACATAAGAAATATGCCTACTAGCTCAGATCCTAGTCCCCTCTGTAGCTTAATGGGTTGACGTAGTAAATGGCTACCAATGGGGTAGGCCCATCAGGTCATTGGATGACTTAGTAAATGGCTACCAATGGGGTAGGTCCATCAAGTCACATTGAGTTAGAGATTGGACTACCTATGGGTAGTGCCATATGACTCAACCCTAGATATTGATCTACCTGTTAGGTAGGATCATGCGGGGTTTAATAAGGATCTACCTAGAGAGAGGTAGTATCTTAGTCCACTGCAGGGACAACACAAAGATAGGGGATATGAAAGGATTGAGTAGTATGGTTTAAAACGTAATCTTGGCTGTTAAATGATAATTGGCTGATTACTTTGTTACTATAGTTGCACGATTATTGTTTCCCCCACATACCAGCTTCTTGCTGACTGACGTTTTGTTTGTCGGCGTTTTAGGTACAAATGAAAAGAACAAACAGTAAAGCGGCAGATGTGAAATTAAATGAGAAGTAACGTGCACATGAGGATTAGTTAGTTTAGCATCTTCATGGATAGAAGTTTAGAAATCCCAGTTTTTCCAAGGTAAGAAAAGTTTTTATTTTATACCAGTTTTCGATTTAGTTGGTAAAGTTTATTAATTGTTATTGATTATTTGTCGAACCTTTGATCCTGTAATTGAATAACGGCTCTGTCCTTCGAGTCTCCCTTAATTGGGGGTTACCGAGAGGTGGGGTCGTTACAGCACCGACAACCACATATGTAGTTGAAGTTTCCAGAACAACAACTCATACTGTGACAGCAGAGGGAACTAAACCAGATAAGTTGGAACATGAGAAAATATCTGAAGAGCACACTGATGATGAGGAAAATACTAGATCAAAAGCATATGTCCTACCTCACCAGAGGACACCAGTACCCTCTCCAAATAGCTTGAAAGCAACCAAAGTAGACTGGCAGTTCCAAAAAAAATTAGAAGGTTTTAAAAAGCTATATGTCAATATTCTACTTATTGATGCAATTGAGCAGATACCATCATATGGAAAGTTCTTGAAAGACATCATGAATAAGAAGAGACAGATACCCGAGGCTGATGTGGTAGTGTTAAAGGAGCACACGAGCACTTTTATTCTAGGAACTCTACCTCCTAAAAGATAAGATCCTGGTTGTTTCAACATCACATGCTACATAGGAAAGACTAAGTTTGGTGAGGCCCTATGTGACTCAGGAGCCAGTATCAACCTCATGACTTTGTCAACCTTCAAAAAGCTAGGTGTTAAGGAGACAAGAAAAAGTAATATGACTATTGAATTGGCTGACAACTCTGTGGTTAGGCCATATGGCATTTGTGAAGATGTCCTAGTGAAAGTGGATAGGTTTGTTTTTCCATTGATTTTGTGGTAATGGAAATGCAAGAGGATAAAGGCAACAAACTTTTTCTAGGTAGGCCATTCCAAGCCACAACTGACATGATCTTGGAAATGGGAAGAGGACGTCTGACAATGGGCGCTTATGATGATCAGTTTAAAATAAAGATGCCTGAACACTCAAAAGAAAAGGGTAACATGATGTAGCACATGGAGGGCAAGATTTCTTTATGTATGGGGAAGTCATTTCTTGATATGGCTCACGTGATGACCAAGGTGGAAAAAGATACTTGGGCAGTTGATATAATTGAAAACACCAAGATGATCTCATTGAAAGAAGTAATACGTTACCCAGATGATAGAGAAGAAGACTATGACCCGACTACCATAGAGGAGGTCACTGCTGATTCACTGATGCAAAAATATCCATAATTACCTCTGGAAGCATGTCTGATGAATAGAGTAGATGAAAGCACACACAACCACTCTCTAGAAGAGTGTGTATTGATGTTGAAGGCGGTAGCCTGTTATTACACAAGATATTTTGAAAACTTGGGACCACCTCCCCCTCTACTAGTTCCATCTATGTTGAACCCTCATGAGTTGGAATTGAAGCCGTTACCACCACATCTAGAGTATGTCTTCCTAGCCACAGAAGGAAAGCTTCTGGTGATCATATCATTGTCCTTGAGTAGTGAAGAAGAGGGGCAATTGCTTGTTGTATGGAAGAACCACTGAGTTGCTTTTGGGTGGTCTATAGCAGACATCAAAGGAATATCCCAAAGCTTGTGCCAACATAAGATCCAGCTTGAAGAAGGAGCTAAAGTAATAGTTCAACCTCAATGGTGACTCAACCCAATTATGACTGAGGTAGTGAAGAAAAAAGTGGGCAAGATCCTTTTGGCATGTATTATTTATGCAAATTCTGATTCTATGTGGGTTAGCCCAGCTCAGATAGTTCCTAAAAAAGGGGGATCACTGTCATGAATGACGTAGCTAATGAATTTATTTCAACTAGGTTGATGACGGGGTGGTGTGTTTGCATAGATTATCGTTGTTTGAATGATGTCACTTTAAAAAATCATTTTCCGCTACCTTTCATTGATCAAGTTTTGGAATGACTCACCGATCGTTCACACTTTTGTTTCCTCAACGGGTATCTCGGTTACAATCAGGTCTTGATCGAGCTGACGGATCAGGATAAATCTACTTTCACCTACCCTTACGGCACGTTTACATATAGACAGATGCCATTCAGCCTTTGTAACACCCCTGCTACCTTCCAACGATGTATGCTTGCCATCTTCTCTGCTATGGTAGAGCGGTGCTTAGAGGTGTTTATGGATTATTTTTCAGTGTACGGGGAGTCATTTAGTGATTGCATGTACAATTTGGATAAAGTTTTACAAAGGTGTGAGGACACTCATTTAGTCTTAAATTAGGAGAAGTGCCATATGATGGTGAGTGAGGGAATAGTGTTGGGACACAATGTGTCCAATAAGGGTGTGGAAGTAGAACCAATTAAGATAGAAGTTATCTTCAAGCTACCTCCACCGACATCGGTGAAAGGAGTAAGGAGCTTTCTGGGACATGCTGGGTTTTACTGCCAGTTTATAAAAGATTTTTCAAAAATTTCTAAATCCTTGTCGGAACTTTTAGAAAAAGACATTAATTTTTCCTTTGATGATTGATGTTTGATTACTTTCAAAACATTAAAGGAAAAGCTAAGTTTTGCACCCATTGTGTAGGCTCCTGATTGGAGCCTACTGTTTGAGCTGATGTGTGACACATCAGACTATGCTGTGGGAGCTGTGTTGGGGCAACACAAAGATAAAGCTCCTATCATCATATATGCATCTAAAACTTTAAATGATACACAACTTAATTATACAACCACATAAAAAGAACTCTTGGTAGTCATTTTTGCATTTGAGAAGTTTCTCCAGTACCTAGTAGGGACAAGGGTGATTGTTTGGACTGACCACACTGCCATCAAATACTTGTTACAAAAGAAAGATGCAAAACCTATATTGATTATGTGGATTTTATTGTTACAGGAATTTGACATAGAAATTAAAGACAAGGCAAGGTTGGAAAATGTGGTAGCAGATCACCTATCTAGGATGGAAAGAGTGAATGAAAAAGATGTAGATATTCCCATTGTTGAGGATTTTCTAAATGAAAAACTCTTTGCTATCAAGGTTAAGGATCCATGGTTTGTAGATATTGTTAATTATTTAGCATGCCAAGAGTTGCCTACAGATTGGGGGTATCAAGAAAAGAAGAAAATTTTCAACTCAGTGAGGTTTTACATTTGGAATGACCCTATTCTTCTTATACAGTGTAGGGATGGACTTTTCTGGAAGTGTGTACTCGAGTGTGAGGTAGAGAGTATTTTGGCACACTGCCATTCTTTACCTATGGGAGGGCATCATGCTAGCTCTAGGACAATGGTCAAAGGGTTAGAGAGTGGATTTTATTGGCCAACATTGTTTAATGATGCATATGATTTTGTTCGTCATTGTGATGCATGTCAACATGCATGTAATATTTCTAAGCGACATGAGATGTCGTTGAATGTGTTTCAGGAGGTTGAAGTTTTTAATCTTTGGGGCATTGATTTCATGGGTCCATTTGTGTTGTCTAATTCTAACTTTTATATTTTACTTGCGGCTGACTATGTATCTAAGTGGGTGGAAGCAATTCCAACCCGCAGCAATGACGATCAAGTGGTGTGTAGATTTGTGAAGGATAACAATTTTTGCAGGTTTGGTGTCCCCTGACTGATCATTAGTGACGGTGGATTACATTTCACTAATAGGCAATTTAGAGCCTTACTTCGTAAGTATGGGGTGAAACATCGAGTGGGTACTCCTTATCACCCATAGACACAATGCCAAGTGGAGGTGTCCAAAAGAGAAGTGAAGAAGATCTTAGAAAGGACAGTTTTCACTAATAGGACAAATTGGAGTTTTGTGCTTAGTGACGCTCTTTGGGCATATAGGACAACATATAAATCACCTATAGGGACGACACCTTTTGGGTTGGTTTACGATTGTGCTTGTCATTTACCAGTAGAGATTGAGCATAAGGTGAAATGGGCATTGAGAAGGTTAAACTTTGGATTGGATGAAGCAGGTAGAAAAAGACTTTTAGATCTTAATGAACTAGATGAGCTTAGGATGGATGCTTATGAAAGTTCAAGGATTTATAAAGAGAGGACAAAGAAGATTCATGATAGGCATATTGTGAATAGGTTGTTTCTTCCAGGCCAAAAGGTTCTCCTTTTTAACTCCTGACTTAAGTTACATCCGGGCAAACTGAGGTCCAAATGGAGTGGACCATTAGTGATTGAGCAAGTTCTCCCCCATGGTGCAATGAATATTTTATATGGGACTAGGTCATTCCTTATTAATGGCCAAAGACTGAAGCACTACTATGGGGGAGAAGTGGAGCAGATAATAAAAGAGGTACAACTTATGAAGATCCCTTAGATTCTTGCTCGTAGGAATGTATAGTCTAGGACGTTAAACAATGGTACTTGTTGGGATGCAACCCAACCTTCATTTTCCTTCTATTCATGTTCATTTTCGCATTTTATTGTCTTAGTATTTTTATTTTTTCTAAAAATGGCACCTTGACTCGTGTATGAAGTGTGCAGATTTTCTCCAGGTTGGTACCATCGAGACACCCAATCAGTAGTACTGAGATTACATCAGCGATCCATCCACACCAAAATGCCAGACTCGGTACTATCGATTCTCCCAGTCGGTATTACCGAGTCTCTGAAGATTTTTGATCATTAACTGATAAGCTCTCGTTGGTATCGACACACAAGTCGGTACCACTGACTTTTTGGTGCGCCCAGAATTGTAACATCGAGATGAAAAATTCGAAAGTACCAAGCCAAAACTTCCAACTCAGTATTACCAACATTCCAGTCGGTAGTATTGATGCATGAGGTCAGCAATCCATGGATGCTCGATTCAATGGCAGATGCAAGCTTCATCACATGGTTGGTAGCACAGATCTACGACTCAAGTCAGTACTACCAACTTGGACTCGGTACCACTGACTCTGAGCTATCCGTGCTCAAGACATCATAAAAAGTCAGTCGTCGATACATCCGAGCCATAGATTTGTGCCTTCATCTTAGTACTACCGACACAAAAGTCGATAGTACTGACTTTACCCGACTTAGATATATAAGGAGGGGTGGTTAACCCATTTTCTTCACACCACTTCCTCCACTCCTCCTAGAACTCAGAGAAGAGCTGCATTGTGCACCGACGATCTTCACCGAGCTGACGATCTTCACCGAGCTGACGATCTTCACCGAGCTTCTTTCTCCTAATCCTTTTTCTTGCATTGGCATCATGGAGCCAAGGAAAGGCCCTTCTACGTCGGAAAATCAAGGTGAGTTGGTCCCTCGACCAACCCGCATCCAACATCTATCCTCAGAGATCAGGAAGATCTATGAGGAGCTGTAGATAAGGCCGATAATACCAATGTGATATGGAGATCGCACATTGATCGAAAGGGCGGGCTTTACTGAAAACATGCAATGGGCATGTCAGAAGCAGCTCATGGAGGGAGACAATCCTGTCTTCAACGACTAAAAGACTTACCCAGTACTCATCCTGGAGTTCTTGGCATCCCTAGATGTTCTTGTCGCCCCTGAGTAGAAGTTAGGAGGTGAATGGCGGGAAGGAAAAGTCAACTTCCACCTCTTCAACAACAACTAATCCATCACTCTGTGGGCCATCAACCACATCTTCAACTGGGCTCACATCCCAGAATGCTTGACCCCTTCTAACTTCGACTTTGACTTGGCTTGGGAGCAGTTGACTGAGGTACCAAAGGGCTTTCACATAAACTGGCATATCAACTCTGTTACTGACATCGAGCACCCCTTTGCTCGAATCCTTCACTGCCTCTGCACCAACATCATATTTTCTTGGTCCGGTCAAGCTCAAGGGAAGGGTCAACAGGCGGACCTCTACTTCCTCTACATGCTACTGGAAGGAGAGACTGTCAACTTTGGAGCCTTCCTTCTGCTCCACATGATCTCTATTCGGCACAACATGATAAGAAAGGCAATGATTTTTTTGGGGGGTCTCATCACCCCCATTGCATTACATTTTTGCCTTAATTTGTCCAGCCTAACGCCATTGGAAGATAAAAAGAAGCTGGACCTCCTACACTTATGCAAGGCACACCTCCTTAGCTTCCACCACAAATGTGCTCTATGCGCATTACATGTGTCGAGGACTGTTTTGGGAACGGAGCCTTCTCGGCCCCGTCTTCAACTTGTGCGGAGTGAACCATCTCCGTTGGCCATTGAACTAGAGGGAGGAAGAAGATCCACCAAGGGCAGCAACTCAGGTTGATGACGAGGAGCAAAGCGATGACGACTCTGATGTTGTTGAGGAGGTGGAGCCCACCATCCCCATCACTAGGAGAGCGGTCCTGTACAAACGAGCCCACACTTACGCTGCCTCGACTTCTTATGTCCCACCCTATTCCCAAGAGGAGCAAGATCCGTACAACATGGCAGGTAAGTATACCATGCTACAGGAGATCCAGACTGGACAACAATAACATCAGGCGACGTTGGCTGGTGTGCAAGACATTCAAGGAAGGTTGTACCAAAACCAACAGGCGATATATGAGAATGAATGCCTTCTCTTGGCCAACCAAGAGAATGTTCACATGCGCCTATAGCGGATGGAATAGTACCAGCAGTCCTTCTTCGACCACTATTGGAACCAAGGGTACTTTGGAGGGTACCCGCAGCCGTAGTAGATGCCGTCGCCCGATCTATCTTTTCAGGGGATGTTTCCCCATCACGATCCCGACATGCCTCAACCACCTCCATTTTGAGTAATGGTACCGTTGCTCCATCTCTTGAGTGCGAGTATCGACTATGTGGACATACTCATATTCAAGCATAGGGGGGTGTTGGAACAACATTCTATCCTAGTTTTTATAGTTTTTTTTTCTTGCAATTTTATTTTAGTTGTTTTATTTTTAGTTTGAATCATGCATTTTTAGGATCCACACCTATCTAGTGTAATTGTGGAGCAGTAATGTATGGTTGCATTTGTCAAGTCATAGGTGTTAGTGCAAGGAAGTGGTTGTGTCTTCATAGCTTAATTTGTGACATCTTTGTCAATCACCAATCGAGGAAGTGTTTGGTTAAGTCAGCTCTAGGATATAGGATATGAATGAACATTTAATAAAAATGGGAAAGTGAATGAAGATGTTGTTGAGCCTAAGCTGATCAAACATTTAACGAGATATTAAATGGCAATTTAAGAAAGAAACCTTAAGATTATCATGTGCACATGTCATTAAAGAGGGACATATCATAATTCAATGAAAGGCATTGTCTCTTAGTTATGTGATTCCATCCATCTTTGCCATCAAATTTTGAATCACCACCTTAAGATGAACAAGTGCTCCAACTTATTTCTTTTGATTGCATTGCATTGCATGATAGGTGACATGGTAGGTTAGCTCTTATCCTCATGTGCATTTGAAGAAGAAAAAAAATATATTTTTGCATTTGTATACACGACCAATCTTAGTGTATACCATCTTAGTTGCATTGAAATTGCATGTAGATTAAATAAATTCCATCACTTTCATTCCTTTTTGTCATGAGGATTGTAGTCTCTCATTGTGAAAGTTGAAGCGGGGGCATACCTCCACACCAAAAAAAATAAAAAAATGAAGTGAAAGCCCGAGCATAATTCCATCATACTAAAGACAAGAAAAAATATGGGCTCAAGATTTCAAGGAGAAAGTATGTCCTTGAGTCTTGTTGAAGAGATGAACTAATTCACATGACACATTTTTTTGACAGTCTCATTTTCTATTATGAGATAGCCCTATACATGCATCATGTGCCAACAAGAAAAAAAGAAGAAGAGAAAAAGTCAGTAGGCATTAGGTCTCATGCATAACATTCTTTTCACTCATGTAGGTCACCATTTTTTACTGCATAAATAATTTGGACATACTTATGATTCTTCAATTGCCACCCATATCATATCATTAATTTCTCTCATTGGTAGGCCACTCAAATGATTCATGTCCTCATCCATTATTATAAGGAGATCTGCTTCCAAGTAGTTGGTAGTTAGGAGAGAGCAATTTAGATTAGGGAATCACATAGTGCACCAAGTGAATACCTGAATTATTATGATATTAATTGCTTTCTTGATAGTGTTTGTTGATCAAAAGGTAGACTTCTTCTATGAAAATTTTTGGTCGTTGTAGAGCAGTAATTGGTTCAGAGGTCATTGGAGCCCAGTTCAGGGATTGTCCGGTGAAAATGATTAAGAAAAGAGTTCATGTGTTGTATCCTTTCACTAACTTACATCAAATAGATCAAAGAGTAGTGTTGCTCAAGGACGAGCAACATTTAAGCTTAGGGGGGTTTGATGCATGGGTTTTTAGTCATTTTCATAGGCATATTTTCCTTGTCTTTTTGTGTTATTTTGTCATTTATCCAATTAATAAAGCATGAAATGCTATTAATGGCCTGTGATATTTAAATGCATCAAATTATCTAATTTTTAATGTTTAAGATGATTTAATATTTATCCTGAGTATTTATCCACATTCTTGTGTATTTTTAGGTACAATGAAACTTCACAGAGTCGATACTACTGACACCAAAAGCCGGTGGTATCGACTTCACGTCAGTACTTGCCCAAAAAAGACTCACACAGACTCGATACTACCAACACTCCAAGTCAGTAGTACTAAAATCACATCAATGAAGCATAAGGATGAATCGTAAAAAGTCAGTACTGCCGAGTTCACGATCTTGGTACTACCGAGATGACGTTAGGTAGACAATGCTCGGGCGACATGAAGACTCGGTGCTATCGAGATAAGTCGATAGTACCGACATTGTCAAGAGTCATAGCTACCCTACGATCTCGGTACTACTGACTACCAAGTTGATTCTACCAAGTCTTCCTGATTTGGCAAATGTGAAGATGGAAATCTAATCCAATGGTGGACATTATTTCATACCGTAAGTGACTCCTATGACCTAAGGGGAGTTCAGCCATACGAAAGGGGATCAGTCATATTCCATTGCACGACACCAGAGAGAGAGAGAGAGGATAGGAGAAAGGAATTGAAGGCTTCACCTGGGACGATTCGAGCACCTTCAGAAGGTGAATCGATAGACAGAAGACAGTCGATTGCACGCACGACATAGGGGATCATCCGAATCAACTATTCACCAGGGGTTACTTAGTTTCTCTAATGTTTCCCACATTTTTCTCTTTCTCTACCATGTATTTGTCAATGAAAACCATGCAAGGCTAATTCCCTTGATTCCTTAGGACCCAAGAGTAGCCCGAATATGCACTGTAATTGATTTTCATGCATTAATGTCATCTTTATCCTTATTTTCTAGATATAAATCTATGAAGATGCATTGTTCTATTTATGCCTGATCAACATAGATAGATTATTAGACTCTTAATCATTTCGGGAGAGAGGTTAAGGATTGGAAAGCATAGATTTACCCATTTATTGCACCCCTTGGGAAATGCGAAGAATAAATAGGAGGAGAAACCCAGATTTCAATCATAAATCTAACTAATCAACCAATCGCTATGGAAATGGGGTTGGCATTAGAATAGGCAGTGAACTATGCTATGGGAGTGGGTAGTTCTATTTATAGGCTCTTTATCCAGGGATAGGGGTAATAGATATTGGTGTATGGAATGAATTGCCATGTTATCTGTGGTGAAACCACAATCCTAAGGAATTCCTTAAATCTGAGTAATTTAAGTGTTAAGTTTGTTTCATTCTATTTTTTCTTCTATTCAATCAAACTCATTCATTTACACTGGCCTAGCTGATTAGACCATAGTTAGTAGTAGTCTCTGGAGAACGTTTCCCTGTGTTCGACTCAGGCCTCAAAAGGGCCTATTCGATACACTCACTTGCATATAACTCATGGTAAACACGTGTCAAAAGCCTCATATTTCTTTTCATTAATAGTCTCTTAGCCACCAGGGGTGGTATTGATGGAAGGAGATAACATGAGTCGATGAAACATACTTGAATTGACCTTCTTGTTATAGTTAGATGGAGGAGAGATAGTGATTTTACCCAGTCTAAAGGATGAAGAGATATCTCTACTTGAGTCAAACATGGGAAATGGGGTTGATGAAATAGATTTCTCCCCCTGAAGGGATGCAACCAAGGCAACATCGTGTTGTAGGCCTAAGGGATTCAAAAGAATTTCCGATGAACATTCACCTAGAGAAGCATTAGAAGTTATAACAACATCAACCTCTGTAGCTTTCACAAATGAAGTCCCATCTTGATCAGGACCATCATAGATTTTACATTCTTCTTCTTCATGACCATAGAAAGAACACTTGGGACATATATAAGGAATCCACTCATTGAACAAATCGTGACTATGAGAGGTACCATCATCTACCTAGACATCGATGAAAATAGGAAAAGAGGAAGATGACATTGTTAGGACCTGGATCCTAGCATAGTCCAATCTTGAAAAGAACCTACTAGCTTCATTAGCACACATTGGAATACCCAAAAAGGATCCAATGCGTTCATGCATCTTCTTATCCAAAAGCTCAATAAATAGGCTATATATACAAATCCAGATACACATATCTTTGATAGAGATCCTAGCAATACCTTGACCAGGTTTCCATTCTGATAAAATAAAAGGATGGTCTCAGACATACCATGGCCCATACTTACTAGCTATCTTGAGATCTTTTGCTTCAGAGAAACGTATGATAAAGAGGTTGTTTCCTCTTCCAATCACTTCCAAAGAACCATACAACTTCCACAACCAGTAGAAATAGATTTCAAGAGAAGGTAGATGTGGATTGAATCCAAGGACGTAAATCACCACAACAAACTTCCATTTAAGAGAGTTTTCATTGAATTTTGATGCTGAGAAAATAAGTTTACCATCCTTAACCACGACAGGCGTAGCTTCCAGGGCATAAGGAGCATATGCAACAATTTCTTTTGAGATTTCTACCCAACCCCTCAGACCATTAGAAAGAAGGAGCGAAGCAATAGATGGAACTAGAGCATCATTTCTTTTTTTTTTCTTCTAGATTTGTTGGTGTTGTCGTTGATTGTAAGATTGGGGGTGGCGATGCCGAGTCATCTACTCACATTTTCCCTCATGCATCGTAACCCAAACTATAATATAACTCCTCAAAATAACTATTCCTTACTTCTTAATATCTCTTCCCAGAATATAATAAGAAGCATAATGCATGTAAACATGATGGCCAGCCATGCATATACCAAAATAAAAACCATAGCCTATTTTGAAAATATAGATTAACCAAAACCAAATACTAAATTTGAGTTCCCATGAGTCATGACATGGGAGGTACTCTCCCATGCCAAGAAATGGAGTTCTACTCACACATGGTGAGGAAATATAGACACAAGCAATAAATCATTGAATAAAACATGAGTAGAGAGAGAGGAATAACAAGTAAATCCTTCAGAATGAAGAACATATGCAAATCTCCAGCCAAGGGATGGAGATTTGTCTCTACAACCACTCATTGCTTCAACAACCTCCTCTCCTAAGCGTTAGAATGGAATGGATAAGAGAAATGGAGTCAAGATGGAGTTCTCTCCTAAGAAACCATAGATTTTTCTCCAAAATTGGCCCTCCTCAGCTCCTTCTTTGTCTCTGGTCTCAAAACACTCCAAATTATTTTTATTTCACTTCCCAAGGTGTGTGGTTCATTATAAAAGTTGTGGAATATTTGTTTCTGATTTCTACATAGAAAATACACTTCACACGATGTGTGAGTAAGTCAACATGGCGTATGAGATTTAGTTTTTGCTTCAGTCAGCCCACAATCTCAAATGACACACCGTGTAGAGGAGATACATGGTGTAACTGAAACTTCTTGATGATTTTTTGATCTTCCTGAGCCACGACCTGTATCAGAGTCACACGACGTAGCTTGGATCAACTGATAGTTTGCCATATGAGAGTCACACGTTGTGTGGAGTAGTCCACATGCCATGTGACTTGCTGTCTGTTGAATAATGAACTCCAAAAAATTGTAGAAACTTTGGAAATGCTAAATAGATCAAATTTTGGACATTTTTCCTTCAATAGGAGTGAAATATGGGGTACATGAAGTTCAAACTATTCACAAGTTAGAACAATAATATGAAAACATTATAGCATGAATGAGGGAAGAATTATGGTTAAAATGAGTGAAATGTGCAACCAAAAGTGGTTTAAAAATGTGATATGATTTGTGCACCATTCTTCGGAATAAGAGAGATAAAGGTGTCATCAACCTCTAGAAGCATTCTACCATTGACAAAAAACTCCTTAATAGCAAGATTAACATCAGTATCAATAATAGGCCATGCTTTCTTGAGAAATAAACCATTGAAACCATCAGGCCTCAGGGCCTTTTCTTCCTTCAATACAGATATAATATCATCAATCTCAACTTGAGACACCTAGGAAGTAAGAAGGGAATTCTGTGTATCATTTTAGATAGGACCTTTCCCAAGGACCACTCTAAGAAGAACCTACATCATCATTATTGAAAAGAGAAGAGTCGAAACCAGATATAAAACAACAAATCTCTCCTGGATCATGAGACAAGGAATCTCCTATAGTAAGAGACTTGATCTGATTGTGTATCCTTCTGGTCTTCACAGAATCATAGAATTTTTTTATGTTATTATCACCCTCTTTCAACCATTACACGCTCAACTTTTCTTTAATAAAGGACTCTTCATCAAGGTTTGCTTGGTGAGCTAACTTCTTAATCTAAAAACAATCTCCCTTAAGGCAACGTTGGTAGTGTCCATATTGGAATTAGACTAAGCAATCCTAGACTCAGAAGAAGTAATATGAGCATTCGTGCAAAGGTAACCAACATAAGACCAATTCAAATTCTTGAGCTTAACTTTCAATCTATAGAGCTTTCTATATACTCTATACATAGTTAACACTAGATTTTAAGGTTCCAGGCATCCTTAACAATATGAAGAAAATTAGCATGCCTGGCCCACACATTAATTAATCTAAAAGGTGAATTAACTTTCATGTTGGACCTAATCTTCAGGGAAATGATTTTGTGGTCACTAATCATGTTAGAGATAACATGACTAGAAATCTCATAATTAAAACTAAGAAAGTCAGAATTATGGATGACTTTGTCATTCTTAGTAGTCATGAAGTCCATGCCATGTTGATAGTTGTTCCAAGTGAAAAATAGACCATTCAAATTAAGTTCAAAAATATTACAATCTAGAAGGCAGTTGTCAAAAGTAACCATGGACTTCTTAGATGGGGGTGCCTACCAATCTTTTCCTCCTCCTTCCTAACAACATTGAAGTCACCCATGATGACCCAAGGAGTACTGTTAATGCAATTACAAATATCCTTATTGGAAGTCCACTTGCCGACTCTATCATTATCTTCATTATGTCTGTAAACAATAGTTAAACTTAGAGTTAAATCAGCTAGAGAAATGTTGACGTGAATAAGCTTATCTGTCTCCTTAATCTTGATAATAACACATTAATCTTCCTTCCAAAGGATAAAAAATCTCCCCAAAACATGGGAGTCATGGTTAGCAATCTAGTTGTACCCATTAAAATATATGGACATGAAGTTAGGAGCCTTCTCTATTCTAAGCTTAGTCTTGACAAGAATAAAAATATCACACTGTAACTTATTGATCTCCTCTTGGATACCAGCAATCTTCTTACTGATACCTCTAACGTTCCAAGAGGAGATATGTAGAGGGGGATTCATTTAATAACATCGAATGTTGATATGACAACCTCATCTTTCTTTTTGTTTATAGTCTCCAAGACACCAGGGGTGGTATTGATGGAAGGAGATTACATGAACCGATGAAACATATTTGAATTGACCTTCTTGTTATTGTCAGGTAGAGGAGAGTTAATGATGTTACCCATTCCAGAAGATGAAGAGATATCTTTACTTGAGTCAAAGATGGGAAATGGGGTTGATGGAACAAATTGCTCCCCCCTAAAGTGATGCAACCAAGGCAGCCTTGTGTTGTAGGCCTAAGGGATTCACAAGAATTTTCAATGAACATTCACCTGGAGAAGCATTAGAAGTTAAAACAACATCAACCTCTATAGATTACACAAATGAAGTCCCAGGCTGATCAGGACCATCAGAGAGTTTACATTCTTCTTCTTCATGGCCGTAGAAAGAACATTTTGGGTCATATATAAGGAATCCACTCATAGAACAAATCAATTCTATGAGAGGTACCATCATCTGCCTAGAGATCGATGAAAAGAATAAAAGAGGAAGACGACAATGTTAGAGAGTTTTCATTGAATTTTGATGCCAAAAAAATAAGTTTACCATCCTTGACCATGATAGGCGTAGCTTCCAGGGCATAAGCATCATATGCAATAATTTCTTTTGAGATTTCCACCCAACCCCTCAGACCATTAGAAAGAAGGAGCGAAGCAATAGATGGATATGGAGCATCATCACTTTTTTTTCTTCCAAATTTGTTGGTGTTGTCATTGATTGTGAGATCCGGGGTGGTGGTGCCTAGTCACCTACTCACGTTCTCCCTCCTGCATTGTGACCCCAACTATAATATGGCTCCTCAAAATAACTATTCCTTACTTCTTAATATATCTTCCCAGAATATAATAAGAATCATCAAGCATGTAAACATGATGGCCAACCTTGCATATAACAAAATAAACACCATCACTTGTTTTGAAATAGTAGATTAACTAATACTAAATATCAAATTCAAGTTCCCATGAGTCATGACATGGGAGCTACTCTCCCATGCCAAGAAATGGAGTTCTACTTACACATGGCAAGGAAATACATACACAAGCAATAAATTATTGAATAAAACATGAGTAGAGAGAGAGAGGAATAACAAGTAAATTTGTCAGAATGAAGAACATATGCAAATCTCTGGCCAAGGGATGGAGATTTGTCTTTGCAATCTCTCCTTTCTTGAACAACCTACTCTCCTAAGCACCAGAATGGAATGGAGAAGAGAAATGGAGTGAAGATGGGGTTCTCTCCTAAGAAACCCTAGATTTTTCTCCAAAATTACCCCTCCTTAGCTCTTGCTTTGTCTCTGGTCTCAAAACACTGCAAATGATCCATGATCCCTTCCCAAGGTGTGTGGTTCAATATAAAAGTGATGGAGCATTTGTTTATAATTTCTGCATAGAAAATACACTTCACACAGCGTGTGAGTAAGTCAACATGGTGTGTGAGATTTAGTTTTTGCTTCAGCCAGCCCACGATCTCAAATGATACGTCATGTAGAGGAGCTACACGATGTAAGGGAAACTTCCTAACAATTTTCTGATCTTCCTAAGCCACGACCTGTATCATAGTCATAGAATTTAGCTTGGATAGACTGATGAGTTTGATGTCTAAGAGTCACACGTCGTGTGTAGTAGTCCACACGCAATGTGGCTGGCTATCTATTGAATAATCAACTCTAAAAAATTGTGGAAACTTTAGAAATGCCAAATAGATCTGATTTTGGGCATTTTTCTCAATATGAGTGAAATATGGGGTACCTACAATTCAAACTATGTCACAAGTAAGAATGACAAGATAAAAACATTCTAGCATGAATGAGGGAAGAATTATGGTTAAAATGAGTGAAATGTTCAACTAAAAGTGGTAAAAATGTGATATGATTTGTGCACATCAAATCCCCCTAAGCTTAAACCATTGCTTGTCTACAAGAAAAAAAGAATCAGATATACGAATAGAGATAAACAGGCGGGCACAAATTAGATCCACATGAATATTAATTGGTAGATCTTGAAATGATAGTTTTCATTATTTAGATATATTACTAAACATGAAATAAATTCTAATTTTGAAGTTAGGATTTTAAGTGAAAATAGACATTCAAATTGCCTTGGATGAATCAACCAGATAGAAATTATTAGAAATAAGATTACAAAGCCAAAGAAGTAATGATTTATCACAAATCTCAATTAACTTTTAAATTAACTGAAGTGAGAATTTTTCCATCCTCCTACAATGACATTGTTATTCAAGTAATATTTTCAATTTTATTTCAGTGTGTGATACTCGACTGCTAATATAGGCTTACGTGCACATGGAACACCGTCTGGGATTTATTTCCCTCTTTCAGACATAATCTCCAACCTTCATTGAGTTGGTGGAAAATGTGGGCGACTTAACCATCTTTTATGGGGTTTAAATTTTCAATTGAATATTAAAAATCCCCCCTTTTAATGGAACTCGGTTCCGCTTTGGAACCACACGGTCCTGTGCTAACTCACCATGTCATCATTTCAAGTCATGTAGATGGATATTCATTTGTAAAGATTTTCAAGTAGAGCTGTATGAAATTCATTATAAGGTTGGTAGTGTTATCTTACTAGCTATAAACTTGAGAAATCCAAGGCATTTGAATCATTACATGGTTTAAGAGCACGAGTGAGAGAATTGCAATTCATGTTTAGCCAAATACCTAAATATGGAGATGAATATTCATGATTTAAAAAACTTTCAGTTAGTGTGATTCATGCCTAAATTTCATCATATAGACATTATCTTAATGTAAGCCAAGTAATAGGGAAGATATTGATCATAAAAACATTTTTTTTCAGTCAACGTCATGCAAGAACATGACAAGAAATGTAAATCATGCAAACAACAAACTAAAAGACATAAGCAAATGACATGAAAAGTAAAACTAAAACTACCGACCGGTTGTACCCCCCTAAGCTTGAAATTTGCATTGTCCTCATTGCTCATAAAAAACCCAAGAGTTGTACAATCGGATACCTCAGGTGCATCAGAAGGCATGGTCAAAGCTCTCCTGGGAAGGTTGGAGGTGCTCTAGGAATAATGTTGAGTCAATTATGTGCATGGAGGAAGATGATTCTGGAGGAAAAGATGGATGTGGAGGGTAGACATAATGACATTGAGAAATGTGCCAGGAGTCCATCTCGTTCACCATGGTGTGGTAGTCAACAACGCTCTAGCACAAGCCGATGTACTCCTGGGAGAGATGAGAGATGTGGGTATCCTGGTCATCAAATCTATTTTCAAGATACCCATATAGCTGCCTCATGTCTGGATACCTCCAAGTAAAGTTTGTCTGTGTACCCATGGAAGGAGGTGGGGGAACATCAAATCTTACAGAGGAAGACTCAGGATGTGCACTATAGAAGATGCTTCATTCAGAAAATACTTCCAGTTGGCTTTGTCGTTGAGTGTCGTGATGGCTAGGTTTGGAAACTGAATGACCGAGGACTTGTTGTAGATCTTCTAAAAATATTTCCCATTCTTTTTTTTCCCAACAAGCCAGGGGGAATGAGAAAATCACAACTGGCCCATTCTTCTCCATCTAGGGTATCAATAATAGATAGATCAAGCATCAAAGCAGTAGCAAGTTTGGAGATCAAGCCCCATATCATGATATCTCCTTTTGATTCTTTCTGGATCTTTGTGGTTCATGCAGGAAAATGATACTTGATGTTTACATCATAGTTAAGCAACATAGCCCATAGGAAAAATAAATCCAGTTTACCAACCACTCCTTGTGTTTCTTTCCGTGCAAAAACACATGTGTTGAAAATAAGGTGAATGTATCAATTTATGAATGTGAGGCACTCTGACATAAGTAGGATTATAGATAGTTTCTTTAGTGATCAAGCTCCAGAAATTGTTTGACTAAAATTCCTCTGGCATGATGATACCACCTTCATAGTCAAACACCATCAAGTTGCAAAATCTTTTGAAACTTATCTTGAATGGTTTGTTCATTAATCTAAATGAAATTAGACCGAAAGGTTTGTGCTTATTATTCATATTTACATATATTTTGAAAGCTGGAAAAAATGCATAAGTCATGCAGGGGTATGTGACAACACAATTTATACAGCATAAACCCAGGACAAGAAAAACAATATATTCCCTACCTTAATCGAGAAAACCTAGCTATTCCATGTCATCTAGACGTGCCAGCCTGGTTAGGACTACTGGAAAAAAGACAAGACAATGGAATATGACATCCTCTTCTGTGTTGAGTGTGAAGTGGACCATCGAGACATAGGGCACATCTAATGAAGAAGGCTCGGGTCCGAGCATGCTCGCTTGGTGAAGATCTTGGTTCTCAACATTTTTGTAGTTGTTGGAAACCCTCACACGACATAAGCGCACGATGTGTGACTATTGATCCTTCTTCACGGTTGGTCTGGGTGCTGCATAGAATTGACAATGATGTTTATGGAATGTTTGCATCTTGCACAATTGCAATCTGGGTGCATTTCTAGTCGACAAAGGAGGCTTAGGGTTCGGTGGCGGCACAACTTGTTCACCTATCCTTCAGTTGATTCGGTGGCATGGAGGGAACCGTAGGTGGCACCTCTACTGCCTCACGTCATGAGTGAAGTGAGGTTGGCGGCATTGGACTGTGGTGAATGGCAACCATCAGTGGAGGGAAAAGGTCGGAGACCTCATGATGTAGGGCATAATCGGAGATGGCGTCTGGGTTGCGACTTACATGACGTGAGAGAGAAGAAATGAATCAGGTTAGGGGTTGAGATCCCTATAACCGTTTGCATACATGGCGTAAGGACATGTTAGAAGACATAACATTGTTATGAAATCCCCCAAATTCATAAAGGCACACGTTGTGTTTTGATGTCACATGATGTAATAGCTAAAGTCTACCGAAATTTTAAATCTTAGTTATTTCCATAAGGTTTTGAAAATACACATGCACCACATCTATAGATGAACAAGCACTTGAAAAAATGGGAAAAAAATATGTAGTGCTTACTATGCACATATAGATATAAATATGATAGTAACTCCTTACTGATGAGGAAACTTATGTGGAACAAACAACGATTTTTGGTTCTCCATATATATCACATTGTTCATAGTTATGAAATACATGACATACCTATCTAGCCTTGCCATGTAGATTTGTTGCAAGAAATGTATAATAAAAAAGAATAATGAATGCAATAGGTGGTATGGTAACTACAGACAAAGATCTGCCGTGACACGATGATATGCCCACAGATGAAGTGTTAGTTGCAGTGGTACTAGCAACTTTATGATTGGGCTTCTTTATTTTTATGCTCCTTCCTCCTCCACAATACACACCAAAAGATCAAGAAGGTTTACACACACACACACACAGAGAGAGACACACACACATATATATACACACACGCACACACATGTATACACACACATATATACATGTATATATACATATACATACATGTATATATGTCTCTATGTATACATGAATCTCTCTCTCTCTCTCTATATATATATATATATATATATAACATTATTGCATATTTTGATTTATAGGGGGAATTTGACCATACATCAACATAAGTAAATCTCGTTATTATAGTATATATATTCTTATTATTTATTTGACATCATGACATTAAAACCATATAATCATGTCTAGTGGGGCTTGTTATATAGATATTATTGCATCAAGCACATGTATGTGATTGTGTGGTAATATTTTATTACATTTCTAGATGTCGTGTTCTGGTTCAACTTGGTTGCACCCTGCATTTGATCTTGAATGAAGTTTATTTGATTTATCAGAGCTCTTCGTTGGTTGCTGAGTATGAGGCATTATTCCAAGTTTAATTTAGTGTAGAGTGCAAGAGTCCTTCAAATTCCATCTCTTATTCATGTCTAGGCACTAGGGAAAGGGACCGATGTACATAGTTAATAATTAGCTTTTAAGATACTCTAAGTTAAAAATGCAGTATATTCTTTACTGATCGTTTACTTCAAAGGTTATATACATAATTCTATAGCTATCTTAATCTTTAACTTGGTGATTTCTTTATTTCTATACCTACAAAAAATAGAATATGAGGACTTCTTTTTACGTAGCCAACATATCAATTGGAATGTGTCTTGCTCATGTTTGTGGATGTTGATACCACATGTCAGGATCCTCTATCTACATATGTTGTTACTATAAGTCATTATAGTTCAAATGACGTAGATATATTATACTCATAGTAAAAGTATGTTCCAATGCATTACACAAACATGTGCATTCAATTTAATCTACTATCATCAATATATGGATCCATAACACATGATAGTTCTGCCATTTATGATGGCAAGTTCCACAGTTCAGGCAATTGATGATGCCAATGTTGAAGACCATGATTTCCCATTCATTCAAGGTAAAATTATAAAAACAACTTTTTTATAATAGACACTTGAAAACCATGTATATATTATCTAATGAGTAATGTACAAATGAATCCATGGAGAGACATAAATTTTCTCAGCAAGATTTGGGGGAAGGGGACATATTTATGCAATTTTCTATTGCTAATTAGAAAACTTATGAGAACTATCTATCTCATGATCCTTTACTTAAAGATGTATTATGATATGTTAGTGTTTGTCCAGCTCTTGAATATTTGGTGTTCACTACTTGATTTTCAATCTAGATTTTGTCTTCCAACATTTGGGGAGGAGTAAAACTAGTAGATGTCCTTCAACTTGTTGGGATATCAAAGTTAACTGAAATCTCTTTATATGGAGGGAAACAAGTTGATTTTTCCAATGTCTACATGTGCAAAGTGAGTATATCAATGTACACTACCAACATTGATTCACTTTATTTTCACGTTTAAATTTCTAAGTGATGCAACCCTATCTTAGGGCTCCATCTTTTGTCATATTGTATTTCAATCACATCTATACCTGCTATATTACATGTTATTTCTCCTGATATGAATATTTGTGTAAAATGCACTTATGGAAATTATTTGCATGTTTTTCAGGTATTTGGACCACACTTGGATGGAAGAGAGAGAGGAAGAGTGAACCTAGGGTTTCTGTAACAAAGTGGATTTTATCATAATAATAAAGTAATTACTCTTTTGACCTCATTATACTCACTCATGGTCCCAAATTATTATTTTTGGCTCCATAATCAATATTTGGACTGAAATTTGAAATATGGTGGTCAATGTGAATTTTATACATATTATAACACCTCAAATTGGATTCATTAATCACTTTGTACAAAGAAGCAAATTGATCCATTAAACTTCATATTTTGGTTCTAAATTTTTTTCTAAATATTCTCCACATTATTTTGAATCTATGTTCCAAAATTCATCTCATTTGGACATTCCTACTATTTACTGTGATTTCTTGAATTTTATGTATGGAAAACCCCTTTATTTCCCTTTTATTTGCTCTTTTTCTTGGCTTTGCCATGTCAGTGATCCAGACAAAGGAATCCAGGGTAATTTTGGGCCCTTAGATCTACCCCACATGGATTTCAGCCCTAATCAAGCAGCAGAGAGGTTGTTTCCTACCTCCTACTGATTTCGGGGAGGAGAAAAGGTGGCCTTAATGGACAACCTCACGCCTGTGACCTCTTTTTGAAAGTATAATAAAGAGGAAATGATCCCCTCACAAATATGAACTGAACGAACCCTATTTTAAAGAGTGTTTGTGCTCTATCCAGCTGCCAAAATGAATCCTTTTTCTCTCCCTCTCACTCTGATGAGCATAGCCACCACCACTACCTCAAACTAGCCCTAAACCTAGTCCTAATGCTATAAAACCCCCAGCAAAGGACCCCCTCCATCATTCCGTAGGAGAACCCTTCATTTCAAAGATTGCACCTAGCCTGTAACACCCCTGATTTCTCTTATCTTCATCCTACTATCAAGTGTGGAACCGCTGCACAACCCTTTTGGGCATTCCACAATCTCAACGCCTCACCTCAACCCGCCACCGCCATCCAACTCGCAAGGCCCCGTTTGGCTTGAACGACACCCTCGCTGCCCTCCATCGCCCCCCCTACTCCCTTCTCCATTAGCTGTAGTGAACACCTCCACCTACCTTTGTGGCTTGTGTGAGGCACTGGGCGATGAAGGGGATGGGTCCCCTAACTACTCGGTCCAAGCAGAACCGCCGGTCCAAGGGGGGTTGACCCGATCCAAAGGAAGCAAAAGAACCACGATTGAACCAATTATTTGAGGAATCAAACCGGGCCAATTACATGCTAGACCAAAAAGCCATGGTGCCTATGTGGCACAATCTTATCCACCCAATCGAGTGATCTGAAGATAGCTATTTTCCACACTAAAGGTATTTTACACCTCTCTCTGCTCAAAAATCAAATAAATGGACAAATCTTGTAAAAATCGTATCTCTTGCATCCTTGCTCCAAAATTTACGTATAAATAGTCGATTTTGATCAGAAAAATCCAATGAATCGTTTTAAAATACTATTGAAGACTAATTATAGATGTGTCTCACTAACATACCTAAATATTGATCCTTTACTTATACTTTTATCTAAATGACTCCATAAGCATGATTAAATTTTGAAAACCCTAATACTTGACTCTGATGTTTATCTTGAGACACTGAAATCATACTTGAATAGACTAGACCTAATATTGTTGTCTTAGATACTTTTGAATATGAAACATGTACCTTGAAGATAATCTCGATGATGACATCTTATAATATGATTGATCTAAATTTTGTGGCATATTATGATCTATTAACCTAAAACTTGATCTCTGATTTACTAATCAAGACTCAATCTAATATTGAACACCAATGATGTTAGAACATGATGATGATATAAAGACTTGACTATGACTTGAATATTTATCATGAAAACTAGGGTCAACACATATGATCCTAGAAAACATAGGTAAGTCATTCACAATCGAAAATGCTTGACACTTGAAATAATGTTGGACATATTGAAATATTGGTTGATTATAAGTGGATGACCTAACCCTAAGTTTGAAATAGGAAAGTGTAACCCTAATCTCAAACTTTAAAACATAATCTTCAATTATCATGATTTTGATCCTTGATCCAAACATTGTGATTTAGGATCTGAATCAAAGGGTTGACCTAGTACTTGATTGATTTGTACTCAAAATCTTCGGTGAAAGGTACGCTATTATATCTCCTATTTGGTTGTATTGAAGATACTTTTTATGTATCTCTTGACTATATACTTGGCTATATAACTTGATTGAGCAACTATTCCCTATGATTAGTCTTCCATTTTCCCTATATATTTTGAGAAAAAATGAGAACATTAATGATACTGCCCATTATGACTTCCCGTATATTGATGATGATGATGATGTTGATAATATTGATAATGTTGATATTGAGTGCAAGCGACCTCCTGATTTGGAGGCATGACTTGTACTTTGGCCTCCTACCTCATATGGAGAGAAGGAGCCTGGTGACCTCCCCCATCACGTTGTGGCGATAGAGTCACACAAAATATATAAGCATGCTTTTCGATTACAACATAATGGGAACTCATAATAAAAGTTGAATCATTTGGAATAAACATTTTGTCAAATAAATATTGGATTTTGGATAATTGCTTGTTATAGTTCTTGAATATAAGTCATGCTAAGTATACTTTTTTTCTATTAACCATTTTACTTGATTTGGATAGCATACCGTCAATTGCATGATTGTGTCTCGATTTTGTTGATTTTAGGTAAGACAAATGGAACACCGACTAAGATCGCTTCCACACTTCATATACTTTGATGACAAAGTTAGATCTGCAAAAGGGTAACTTAGGGTTTTTGATAATATAGTTTTCTTTCTTGCTTTTAGTTGATTGCTTCATTAGTATAACCAATAAAATCATCATCAAATCCTAAAATCCCTACCCTCCACATTAGGGACACATCTTACCCTAACTTAGCTCTAGTGCCACCTCTCTCCCTATAGATCAAACCCTCACTTTCCATTCATGTATACTATGACACGATTTAGTGTACTTGTGGGTGAGTATTTTAGTCTTGTGAGTGAACCTTGTCTAGGGCTTTAGAAATTCGAAAGATCCCAAGTGTGTTCTGAGCTCATGGGGTGTATCTAGCCAAGTCTAATTGATTAGAGTTTGCACCTCTAGCAGGACACACCAAGTTTTTTGGTGCCATTTCTGGGGATAGAGATGCTCGGCCTAGCCAGTTAGAGTAGCTTAACTCTTCCTAATGCCCTCACCATTTCTATTTGTTATTCTTTTCTTAAATTTTCATACTTGTTTTCTAACTTAGCTCCTTATGTTTGTTTGTGTATTGTGCAGGTGACAACTGCACATGCTTGGAAGATGTTTGACTTCTACTGCCTTGGTTCCCATCAACCATGAAATACGTAGAAGAAGATGTCACCACCGCCGCAAACAACACCAAGCATCTGAGATGGATAAAGAAGGTCCTCATGGGGATGCCCAACCACCACCTGACCGTCCCCTCCATGACTACTTCACTCCAAGGAACTACACCTCACTCATTGCTACCCTTGTTGACCAAATGCCGGGTCAACAATTTTCCATCCCACCATCCCTTCTTGGACTCCTACCTACTTTCTATGGGATGGATAACAAGAACCCATATCACCACATTGATGCTTTCCTGGAGACCTACTGCACATTCCGCATGCCTTCCGCCACTGACGATTCCATAAGTAGAACCCCTTTCCCTTTCTCCCTCAAAGAAAAAGCCAAGGAATGGTACATGTCCAAGCCCGAGCTAGT
The DNA here is from genome assembly GCA_963693085.1 of Alisma plantago-aquatica. NCBI lineage: Eukaryota > Viridiplantae > Streptophyta > Magnoliopsida > Alismatales > Alismataceae > Alisma > Alisma plantago-aquatica. Next base: position 680,752,288 of record OY856410.1, on the reverse strand, counting down.
GACCTGGACGACGGTGAAGAACGAGTTCCTGAAGAAGTTCTATCTAATCTCCAAGCTAACTCAGATGAGGAGATGCATCACATCCTTTATACAAAGGGAAAACGAGCCTTTTCATGATTCCTGGGAAAGATTACAAAAGCTCCTACAAGACAGTCCCCACCATGAAGTTCCTCTATGGCAGCTAGTGCAGTCTTTCTACATTGGACTTGTTGAGTTGAGACAAACTATAGTTGCCTCTTCTTGCAGAAGAGCATTCATGGCTAGACCTCCAGAAGAGTCTTGGCCACTCTTTGAGAACCTTGTTGAAAACCCATACCACTGAGCTTCATGCAAGGGAGATCACCTTGACAAGAAATGGGTTCCCCCCTCCTCCTCTACTGGATCCAGTTAAATATGAGACCATTACTCAAATGATTAAAATCTTGGCTGATATGATGAACTTGATGAAGAATCAAGCTGGAGGATCTTCTAAACTCTACCAATGCCATGGAGGAAATTTGTGAAGAAGTGCAAGCCTTGCAATCTTTTGGGAACAGGAACAACCAAGGCCCCATGTCAAACTCCTACACTCCATAATGGAGGAGTCACCCAAAATTTTCTTCGAGGCAACAAGGTGATGAAGGATAAGGGTAACAAAGGCAACACCAAGGGTCAAAGTACAACTCTAAGTTCGAAGAGGAAGTTCTTGGTAGGCTAAGGAGCCTTGATGATGTGAAGAAAGATGTGTCCACTCAAGGGCAACACATTAGCAAATTGGAGCAAAGGACTGATCAGATCTCTCTTTCACTTTCCTATTGTGAGGAGGGAAGACTCCCTTCCCAACATGTGGCAAATCCGAACAAAGAAAGTGGTTCTATGAGGACTCCTCAAGGTGCTTATATCCCACCACACAGACAAGTACCCATTCTACAATAGTACCAAGGACCTCCTAACCCCTATGCCCCTCCACCTCCACAACCCCCATTCAAGTACCAATACACACCACATCCACCACACTCATACCAACACCCCCTCCACAATATCACTCCCATCCACAATCACCACCACCTCATCCACAATTCATTCTCCAAAATCCAAACCCACCACACCAAATGCCACCACCACCTCAACAACCACAACAGAAACCACAATATTTCTCCTCTACCACCCATGAGCAAGTGAAGACTATGATAGTGTTGAGACGTAAGAGGACTTTGGAGCAGCCAAGAGATGCAAACGTTGATAGTGCAGCCACTGAAGCTAGATTTGATACCATGATTTGAGGCAGTGATACTGAGATTCAAGGTGATGATAATGTGATATGCAACCAGGCTGATATTGTAATCTAGGGTGATGATACTGTGATTCCCGTGATACTGCTTGGTGAATCTATTGATGTGACCCAGTTGGGAGCACAACTACCTCCCTTTCCTGATGTGCTTGAGGAGCCATCTGCCAAGAAGAGAAATAAGAAACACACTGAGGACATCATGGAGACATTCAAGTAAGTGAGGATAAACATTCCATTGCTAGACGCCATCAAGCAAATACCTCCTATGCAAAGTTCTTAAAAGATTTGTGCACATTCAAGAGGAGGAAAACCAGAAGAACATCAAGGCAAGTCAACCTCACGGAAAAAGTGAGCTCAATTCTACAACATACCATGCCAATGAAGAGGAAAGATCCCAACACACCCATCATCTCTTACTACATTGGATCACACCACATAGACCAAGTTCTTATCAACTTGGGTTCTAGTGTAAATATGATGTCGTATGATGTGCATGCTGAATTGCAAATGGGACAATTGGCTCTGGCTAACTGAACACCTTACAATTGGATGACCATTCTATGAATATTCCTAGAGTGTGAGTTGACGATGTGTTGGTGAGACTTGATGATGAAACCTACACATTCTTTCCTACTGATTTTATTGTGCTGGACATGGAAAAGGACTCAAGGAAGGTGCCTATTATCTTAGGAAAACCCTTCCTAGATACATCTGATGCAGTGATTCATGTGAGAAATGACACCATGTATGTGATGTTCTTGCACATGAAGATCTAGTTGAACATATTCAAAGATTCTTCTAAGGTTGAGGTAATAGGTGCTACAAAGGAATATTGCTATCTTATTGAGTGTCTTGACGAGATTGTAGAGGAATGCCTACCTGCATGGATTCAGACTACCACTCAGGGTAGAGGTCTAGAGCCTATTGTGGAGTTTCCCGATAATGATGATGAGGATGAGGAATATGAGCTAGCCTTAGTGGCTACAAGTGAGGACCTCTTATCCATTTCTAAAAAACCTCCAAAAAACTCCCTTGAAGAACCTCCGGTCCTTGAGGTCAAGTCCCTTTCGGAAGGCTTCAAGTATGCTTTTCTAAGTTCCAATGACACCCTATCGGTGATCATTTCTGCTGTCCTATCTCTTGAACAAGAAGATGCTCTGATTTCTATGTTGAAAAGAAACATTCAACCCATAGGGTGGTCTATTACTGATTTGAGGGGCATTGACACCTCCATTTGTGTCCATAGGATCTATCTTGAGGATGATGCAAGACTGACCCACCAAATGCAAAGAAGGTTGAATCCAAAGTTGAAAGGAGTTGTAACACAAGAGGTTGTGAAGTTGCTTGATGATGGGATCATCTACCCCATTTCTGATAGTCCTTGGGTGAGTCTCATCCAAGTTGTGCCCAAGAAGGGTGAGATCACCGTAGCTAAAAATGAAGATGGAGAGTTGATGCCCGTGAGAGAGAAATCCAAATGGAGAATGTGTGTGAATTATAGGAAGCTAAATGATAAGACAAAGAAGGACCAATTCCCTCTCCCTTTCATTGATCAAAGCTTATAGAGACTTGCAGGACAAAGTTTCTATTGTTTCCATGATTTTCATTCAGGTTACTTCCAAGTGTCAGTTCATCCTGCGGATCAAGAGAAGACAACATTCACATGTCCAATTGGAGCATTTGCTTATACGAGGATGCCATTTAGAGTGTAATGTCCCATATATATTTCAAAGATGTGTTACATCTATCTTTACTGACATGCTTGATTCATCTCTTGAGGTCTTTATGGATGATTTCTTAGTTTTTGGCAAAACTTTTGATGATTGTTTGCTCCATCTCACTGTTGTTCTAGAAAGATGTGTCAAAGTCCATTTTGTAATATCATGGGAGAAGAGCCATTTCATGGTCCTAGAAGGCATAGTGTTGGGGCATAGAGTTTCAAAATCTGGGATTGAGGTTGACAAGGCCAAAGTGGGCCTAATTTCTACTCTTACTATTCCTTCTACCATAAGACATGTCCATTATTTGTTGGGGAATGTAGGTTTCTATCGTCATTTCATCAAGGATTTTGACAAAATTTCTAGACCATTATGCCATTTTCTTGAAAAGGATGTGGAATTCAATATTGATGATAAGTGTGTTGAAGACTTCAACCAATTGAAGCATAAATTAGTTTCTGCACCTATTATGCATCCCCCGAATTTCTCTTTGCCATTTGAGATCATCACTGATGCTTTGGACATGGCAGTGGGGGCTATGCTGGGCCAAAGGATTGGCCAGATTCTACATTCCAGTTACTATGCAAATAAGACCCTTGATGAGGCCCAAATAAACTACACCACAACCGAGAAGGAGCTTCTTGTTGTGATCTTCGCACTTGACAAATTTCACTTTTACCTTTTGCAAAACAAAGTCACTGTATATACGGATCATGCAGCCTTGAAGTATCTAATGGAAAAGAAAGACTCTAAATCAAGGTTGATTCATTGGATTCTATTACTCCAAAAGTTTTATTTGGAGATTGTTGACAAGAAGGGAATTGGAAATTCTATAGCTGATCACCTTTCTAGTATTGAGGCACTATATGATGATGTGAATCAGATCAAGGAGACAATTCCAATGAGCAAATTTTCTTACTTTCCTCCACCCAAAGACCATGGTACAAACACATATCCAACTTCTTGGATAGTGTGAGGATACTAAGTACTTAGAAAAGGGAAGATAGTAAGAGATTTTTTTCCATGGTGAAGAACTATGTGTGGGAGGACCCACATCTTTTCAAGTATTGCTCTGATCAGCTCATCAGAAGGTGTCTCTCTGAAAGTGAGCAACAAGGGATTCTCTCCATGTGCCATTCAAACATTGGTGGAGGACATTTTGGTGGAAAAGTACAACCACTAAAGTTCTTCAGAGTGGATTCTATTGGCTAACTTTGTTCAAAGACTCCCATGAGTGTTGCAAGTGTTGCTTGAAGTGCCAAAAGGTGAGCACTATCTCAAAAAGGGATATGATGCCTCTTTCACCTATCCTAGTGGTTGAGGTGTTTGATGTTTGGGTATTGACTTTATGGGTCCATTGCCCCTTCTTTTGGATATGTGTACATCTCAGTGGCCGTTGACTATGTATCGAAATGGATTGAAGCAGTTGTACAAGGACCTATGATCATAAGGTGGTGTGCGACTTTGTTAAGTCTAACATCTTCAGCCGGTTTAGAGTGCCAAGGGTAATGATTAGTGATGGCGGAATCCACTTCATCCGTAGATTTTTTGAAGTATTGTTAAAAAGACATGCTTTGAATCATCACATGGCTACTCCTTACCACCCTCAAACTAGTGGTCAAGTTTAGTTAGCCAATCAGGAGATAAATGTCATTCTTGAAAATACAATGAGATCAAATCACAAGGATTGGTCTCTATGCCTTAATGAAGCTTTATGGGCATATAGAATAACATTCAAGGCCCCAATTGGCACCACAACGTTCAAACTTGTGTGTGATAAAAGCTACCATCTACCCATTGAAATGCAACACAAGGCACTATGGGCTTTGAAATCCATGGACATGGATGTGGACACCACATGATTAAGAAGAAAATTTCATCTCCATGAGTTGGAATAAATGATGCATGAAGCATATGGGATGTCTACAAGCTACAACGAGAGTATTAAATTCGTGCATGATAAGTTGGTCAAGAAGAAGAATTTTGAGCTTGGACAATGGGTATGACTATACAATTCAAGGATGAAGTTCTTTCCCAGAAAACATAGGTCTAGATGGAAGGGAAATTATCTAGTCAAGCATGTATATCCATCTGGTGCCATTATGATATGTGAGAAGGAAGGAACAAAACAGTTCATTGTAAATGGAAAAAGATTGAAGGCCGTTGTTGAAGTTAGTCCGGATAAAGAGAATCAAAGTTTGGACATCGTAATGCTAGTTGAGGAACACCCGATTGATGAAGAGATGTACTTAAATGCACATGAAAGAGACAACTATTACAAAGACGCTTGGAAGGTTCCACAAGGATGATTGAATCAAAAATCAATAAGTCCGACTGAAGGCCTAAAATTTAGCACTAGTGGGAGGCAACCCACCTAGGTTTGGGAACTTTTGCACCCAACCTTCACTTTTTAATACTTTTAGTTTGTTTTTACACAATCCCAAAAGTACACACACATATACTTGTGCTTGATAGTTTTTGTTTAGTTTTTATGTGACAGGGTGACAGGACAAAGAGAGAGTGAGAAGATGGGTGCAAAATATGCAAGGAACAAAAAATGAGGTACCACCACATTCTTGAAAATTTTGAAGTTCTATGAAATGGGTGTGAACTTGCGACACTTAAGAGAACCACCATGGATGTGGCACTTGGCATTGGTGTGGGGGAAAATACCCAACCATGCCGTGGTAGAGCGCCACGGGTGAGGCAAGTTAGAAGAAAATTATAGGAGAATCAAGAAGAAAAAAGGGAAACCACCACAGCCGTGGAGATTGTCACGGACATGGTGTCAGTCCACTACCACGGTCGTGACCATCCACACGGGCGTGGTGAAAATTTCACAACCCTACCATTGTAGAGCGCAACGGGCGAGGTGGATTCAGCAAACATCACATGGAAATTTTGGAGTTTGAACATGAATCACCACGACTGTGGTCACCCACATGGGCGTGGCGTCTAGCGACCACCACGGTCATGGTAGCCCCCACAGGCATGGACAAGGTGGACTTCTACCAGCATTGACAACTCCATCACATGTGTGGTACACACCATGGTCATTCTACCTTCACCTCCCCTCACCCGTAGCCACCACCACGGTCGTGGCAAGGCTTGACCCCACCAAAACTTTCACTTAATCCCCCTATATATTCCACTACGAATCCCCCCATTCCAACCTACACCTCAGAAACACCCATGACCGTGGCACTGATCTGACAATCTACTCCAGCCCTAGCTCCTTCCTCCAGCCACCATCCACAATCAATACACCTCCCTATCACCTCCCTCACCTCTTCCGTATACTTCTCTACCATTTCCACCTAACAATCTCCATCGAAACACCCCATAGCTCCATTTCCTCCACCACAATCACCTCCACCTATGCTGCCTAGAAAACTCCCAAAATCTAACCTTCCTTACCCAAAAACTCATATCCAATCAACCTTACACCCCCACTACACCTCCATGTATCACTTCCATCCATTTTCAACCTCCATTCCACCCCTCTTCCACAAATCCAAAAATCACAACTCTCAGCTCCACCCCACCTCCACACCATGAAGGAAATAGGTAAGGCTATGAAGAAGGGAACTCAAGAAAGCCTTGAGGTAATCATTGGGGGCAAGCTACAGACCAAGAAAGCATCCTCCAACATCTCCATTCCATCACACACCCCATCACCTTCAAACTCCATCTCTTCCTCTCTTTGTCGCTCAACATCCATGAGTGACTCTAATACCCGATCATTGGGGAGTCACCACACCGCCGATGCCACTATTGAGGAGGAGGAAAAAGAGGCATCAAAGACAAATGTTGACGTAATGATTAACTCCTTAGAGATGAAGGTCACCACCCGCCCAAAGTGAGGCAAGGGGAATGCTGCTCCTTCTTCTTCATGCACTCCGCCTCACCCTACGCCACCCACCACTCCACTTTGACAATGGAGAGGCCACAGTAGCAGCCACAAACCTGTAGGAAGTTGGTGATTGAGGAATAAGAGGATGCTCAAGAAGAGGAAATCGAGCAAAGAATACGACTAAATCTTTATACAATCTTGGGGTCCAATCATATATGACTGAGGAGGAAGATGAGGACACTGTGATGAGGAACTGAGTCCAGAGACAATGGACATTGTGAATATATTGGAGGGGGATAGGTTGAAAGGATTTGGTAAGATTCCTGAGGGGGTTTCATATGGTAGAGGGAGTAAGAGAAAGATAGAAGTGACCCCTCTACCCTGAGTGCATGACAAGAAGAGTCATTGCAACTAGGTATGCCTATCAACATGTGATGGATGCACTTGGGATTAGACAATACATGGGGTATGATTTATATAGATGTGGATTGTATTGGGTGCTCTCTGATGCACAAGATACTTATGTTGAGTTAACACAACAATTCTTTTCAACCTTAGAGAAAGTCAAATACAGAGGGGAGGAAGCAATCAAATTTAGGTTGCAAAATTAGATACATACAATCACAGAATCATAGTTGAATAACATCTTCGCCAGGGCTCCTGAAGAAGCAAAGTTGCTTGATCAAGGCTGCATTAAAAGAGAGACATATATAGATTATCCATCTTTGTGGTATAGAATTACAAGGCAAAGAAACTTCACAGTTGGCAAGTCAAAGACCAGCGGGATCTACAATCCATATTTTAGATATGCACAAAAAGTCATTGCTAATACCATTGTTGGCTGCTATGATAACAAGGGGAGCTTCTCAAAAAAAGATCTTTTCGTGTTGCATGGGTTGATTAAAGGAAAATATTGCAACCTAGAGGCACTGCTCACTGATCATATGAGGTCGATTCCATCCAAGAGAAAAACACCTTTCTTCATGGGAGGACCGGTGACCTCCATAGCTAAAGCCCTAGGATGTGACTTGACAGGGCTTACCAAAGCTGAGGGAGCAAAGTTTATGGATTTGAAATACTTAATCCACTCCCACATGGTTACAATGGTTGATAAGAAGATGATGTATAACATTAATCCCACTCTTCTTGGATTCAACCTTGAACTTCCATGTCATGCAACCCCAATCTATGACATTACAAGATGACTAGATAGAAGAAGCATTGAAGAAATGGGAAGAAGATCACCCTAGACAGAGCTATAGAGAGAAAGCCCCTACCCTAAATGAAAAAGTTGGGGAGACAAATGTCTTTGAGCAGAAACTAGCAGAGCAATAGTAGAGACAACCCCATAGAGAGAAGAAGAGAATAGGAAGCATCCTCACAGAAACAACCTACAGTGAATGCCTATGACATGTACACTATACATACACAACTGGAAGGCATTCAACAAACCCAACAAACCATGCAACAGATTCAACAATACATGTGGCAAGATCAACAAAAAATGCGCTACTAGATCAACCACATGTATCAGTATCAACATGCGCAGGTGCAGAGAAACCCCCAATAAGGGGAGGATTTCTGGGGAGCCCCTGGATATCAGGAGACATACCCGCCTCCACAGGATGACTACTGGGGTCATTACTACTAGTTCCCTCCAGCTCGCTCAACTCCTCCACCACCTCAGATTGATCCTCTACCTCCTCATGCCTACCCTCTATAGCAACAGGAAGACCCACCACAGTAGGAATACCTACCACCTGACCCGCCTCAACAATAGTGATTTTTACCCTACCTTACCTAAGCTTTGGTTTCATTCCGAGGATGACACTATTCAAAAGTTTGGGGTGGTAGGGTGATATGCGCCCTATTCTTTTCTCAACTCATTTTGTTTTATCTGCCCCACCTGACTATTTGATTGATTGACATCACCGTATCTAGTGTAGATTTTCTTTTGTTTGCATTCATGCATACACATAGTACTTTTACATGCATTTTTGAGATTTTTTCAAAACTTTTGCTCTTTTTACTATTCCATCTCATGCATTGCTTTTTCATATAATTTTTGGAATTTTTTGTGTGTTTTTAGTTAGGATTTTCTTGCTTTATGTCATCTTTTCCCTAAAGTAGGGTTGGATGTGATTAAAGGGCAAATTGGCTCTGTTGTGGCTAAATTTTTCCCAAACTTGAATGTTCTTACCGAATAACATGTTTTAACTAAATATCTATATGTTGTGATGAGAATGATTGAATCTTGGATAATGCAACTTGCTTTTGATGTTTTTGTCTAGAATGAGTCCTGTGTAGGAATTTAGCATGTGTTCCAAGCCTCTTGAAATAATTTGCTATTTTGAATAAAGGGGTGATTCTTGCAAGTCTTGAACATTTGGGGTTTATTTGTTCTATATGAAAAGGATGCAATCTACCATATTTCATTTTATGCATGGCTTATTTAATTGGTGAATGTTACATGGAATAGATTTCTTGAGTGGGATTATACATGAATTTTCACTGCCTGTGACCCCTGTTTGACCTGACATATATTCTACCATCTTCTTACCTCTATGCCTCATGAAAGAATGCCAAAGTGCACGTATTAGCTTTGATGTAACATATCGAAATCTACTATGTATCTCTTTGTACTCTTTTCTATAAGATTTTTCCTTAAATTTCATCCCATATCTCTTTGGAATTTATTTAGTGGAATTATGATGGTTAATGGATAAATATTTCCCATATATTCTTAATATAGGGTTGTATGCACAAATACCTCAGTTGGGTTTTAAATAATGGGCCTGAAGTGAAAATTGTACATTAAGTAATAAAAATAATAAGATATTTCGTCCTAGAACTTTCTAGTACTTTTTAGAATAGGAAAAAGAAGAGAAAATCCAAATTAAAAATAAAGGAGATGATAAATGCAATAATTGGAGGTAATATGGGATTTAATGGATAAAAGAAGATAATGGGGAATATATTGCACCAAAAACCATAAACAGAAATCCACAAGGGTAATTTGACACTCAATTTTGTTTTCTTGACTTAAAAGTAACTTAAGGGCCAAGTATCATTTAATTTGGAAGATAAATGTATATATTAATGTCCTTATCAAAAGAAAATAGGAAATAGGCCAATAAAGTGAAATAAAATATTTAATGCTCTCAAATTAGAAAACGAACTCCAAATTCGTAATCTAAACAATAAAATAAGCCTTTGGGAAAATTTGCAACTAATTTGGATAATGTTTGATTAATGAATAAAATAGGAGAGAGAAAGTGTGTAGAATCTTCCTTTTATTAAAATAAATAAATAAATAATCTCAACTTATGAAATAATGATTAAATTATATTCAAGTCACTTAGGGATACTTATGGATGAAGTTTTATAATTTTTGGATAATCCTAGAGGCATTAAAGAAGGAGGAAAGAGAAAATGATATTTGAATTTTTTAATCTATTAAAATTCCCCAAAAGCCAAAAATAGTTCCATATTTGGATTCTACGCGTCAAAATCAGTCAGAGTATGAAATTTGGGTAATTGTGGATAACGTTTGTGCCTCTAAACGAGGAGAGAGAAAACATTTAAATTTAATATGACACTTTTGTCGAATTTTAATACAACTAGAGTTCAAATGTAACCAGGACTCCTCCCATCCATGAGATCGGACGGCTGTGGACCTCGGTGGACCCGGGTCCATTGATCCGATGACTATCAAGTCTTCTTCTTCCTCTAACCGAAAAGGAAACAAGCAGTTGCTTTCCAAAATTTCAAATTCAATTATCTTGAGATATACTCGATGATTTTTGGTTCTACAAATTTCTCACGAGAATCCGCACAGCTTTATCCCAAGATTTTTTGTTTTGATGATAATTCGAGAAACCCCCAAATCATGTGGCTCCTCTCTCTCACCCCACATAGTTAAACCCTAGCCTAGGCCTCCTTGACTATAAATATCCATACCCCTAGGTCCGCCGTCACCTTAGCAACTCAACCCTGCCCTTGATTTCGTGTTTCATGGACATTTGGACCCTTGTCTAGCTGTCAAAGCCACATGACTTGCACTGCTTCCCCCCTCTCTCGTCTCTGCATCTTCGTTCAAATAAGAGGCACCAATAGATTCGTCTCGCTCTCTTCTTTCTTTTGCATACTTGTGCATTGAAATTGGTCGAGTATTTCATTTTCCCCCAAAATCACTTGCAAGTAGCAAGAAGCTACCGCCGGTCATCATCGGGCACTTTGGGGAAGAAAGCCCCATGCATTTTTATAGTTTTGCCCTCCATCTTCTCTTCGTGCACTTTTGTTCGCTAGTAGGGTAGTTAGGTCTTTTGCTCCTTTGGTCTGCCTTTGACCCGGCGTTGACCGTTGCTCATGCAACAACCATGATTGGGCCAAGTCATAGTGACACGGGCCCTCCCCTCTGCTCTCTCTCTCTCTCTTCTCTTTCTCGATTTTTGAATTTTGAATTTTCTGATTGGTTAGTAAGAAATAAATCATAGAAAATGATTCCAGTGGTCAAAAATTAAAAATAAATAGTGTTTTGAAATCAGGAGAATGAGATGTATCCATTAAAAATATTTTCGAGGTTTGTTTCTGATGTTTGCAAAAAAAAGTATTTTTAGAATGATTTAATTAACTAAAAATCACCCAAAATAACCCGAAAAGTCCATATATTCAAAATACATAATATTATAGGTCATTTTGTTTAGAAAACCCTAACTAAGACAATGGTTATACTTTTAGAGTCTGATTTGAAGGTTTGTGCAAAAAGTTTATAACTTTAGGATTTTGACCTTCTAATGAATGAACTTATCATTAATGCATGAACATGATTATGGAATAGGGGAAAGTGGACTCTAACATGGTCTAGGGATCTGAAAGTGAGTTCTAGGGTTTGGAGGATCGAGGTATGTGCATCTACACCTTCAGTTGGGAAATTATTTATACCATTACCTATGTTCCCTAATGAGGCTTAATCGGACTTAATCCATTATTCTTGAAACCTAATTTATTTATGTCTCAAAATCAGTTGTAGTATTATCTTGCTTGGGTTTTATACCCCACTGCCATGTTATAGAAATCCTTTGATTAATATTGCCATGACTCTTTTGCTAGCATGTAGTTAAATGTTCTATTTAATTGTAAAGTAGAGGTACTTATGTACAACCACCCACAGAGGGCATGTATATAATTTCCCTAGGGGAATGTGTGTATTTCTCCCCATAATATTATAGGTGAATGGGAATGTCTTATTCTCCCCTCACCTAAGGTTAGAGGTCCGATAGGTGCCTCAACCCTACTTAGTTAGGCAGACATATTAATTTACATGCAAACCCTTTATTTTATTTGTTATTGGCAAGTTTCCTTAATTAAAGCCTCATACTCTTGATGTCTCTTCTTTTGATGATCCCCTAGCCTATTTTACTTGTTACAATTATCTTGACACCTTTAGATTAGTCTTGTAACACATACTTTTTCTTTCTTTTCCTCTTGCTGGGTGCTTTCCCAACCACCCAAGTGCTGGTGCTATGCAAGGAGAAGGACAAGCTTGAAGGAGTTCTTTCTTGGGAGTTGATCTCAAGCTTTTAGAAAGGATGGCTTGGTTTCTATAGCTAGATCCTGTTTTTCTTATCTTTTCTTTTAGAAATCAATCATGTAGTAAACAATAAAAGCCATGTGAAGGTTTAGTATTTCTTTATTTCCGCTGTACAATGTATCTGGAATCATGCTTATTTACTTGGAATATTATGCAATCATCCTCAAAGTCTCTATTTTTTTTAAAATTGTGGATGTTTTATATTTCCTTTAAATTTTAGTAAAGAGGTAATCTCGCCTCTTTACAACATGGTATCAGAGCCTTTAGGCGACTATCAGGGCATGAAGTTGAGGCAAGGGTGTCTAGAAAGGATCAGGGTTTCGGGGGCTGGAAAATTTTTCCTCCGCACCACTAGCTTGGTATACGAGGACTCCCATGCCCATATGATACTGACCTGGCTTGAGCTGAAATGAATTGCCTAAACTAGTATGATTTTAGGTAATAACATTCTAGATATCCTTTTCTCATCTCTATTTCTATTCTCTTCTCATCTATGATTCTATAATCTTGGGAACCTAATCTGATAACCCTACTTTTTAGGAGAGGTGAATTGGTTGACAACATGAACCATGAGTCCACTCCTAATGACCCCAACACACCTGTGACTCCTGCGGTCAACCATACTGCTTCGGGTACTCCCGCGTTCACACCTGAGCAAGAACTGGTGATGTTGCGTCAATTGCTATCCTCCACCATGATGGGGCAACTCAACACTTTGGCTGATACTGCCAAAAAGCCAAGGGAGTTCACCCTCACTAACTTCATCAAGATGCAACCGCCCTACTTCAAGGGTGAAAGTGAACCTAACATGGTGGACAAAGCCAACGACTGGGTGTTGGCCCTGGATCGAACCTTCGAGGGCATGGCATGTCCTCCTCACCAGAAGGTTCAGTTCACGACATATGTGTTGAATGGACCGACACGCGTTTGATGGAATGGTGTTTCCCACACTCGGGACACCTCTTCTATGAAGTGGGGCTAGTTTCTGAAGTTTTTCAGGAAGAAGTATATGTGCCCTTCTTTCCTGAGGAAAAAGGAGGCTGAGTTCTACAGCCTCAAGTAAGGAAGCATGAGTGTGGCTGACTACGTTCAGAAATTTCTACTGCTAGAGCGTTACGCCACCAACCTTGGAGCTGATAGAAGAGCAACCATGTTCTTAGAGGGCCTGAACTATAAAGTGGGCCGGAGCCTCGTCCCGCAGCTTCCACTTACTTTTTAACAGATGGTGGACAAGGCCCTAGCCATCAAGTCATATCCAGGGTTTCAAGCTTCTAATGGCTACAACAACAAAAGGATGAATCAGAACCAGAATGAGAACCACAGACGTGATCGCTGCAACAGGTGAAATCACCACCATCCTCCTGGAAGATGCCCTGCCAACAATGTGCCTGCCCGTAAAGACAAGCGTCCTCCACCGACCCACCATGAGTGCGGCCAAGTCAGGCACATCCGACCCAACTACCCTTGTTTCCAACAAGGGCAGAATAATGCCCAACAGCCACAACAGCCAAGGCAGAACCCGCCTCTGCGGAACAACAACAACAACAACAACAACAACAACAACAACAACAACAACAACAACAACAACAACAACAACAACAACAACAACAACAACAACAACAACAACAACAACAACAACAACAACAACAACAACAACAACAACAACAACAACAACAACAACAACCCGAGGCGTCCTCCAGTGGAGAGGCGGAATGGGAGAGTATTCACTCTCAATGCTGAGGAAGAAGGTGAAGGCAATGAAGTGATTGAAGCTACACTGCACCTTAATATGCATACTTTAAAAGCCCTCTATGCTAGAAATAGAATCTGAGTTTATGGATCATGTGTTAGACGTAAAAACCCGTAGTGGTAAGATCTGCTCCTCGTACCTCCAGACTCCTACCATGGACCTCTGTAATGTTTCCCACAGATTTTGTCTTACTTGATATGACCGTCTTTGATGCCATCCTGGGTATGGATTGGTTAAAGAGGTACAAAGCAATTTTGTACTGTGAGGAATCCAAGGTTAGATTGGTTCATCCTATTGAAGGAAAAATGTGTGTCAAGGGTAAGAAGAGAGAAGAGTGAAAATTTGTCATCTCTGCCATTAAAGCTGAAAAGCTTGTCTCGCAAGGGTGTAGAGCCTTCCTAGCCTCCATAGTTCTCGATCTTACACCTCCTACTCTAGATCACATTGATGTGGTGAAGGACTTCCTGGACATCTTTCCTGAGGAGTTACCTAGGTTGCCACCAACCCGTGAGGTGGAATTATCCATCGAGCTTATACCCAGAACTTCACTGATATCGAAGCCACCCTACCGCTTGGCCCCTGCCGAGTTGGCTGAGTTGAAGAAGTAGCTTGAAGAGCTTCTTGACATCAGCTTCATTAGCCCCAGTGTTTCTCCTTGGGGAGCCCCTGTCCTATTCATGAAGAAGAAGGATGGATCAATGTGGATGTGTATGGACTACCACATGCTTAACCAAGTGATGGTGAAAAACCGTTATCTGTTGCCGCACATCGAAGACCTATTCGATCAATTGAAGTCAGCCACTGTGTTCTCCAAGATGGATTTGCAAAGTGATTACTACCAGATGCGTGTGAAGGATGATGATGTCCCGAAGACAGTGTTCAGAAGTCGTTATGGGCATTATGAATTCATGGTCATGCCTTTTGGTTTGAAAAATGCCCCTACTGCATTCATGGACCTGATGAACCGAGTATTCCGCCCATACCTTGGCAAGTTCGTAGTGGTGTTTATCGATGATGTTTTGGTTTATTCTGAGACATTAAAACAACATCGTGAGCACCTGCGGATTGTACTCAACACGCTGTGAGAAAATCAACTCTATGAAAAATTCTCAAAGTGTGATTTCTGGATAAAGGAAGTTATGTTCGTTGGTCATGTGATTTCTTCCGGTCATATAGCAGTTGATCCTACAAAAGTAGAAGCTGTGACAAAGTGGAATTCTCTGAGAAACCCATTTGAAATTCGTAGTTTCCTTAGTCTAGCCGGTTACTATCGGAAGTTTATCAAAGGCTTCTCTGAGTTGGCCTTACCTTTGACCAAGCTGACTCGAAAGGAGGTCAAGCTCTCATGGACCCCTGAATGTGAGAATAGTTTTCAAAAGCTGAAGATGAGCCTAACTACTGCTCCCGTGCTTGCTTTGCCTGTTGACGCCATACCCTATGTCATCTACACTGACGCATCCATACAAAGCTTAGGGCATGTTTTGATGCAAGAAGGAAAGGTGATCGCCTATGATTCTCGACAGTTGAAACCTAATGAAGCTAATTGGCCTACACATGATTTGGAGCTTGCTACCATAGTTCATGCTTTGAAGATCTGGCGACACTATCTCTATGGTGAAAAGTTTGAAGTCTTTTCTGATCACAAGAGTCTGAGATATCTGTTGAATCAGAAGGATCTAAACTTGCGACAATGTAGGTGGATGGAATACCTTAAAGATTACGACTTCACCATTACCTATCATCCTAGTAAGGCGAATGTCATAGATGATGCTCTAAGTCGCAAGAAGGATGTTGTTTGTGTTGCTCTGAGATGTTCAGTGTGGGAAAACCTTGAACATGTGGCTAGTTGGAGACCTCAGCCTGTTGATTCCGTGGATGAAGACAAGTTGTGTGTTCATATGGCCATCTTGACCGTTACACTGACTTGGATCTCAGAAGTCGTGGCTGCACAGTTGGAGAGTTCTGAGTTTGAGGAGATGAAAGCTTTAGCTGAGAAACCACAATATGACTTCTCTATCAGAGTGGATCGTGCTGTCTGCTTCAGACAAAGGTTGTAGATTCCTAATGTTGGTGATCTGAGATAGAAGGTTTTGAGTGAAGCTCATGGGTCCAACTATACTATTCATCCTGGCACAACAAAGATGTATAAGGACTTACAGTGAAGCTTCTGATGGAAGAACATGAAGAATAATATAGCTTTGTTCATGGCGAAGTGCTTGACATGTCAGCAAGTCAAGATTGAACTTCAACGACCCAGTGGTATTTTTCACCCTCTTAAGATTCCAGAATGGAAGTGGGAGAAGATCACAATGGACTTTGTCACTGGTTTCCCTAAGCCCAAGAAAGGTTATGAAGCTTTTTGGGTGGTGATTGATTGACTTACAAAATCTGCTCATTTCTTGCCTTTCAAAACCACGTATAAAGTTGTTGAGATGGCTCAGTTATATGTGGAGTGGATAGTTCGTCTACATGGTGTGACTACTATGATAGTTTCTAATCAAGACCTGAAATTCACTTCTCACTTATGGGGTCAGATCCAGGAAGAGATGGGTACTGATTTGCGTTTCAGTACTACTTACCACCCGCAAACTGATGGTCAGTCCTAGAGAATAGTTCAGATTCTGGAGGACTTGCTACGTTGTTGTGTGATGGATTGGGGTGGTGCTTGGGATCGGTATCTACTGTTAGTAGAGTTTTCTTACAACAACAACTACCAAGCTAGTATTGGTATGCCACCTTTTGAAGCTCTCTATGGTAGACCTTGTTGTTCACCATTACATTGGGATGATGTTGGTGAACGGTCCCTAGTGAAGACCGATGACATGCAGATGATGCTCGAGAAGGTACAACTGATAAAGAAATGGATGAAAGCTGCTCAAGACCGACAAAAGATGTATGCTGATAAGAAGAGGTCTGATGTAAGCTTGTTAGTGGGAGACTATGCTTTTCTGAAGATCAAGCCTATACGTTCTATTGCAAGATCTAAAGTAAAAGGCAAGTTGAGTCCTCGCTATATTGGACCATTTGAAATCTTAGATAAAGTGGGTGACTGTGCATATCGCTTAGCCTTACCTCCTACTTACGAAAAGATTCACAATGTGTTCCATGTCTCTGTGTTGAGGAAGTATGTAAAGGATCCTTCTCATGTACTCACTATTGAACCTGTGGAGATTCACGAGAATCTGACCTATGAAGAACTGCCTGTGAGGATCCTCGACTCCCGAGTAAAGTAGCTAAAGAATAAGGATATAGAGTTGGTGAAGGTTTTGTGGAGATATCATGGTTTAGAAGAAACCACTTGGGAATTGAAAGATGAAATGTTACGTACTCACCCTTCCCTCTTATTATGAGATTTTTGGGACGAAATCCTTTTTAAGGGGTGGAGTGCTGTAACATACCGAAATCCACTATGTATCTCTTTGTACTCTTTTCTATAAGATTTGTCCTTCAGTTTCGTCCCATATGTCTTTGGAATTTATTTAGTGGAATTATGATGGTTAATGGATAAATATTTCTCATATATTCTTAATATAGGATTGAATGCACAAATACCTCAGTTGGGTTTTAAATAATGGACCTGAAGTGCAAATTGTACATTAAGTAATAAAAATAATAAGATATTTTGTCCTAGAACTTTCTAGTACTTTTTAGAATAGGAAAAAGAAGAGAAAATCCAAATTAAAAATAAAGGAGATCATAAATGCAATAATTGGAGGTAATATGGGATTTAATGGATAAAAGAAGATAATGGGGAATATATTGCACCAAAAACCATAAATGGAAATCCACAAGGGTAATTTGACACTCAATTTCGTTTTCTTGACTTAAAAGTAACTTAAGGGCCAAGTATCATTTAATTAGGAAGATAAATGTATATATTAATGCCCTTATCAAAAGAAAATAGAAAATAGGCCAATAAAGTGAAATAAAATATTTAATGCTCTCAAATTAGAAAATGAACACCAAATTTGTAATCTAAACAATAAAATAAGACTTTGGGCAAATTTGCAACTAACTTGGATAATGTTTGATTAATGAGTAAAATAGGAGAGAGAAAGTGTGTAGAATCTTCTATTTATTAAAATAAATAAATAAATAATCTCAACTTGTAAAATTAATGACAAAATCGTATTCAAGTCACTTAGGGAGACTTATGGATGAAGTTTTATAATTTTTGGATAATCCTAGAGGCATTAAAGAAGGAGGAAAGAGAAAATGATATTTGAATTATTTAACCTATTAAAATTCCCCAAAAGCCAAAACTAATTCCATATTTGGATTCTACACGTCAAAATCAGCCAGAGTATGAAATTTGGGTAATTGTGGATAATGTTTGGGCCTCCAAATGAGGAGAGAGAAAAGCATTTAAATTTAACATGACACTTTGGTCGACTTTTAATACAACTAGAGTTCAAATGTAACCAGGACTCCTCCCATCCATGAGATCGGACGGCTCGTGGTCCTCGATGGACCCGGGTCCATTGATCCAATGACTGGCAAGTCATCTTCTTCGTCTAACCGAAAAGGAACATGTAGTTGCTTTCCGAAATTTCAAATTCAATTATCTCGAGATATACTCGATGAAATTTGATGATTTTTGGTTCTTCGAATTCCTCGTGAGAATCCACACAGCTTTATCCCAAGATTTTTTTTTAATTTTGATGATAATTCGAGAAACCCCCAAATCGTGCGGCTCCTCTCTCTCACCCCACCTAGTTAAACCCTAGCCTAGGCCTCCTTGACTATAAATATCCATACCCCTAGGTTCGCCGTCACCTTAGCAACTCAACCCTGACCTTGATTTCATGTTTCGTGGACGTTTGGACCCTTATCTAGATGTCGAAGCCACATGACTTGCGGTGCTTCCCTCTCTCTCATCTTTGCGTCTTCTTTCAAATAAGAGGTACCAATAAATTTGTCTCGCTCTCTTCTTTTTTTTGCACACTTGTGCGTTGAAATTGGTTGAGTATTTTGTTTTACCCCAAAATCACTTGCAAACAGCAAGAAGCTACCGCCGGTCATCATCGGGCACTTTGGAGAAGAAAGCCCCATGCATTTTTACAGTTTTGCCCTCCATCTTCTCTTCGTGCACTTCTGTTCGCTAGTAGGGTAGTTAGGTCTTTTGTTCCTTTGGTCAGCCTTTGACCCAGTGCTGATCACTGCTCATGCGAAAACCTTTATTGGGCCAGGTCACAGAGACATGGGCCTACCCCTCTGCTCTCTCTCTCTCTCTCTCTCTCTCTTCTCTTTCTCGATTTTCAAATTTTCGATTTTCTGATTGGTTGATACGAAATAAATCATAGAAAATGATTCCAGTGGTAAAAAATAAAAAATAAATAGTGTTTTGAAATCAGGAGAACGAGATCTATCCATTAAAAATATTTTCGAGGTTTGTTTTTGATGTTTGCGAAAAAATATTTTAGAATGATTTAATTAACTAAAAATCACCCAAAATAACCTGAAAAGTCCATATATTCAAAATACATAATATTATAGGTCATTTTGATCATAAAACCCTAACTAAGACAATGGTGATACTTTTGAAGTCTGATTTGAAGGTTTGCATGAAAATTTTGTAACTTTAGGGTTTTGACCTTCTAATGAATGAACTTATCATTAATGCATGAACATGATTATGTAATAGGGGAAAGTGGACTCTAATCTGGTCTAGGCATCTGAAAGTGAGTTCTAGGGTTTGGAGGATTGAGGTATGTGCATATACACCTTCAGTTGGGAAATTATTTATACCATTACCTATGTTCCCTAATGAGGCTTAATCAGACTTAATCCATTATTCTTGAAACCTAATTTATTTATGTCTCAAAATCAGTTGTAGTATTATCTTTCTTGGGTTTTATACCCCACTGCCATGTTATATAAATCCTTTGATTAATATTGCCATAACTCTTTTGCTAGCATGTAGTTATATGTTCTATTTAATTGTAAAGTAGAGGTACTTATGTACAACCAACCACAGAGGGCATGTATATAATTGCCCTAGGGGAATGTGTGTATTTCTCCCCATAATATTATATGTGACTGGGAATGTCTTATTCTTCCCTCACCTAAGGTTAGAGGTTTGGTAGGTGCCTCAACCCTACTTAGTTAGGTAGACATATTAATTTACATGCAAACCCTTTATTTTATTTGTTATTGGCAACTTTCCTTAATTAAAGCCTCATACTCTTGATGTCTCATCTTTTGATGATCCCCTAGCCTGTTTTACTTTTTACAATTATCTTGTCACATTTAGATTAGTCTTGTAACACATACTTTTTCTTTCTTTTCCTCTTGCTGGGTGCTTTCCCAACCACCCAGGTGCTGGTGCTGTGCAAGGAGAAGGACAACCTTGAAGGAGGTTTTTCTTGGGAGTTGATCTCAAGCTTTTGGAAAGGATGGCTAGGTTGCTATAACTAGATCCTATTTTTCTTATCTTTTCTTTTAGAAATCAATCATGTAGTAAACAATAAAAGCCATGTGAAGGCTTAGTATTTCTTTATTTCTACTTCTATTGACATTTTACAATGTATCTAGAATCATGCTTATTTACTTGGAATATTATGCAATCATCCTCAAAGTCTCTATTTTTGTTAAAATTGTGGATGTTTTGTATTTCCTTTAAATTTTAGTAAAGAGGTGATCTCGCCTCTTTACACTTGACCACCCCAAATTTTTTTGGGGTAACCATATCTTTACCTCGACGCTTAACTATTGTCATCAAATGCCCTCCCTACATAAGGGCAAAGAATAGAAAAAGAAAAGAAAAAGCAAAAAGAAAATAAAACATGCTCATGTTTAAGTGTATCCAAATAAAGAAAAGATGAGTGTAATACCACTCCACTCCCTTTCATTACCCTTTCTTCTCATTTTATACCTCATAGAGATAGGGTAAATAAACTCTATCCCTCATCCCCCTACACAAGACAAGTGGGTCATGGCAGTGAAACAATGTGTATGAGGTATCTCTATCAGGTGGAACAATAATTACCTTTTGAATGTATTTCATACATGATACGGTCTACCCAAAGCTTTATGAAAATTGCATCACTTTCATATGTGGACGGTGTCCCATTTTCTAAGTCCTTGTGCTTTGTGCTTGATTCACACTTGAAAGCTGGAAATGAATGGAGAGTAGTGGATTGCATGCCTAATTCCTCATGTGAACTCAATTTAACCTATAAATATCACAATGATTGCTTTATCTGAGAACTCCTTCATTGAATTGAAAGAGAGATTATGTTGGAGCATACTTGAGGACAAGTATGTTTTAAGTTTGTGGTGGTGATGTAGGCCTATGTTAGGGCTTCATCTTGTGTCTTTTTGTATTATAAATACATCTAAACATGGTAGATTGCAAGTCAATTACCCCAATACAAACTATCATGTCAAATACACTTATGGCTGCTTTTTGTATGTTTTTCAAGTTTTCATAAATGCATTGGATACAAAGGAGAGAGAAGGATGAGGTCCTTGGGTTTCTACACCCTGGGACTGGACCTAGACCTCCCCCAAGCAACTCTTGAGTGGACAAAAATTGCTCTGAAGCAATTAGCAGCCATTTGAAGGAGTTTGAGGCAAAGTTAAGCAACTGGACCCTCACCACGGGCGTGGTACACTGCCACACCCATGGACATTTCACAAACAATCACAGAGACAATGCCAAGGAAATCAAAGATCCACCATGCCCGTGGAGTTCAAAATGGCCACGACCCATTGCATCTACCATGGATGTGGCCATCAGGACGACCGTGGCCAAAAATTACCGTCTCCCCCATGGTACAATGCTACGACCATGGAAAAAATGTGACAACATCTAGGAACTTTGCAAGAAAAATGAAGGAATGAACACGGTCATGTCCATCATAAGGACTATGGCGTATGAAGACCACAATGACTATGGAAACTACCATGATCATGGCAAATAGAAGACAACACGGGAAAGAATGGAGAATCACCGAGGCACCTCCTGTCTAGCACGACCGTGCTCCCTACCACAACCATGTCACCATCCACTCAACACGACCGTGGCACCCGCCATGGATGTGTCCACTCCACTCTCCTAACCTCCACTCTCCAGCTATATTCACCACACCCATTTCACTTCTCACAATCGTATCAGCCCACACCCACCACAGCCATGGTGGTCACCACGATCGTGGTGGTCACCACAACCATGGTGACCTCGCAACCCTAACCATTTTCTCCACTTCATTTCCAAATTTACCCCCACTTACCCTAGTGATTCCCCACCACCTATATATACCATAGTGGAAGCCACAACACAAGGTTATATACCTCTTAGCATTTAATGCCACTCTCTTTGCATTCAAGAGCTCCACCTACCCCCACCACCCATTTTCACTTGATTTTCACCCAAAAACCGTAGTTTTCTAGGGTTTCCACCACAATCCCCTATGTTCTCATGACATTTCGACTTTGGAGGGAGGTGCTTCATCTTCTACAACAAGGAGGTGAATGAGGATCTACCACGAGCTGCCATGGCCTTCTACCTCTTTCTTCATTCCTTTTTGCTCTTTTGCTTGATTGTGTATAACAAAGCCCCCTTCGTGGGCTGTTTGGGGGATAAAATGTTACTATGATACCATGTTGGGGAAAAATAACTTGTAATGAACATATTTACATTCTATGATGATTGTCACTTGCTTCTATCTCATTTCCCATTATCTTACTTGTGATTTATGCTTCTATACATGGATTGCTTGTTGTATGAATCTTGAAAACATGTAGCTTCTAGGGGAAAAACATGAGGTGAAACACCCTCATATCTACCCCCATTCCTACCCTTGGCTCTCAATTGCCCTAATGCCACTTTCCCTAGAAACTTAGAATTGCCAAGTCCTATTAGAATTACACCTAGCCCTAGTTTCCCAACTAGTATCTTAGGGTAAATTCAAATAACACTTTTCTTATGATTTGGTTTGGCAATCTAGATTGAAGATGTAAGACTTGCATGCTATTTAACCCCCAACTTGGATTTTTGTAGCATTCCCTCAAATGGCCCACTCTCCGCATTTATTTCTAAAACCAAACTTGTTCTCTTAGCTTGTTAATGCTAGTTTAGTTAATTGCTTTTATTGCCTCTTAGTCAGTTTCTTACATTTGGACAATTAGGTCTTGCTTGAGTAGTTAGTGCTCTTTTGAGCTTGCTAGTGCTAATCTTGCTAGTTAGTGATAATCTAGGTCATTAAATACTTTAGTGCTTAACTTATCTCTTAGGTGTTAACTTGCATTGTTAGTGTAACTTAGTAGTAGTTTATTTCTCTTGATTAGTTAGTTTCCTTGTTTTGTTAATTAGTCTTAACTTGTTTAAGGTAACTTAGGGTTTCTGATAACCTAGTTTTCCTTCTTTCTTTAATTGCTTACTTCATTAGTATAACCAATTAAATGCTAAAAACCCTACTCTCTGCATTAGGAACATAGCTTACTCTAACTTAGCTCTAGTGCCCCCTTTCTCCCTACGGATCGACCCCTGGCTTGCCATTCACCTAAACTACAAAAAGACCCCGTGTTCTTGTGGGTGAGTATTTTAGTATTGTGAGTGAACCTTGTCTAGGGATTTATTACTTTGAAAGATCCCAAGTATGTTTTGAGACTGTGGCACACATCTAGACAAGTCTAACTGATTAGTGTGCACCTCTAGCGGGATACACCACTTACCCCCACATTTGGTTGACAACTTATGCTTACGCGATTAGGTAGACAATATCCTGATTAGAATTATGCACCAGCCTAAATCATCCACGGGAAAGGGATTCATGGTAAGAAGAAACCCGGATGCCACCCTCAAATACAAAAATCTAGACATCAATGTTCTGTACTAAATTCTAAGTTTCTTATTCGAAGGTTTCACGTGGATATCGATACTAAATACATCATTCATCTTGCTATTCTGCATGATCTATCACCCTATTCATCTTCTTCTGTTGCCTATTTTCTTGGCCTCCATGTGAGGGGGAGGAGATCAAGGTGTGGGAAGTAGAAATTGGTGAGGGGTAGAGCAGTGATCAGATTAAAAGCTTGAGGGGAGAAGAATAGAGGGAGATGGAGATGGTTGATGAGTGCTATTGGGGTGACAAGGGGATTATAAGTGCAATAAACATCACACATAGAAATGTGGAAATAGTCTAAAATTTTAGTTGTTTTGGCTATTTTGAAGGGAGGGAGTGAGAGGGATTCTTTTAGGAAAATGGGATTTGTAGTCAATTTTGTAGTCCTTAAAACTAACTACATTTGTTTAAGTTATATTATCATAAATTTTTAAAGAAAAGTGACTTCTAACTACAAATATAATATACATAGTTAGAATAATTGTAGCTAGATCAACCTTTTTTGTAGCGACTTTTCTTTATCCTTATCTTGAGTGTTGAAGATCTAGATTTATGCTTAGCCTCAAAACTCTTCATGGCCTTGCCATCATCCTTGGACTCCACTCCATTGTTCATCATCATATATTTGTCCTTCTTCTTTCCTACTTCGACATTAATTAGCATGCCAAGAAAATTTGACAACGGTCTGTGCATGTTATTCAAGTGGAAACACTAGATAAAATATGGAATTAGTTTTTCATTTTGAGAAAGTTTATTAGGTGAAATAATTAATATGTCATTTTCTCTTTCCTCCCTCAAAAGAAGTGATAACAATATCTAAAATTAATGTAACTTCACCCTTAAGTCTCCTTAATGGGTTGGAACACGATTTTGCAATTAGCTTCACAAGTTGACATTATCTTTATATTTATTAAATTAATTAAAACATTCTACACACTTTCTCTCTCCTATTTTTATTATTATTCATATATTATCCAAATTAGTTGCAAATTTGCACAGAGGCTTATTTTTATGCTTAGAATACGAATTTGAAGTTATTTCCCCGATTTGAAAGCATTAAGTATTTTATTTCTTTTTATTGGCTTATTTCTTATATTCCATTGATCATGTCATTAATATTTTTATTTTAAATAATACTTGACCCTTAAGTTACTCTTTGCTCAAGGAAACGAATTAAACTATCAAATTATCATGATGGTTTCAGATTATCATATTTGTTGCAAAAATCTTTGTAATTATCTTCTTTACTCATAAATTCTCATATTTTCTTTACTTATTATATTCATCTTCTTTCTTTTACAAAAATTCGGATTTTCTTCTTATCTCTTATATTCTAGGAAACACTAGAAGATTCTAGGACGAATTATTTTACTCTTTTTATTACTAAATGTGAATTTGCACTTTAGGCCCATTAACTAATTCTAACTAAGGCATTTGTGCATGCAACCTCAAAATAAGAATATATGGGAAACATTTAACCAATAACCATCTTAATTTCTTTTAAATCAAAACCAAGGACAAATGGAACGAAAATGAAGATCAAAGCTTATAGAAAAGAGTACAAAGAGGTACAAAGGAGATTTTAGTATGTTACAGCACTCCACCCCTTAAAAAGGATTTCGTCCCCGAAATCTCATACAAAGAGGGAAGGGTGAGTACGCAACATCTCATCTCTCAACTCCCAAGTGGGTTCTTCTAAACCATGATACCTCCAAAAAACCTTCACTAACTCTATCTCCTTATTCTTCAGCTGCTTTACTCGGGAGTCAAGGATCTTCACAGGTAGTTCTTCATAAGTCAGATTCTCATTAATCTCCACAGGTTCAAAGGTGAGCACAAGAGACGGATCCTTAACGTACTTCCTCAACACAGAAACATGGAACACATTATGAATCTTATCATAAGCAGGAGGCAAAGCTAGACGATATGCACAATCTCCCACTTTATCTAAGATCTCAAATGGTCCAACATAGCGAGGACTCAACTTGCCTTTTACTTTAGATCTTGCAATAGAACGTATAGGCTTGATCTTTAGAAAAGCATAGTCACCCACTAAGAAGCTTACATCAGACCTCTTCTTATCAGCATACATCTTCTGTCTGTCTTGAGCAGCTTTCATCCATTTCTTAAACAACTATATCTTCTCAAGCATCATCTGCATGTCATCAGTCTTCACTAGAGAATGCTCACCAACATCATCCCAGTGCAAAGGTGAACGACAAGGTCTACCATAGAGTGCTTCAAAAGGTGGCATACCAATATTGGCTTGGTAGCTATTATTGTAAGCGAACTCTGCTAAAGGTAGATACCGATCCCAGGCACCACCCCAATCCATCACACAAGCACGAAGCAAGTCCTCCAGAATCTGAACTGTTCTCTCTGACTGACCATCAGTTTGCGGATGGTAAGCAGTGCTGAACCGCAGATCAGTACCCATCTCGTCCTGAATCTGACCCCATAAACGAGAAGTGAATTTCGGGTCTCGATCAGAAACTATCACGGTAGGGACACCATGCAAACGAACTATCCACTCCACATACAACTGAGCCATCTCAACAACTTTATACGTGGTTTTGAATGGGAAGAAATGAGCAGATTTAGTAAGCCGATCAATTACTACCCAAACAACATCATAACCTCTCTTGGACTTAGGGAAACCAGTAACAAAGTCCATTGTGATCTTCTCCCACTTCCATTCTGGAATATCAAGAGGATGAAGAAGACCACCAGGTCATTGATGTTCAATCTTGACTTGCTGACATGTCAAGCACTTCGCCACAAACAGAGCTATATCGTTCTTCATGTTCTTCCACCAGAAACTTCGTTGTAGGTCCTTGTACGTCTTGGTTGTGCCAGGGTGAATAGTGTACTTGGAACCATGAGCTTCACTCAGAACCTTCTGTCTCAGATCACCAGCATCAGGTATTCACAACCTTTGTCTGAAGCGGATAGCTCCATCCACTCCGACAGAGAAGTCAGATTGCGGTTTCTCTGATAAAGCTTTCAACTCTTCAAGCTCTGAACTCTCCAACTGTGCAGACACAACTTCTGAGATCCAGGTTGGTGTGACGGTCAGACTGGCCATATGAACACACAACTTATCTTCATCCATTGAATCAATAGGTTGAGGTTTCCATATTGACTCAAAATGTGGAATCTTTGACTTTGGTGGACATTATAGAGTTATGAAGTCAAAGGAGACATAAATAGTGAGGACTTAAAGTAACAAGAGTAATTATGCACAAATAGGAGAAAATCCACTTTGTCACATCCTTCCCTCCTTAAAAGAAATTTCGTCCCCAAAATTCATGCAAGATCATAGTTAAGAGTCAAAGTCAAAATATATGGAGTCTAGGTATCCAACCATAGTTGGCAAGTCATTCCCCACAATAGGGTGTACACTTAGGTTATCATCATTAAAGGTGTACTCATCTCATCTATGTACATATTACTTTGTACTCTAATATTATATTACAACATCATCACAACATTAGGGTTTACCCATCCCTTAGTGTCCACACATTAGGGTTTTTGTTCATATCTTTATATGAGACCAAGGGGTATCATCAAAATCTATTTTATCAATTTTGAAATGAATATATGCATGGTCATGGCTTCAAGCGAGACTATCATCAAGTGTGTATCTCATCTTTACAGTAGATTTCATGCATGTTTTTTCTTTTCCACAAAGTTCTACCAACTTTACCCAATCATGTTCATTATTTCTCATATTTGGATTTGATATAAGCAATTTGTTCATCTTATTTATTAGAAATATCACCCTGAGATAAACACATATGGAGTTGATTTGTTTTCATTTGGGTATGATATTAGGCATGTTACCCCTGACTATTCAAGCTAAGATCTCTAGACATCATCATATCAAGTTCATGATTTCAAAACTACATCTTCATGTATAGTTTGATTTCATACTAGGTCTACCTTATGAGTGTGACTTATTGGGCGTATATCAAGTTTTAAACATATTTGAGATTATTTCATGCATCAAGCATCATATGAGGGACAACATTATCATCAATATCAAGGTTTTGTAACTTTCTCACTTGTATCTAGAAAGAGCTTCACAGTCTCAAGACACTCAAGCTAAGACATATATGTGTCCAAAAAGACATGTTAACCACAAAATTCTACCTGTAACACAAATTTCTACCCATCTTCCGAGAATTAAGGGTAACCACTAGATTCCTTTATATATAATCACTAACCCGACTATGAGGCTCGTCATGGATATCACACAACATGTATATCATCTTAGGGTCTTGGGACACCTCCCTCACCTATGTAGCAAGCATCAAATTTTCAATTGCCTCTTTCTCTAGGATTAGGTCTTTCAATAGGAAATCTAGGGTTCAACATTTTCAAGGGACCATAAACTAGGAGACTTATCTCATATACTTAGAAGTATTCTAGATAGGGACTCATCACCATGTAGTTCATCATGCATATTCTCAATATTTCAAATATTCTGGAGTTTAGGTACTCCGACCTTCTCCCACGATGAGTTGACCCATATCAAGAGGTCATAGTTTATGTATGTCTCATGCTAGAGGTCCTTCTTTGTGAAGATTGAGGCCCATGTTGGTCCCAAACCATATATCATATCTCAACATATACAAGACCAGGTACAAGCAAGCATGCCAACCCACCAGGTATGTTTAGCACATCAATTAAGTCACATGTATCAACAAGGTGCTAGGTCTAGCTAGGGAGGCATGGTCAAACTCATTTCATATCATCAAACTACTTGGCCTTCTCAAGGACAAACTTGGGTCTTATCAACATCAACATCATCAATAATATCATCAACATCATCTTAGGCTATCTATTTTACTCACTAGCCTAACCTATATCATGGCTCTAGATAACTCTAGAGACTATCACTATCATCTAAACTCTCTCATCTAGACTTGATGTTACATCTCTTTCTCCTAGGTTGCATGGAAACTCACTACCTTTCTACGTGTGGTAACATTTTTCATATGTACATATAATAATACTTGAAATATGTTTTCTCCAACATTTAAATAGGCGATGAAAACCACCATACTCCATCTGAATAAAACCAAAACCAAAATGAGTTACCACACTCATTAGGCAGTCTAGTATCATGACACCTAGAGAACTACCAAGAACATTGTGCACACTTATGTAGACATCCTAACCACATGTCGTGAATCATGTCAAGGGAGGTAACTTACACAGGTCTACACCTAGTTCTACAACATATAGGTTCTAACCTAGAGGCTAAGTCAACCTAATCCACATGGATATTTCATTAAGTTTCTAGGGTTGAGATGTATAGTGAGTTTAGTTTGTGTTTCATGTGAGCACTGTTTGGTGTAGTTATTGTTCATGCTCAGATACCATCTGTCATGGAACCAGAATCCCAGTCCCATGAACCAAAAAGATATCAAAGGTGACATGTGGAAGTGTAAAGCTTAGCACACATGAACAGATAACAATATAAAAGCACCAACATAATCTCAACAATCAACAAGATATATTAAGCAACATTATTATATTACATGATTTGAATTACATGTTCAAGAGTTACTTTGTACAATTCTTCTCATGTATACTATATCTGGATCTTACAATAAGTACACCTAACATAGATCACCAAGCCCATCATCTTTCTAGCCATCTCTGAACCTAAAAACAACATACGAGAAAAGGGTCAACACACGAGGTGCTGAGTATGGGGTAGAAAGATACATATATGTATAAGCTTTGCATAATTTGAAATGATTTCAAGATGAAATGAACAATAATAAACATGTTAACTGTTTAACAAAATGTGAAACCATGTTTTATGTCATTTCACTCCATTATATCAACAATATCAAGCATGTTTAAGGCCTTTGACCATCTTCCCATTGGAGGGGTCCGTAAGGGTTACAAAATTAGCTAACACTTTTATACAAGAGGGACCTCAAGGCCATAGCCAAGAGCTAACCCTTTATCAACAATATTATTATGGAGTTTTGTATATATATGTGTTCAAGTTATAAAACCGAAGAGGAAAATATCGAGTAAGACATAGAAATACTACATGGAAATATTGG
Source organism: Alisma plantago-aquatica (assembly GCA_963693085.1). Taxonomy (NCBI): domain Eukaryota; kingdom Viridiplantae; phylum Streptophyta; class Magnoliopsida; order Alismatales; family Alismataceae; genus Alisma; species Alisma plantago-aquatica. Next base: position 680,722,170 of record OY856410.1, on the reverse strand, counting down.
GCAAGTAAACAAACAAGCATACAATACATATCATTTCAAATAAGAAAGCTCGCCATATAACTAGATAAGGCCCGTACCTGATTCAGAGATTCTTAACTTAACTCGTCCAATACCATCTAGATCATAAGACAACCTGATTAAGAAAAAGATTGCATATATACATTAGATTCTCATCATTAATCCTGATTATCTTCATTTTTGGGTGTTTGTCAAGTTGGGTTCAAGGTTCATTATTAGTACATTAGATGATCTCATATTGATTTACGGTCCATCATAAGAGTTTGGTTCAAGTTTCATATGCTTTCGAGGTTTCATGTGGACATGACAAGATTAAGGACACTTATATATGCTCGAAGTAGGTCACGAGACTCCTAATAGAGTAATCAAAGTCAAAGATCATCAATGAATAAGAGCCAAGCATAAGGGATGGTTTAGATCAGCAACATTAGGTCATAAGAAACATATAACCAGATTAGGTGGGTGTCCATTAGAAGCAAGATTAGCAATCTAGGGCAAGGTTCATCATTAAGGTCCAAATGAGTCACATGATGACATTTGAGGCCATTATGAGAAATAGGGAGAGTAGGACATTCATTTAGTTCAATCATACATCACATGTACTGATTTAAGGATCATAGAGTAGATTGAGTAATCAAGATCCAAGTTTGCATCAAAATCATAAATCAACTATACTCCAAATGATTAAAGTATGCATATTTTGGGAAAATAGGGAACAAACGATGGAATTAGTCCCTAAAACTTAGTCCATTGTGTAGATCTTTTTTAAAGGATCAATTTGGTATATAATTTCGTATATTTTGGCCAAGGGAATTGAGAGTTATCATTTTTACAAGAACAAGCAAATAATCTGAATATTGGTGTGGAAGATTCAAGAGAGGGTGAGCGAGAGTTACGGAATTAAATCAAAGCCAGAGAGGGGGGGGGGGGTTAGCCAGGTGTTCCCTTGTTTTGGTTCTCTCCAGGTTGGGCGGACCTTCCATCCAGGGCGTGAGCTAGAAGATGACTTCAGCGTCGTTGGATCAAGATCCAACGGCTGCTGTGTCATCCCAGTGGGGCAGGTCTGACCTGGGGATGGGGCTGGTTCTCATCTAATCTAACACAGGTTCAATGGGATTGAATCCCGGTTCAAGCATTGGATCTGGGTCAGAGCGGGAAGGCACCCAAGAGGCTAAATGGATCGGGCCCAATAAGCAAGAAAAGGGATATTTTGGGCTAGAACAATGCTATATCCTAGAAAATTCATATAAAATCGTAGGAATGTCCAAATGATCTCAAATTTGGATCATAGCTTCATAACAGGGTCTAGAACAAGTATGAAAAATATAATATCAAAATAAGCATGTATGATCAACAATTTAATCAAAGGTTTCAAGGGTATAACAACACTAATGTTTCATGCATATATGTGTATCATATTGACTCAAAATGTGGAATCTTTGACTTTGGTGGACATTATAGAGTTATGAAGTCAAAGGAGACATAAATAGTGAGGACTTAAAGTAACAAGAGTAAATATGCACAAATAGGAGAAAATCCACATTGTCACACTCCCCCTCAATCCGGGAGTAACTGTCATGCATTCCCGACTTGAAACACATATAGGAGAATGATAATGGTGAAAGTGGCTTGATGAAGATATATATTGTTTGTTCTCCCATCTTCACTTACAATGCAATGATCTTTTTAGCACAAATTAGATCTTTGATGAAGTGGAAATTAACCCCAATGTGCTTGGTATGTTCATGAAAAACTAGATTATTATCTTTATGAGTATCTTCCTGATTATCGCATTTCAAAGTTGCCAAGGATGAGAGAAGGAGACCTAATTCTTGAAGAATTGATGTCACCCATTTAATAGAACAACAAGTTTGTGCCATGTCATGATATAATGCCTTAGTGTTGAATGACCCACAATAAACTGCTTCTTACTCTGCCAACTGATGGGATGGACACCCAATAGAACATAAATTCAACAAATAAATATCTTACTATATACATATCCAACCTAAAAGGAATACACATAGAAAGTCAAAGAGATATAGTTGTTTCTTATATGCAATACCTCTATTAGGTGCACTTTTTACATATCAGTTAATACGATGTACTTGACTATAGTTGAATACAAGGGGATTGGCATGTGCTGACTAACAACACTAACATCAAAGGCTATATTTGGGCTGGTAGTCATAAGATAAATGAGTATTCTTCTTACTACACGTCTATATTTCTCAATATAAAAAAGGACTCCCCCTTAGACATATATTTGTTGTAAAGTTCTATAGGTGAAGAAACATGTCTAGAGTTCAGGTATCATAATTCTTCAAGAGGTTGAGGACTACTTCTATTGAGATAAGTAATTTCTATTAGGAGAGCATATTAGTTCAAATCCTAAGATTATCAAAGTTGTCCCAGATCCATAGTATGAAAATGTAGCTGAAGTACATGCTTCAATGTTGAAATCCCATGAGCATCACTATTTTTGATAATGACATCATCAACATAGACAGAGTGGATAATGGTTCATCCTTAGGATGTAGAAAGAAGAGGTTGTGATCATGGAAGATCTAGTAAAACCCAAGATGCAAGAACTCAATTGAGTTTTGTAAACCAAGATTGTGGTGATTGCTTAAGGACATATAAATAGCATTTTATGTGTTACCTTTTTATGGATATCCTCATGCTAAGAACAAAATTCAAGAGGTTGTTGCACATAGAGTTCCTCCTCTAAATCACCATGGAGGAGGAAATTTTTAATATCAAGATGGAATAGAGGCTAGTCCATGTGAGTGGCAAAATAGATCATGGTCATGGAAGAAGCAACACAAGTGACTTGGGTTAGAAAGTTTGAAAGAAATCCACTATGTTTATGTGAATACTTTGGCAATGAGACGAGCATTGAGTCATTCCACTGATCCATCTAAATTAAATTACATAGAGACGACCTCTTAATAACTATCAATATTTTTACTAGTAGAGGGGGGACAAGATCCCACGTCCCAATCTTACACACACGTTGTCATTTCTTTGAGAATTGAAGCTTTCTAACAATAGTATTGAAGGGTGTCATGATAATCATTTGGAATTTTTATAGAATCAAGTTTTTTGGACTTGGATTTTGTGGTAAGGAAAGTTGGGATAGGCAATAGGTATGAGATATTGTATGATGGTGAGTGTAAGAGTGTATACCTATATAGAGAGCCACATGGCATGATAGGTAATGGTGTAAGAAGTGAATGATTGTGCTAGGTCCCGTGTTAGTGGAGGAGGATTGATAGGGGCAACTTGTGTCCTAAGAAAATGGTGTTGAGTTCATAATCCACAAGTACAGAAAGATCAAGCTCAAAAAACTCAGATTGTGAGATGGAGATGATGATGTGTTAGAATCAAAGAACACATGTAACTCATGAAACATAATTTTGATAGAGACATACATATGAAAGTTGCATGGACTATAGGAGCAATAACCTCTTTGAAAGGTATAATATCTAAAGAATGCATTTTGATATAGTGCAAATCAAGTTTATGTGCCTATATCCCAAAGTTATGAACAGAAGAAATACACTCAAAAACACACAAAGGTAGGTAAATGCCTTTTTTGTGGGAAATATAACTATAAACGGTGCACTCTTATGTAGAAAAGAAGACAATTGTTGATTGATAAGGTAAAATCCAGTGAGATAAGCCTCGGATTAATAGGACTTAGGAATTTTAGCTTAAAAAATAAGGGTGCAAGAAATGCCAAGAAAATGATGACTTTTACATTTTACAACCCCATTTTTATGGGATGTGAGTCCAAGAACACTGATAGTTAGTTCCAATGATAGAGAAAAAAGAGGATACTAAACTGAAACATATTCTAAAACATTTTTGGTTAAAAAGTTTTACTGTATTTATTAAATTGTGTTGAGATCATTTTATGTAAGGAATGAAAAACACCAATCATCTCATAATTGGACTTCAACAAGAATAACCAAGTAATGAGAGAGAAACAATCACTAAAGGTAATGAAATAATGAAATCAAATAATGTTAGTGGTTTGAAAAGGACCACAAATTCCATTGTGAATAACATCAAATACAACTATAGAACATAAAATAATTTTTTCAAGGAAAAGAACTCATATGATGCTTTCCAAATTCACAAGAGTCATAAGGAATACTTTATAAACTAGATAAAGAAGGTTCTTAATGCTTCAATTTCTCAAAGGAGGGATAGTCGTGTAGTGTTGATGAAGTTGGTGAGGTGCGCATGCAATTAGAGAAGAAGAAGGGATTCCTCGCCAAAATAGTACAGTTCATTGTATTTAGAGCCCAAATAATCATATTAAAAGTATGAGAATCCTACATCAAAAAACGAGTTCTACTAAAGGTGACATTGCAAATAAAGACATGAATTGATTTAGCAACAAACATCATATTAAAGGGAAATGGGGAATATAGTGGACATATTTAAGTTTAATACTAGGTGAGATGTTAACACCCAAATTGCTAAATAGTTTAAATGGACCCATCTTCTAGAGTGGCATATGAGGTAGGAATATAGGATTTAGTGGAGGAGAGAAGAAGCATTGTACCAGTCATATGTTCACTAACACTAAGGTCAACAATCTACCAAGAATTGGTTGCCAAAATGGAGTCCCCCAATTTCCTTGGTTGGAGGTTAGATGCTCCATAGATGTCACAGTGGGTTGCATGGTCAGGGAATACCTTGATCTTGTAGGTTGTTAAGGATCATGTTGAGAGGCTTGAAAAGTTTCTCATATTTGTCTGATGAGATGGTGACATATATATTTTCTATTCCTTGGATAATATCACCAATACAAATGCCATGACTGTTCCTATAGGTACGACTGTGCATTTGGTAACACTTATCCTCTAATTTTCATAAAATATTACAAAGTGCATTTGAACCTTAGGGGACATCCACCGGCACACCCATGGGAAACAACTTCAATCACACTTGCAAATCTGGCATAGTGGAAGATAGGAGTTGAACATTAGTTTGTTGAAGATGAGAGAAGACATCTTCCAAAGTTGGTAACTTATCACCTATCAAGATGATTGTGAGGAATGGAGCATAAGTGGAATTGATGTCATTGAGAAATTTGGCGATGACGAGATTGGTACACTGTTTGGGCTGATCTTCAAAAGAGACAATCTAAAAGTAGTCAAGTTGTTGGAATAATCTAAGAATGTAGTATTAATATTCATCAAGTGTGCTATCTCCCTGATTTTTCAGTAAATATTTTATCCCGAATTTTATAGAGAAACAAATTGCTTCTTTTCCTACATTTAGTGCTGATGAGCACTGTCTCACAATTCTTTTAGAGTTTCACGAAACATATATTTGGAGGGAATAGACAGCTACATACTGTTCTAAATCTATCATTTGACTTGGCTTTCCTTATTTCCATTCAGGGGTATCGTTAATAGACTTTTCTATGATTTCCAACATGTCTCCAGATTTAAAAATTGTTTAAATACAAATCATCCATAACATGTAATTATTTGTATTTAATTTAATGATGGAGATAGGTGCAATGCCATTATAGACAATGGCCTGAGGTGAATCTTTGCCTTCAACGTTGCCTTCAGAAATGATGACAAATTAGTCACACCGGTAGAATAATGGTGGATATGGATGGTGAAAAATTAGTCATACAAATAGAACAACAATGAATATAGATGATGACAAATTAGTCACACCGGTAGAAAAAAGGTGGAAATAGTCATACAAGTAAGATGCACACTGAGAGGAAAGAGATAGTAGGAAGGAAATGTGGCTGAAGCGCAATCATAGGAATCAGTAACTATCATAGGTAAAAGTATATATGATACCTAACAATTAGTACTGCTCGTTAATGTACGCAACTATAATACATTGGAAGGAAAGTAAAGAAAAGAGATCTTCATAGGATATGTCAAACTTGTTTAGAAAAGGATGTCTACTATGTGGAACTCAACACACCGACATATGATTTGGTAGATGATAGAAAGGGGAGGAGTACTAGTCAGATTCTTGTGTAGGTTGTTACACCAAAAAGCATCTTGCTAAGGGTAATGGGTACAACTCCTAAGAGGGCAGTGACATGTGACTACCCTTCCAAAAGACTAGGCACGTTAGAGTAGAGAACCCCAGAGAGAGAGAGAGTAACATAGGAGTCAATGCGATGAATTAATGACCATCCAGAGCCAAGGCATCAATCGCCATCATAGGAAACCAAACAACAGTTGACGGTAGTGTGGTGGTGCACTATCATGCTACTTCTAGCCATTCAGCTTGTTGGATGCTCAGGGAAGTAGCGGGAAGCCGCAAGCTAGAGCATGTGTTGGGTAGGGGTGAACTGTGGGCATGGGGGTGAGTGGGAAGGAGGAGCAAGAGAGAGAATAAGAAGAGTAAGAAGAAAATGAGTGGTGGCACAGAGAGAGAAAGAGAGAGGATGGGGGTTACTTCTATTTAAACTGTAAGGATTTAAAAATTGCATTTGTTACCATGTAAAGAGAAATTCTTATTATGAATTGTGATGACTATCGAGAGTTATATTTATAGTATTTTCTCAAGGTATGGTGTACTAGAGAAATAACATAGTATAAACTAAACCAATGCTAATGGGATTAAGTGGAGAAACTTATTTAGCTATTATAAAAATAATAACTAATATAAAATATCACAAACACTATATTCTCTTTTTTATTCCTCATTGTAATGTCTACATTATATGAGAAGAGAATTAAAAATGATAATATTTACACTATAGTTTAAAATTTCATAACAACCTTTCTTTGAAAATCATATATTAGATTGAGGGATTTCTCTCACTATATCAAGTGTTACTCGATCCATTTGATGGTATTAATAGATTAAGATTAAACACCTTCCAGGTACATGATTAAAATTATGGACATAACATTTTTTAAAATTACATGGCATATATGACATCCCTCAATGCACATATAGAAAATATCTATCTTATTTGACCCCCAAGTTGTGATAGATGTTCCTCATGAATACCCGCCATGACTAGACTATAGTTCATAAATAAAAAATCCCTTATTGACAACTATGATTGTCAATTTACCAATCATAGATCCCTATAGTGATATTTTATCATAACAAAGTTTATGCTAGTCTCCACACCTATATTTATTTTGTATATGATGCATCAGATAAATCTCATTTTTACAAGTTGTTTAATATGGATTTTGTGCACTATTTTTTCTTTTTCATATTAATTTTTGCATGATTTACTCTCATTATCCTGTGATACTTATTTGCATCAAATAGATGTAACTTAATGTTCCTGAATGATTTATTATATTTTAAGAGCCTATGTTCAATTTTTGTGTATTTTAGGTAATCCACACAAATCTAGATAGCTCAGTACTACTGACTTTAGAGTCAGTGATACCAACACATGCTCAGTTTGGAATAGAGAAAAATCGAGAAGACTTGGGTAGTAGCGACCCATAAGATGATATTACTGACAACATCACAACCCTGGTTTCACAATTAATCAAGAAAACTCAGTACTATCGACACTCAACTCGATAGTACCGATAGATGCCTAGACAAATGCAACTATCGAAGGTGTCGATTGTACCGACACCCAGTTAGTAGTACTGACATGGCGGGATCAAGTAATTTTGAAATTAGAGTCTAATTCAATGGTTGGCAATTAAGTATGCCATGAGTCAGTTATATGACTTAGAGGGATTTCGGCCAACCCTATGTATCTGGTTCTATTCCGTTGGGTGGAAATTGAGAGCAAGGAGAGGAGAAAGCAGAGAATAAGACCACATTTTGGATGATCCAGGCACTTCCAACAGACATATTTGCAACCAAAAGGTATAAAATCAGTACGTGCGTGAGAGGGGATCATTTGGACCGTCTTCTTCATGGGTTCTTTAGGTTTACTAATATTTCCCATGTTTTTCTTCTTCTTTCCAATGTTTTTGACAATGGAAACCATGCAGGGCTAAACCCCTCTTTCTTTAGGACCTGGGAGTAGACCGGTTATGCATTGTAATTTACTTTCATGTATTAATATATCAATTTCTCTTAATTTCTGGACTTATTTCTATGATATTGTCATGAACTATCCATGCTTGATCACCATAGATAGTAAATTAGACCTTTAATTGCTTTGAGAAAGGAAATTAATGGTTGGAAAATTCATAGAAGTACATGTTTTATATTGCCCTTTGAGAAAGGTGGCTTACAAACATGAAGAACCAAGAGTTTTGGATAAAACACCTAACTAATAACACAATCGATAAGAGAGTGGGATTGGTATTAGATTAGGTAGTGAATTATGATGTGAGAGAGGGTGATTCTTACTACAGGCTCTTAGTCTAGGGATAGGAGAGATATTTATTAATATTATGACTGTTAATTGAAATGCTAACTGTGGTGAAACCATAATACTACAGAATTCACTCGAATTGAGATCAACAACTAGTAATTTAGATTTATTTTCTACTTTAGTTAATTAAACCATTCAACCAAGTTTTCTTCGATCTAGCTGATCGCATTACAATTAGTAATGGTCTCTGGATTTATGTTTCCTCATGTTCAATTTCTGGGCCTCATTGGCATATATTACTCTAATAGCATGCACTTGTGTTTTAAATCCCTATCAAGTTTTTAGTGCCAATGTCAGGGAAACAACAAATATAGCACTACGAGGACTGTAATCGGCCACTCTAAGCCATACTTCTTATTTTCCTTTTCATTCTTTTAAAATCTCAATTTCAAATATCATTTAATCAATTATTAGTACCCGTTCTCACATTATCTTCAACAATTTCAGGTTCTAGTGTGTGGTGCAAATAAGAAGCATCGAATATGGAGCCTCATCACCACAGAGTGATTTTTAGGAGGAATTCTTGCGCAAAGCACACGAATACAGTGGTTATACGCCACATCAGATTCAGACTCCAACATCTGAGACTCCTACACCTCCACCAAAGGAATCAGAAGAACCAGCTGAGATGGGTGATGCAGAAGAAGAGCAAACTATTTGGGAGAAGATCAAGGCATATTCTCAATAGCTCAGTTAGGTCCTATCAAAAGACAAGCAATCAATGTGGGCAACTACAAGATTGATCCAGAGCTAGTGGCATTGGTCAAGTCACAAGCTTTTTATGGCCATAGTACTAAAGATCCAATGACACACATAAGCAATTTTGTCAAGAGATGCGATGTGGTCAAGATAGATAGGGTGCCAATCACTGTGATCTACCTGAAGTTGTTTCTATTGTCATTGACAGACAATGCAAAATCTTGGTTGTACAAGCTTCCGTCTGAGTCGATTGAGACATGGGACCATATGATGGACGATTTCTTTGAGCGTTACTTCCCACCTGAGAAGACGAATGAGCTAGTTAGAAAAATATATAACTTCAAGAATTAGGAAGAAGAATCCTACTCTGAAGCATGGGAGAGGTATCAGAATATGATGAGGAAGTTCCCTCATTTTGGGATCGATTTGTATGGCCAAGCAAAGATATTTTATTATGGGATGCATCAAGGGGAAAGGATCACCTTGGACAGTGCATGAATATGGTTCTTCCATAACAACAAGCCATCCAGATGTCATGAAATCTTGAAGAATATGGCAAAAAACTAGTCTTGGGGATAAGGAAGGGAACATCCAACGTCTGTTAAAAGTGTTGGAGGTCCAAGGTGATTTCTGCATTTAATGAGAAGTTGGACTTGATTGCTAAGAAACTGTGGGACAAGGATGGAATCTCTTATGGAGGAGAGAAAGAGGAGTGTATGTTTGCAAGTCAGCAAAATTATAGGGGCAATGACTATTCCCGGAGGAAAGACCAAGAATTTTCAGTAGGATCCATAACAAGCACAACATCAAGAAAATCCACAATATCATGAGAGGGCTCCTAGAAAGATTGACCACATCGAGGACATGCTTAGTAAGCTGGTCATCTAGAATGATGTACTCATTGGCTAGACCTAGAGGAAACTGTAGAATCAAGGAGCATAGTTGCAACATTGAGACTCAAATTTCTCAGATTGTGGCAGAGGTTGCATCCTTGAAGAAAATGGGAGAACAAGGATTTCTAGGAAACACAATTCTGCCAGCTGACAACCAATAGGTGAAGACCGTGTTGTTACACAATGGGAAGAAGTTGCTGAATGAGAAGAGGACAGTTCTTGAGCTAGAGAAAAAAGTTGAAAACACTGGGCCAAAAGTGAGTGCTGATATAGTTCAGCCAGATACTGCTGTGGAGGACAAAGAAGCTGATGAAGAAATTGAGAAACTAATTGAGATACAAAAAGAGGCATATATTCCACCACATCAAAGGAATCAAGTGAAGCCAATGCCCTTTCCAAATACCTTGAAGGCAATCGAGGCTGAGCAACAATTCAGAAATTTCTAGACAGTTTTAGAAAGTTGCATGTCAACATTCCTCTTATAGATGCTATTGAACATATTCTTCTTATGTCAAAATTTTTAAGGATGTACTCAATAAAAAGAGTAGAATAGCTGAAATGATGTGATGGTATTGAAGGAGCATGTCAATGCACTTATCTTGGGAACTTTTCCAGCAAAAAGGCAAGATCTGGGTTGCTTCAATATATCATGTTACATCAGTAAAACAAGGTTTGGAGAAGCTCTATGCAATTTAGGGGCAAGCATCAATCTAATGCCCTTGAGTACCTTCAAGAAGCTGGGTCTTAGATAATTAGAAGGAGCAACATGACCATACAACTAGCAGATAACTCAGTGGTTAGGCCATATGGTATATGTAAGGATGTTCTTGTCAAGGTGGAAAGATTTGTATTTTTGGCAGACTTTGTGATCATGGAAATGCAATATGATCATGACAATGACTTACTACTTGGGAGGCCATTCCAAGCCACAACATACATGATCTTAGAGATGGACAGAGGAAGATTGACATTGGAGATCAAAGAAGATAGATTTGAAATCATTGTGCCTGAGTCTACATAATCATATCAGAAGAATGCACGACGTCACATGTTGCATCATGTATAGGGATAGATGTATTTATTCCTAGGGAGGCCATTTTTAGACATGGCTCATGTGATGACATAAGTTCACAAAGGAACACTGGCTGTTGACATCTTAGAGAACACAAAGGAAGTTTCTTTGGCCAAGGTAGTTCAGTATCCTGATAACGAAGAGGAGGAATATTACCCAACTACAATTGAAGAGGCAGCCTTTTCTTCCTTTGTGCATGCATTTCCGTAGTTGCCTTTGGAGGCATGTCTCATGAATCTAATGGATGACTACATTTGGTCTCACTCCTTGGAGGAGTATGTATTACTTCTCAAGGCATTACTGTGTTACTACACTAGATACTTTGAGGATCTAGGACCACCTCCATCACCATTGATTCCATCTCTCGAGAGCCCGCTGGATTAGAGCTGAAGCCATTGCCACCGCATCTAAAGTATACTTTCTTAGCAGCAGAAGAAAATATTTTGGTCATCATCTCAGCTTCACTGAGCATTCAAGAAAAGGATCAGCTCCTTGTGGTTTTGAAAAACCACCGTGTCGTGCTTGAATGGTCTGTGGAAGACATAAAGGGGATCTCCACTAGTTTCTACCAACATAAGATTAAACTAGAATAAGGAGAAAATCCAATTGTGCAACCTCAATGATGACTCAACCCCATCATGACTAAGGTAGTAAAGAAAGAGATAGTGTAAATTTTATCATCATGTATAATATATGCAATCTCGGACTCTAACTGGGTTAGTCCAACCCAGGTGGTTCCTAAGAAAGGGGGCATAACAATCAAAATGAATTTCAATGATGAGTTGATTTCTACTAGGTTAATGATTGGGTGGTGAGTTTGTATTGATTATCGATGTTTGAACACCACCACTTTGAAGGATCATTTCCCGATCCCCTTATCAATCAAATTCTTGAGCGACTCGTTGGCCTCTCTCATTTTTGTTTTCTTAAAGGTTATTTCGGATACAATCAGATTTCTATCAAGTAACAAGATTAAAGATAAGTCAACCTTCACTTGCTCTTATGGCACATTTGTGTATCGTCGGATGGCGTTCAGTCTTTGCAATGTACTAACTACCTTTTAGTGATACATGCTCTCCATCTTTTTTGATATGATGGAGCGATGTCTGCAGTTATTTATGGATGATTTTTTGGTGTATGGTGCATCATTTGATGATTACCTTGACAATCTAGATAAGGTGTTGCAAAGATGTGAGGATACTCAACTATTTTTGAACTAGGAAAAGTGTCACATGATGGTCAGTGAGGGGATTGTTTTGGGATACAAGGTGTCAAGTAAAGGGATGGAGGTTGATCCGGTGAAAATAGATGTCATATCCAAATTACCTCCACCATCATCGACGAAGGGAGTGAGGAGCTTTTCAGAACATATTGGATTTTATCAATGATTTATAAAAGATTTTTAAAAGAGAGCTAAATCGCTCTTTGAATTGTTGGAAAAGGATGTTGATTTTAATTTTGACGAGAGATGTTTGAAGGCATTTGAGGTGTTGAAGGAGAAACTGGTATGCACTTGTTGTCCAGGCTCTAGATTGGTGCCAACATTTGGAGATGATGTGTGACACATCAGATTATGAAGTGGGGGCTGTTCTAGGACAACATCGAGATAAGGTTACCGTGGTCATCTATTATGCATCCAAAACTCTTAATGGTGCCCAATTGAATTACACTACAATAGAAAAAGAATTATTGGAGGTTGTTTTTGCTTTTGAGAAATTTTGCCAATATTTGATAGGGGTTAAGGTTATTGTTTGTATGGATCATGCGGCAATTAAGTATTTGTTACAGAAAAAGGATGCAAATCCTAGGTTGATAAGATGGATTTTGTTGTTGCAAGAATTTGATAGTGAAATCAAAGACAAAGCAAAAGTAATAAAATGGCGGTGGCTAATAACTTTTCTAGGCTTGAAAGGGTGGATGAAAAGGACATAGATATAACTATAAAGGAAGATTTCCTAGACGAGTAGCTCTTTGCAATGAAAAGTAAAGATCCATGGTTTGCAAATATTGCAAACTACTTGGAGTGTGGAGAGCTGCCAGAAGATTGGGGATATCACGAGTAGAATAAATTCTTCCACTCTTTTAGGTATTACATTTGGTATGATCCCATTTTGCTCAAGCAATGTAGGGATGGCATCTTGAGGAAATGTGTGCCCGATTGTGAGTTTGAGAGTATTTTGGCACAATATCATTCCTTACCTACTAGGGGTCATCATGCTAGTTATCAAACTGTGGGTACGGTCTTATAATGTGGTTTTTATTGGCCCACAAAGCATATAACTGTGTACTTCATTGTGATGCTTGTCAACGTGCATGTAATATTTCAAAAAGACACAAAATACCCTTGAATGTTTTTCAAGAAATTGAGGTGTTTGATTTGTGGGGGATTGATTTCATGCACCCTTTTGTGTCTTTGAATTCTAATTTATACATTTTACTTGATGTTGACTATGTGTCTAAGTGGGTGGAAGCAATTCCAACCCACACCAATGATGCCCAAGTCATATGTAGGTTTGTGAAAGAACACATCTTTTGCAGGTTGGGGGTGCCCAAGTTGATAATTAGTGATGGTGTATATCATTTCACTAATAGGAAATTTGGTGCACTTATAAGAAAATATGGACTAAAACACAAGGTAGGTACTCCATATCACCCCTAAACCCAAGGTCAAGTTGAGGTGTCTAATAGAGAGATCAAGAAAATCATAGAAAAGACAATCTCAACTAGTAGGACAAATTGGAGCATGTTGCTTAATGATTCTCTGTAGGCATATAGGATAGCCTATTAGACACCTAATATAAACCTCCCCTTTTAGGTTGATTTATGAGAGAGATTGTCACTTACTTGTGGAGTTTGAGAATAATTCTCAATGGTCCTTAAGAAAATTGAACTACAATTGGGATGCAGTAGGGAGAAAAAAGGATGTTAGAATTGAATGAGCTAGATGATCTTAGGTTTGATGCTTATGAAAACTCAAGGATCTATAAGGAGAGATCCAAAAAGTTCCATGATCGCCAAATCCTACGTAGAGTTTTCACTACAGGACACAAGGTTTTCTATTCAATTCTATGTTGAAATTACATCCCGATAAGTTGAGGTGTAGACAGAGTGGACCTTTTGATGTAGTTAAAGTTTTCCCCCATGGGGCGGTAGAAATAAGAAATGGGGATGAGCCATTCCTTGTCAATGACCAGTGGCTTAAATACTACTTTGGGGGATATGTGGTGAGGAAAGAGGAGGAGTTGAAGCTCATTGAGCTTCACTAATGGTTTAATTAGGATCATGGATTCTATGATGTAAAACAAGGGTGCTTGTTGGGAGGCAACCCATCCATCATTTTTATTCTTTATATTCAAAATTTTACTTTCATAGTTTTAATTTTTGTTTTATTAATTTTCATGTAAAAAAGGTGCCTTGATGAATCTTGTGTGGTGTGCAAGTTGTAGGGGTGTAAATAGTGCAAGTACGGTGCAGGTCTAACCATACCCATCTAATTTAGCAGGTGTAGTTCTGATTCTAGACCTGCAAAATAAAACTCTAGACCCGCACCATACCCGTACCCGCATTAATAGCAGGTTTGTGGGGGTGGGTCTGCAGGTAAGAGGTTCCATATAGAACATCATATTGTTATTGTAAAAAAATTATGATCATGTTGTGTTCATATTAATACTACTAGATATTCCCATCATATAGTATATTGACATGCAATAGTTATATTGAATAACTTTGTAGATTGAAGATTAGTTGAGTTAATTTGTCACATATTTGTAGTCATTGTCATAATGTTCTAATTATGTATCATATCTTGTAACTATTTTGATATTTAGTTTACATATGTTGCTCATAATTGAAAATAGAATAGTTAATTATCAATTAGTAGACTAGTCTCAACCTTATTAAAATTCAAGTGAGACATAATCTCAAGTATTATATTAGTTAGACTAGGAAAGTATGATATAAATACCATATATTCTAAGTAGTTATTTATGTATAGCGGGTCTGGAAGTCTAGCAGGTCTAGGTCTAAGCATACCCATTAGTGAACCCGCTTATATGCGGGTCCAAGGGTATGCATGTCCACTGGTATGTGGGTACAAGAATTTAGACACATGATGAGTCTTTAAAGGATCCAGATTTGCGGGTCTGCGGGTCTACCCATACCCATATACATCCCTTGTAGGCTGAGTATTAGTCAGTACTACTGACTCAACAGTCGGTACTACTGAGGAAGTTACAGGGAAAAGGATTGACTTTGACTGAACCAGTCAGTACTACCGACTACATAGTTGGTAGAACCAACTACATTATAGGTATGTCGAGCAAAAATACAAAGTGACTCAGTACAATCGACCATCAGTTTGGTAGTATTGACTTTCTATAGAAAATTGGTAGAACCAACTACATCATAGGTATGTCGAGCAAAAATACAAAGCAACTCAGTACTATCGACCATCAGTTCGGTAGTATTGACTTTCTGTAGAAAGGGAGATGAGTTTGCTGATAAGGAATCAGTACTAGGTACTACTGACCAAAAGTCAGTAGTATTGACAGAATGGAAGCTCCAATTTCAAAACACTGAGTTCCTGCTAAAGCACTGACAAGTTATAATGAGTCAGCACTTCCGACACAAAGTCGGTAGTATCGACACCAAAAAAGATGGAATCTGTGGGACCACCATCAACGCTCAAGAATGTTCACTTCCGACGGTCGGTGCTACCGATCTGTGGCACGCCATCAGTACTACCACCAAATGGTGATCCACATCCACTAACTTTGATGCATGAGGATAGTTGATGGTATCGAGTCATACAGATAGTGGAGGAAAAGTCAGTTATATTGACTTTCCATGGGAAGCAAGCCAAATGAGGCTTATATAAGGAGGGATTGTTTTCATTTTCTCTTCACGCCTTCTTCATATCTCCTCTGAGAAAGTGCAAGAAAGCATGCCGTGGCATTCACAGTCTACTCTGAGCATTGTTTCTCTCCATCTCCTTCTTGTACCATTATCATGGCATCCAAGAGGAATGCTTCTTCATCAGTGGGGTGGACTAAGATGATTCCAAAGATGAGTTGCATTGCCCATCCAAATGTTGATGTGTGGAAGATTTATGAAGACCTGCATAAGAGGGATATGTTGGGAACATGGTATGGAGACTTTGTCTTCATCGCCTTTTTGGGCTTCACCAATAGTATGCGTCAAGTCTTTGAGTGTCAAGGGTTGTTGGGCGGCCATCCATTCTTTGGTGATTAGCCTACTTATTTGGACATCATCTGTGAGCTCCTGCCATCGCTAGAGATTTACATCATCCCTGTGCATGGGGATGGATGGATGGAGGGTTGCATCAAATTTCACCTTTTCAACACCGATTTCAACCTGATTCCACGGCAATTCAACATCATATATGGATGGCCATATGGTGAACATCGTTCCATCCCCAACAAATTCAATTTCAAGGTGGCATGGGATCTTTTGGCGGAGGTGCCAGAAGGCTATCATATTGTCTGGCACTCAAATTCCATCACCAACATATAGAAACCTTATTCTTGTATTCTTCATCACCTCCACACCAACAACCTCTTTGTGAAATCAAGTCAAGGGAAGGGAAAGATGTAGAGGGTCGACCTATACTTTGTTTACAAGCTGTTGGAATTAAGAGGAAGGTGTAAGGACCCCGACCTGGGTTTTGGGATAACCCTGGGTTTTTTGCCTAACTAAGATTATGAGAAACTTGTCCTAATCTTTTGAAAAATAATTAATACTTAAAGAGACCTCAAGTTTCATGTTTGGTCATGTTTGAATGTTGTTTGAGCAATGCTTGCTTGTTTTGGATCAAAGTGCATATTACCCAAGATTAAGGGTTATCTTGCAATATGTCACATTATGGGTGTTCCCTTAGTACTTTAGCATCATAGGAGAGAGCATGATGCTAAGGGAAACCATGTGGAAAGCCTAAATTCCAAGTTGAGCTTGTATGGTTGATGCTTGTGCTTTATGTGCTAGTTTTGGTGCAACTTGCAACATAACCAATATAAGTGGTTTATGTGTAATTTACCACCTCTAGAGTGTTCATACTCTTTCTTAGTATCATATAGAGGAGAGATATAGAAGGGGGCGCTTTGTTTGAGTCTTTTTTAAGTGATAACACTCTTGGTGATGTTAGAACCATATAAAGTTGAGTACCTTGAACCCTAGATGAGGTTGTTTCGAGTTGTGAAGGGCATATGGGGGTTCCTATCGGTTTATAAACCATAAAGGTTTCCCCCTATCAATTTTTCAACTTCTGGAAGCATTCACAATGGGATAAGCACCTCAAATAGGTGAAGCCTATCGGTTTAAGACTTCCTTGCAAAACTGGTATCAGTTTGTACACAAAGTGATCATGAGTTGGGATATCTTGTCAAGGAAGCTACCCAATGGTTGATACCTTACCCTTGGATTATCCACAAGAATTTTTCGTGTTAAGATAAATAAGGTTGCATGGTGTCACCATGAATGTACATGTGTCACCCATGTACATATGGCGATGACACCTTACACTTACTCTCTTTCATGAGCCTCAACGATATATACCCCTCTTTTCACCTCCTAGTAAATATATTGACTCCTTTACCATATCTTTCTTAAGTGGACAACCCTAGGAGCTCAAGGAGAAAGAATAAATCCAAGAAAATTGCCCAAGGTAAAGCCATGGTTATCTCCTACCTTGGATGGGCTATGCTTCTCGAACCATGATTCTTTCTTTGTTTCCTTCTTCACCAAGTTCCTTACTATGGTGTCTTCCTTTCAAATAGAGGTGTTATGATCAAGTCTTGGACTCTTGATAAGTCATTTTCAACCTTTGGAACGTGGATCTTGGAATCTTGAAGCTCTTGTGTTGATCTTGAGGTGGGTTATCTAACTTGAACCCAATTTTATTATTATTCACCTTCTATCATGCAATACTTGGTGATTCCTTTTCTACTTCGACTTTTCTTGTTTGAGTGATGGTTCTATGAACTCAAAATGGATATATGGGATTGTTGTCCATGAACTAGAGAAATAATGGACGAAGAGTTTGATCTCAAATATGATGAAACCAATATGCACAAACTGATATTGGTTTGTGAAAACCCTAACCCGATATAAGGGTATAGGCATCGAAACTGATACACATGAACTCCTACCCCTTTTGGTTTGTTATATGAATAGGACTACTGTCCTTTAAATTGTTCAATCTATCACCTAAATGATAAGAATAAGGCAGGTCGATATCTAGAAGGTATGCAAGTCGATACACATACTTGCACCATCACATGGATGGACGATATGGCTTGTGATACTCTAAAAATGATATGTTGTTGTTAGGTTGATATGTTAGATGCTCTAAAAATGATATGCATGAAAGGCACTAGCTTGTAATGACTAAGAGATGACTAGTGAAGATGGAATATTAAACTTTGATGCCTTACTTGAGTGTGGAGGCTGACATGGACAATCCTAACCCTAATCTGATACACTCACAAATCTGATATCCCTCTTTCCTGATCCATGTGTGATGGGAAACACATTCCTTGAGGTCTTGGTTGATACACCAAGTAGTGGTGGGGCAAATAGGTGAAATAACTAAGGCATTGAATAAGGGTTCATCTGATACAATACAAACCCTAGAGGATGACACACTAGTTGGTTGAGTGGCTGATACCCTAGTGGATGATGAGGCCGACACACTAGTTGGTTGAGTGGTCGATATCCTAGTTGATGATGAGGTCAATACACTAGTTGGTTGAGTGGCCGCTACCGTAGTTGCTGATGAGGCCGATATACTAGTTGGTTGAGTGGCCGATACCCTAGTTTATGATGAGGTTGACACACTAGTTGTTGAGTGGCTGATACTCTAAGTAGATGGTGTGGCAAATATATACAATGGGTTGTTATGGCTGATACACAATGGGTTGATATGGCTGACACACAATGGGTTGATATGGCCGATACATAATGGGTTGATATGGTTGATACACAATGGGTTGATGTGGTCGATACACAAAGAGATAGGGTGGCTGATACCCTAAAGCACACTAAAGCCAATATACCTTCTCAAGCATCTCTAAACCTATACCAATTGACATGCCTTGGCCGATACAAGTAATGGTACCTTGGCCGATACAAATACATTTTTCTAGGATGACACAAGGTATAACATGTAGGTTGATACACCAAGGCTGACACACCTTGATGAGTGAAGGTTGATACACCTTAAATATAATCAATGGATACATTTAAAGTAATGAAATGGATATACTTTGAAAAGTGTAGGCTAGTATACCCTAAAGAGGGTCAAGTCAATACAAAAAGTTAAAGTTGAATCTAATATCCTAGTAAGGATGAAAGAGAAACTTGTACTACTCATATGAGAAAGGTCATACCTTATCTTGATAATCAAGTAAAGATAATTGATGATAGTAATAAAGTATGATTGAATACTTATGGCAATGAAATAAGCTCCTAGATGTGAGGAGTTATGAATTAGGGATTCATTTGTTGAACAAAACCCTAAAGACCCTAATGAGTTACAATAGAGGTCCTAGCCCTAATTCTGAGAGGGTTGTAACTTGATTGAGAGATTATTTGTTATACAATTGAATGAAAAGATAATAATATAATCTCCTAGAAATAAGGAGTTGAGGTCTAGGGTTGGTGATTGAATATAACCCTGGAAACCCTAATTAGTTGAAAAGAGAAACCATAACCCTAATCACAAGAGGGAATGTAAATTGAAATGGCTTGATGATAATAATCAGTGGTTACAATAATGAAATCTTAACCATGAATGCCTTATGGATATAGCCAAAGGAGGTCAATATTGGTTATAATCTATTATAGCTTGATTATGCCTCATGTGACCTATGTAATAATAGTTTTATAGAAAGAATGTATATAGGTCTGATGACCTGGAAAAAACATAATTTCCTATAAGCTGATGTGGTATTCAATGGTGAGTTTAAGGGATTGATATCCCATTATGAAAATGATAGGGTAATACAGAGGTGTTCTAACTATGAAAGAATCTTAGACAATATTATATATCTTTCATTTTATTATATTGGTAAATTTATTAAGGAATTATTCTCTTACAACATGGTGCTGACATTTAAATTGATATCTCTTTTATCATGAGACCCTAATCATGCAAGTGTTTTGAGATAATAATCATATCCAACAATGGGCTATGGTGATGTGACATTATATAGATTGAATGGGCCTTGTGAGCCATGTGAAATACTTGAACAATATGTATAATGTTTATGTGGGTCTTATGATTTAGAATTTGTTGTTGCCTAATGAGAGGTGACATTGTTCAATAATGAACTAAGAAGATTGAAACCATGTAGTATGTGAAAATCAAGTATATGGGTCTGATGACCTAGAGATGATTGTGTCCAGGTAAGAGGTGACATTGTTCAAAGATGAACTGAGGGTTTGATACCCAAAACATGTGATCATGATGATGGGAATATTGAAGGGATGAGATTATGTTCAAGGGATTGAGATTCTAGGAAGGGTATAACAAGATATATTCCTATTGACACTAGATTTCTTGAGATGTGTATTATGGTTTCCTTGGTAGTAATTGCCAATAGTTCATGATTGTAACTTGATTGGTGCTAAAAGATGCAGTAATACACTTAACCTATCAAGTGAACTAAAAATGTAGTTTCCCTAGCCATAGATCCATTCGGTGTCAAAACTTGTTGAATGGTGAAATGAGTCTAACTCGGAGCGCATATTGTTGAATATGCAGGGTATAAGTTGTATCCTGAGTCCACATGATTGGCTATGGGCCATACCCTGAAAAGAGTGTAGTTAAGGCCATAGCTCCAATACAAAAGAATAGTATGGCTCTAGGCCATGAATCAATATATACAAGCATGATTGACTGTAAGTCATACCTTTAACAGAGAACATGCTACACATTCTATATCTATAGTGAAGAGCCTCTATATGCCAGGCTAACTAAAATGCTGGTTGACTCATATGTCACTACCACTCTTGTACTAATCGGGTAAGATGAGGTCATAGATTCCAGCTCTTCCATAGACCTATATGGCACTGATGCTTACTTCGTAGTGGTCAGTTGGAGATGAAAGGCATATTCCCATCTCCGTAGGGCACAAGAAGGATTGTTTAAAGATGTAACCAGTCATGTAGCCTATTTGTTTAAGGATCAAATACGAAAACAGTGGTTGAAGCCTTTCTTTGCTTTTAAACTATTTAGTTTGTAACAGTTATACATATTCTTCATATTCCTTTTAAAAGTGATTAAATGATCTATTGCTCAGTTGTAGATATTTGAATTAATGAGATGGTGAGACATCTCTAGTCTGGATATAATTAGAAGTTATACATGTTTAATTCAATAAAGGTTTCTTCTGCTGTCATTCATAAAAGTTTAACTGTGATAATAATAATGTTGGCGAAGAGTTATATATCTCACTGGGACTTGTTGTCTCACCCCGTGGGTTCCACAACTTTTTAGGTGGACGTGAAAAAGAAGGTAGTGATCACATAGCTGAGGGTGGGCAACAACAACATGAACAACAATAATAGTTCAGGTTGAGTGTGTTGTTATGATAATAGAATAGAGTCCTATGTGTCATTGGTGACAAAAAAAAGAGTCCAATGTGTCATTCCTGTACTCTCAGGTCCTTTGGAGATAGTTTTCATATCTGATTTTACGAACAATCTGAGATTTTGGCTAGAAATGCCTTGATGTATGATGTTTCTTTTGTGTACGATTTGGTAAAGAAACTACTGTCTCATATCTTTTCTATATGAAGGACAAATGACTAGTAGCTCTAAAAAGCTCAAGTTTTTTGTGCCACCACTATGACAAACACCAAGTGCATCAGGGTAATGGTTGTCAAGTAAGGGAAAAGGTCCTAACTTTCCACCTATAAAGGCTTCTGACTTAGCCTCTACATCAGTAACAAGACCAGCCAGATGATGGTATGAGGACATGACATGTTTTAGATGTGGACATATTGGGCATACTAGACCCTTTTATCCAAAAAGAAAGGTTGAGATGGCCCATCAGTTAAGGCTAACTCAGCAGGACTTACAGGAGTCATAACCTAATAGTGCCAAAAGGCAAAGGTTACGAAGGGAAATGCTTAGACTTAATGTTGCAAGTGAACTAGAGATGGTAGATGACCCATAAGGGGTAACAGGTCAGACATAACTTTTTCATTCTGAATTGTTTTCCCCTTACTTTACCTGTTAACCATAAGAGGAATAGTTGTTGTTTGAATTTCTTTTGGTTAACCCATAGAGACATGAGAAATGATGAACATGATTAGAATTTATATTCTATCCAATATTCTCTAAATGGTTTTTAATTTCTTCTGCTCAATAAAGAGTAAGAGGTATGAAAGAGATATCTGGAAATAACTAGAGATACTAAGTTTTACAACTCAAAAAAGATTTTTAAGGTAAGAGACATGGTATAAAATGAAGTGCATGCTACCTAATCTTAGTTTTTAATACCATGTCCAGGTATTCGATTAAATAAGGCAAGGTAAGTATTGAACTCTTAGATTTCTATCTTTTGGATTAATATGATCAAGTAGTCATTTTGATGCAATCTAAAGAGCAATACAATATCAGAAATGTGGCAAAGAGATTATTATCACATTCTAAATGATAATAAAGTGAAACCTAAGTAATCTCAGACTAACACATGAATATAAGTAAGTATAAAATGCAATCATCATGAGATATGAAAAGAAAATAAGGAAGATAATCCCTACTCAATAAAGGATATGAAGAGAATAATGATCCTTGTGGTAAGACAAGGAAATGTTCAAAGAACGAGTAATGACATGTAATCATCTTTATAGTTCCTATGACAATGGAAAGGAAACCAAGATAAAACCAAATAAAATGGCACATGAGTAGTGAAAACTTGTATAATAATCAAAGGAAGTCAATAATCTCCGACTCCCTTATAGCAATCTCTAGACAATACTATGATGATAAGGAAAAACATGTTTCCTTTATACTTCCTTTCTAGGATATGATGTTTGAGTGAAGTCACATGTCACTTGATATACATGGTTTGGAAGTAACCTTGAGATGGATACTTGAAAAGTATCATCTAGGGATTGGACTTTAGTTCAAGATGATGACATCTGAGAATAGTGATTTTTTATGAACCATAAGAGATGTTGGAAAGGTTCTTCTAATGTGTTTGGGTTCTGGCAGTAACAGTAGAAGATGGATGAGATATATATATATGATTTGTTTTTGGCACATGTGATAGATACCAAGGTGAGGAATCCTAGTATCCAAGAAGTGTCAGTTCTGTGTGAACCCAACAATATGCCTCTTGATTAGATGATTAAGCATTTGACTACCTAAGAAGGATTCATTTTGAGATCAATCTGGCTACATGTACTCCACCTATAGTATGAATATCACTTGTTAGGGGTTTATGCACCACACAAGATGACAATGACAAGGATGCACAAGTTGAAGAAATAGTTGCAAGATTTTCTTGGGTAAAGTTCATTAGGTTGAGTGCAAACTCTTAGAGTACACCTATTAGGTTTGCAAATAAGGAGGATTTTGAAGGGATGTACACTGATGAGTAGAATTTCTAATCTCTATCTAGATCAGTTGAAAAGAAAAACACAATTGGAAATGTATGTAATGGTAGGCCAGTTGGTATGAGTCATACATGAGTTTTGTGTTGAATCCACAGATCATAGTAGCACAACGGAAGCATGGTAGGTCTTTTAATATTATGTAAGTGACATATGCATATCTAGTATTTCTTTGAAAGAATACGTGATGAGGTTTGAAAAGGATATGGTAAACGTTCAAGTTTGAAAATCTTATCATATGATACAGTAAGTTGAGAAGGTGATACATAAGAAGGAGTTGACCCCTGAGATAAATAAGGATAAGTATGTATAGTTCTTTTACAGCTAAGAAAGTATCACTTAGCATAGGGTTGCTTTTACATCCAGTAATGGAGAAGATAAGTTGAGTATGTACCTTGTGCAGTAGATGCTATGTTAATCTTGGACGAAGGAACAATATGCTAATTAAGTCTCATGAATTTTTCCTATCATCAAGGAACTATGTGAAATTTGAAGGTGCAATGCATAAGTAATATCTATCTCCTTTCATCTGGAATTTTGGGGGAGAAATCCTTGTTAGGGGTTTATAACTTGTAAGGACCCTGAATTGAGTTTTGGGATAACCCTGGATGTTTTGCCTAATTAAGATGACTAGAACCTTGTCTTAATCTTTTAAAATGTATTTAAGAGTTAAGGAGAGCTCAAGTTTCAAGTTTGGTCCTGTTTGAATGTTGTTTGAGCAATGTTTGCTTGTTTTGGACCAAAGTGCAATTTACCAAAGATAAGAGGTTATCTTGCAATATTGCACATGATGGATATTTACTTGGTACTTTATCATCATAAGATAAAGCATGATGATAAGGTGCACCTTGTGGAAAGAGTAAATTCCAAGTTGATCTTATATGGTTGATGCTTGTGCTTAATGTGCTAGTTTTGGTGCAACTTAACCAATATAAGAGGTTGATGTGTAGTTTACCAACTCTAGATTGTTCCTATTCTATCTTAGTATAATATAGATGAGAGAGAGAAGGGGTGCCTTGTTTGAGTCTTTTTAAAGTGATAACACTCTTGGTGATGTTAGAACCATAGAAAGTTGAATACCTTGAACCCTAGATGAGGTTGTGTCGAGTTTTGAAGGGCATATGGGGGTGCCTATAGGTTTATAAACCATAGAGGATGTCCCCAATCAGTTTGGAAACTTTTGGAAGCATTCATGATGGGCTAATCACCTCAAATAGGTGTAGCCTATCGGTCTGAGACTTCCTTGCAAAAGTGGTCTCGATTTGTACACAAAGTGATGACGAGTTGCGATATCTTTTCAAGGAAGCTACCCAATGGTTGATACCTTACCCTTGTATTATCCACAAAAGTTTTGCATATCAAGATAAACAAGGTTGCATGGTGTCACCATGCTTGGACATGTGTCACCCATGTACACATGGTGATGACACCTTACTCTTACTCTTTTCACGAGCCTCAACTATATATACCCCTCTTTTCACCTCCTAGTAAACCTTTCAACTCCTTTACCATCTCTTGCTTAAGTGGACAACCCTAGGAGCTCAAGCAGGAAGAGGAAATATGAGCAACTTTCCCAAGATAAATCCATGGTTATCTCCTTCCTTGGATGGGCTATGCTTCTCAAACCATGATTCATTCTTTCTTTCCTTCTACACCAAGTTCCTTACTATTGTGTCTTCCTTTCAAATAGAGGTTTTACGAGTAAATCTTCAACTCTGGATAAGTCATATTCAAACTTGAAAATGTGGATCTTGGAATTTTGAAGCTCTTGTGTCGGTCTTGAGGTGGGTTATGTAACTTGAACCCAATTTTATTACTATTCACCTTCTATCATGTAATACTTGGTGATTCCTTTTTTACTTCAAATTTTCTTGTTTGAATGAGCTGTAAATGGATATATGGGTCTGTTGTCCATGAACTATAGTAGTAATGTATGAAGAGTTTGATCTTGAACATGATGAAACCGATATGCAAAAACTGATATTGGTTTGTGAAAACCCTAACTCGATACAAGGGTATAGGCATGGAAACTGATACACATGAACTCCTACCCCTTTTGGTTTGTTATATAAGTAGGACTATTGTCCTTTCAATTGTTTAACCTATCAACTAAATGATAAGAATAAGGCAGACTAATATCTACAAGGTAGCCAAGTCGATACACATACTTGCACCATCATATGGATGGCCGATATGATTTGTGATACTCTAAAAATGATATGTTGTTGTTAGGTCGATATGTTAGATGCTCTAAAAATGATATTCCTCAAAGGCACTTGTCATGACCAAGAGATGACTAGTGAAGATAAAATATTAAACCATGATGCCTTAGTTGAGTGTAGAGGTTGACATGGCCAAACCTAACCCTAATATGATACACTCACAAATCCAATATCCCTCTAGCCCAATCCATGTGTGATGGGCAACATATTCATTGAGGTCTTAGCCGATACACCAAGTAGTGGTGGGGCCAATAGGTGAAATAACTAAGGCATTGAATAAGGGTTCATCCAATACAATACAAACCCTAGAGGCCGATACACGAGCTGGTTGAGTGGCTAATACCCTAGTTGATGATGAGGCCGACACACTAGTTGGTTCAGTGGTTGATACCCTAGTTGATGATGAGGCCGATACACTAGTTGGTTGAGTGGTTGATACCCTACTCGATGATGATTCCAAAGAACTAATTGGTTGAGTGGCTGATACCCTAAGTAGATGGTGTGGCCGATATACACAATGGGTTGATATGGCCGATACACAATGGGTTGATATGGCTGATACACAATGGGTTGATATGGTTGAAACACAATGGGTTGATGTGGCTGATACACAAAGAGATAGGGTGTCTGATGTGCTAAAGCACACTAAAGATGATATACCTTCTCAAGCATCTCTGAACTGATACCAATTGACATACCTTGGTTGATACAAATAATGGTACCTTGGCCGATACAAACACATATGTCTAGGCCGACACAAGGTGTAGCATGTAGGCCGATACACCTAGGCCGACAATTGATGCACTATAAAGTAATGCAATGGATATACTTTGAAAAGTGTAGGCTAGTATACCCTAAAGAGGGTCAAGTCAATACAACAAGTTAAATGAGGTTTAATCTAATATCCTAGTAAGGATGAAAGAGAAACTTGTACTACTCATATGAGAAAGGTAATACCTTATGTTGATAATCAATTAATGATAACTGATGAGAGTAATCAAGTATGATTGAATACTTATGGCAATGAAATAATATCTTAGACATGAGGAGTTATTAATTAGGGATTCAATTGTTGAATAAAATCCTAAAGACCCTAATAAGTTACAATAGAGGTCATAACCCTAATTATGAGAGGGTTGTAACTTGATTGAGAGATTATCAGTGATACAATTGAATGAAAAGATAATAATATAAGCTCCTAGAAATAAGTAGTTATGGTCTAGGGTTGGTGATTAAATATAACTGTGGAAACCCTAACCCTAATCACAAGAGGGAATGTAGCTTGAAATGGCATGATGATAATAATCAGTTGTTACAATAATGTAATCTTAACCATGAATGCCTTATGGATATAGCCAAATTAGGGCTATAGTGGTTATAATCTATTTTAGCTTGATTATGCGTCATGAGACTATAGAATAATAGTTTCATAGAAAGAATGTATATAGGTCTAATGACCTGGAAAAAACATAATTGCCTAGAAGGTGATGTGGTATTCAATGGTGAGTTTAAGGGATTGATATCCCATGATGAAAATGATAGGGTAACATAGAGGTGTTCTAACTATTAAAGAATCTTAGACAATATGATATACCTTTCATTTTATTATATTGGTATATTGATTAAGGGATAATTCTTTTATAGCATGGTGTTGACATTTAAATTAATATCTCTTTTATCATGAGACCCTAATCATGCAAGTGTTTTGAGATAACAAGCATAGCCAACTATGAGCTATGGTGATGTGACATTATATAGATTGAATGGGCCTTGTGAGCCATGCAAAATACTTGAACACTATGTATAATGTTTATGTGGGTCTTATGATTTAGAGTTAGTTGTTGCCTAATGAGAGGTGAGATTGTTCAATAATGAACTAAGAGGATTGAAACCCTATTGTATCTAACATCAAGTATATGGGTCTGATGAGCTAGAGATGATTATTTCCTGGTCAGAGGTGATATTGTTCAAAGATGAACTAAGTGTTTTATACCCAAACCATTGATCATGATGATGAGAATATTTAAGGGATGAGATCCCCAGTAATATGTTCAAGGGATTGAGATTCCAGGAAGGGTATCATAAGATTTGTTCCAATTAATACCAAATTTCTTAAGACTATTATGCTTTCCTTGTTAGTAATTACCAATAGTTCATGCTTGTTACTTGATTGATGCTAAAAGATGTAGTAATGCACTTAACCTATCAAGTAGACTAAAAATGTAGTTGCCCTAGCCATAGACCCATTTCATGTTAGAATTTGTTGAATGGTGAAATAAGTCTAACTCAAAACTCATATTGTTTAATATGCGGGGTACAAGTTGTATCCTAAATACATAGGATTGGCTATAGGCCATACCCTGAAAAGAGTGTGGTCAAGGTCGTTGCTCCAATATAAAAGAAGAGTATGGCTATAGGCCATGACTCAATATATACAAGCATGATTGTCTATAGGACATACCCTGAATAGAGAACATGCTACACATTGTATCTCTATAGAGAAGAGCCTCTATACGCCATGCTAGCTAAAATTTGGATTGACTCATATGTCACTGCCACTCTTGTACTGACTGGGGAAGATGAGGTCACAGATTCTGGCTCTTCCATAGACCTTTATGGCACTGATGCTTACTTCACAGTGGTCAGTTGGAGATGAAAAGTATATTCCCTTCTCTGTAGGGCATAAAAAGGATTGTTTAAAGATGTAATCAGTCGTGTAATGTAGTTGTTTAAGGATCAAATATAGAGACATTGGTTGAAGTCATGCTTTCCTTTTATACTATTTAGTTTGTAACAGTTATACATGTTCTTCATATTCCTTTTCAAAGTTATTAAATGATCTATTTCTCTGTTGAAGATATTTGAATTAATGAGATGACAAGACTACTCTACTCTGCATATAATTAGCAATTATACATGTTTAATTTGATAAAGATTTCTTCTACTATTATTCATAAAAATTGAACTGTGATAATAATAATGTTGATAGAGAGTTATATCTCTTGTTGGGACTTGTTGTCTCACCCCGTGGATTCCACAACTTTTTAGGTGGATATGCACAATAAGGTAGTGATCGTGTAGACGAGGGCGGGCAATAGCAGTAGGAATAGCTTAGGTTCAGTGTGTTGCTATGAGTCTAATAGAATAGAGTCATATGTGTCAGTCTTGTACTCTCAAGTCCTTGGGAGATAGTTTTCATATCTGGTTTTACGAACGATCTAAGATTTTAGCTATAAATGGCTTGACGTATGATGTTTCTTTTTTGTACATTCTGGTAAAGCAGCTATTGTCTCATATCCTTTCTATAGGAAGGAATGATGTATGTCTAAGCTGACAATGATCCATATGTAAATATGGCCTTGGGACTTTTTGTGAAAAGTTCCTGGCAGTGGATCTTTGTGAAAAAATGGTTTAATTTTTAGTGATTTTTGGTAATTCATTGTTAATGGTTGTTTTCACAAGGTTTTGTGTGATGAATGTTATCATTAGATTGTGGTTGTCACATATTTGGTATCAGAGCTATAGGTTCACTGAGTCTACAGGAATATAGGATTAAGGTTCTTGAGTCTGTTCTAGGTGTCCTCCAGTATGTCTAATAGTGGCTTCTGCTTATGCAGAATAAATAATAAAGCCTAAGGATGTCTGGAGAACACGAGGAACATGTTGCTGAAAGCAGTACTACTGCACTAGGAGAAGGTGCAAGGGATTACGCAAGAGGAGAGCAAGTGTCTGGGAATCCCCAGCTGGATCAGTCTATGTTAGAAAATCCTACTTTTCATGCTCTCGTTGGGCAGGTCATGATGACCGTTCTGCATATAGTGGACATGACACTAGTGATACCACCTAGGGCACTAGTTCCTAATACATAATATTCGAGTTCTGGTAAGAACCTTAAATAGCCATGTCGTGTCAAAATAGTGAAAAATGCGGGAAAAACTAAAATCTGAAAAGAAAACAGGGCCTACCACAAGTGCGGACAGATAGGACATCTGAGATGGTAGTGTCCATGAAGGGGAAATAAATTGAGTATCAAGGAAAAATGTACACAATCTCAAGGACAGTTGACTAGCAGCTCTAAAAAGCTCAAGTTTTCTGTGCCACCAGTACGACAAACACCTAGTGCATCAAGGCAGTGGTCATGAAGTAAGGGAAAAGGTCCTAACTTTGCACCTGTAAAGGCTTTTGACTTAGCCACTACATCAGTAATAAGACCAGCCAGATGATGGTATGAGGATATGACATGTTTTTAATGTGTACAAATTGGGCATACTAGACCCTTTTGTCCAAAAAGAAAGGTTAAGATAGCCCATCAGTTAAGGCCAACTCAGTAGGACTTATATGAGTCGCATCCTTATTGTGCCAAAAGGAAAATGCGACAGAGGGAAATGATTAGACTTTGTGTTGAAAGTTAATGAGAGATGGTAGACGACCCACAAGGGGTAACAAGTCAGACAGAACTTTTTCATTCTGAATTGTTTTCTCCTAATTTTACCTGTTTACAATAAGGGGAATAGTTGTTGTTTGAATTTCTTTTGGTTAATCCATGGAGACATGAGAAAAGATGAAGAGGATTATAATTTATATTCTATCCAGTATTCTCTAAATGGTTGTATAATGTCTTCTACTAATATAAGGAGTAAGAGGTATGAAAGAGATATCTGGCAAGAACCAGAGATACTAAATTTTACAACTCAAAAGAGATGTTTAAGGCAAGATACATGGTATAAAATGAAGTGCATACTGCCTAATCTCAATGTTTAACACCCTAGCCAGGTATTCAATTACTAGAGAAAAGGTAAATATGTAACTCTTAGATTGATATCTTTCTGATTACTCTGATCAAGTAGTCGTTTTGATGTAATCTAAATAGCAATCTGATATCAAAAATTTGGCAAAGAGATTCTTATCACATTCTAAAGGATAATAGAGTGAAACCTGAGTAATTTCAGACCAACACATGAATATAAGAAAGTATAAAATGCAATCATCATGACATATAAAAAGGAAATAAGGAAGATAATCCCTACTCAATAAAGGAAATGAAGAGAATAATGATCCTTGTAGTAAGACAAGGAAATGTCCAAAGAAGGAGTAATGACATGTAAGCATCTTTAGAGTTCCTATGCCAATGGAAAGGAAACCAAGATGAAACCAAATTAAATGACACATGAGTAGTGAAAACTTTTATATTAATCAAAGAAAGTCAATAATCTCCATATCCCTTGTAGAAATCTCTGGACAATGCTATGATGATAAGGAAAAGCATGTTTCCTTTATACTTCCTTTCTAGGATATGACGTTCAAGTGAAGTCTCATATCATTTGATATATATGGTTCAGAAGTAACCTTGAGATGGATACTTGAAAAGTATCATCTAGGACTTGGACTTTAGTTCCAAGATGATGACATCTGAGACTAGTGATGTTTTATGAACCATAAGAGATGTTAGAAAGGTTCTTCTGATATGTTTGGGCTCTGGTAGTAACAGTAGAAGATGGATGAGATAAATATATGATGTGTTTTTGGCACATGTGATAGATAAAAGGTGAGGAATCCTAGTATCCAAGAAGTGCCAATTGTGTGTGAACCCAAGAATATATCTCTTGATAAGATGATTAAGCGTTTGGATACCTAAGAAGGATTTATTTTGAGATCAATCTGGCTGCATGTACTCCACCTATAGTATGGATATCATTTGTTAGGGGTTTATGCACCGCACAAGCCGATGACAACAAGGATGCATAAGTTGAAGAAATAGTTGAAAGATATGCTTTGGTAAAGTTCATTAGGTTGAGTGAAAACTCTTGGAGTACACCTATCAGGTTTGCAAATAAGGAGGATTTTGAAGGGATGTACACTGATGAGTGGAATTTCTAATCTCTATCTAGATCTGCTGAAAAGAAAAGTACACCTGTAAATGTACGTAATGGTAGACTAGTTGGTATGAGTCATACATTATCTTTGTGTTGAATCTGTGGATCAGAGTAGCACAACGGAAGCATGGTAGGTCTTGTAATATTTAGTAAGTGACGTATGCATCTCTAGTCTTTCTTTGAAAGAATACATGATGAGGTGTGAAAAGGATATGGTAAACCTTAAAGTTTGAAAATCTTATCATATGATACAGTAAGTTGACAAGGTTATACATAAGAAGAAGTTGACCCTTGATATAAATAAGGATAAGTATGTATAGTGCTTTTACGACTAAGAAAGTATCACTTAGCATAGGGTTGATTTTACAGCCAACAATGGAGAAGATAAGTTGAGTATGTATCTTGTGAAGTAGATCCTGTGTTAACCTTGGATGAAGGAACAATGTGTTGGTTAAGTCTCATGACTTTTTCCTAACATCAAGGAACTATGTGAAAGTTGAAGGTGCAATGAATAAGTAATATCTATCTCCTTTCTCCTAGGACTTTGAGGGAGAAATCCTTGTTAGGGGTTTATAACTTGTAAGGACCCTGATCTAAGTTTTAGGATAACCCTGGATATTTTGCCTAATAATCTGATTATAACCTTGTCTTAATCTTTTGAAAAGTAACTAAGACTTAAGGAGAGCTCAAGTTTCATGTTTGGTCATGTTTGAATGTTGTTTGAGCAATGTTTGCTTATTTTGGACGAAAGTGCAATTTACCCAAGATAAGGGTTTAGCTTGCAATATGTCACATGATGGGTGTTCCCTTAGCATCATAAGAGAGAGCATGATGCTAATAGGCACCTTGTGGAAAGCCTAAATTCCAAGTTGAGCTTGTAAAGTTGATATGTGTGCTTTATGTGTTAGTTTTAGTGCAACTTAATCAATATAAGGGGTTGATGTGTAATTTACCACCTCTAGAGTGTTCGTACTCTCTCTTAGTATCATCTAGAGGAGAGAGAGAGAAGGGGGAACCTTGTTTGAGTCCCGGTTAAGTGATAACACTCTTGGTGATGTTAGAACCATAGAAGGTTGAGTACCTTGAACCCTAGATGAGGTTGTGTCGAGTTTTGAAGGGCATATGGGGGTTCCTATTAGTTTATAAACCATACAGGATGTCCCCTATCGTTTTGGAAAATTTTGGAAGCATTCATGATGGGCTAAGCACCTTAAATAGGTGAAGCCTATCAGTTTAAGACTTCCTTGCAAAAGTGGTATCGATTTGTACACAAAGTGATCATGAGTTGTGATATCTCGCCTAGGAAGCTACCCAATGGCCAATACCATTACCCTTGGATTATCCACAAGAGTTTCACATGTCAAAATAAACAAGGTTGCATTGTGCCACCGTGCATGGACACGTTTCACCCATTTACATATGGTGATGACACCTTACACTTACTCTCTTTCATGAGCATCAACTATAAATGTCCCTCTTTTCACCTCCTAGTAAACCTTTAGAATCCTTTACCATCTCTTTCTTAAGTGGACGACCCTAGGAGCTCAATGCAGAAGAGGAAATATGAGCAACTTGCCCAAGGTAAATCCATGGTTATCTCCTACCTTGGATGGGCTATGCTTCTCGAACCATGATTCTTTCTTTCTTTCCTTCTTGACCAAGTTCCTTACTATGGTGTTTTCCTTTTGAATAGAGGTGTTATGATCAAGTCTTGGACTCTTGATAAGTCATCTTCAACCTTGGGAATGTGGATCTTGGAATCTTGAAGCTCTTGTGTTGATCTTGAGGTGGGTTATGTAAGTTGAACTCAATTTTATTATTATTCACCTTCTATCATGCAATACTTGGTGATTCCTTTTCTACTTTGAATTTTCTTGTTTGAATGATGGTTCTATGAACTCTAAATGGATATATGGGTTTGTTGTCCATGAACTAGAGTAGCAATGCACAAAGAGTTTGAGCTTGAAGATGATGAAACCGATATGCACAAATCGATATTGGTTTGTGAAAACCCTAACCCGATACAAGGGTATAGGCATGGAAACTGATACACATGAACTCCTACCCCTTTTGGTTTGTTATATGAGTACGACTATTTTCCTTTCAATTGTTTAACCTATCACCTAATTGATAAGAATAAGGAAGTTCGATATTTAGAAGGTATCCAAGTTGATACACATACTTGCATCATCACATGGATGGCCGATATGACTTGTGAAACTCTAAAAAATGATATGTTATTGTTAGGTTGATATGTTTGATGATCTAAAAATGATATGCCTCAAAGGCACTATCTTATCATGACCAATAGATGACTAGTGAAGATGTAATATTAAACTATGATGCCTTAGTTGAGTGTGGAGTCCAACATGGTCAATCCTAACCCTAATCTTAAACACTCACACATCCAATATCCCTCTAGCCTAATTC
Organism: Alisma plantago-aquatica; assembly: GCA_963693085.1. Classification (NCBI taxonomy): domain Eukaryota; kingdom Viridiplantae; phylum Streptophyta; class Magnoliopsida; order Alismatales; family Alismataceae; genus Alisma; species Alisma plantago-aquatica. The sequence goes on along the minus strand of OY856410.1, from coordinate 680,687,960 downwards.
ATGTGTGATGTGCAACACATTCCTTGAGGTCTTCTCCGATACACCAAGTATTAGTGGGGCCAATAGGTGAAAGAACCAAGGAATTGAATAAGGTTTCATCTGATACAATACAAACCCTAGAGGCCAACACACTAGTTGGTCGAGTGGTCGATACCCTAGTTGATGATGAGGTCGACACACTAGTTGGTTGAGTGGTCGATACCCTAGTTGATGATGAGGCCAATACACTAGTTGGTTGAGTGGCCTATACCCTAGTTGATGATGAGGCTAACACTAGTTGGTTGAGTGGCAGATACCCTAAGTAGACAGTGTGGCCGATATACACAATGGGTTGATATGGCTGATACAAAATGGGTTGATTTGGCCAATACACATTGGGTTAATATGGCTGATACACAATGGGTTTATATGGATGATACAAAATGGGTTGATGTGGCCGATGCACAAAGAGATAGGGTGGTCGATACCCTAAAGTACAATAAAGCCCATATACCTTCTCAAGCATCTCTAAACCGATACCAATTGACATGCCTTGGACGATACAAGTAATGGTACCTTGGCCGACACAAACACATGTGTCTAGGCTGATACAAGGTGTAACATGTAGGCCGTTACACCTAGGCCAACACACCTTGATGAGTGTAGGCCGATACACATTGAATATAATCAATGGATACACTATAAAGTAATGAAATGGATATACTTTGAAAAGTGTAAGCTAGTATAACCTAAAGAGGGTCAAGTCAATACAACAAGTTAAAGTTGAATCTAATTTCCTAGTAAGGATGAAAGAGAAACTTGTACTACTCATATGAGAAGGATAATACCTTATGTTGATAATCAATTAATAGTAATTGATGAGAGTAATCAAGCATGATTGAATTATTGTGGCAATGAAATAAGCTCCTATATGTGAGGTGTTATGAATTAGGGATTTAGTTGTTGAATAAAACCCTAAAGACCCTAATCGGTTACAATAGAGGTCCTAAAACTAATTTTGAGAGGGTTGTAACTTGACTGAGAGATTATCTGTGATACAATTGAATGAAAATATACTAATATAAGCTCCTAGAAATAAGGAGTTATGGTCTAGGGTTGGTGATTGCATATAACCCTAGAAACCCAAATCCATTGAAAAGAGAAACCCTAAGCCTAATCACAAGAGGGAATGTAACTTGAAATGGCTTGATGATAATAAGTAGTGGTTACAATAATGAAATATTAACCATGAATGACTTATGGATATAGCCAAATGAGGGATATAGTGGTTATAATCTATTATAGCTTGATTATGCCTCATGAGATCTATGGAAAAATAGTTTCACAGAAAGAATGTATATAGGTCTAATGACCTGGAAAAAACATAACTGCCTAGAAGGTGATGTGGTATTCAATGGTGAGTTTAAGGGATTGATATCTCGTGATGAAAATGATAGGGTAACACATATGTGTTCTAACTATTGAAGAATCTTAGAGAATATGATATACCTTTCATTTTATTATATTTGTAAATTGGTTAAGGGATTATTCTTTTACAGCATAGTGCTGACATTTAAATTGATATCTATTTTATCATGAGACCCTAATCATGCAAGTGTTTTGATATAATAAGCATAGCCAACTATGGGCTATGGTGATGTGACATTATACAGATTGAATAAGCCTTGTGAGCCATGCAAAATACTTGAACAATATGTATAATGTTTATATAGGTCTTATGATCTAGACTTGATTTTTCCTAATGAGATGTGACATTGTTCAATAATGAAATAAGAACATTGAACCCTTCTAGTATGCTACAATCAAGTATATGGGTCTGATGACCTAGAGATGGTTGATTCCTGGTAAGAGGTGACATTGTTCAAAGATGAACTAAGGGTTTGAATCCCACAACATGTAATCATGATGATGAGAATATTTAAGGGATGAGATTCCCAGTAATATGTTCAAGGGATTGAGATTCCAGGAAGGGTATAAAAAGATATATTCCAATTGATACCAGATTTCTTGAGACATGTATTATACTTTCCTTGGGAGTAATTACCAATAGTTCATGCTCGTAACCAGATTGATGCTAAACGATGCAGTAATGCACTTAACCTATCAAGTGGACTAAAAATGTAGTTTCCCTAGCCATAGATCCATTCGATGTTAAAACTTTCTAAATGGTAAAATGAGTCTAACTTGGAGCGCATATTGTTGAATATGTGGGGTACACATTGTATCCTAAATCCATAGGATTGGGTATTGGCCATGCCCTAAAAAGAGTGTGGTTAAGGCCGTAGCTCCAATACAAAAGAAGAGTATGGCTCCAGGCCATGACTCAATATATACAAGCAGGATTGAATGTAGGTCATACCCTAAATAGAGAATATGATACATGTTGTATCACTATAGGTAAGAACCTCTATATGCCAGGCTAGCTAAAATGCAGATTGACTCATATGTCTCTGCCACTCTCGTACTGACCGGGGAAGATGAGATCACATATTTTGGTTCTTCCATAGACCTATATCGCATTGATGCTTACTTCACAGTGGTCAATTGGATATGAAAGGTATATTCCCATCTCCACATGACATAAGAAGGATTGTTTAAAAATGTAATCAGTCATGTAGCGTATTTGTTTAAGGATCAAATACAGAAACATTGGTTGAAGCCTTGCTTTGCTTTTATACTATTTAGTTTGTAATAGTTATACATGTTCTTCATATTCCTTTTAAAAGTGATTACATGATCTATTGCTCAATTCTAGATATTTGAATTAATGAGATGATCAGACTTATCTACTCTACATATAATTAGCAATTAGAAATGTTTAATTCAATAAAGGTTTCTTTTCCTCTCATTCATAAAAGTTGTACTGTGATAATAATAATGTTGGTGGAGAGTTATATGTTGTGCTGGGACTTGTTGTGTCACCCTGTGGGTTCCACAACTTTTTAGGTGGACGTGTACAAGAAGGTAGTGATCCTGTAGTTGAGGGCGGGCAACAACAGTAAAAATAGAAGTAATAGCTCTGGTTGAGTGTGATGTTATGAGTCTAATAGAATATAGTCCTATGTGTCTTTCTTGTACTCCTCGGTCCTTGGGAGATGGTTTTCATATCTGGTTTCACAAACATTCTAAGATTTTGGCTAGAAATGCCTGGATGTATGATGTTGCTTTTGTGAACATTTTGGTAAAGCAACTGCTATCTCATATCCTTTCTATATGAAGGAATGATGCATGTATAAACTGACAATGATGCATATGTAAATATGGTCTTGGGTCTTTTTGTGAAAAGTTCCTGGCAATGGATCTTTGTGAAAAAAATGGTTTGAATTTGTAGTGATTTTTGGTGATTCATTATTAATGGTTGTTTTCATGAGGTTTTGCATGATGATTGTTATCATTAGATAGTGGTCGTCACAGAACGAATTTGAACTTTGGCACCTTTTTCTCCATCATATGATGATAGTGAAGCGAATGGTGTAGAGGAATCTTCCTATACACTTTGGAGGATTGATCACACTGATAGAACTGCACCTTAATCTTGATCTATCCAACTCTAGATCCTTGAATATTGCACCCAAGTCAGACCTAATGCACTTCAAGAGATCTAGCCTCATCAGCATACATTAGAGTACAATGTACGCATGTTGTACAACAAGAGGCTTATACAAGGAGAGGGTGCTCCCAAATGCAGTCTTTAACTTGCAAGGACTCCACCACATGCGCTGGCCTATTAACTCTTTAGAGGAGGAAGAAGGAGAAGAGGATGCTATCGATAAATAACAACAACATGAGGAAGATGATGAGGAGGAGGAACCCACCATCCCCATCATGAGGAGGTAGGTTCCTCGCAAGTGACTGAGACCATATGGAGCCTCCAATTCTTCTGCTAATCGCCTACACAGGAGGATGACTCATATTCCATGGTGGGAATGTATGGGATGCTACAGGAGATACAACAAGGGCAGAAATAGAAGATGGTGACCTTGGTAGGCATCCAAGATGTCCAAGGATGACTCTACCACAACCAATAGGCAATCTTTGAGAATGAGCAACTTTTCTTGGCCAACCAAGAGAACATGCACACATGCCTACAACAGATGGAAGGTTACCAGTAGTCGTTCTTTGACCACTATTGGAACCAAGGACACTTTTGTGGTTATCCCCAACCTCCACCAATGCCACAACAACCACTAAATTTTTAGGGGACATTCTATCCACCAATGTCTCTTAGTTATGTGATTCCATCCATGTTCCATTCATTTTGACTAACCACCTTAAGATGATCAAGTAATCTGAATTATTTCCTATTTCTTGCATTGCATGGCATAATAGTTGACATGATAGCTAGTTCCTCTTTGATAGAATTACTTACAAAATTAAAAAAATGTTACTATGCATAAACAGTTTTTGTGCATATCATCTTTAGTTGAATAACAAATACATGTAGATCGCATAACATTTTTCATCAGTCATTTTTATGTCATGTCGTTACACTATTTTCCTTTGAAATAAGAATGCAGGGATACACATCCATACCCTCAGAAAAAGAAAAAAAGAAAAGAAAAATTAATGATGTATGTTAATGAAGCCCAAGCATAATTGTTCATCATGCTATAATAGTGGGCCAATGAAAGAAATGAAAAAAATATATTAATTTTTTGAAATAACAAGGGACAAAGGATACCCTAAACTCTTCACAAAAGAGATAGAAACATTCACATGATGCATTGTTTTCTTTAATTCATTCTCATTCATTTGATGAGATTTTTGATACATACATCACTTCACTCATTTATATTAGGCATTAGGATTCATGCATTTTTCATTCTCTTTTCCGTATAGGTTCATCATGTTTTATTTTTTTCATAAATAATTTGGATGCTACATGTGATTATTCATAGCCACCTATTTCATACCATCCATTACTCTTATTGGTAGGCCACTTAAATGATTATTCTCCTCATTCATTCTTATAAGGAGAACTACTTCCAAGTATATTGGTAGTTAGGAAATAGCAATATAGAATAGGGAATCACATGATGCACAAAGTGAATGCCTGATTGACAATGATATTAATTGATCTCTTAATAATGATCATTGATCTAAGGGTGGATTTTTTTGGATATTTTTTTATCTTTATAGAGTAGTTGATTGTTTAGTTGTCAGTAAAGGCCGATTAGGGACTACCACATGGGGATGATTGATAAATGAAATTTATACTTTATGTCCTTTTCTGACTTGTCTCAAACAAATCCAAGGGTGTGTTGCTCAAGGACGAGAAATATTTAATCTTAGAGGAGTTTGATGCACTAGATAAATGTCAACTTTACATGCTATTTAATATGGATTTTTGTGCACTATTTGTTCATTTTCATATAATTTGTGCATGATTTACTGTCATTAGTCTGTGATACTTATTTGCATCAAATAAATGTAATTTTTATGTTCATGAATGATTTTATATATTTCAAGAGCTTATGTTTGATTTTTGTGTATTTCAGGTAATCTACATAAATATACACAGCTCAGTAGTACCGACTTTGGAGTGGTGGTACTGACACATGCTCAGTTTGGAATAGAGGAAAATTGAGAACACTCGATAGTACCGACCCATTATTTGATACTACTGACAACATCATAGCGATGGTTTCATAATTAATCAAGGAAACTTGGTACTACCAACACTCAACTCGATAGTACTGACAGATGCCCATACGAACACAACTATCAAAGGTGTCGGTAGTACCAAAACCCAGTAAGTAGTACTGACATGGCAAGATCAGACAAATCTGAAATTAGAGTCTAATCCAACGGTTGGCAATTAAGTACGCCCTAAGTCACTTATATGACTTAGAGGGATTTTGTCCAACCCTATCTATCTCGTTCTATTTGGTTGGGTAGCAGCTGAGAGCAAAGAGAGGAGAAAGAAGATAAGAAGACCATGTCCTAGATGATCCAAGCACTTTCAGCGGGCAGATTTGTATCCAAAAGGTAGCAAATTGGCACGCGCATGACAAGGGATCATTTGGATTGTCTTCTTTAGGGGTTTTTCACTTTTACTAAATTTTCCCAGATTTTTCTTCTTCTCTTAAATGTTCTTGACAAAGAAAACCATGCGGGGCTAAACTCATCTTTCCTTAGGGCGCGGGAGTAGCCCAATTATGCATTATATTTAACTTTCATGCATTAACATATTAATTTCTCTTAATTTCTGGACTTATTTCTATGAGATGGTCATGAAATATCCATGCTTGATCACCATAAGTAGTTAATTAGACCTTTAATTGCTTTGAAAAAGGAAATTAATGGTTGGAAAATTCATAGAAGTACATGTTTAATATCACCCTTTAAGAAAGGTGCCTTACGAACGTGAAGAGATTACTCAGAGTTTTCTATAAAGCACCTAACTTATACAACAATCGATACGAGAGTGGGATTGGAATTTGATTAGGTAGTGAATTGTGATGTGAGAGCGAGTAATGGTTGTTACAAGATCTTAGTCTAGGGTTCAGAGAGATATTTATTAATGTTATGATTGTTAATTGCAATCTTAAATGTTGTGAAACCATAATTATAAGGAATTCACTATGATTGAGATCAACAACCAGTAATTTAGATTTATTTTCTGGTTTAGATAATTAAACCATTCAACAAGGTTTTCATCGGTCTAGCTGATCGCATTACAGTTAGTAATAGTCTCTAGTTTTACATTTCCCCATGTTCGATATTCGGGCTTGGCCTATATTACTCTGATAGTGTGCACTTGTGTTTTAGGGAATATAGTGATTCTCTATCGGTATATGACATGATTATTTTCTAACATTCTTCATAAACTCGATTACCTATAAAATCAATGTAGTGGCTTTTAGTTCTACTTCAACTCTAGACTTTGTAATAAAAACTTCTTTTTACTTGTCCATATAGTGAGATTTACTTTTGCATATTCAAAATAGGAAATAGATGATCTTCAATTATCTAGAGAGCATGTATGATCAATATTTGTAAAACACTAAAGATTTACATGACCACACATATACAACTTAATTTCATTTATTAGAAACTTCATGAAAACAAGAAAGAATGTAATATGTTCGAAGTTTGGAGACTTATTCATCGAGTTGAGTATATTTATGCCAAAAAAGTGAGCATGCAATTTTATGTTTAATATAAGAAATATATTATCTCCGAAAATATCATGGAACGCCATGTATGATAGCTTAAGAATCGAACCTACATGTATCCAATTCAATTTCAGATTTCAACAAGTTATATTTGATGATAAATTAGGTGAAATACATCGCCGTGTTGTTTGTGAATTGATGATTTAATTTGAAGCATAAAATATCAAAATCTAAATTAATCTTCCAAGTGTCACAAAGTAGAGTAACAACTCAAGAGAAATGTAGTTTTCAAATACCTAATGTCATTTAATACATATCTAGTATATAACCATATTAATATTTTTTCATACATTCGATTTCCATCAAGCCAATTTCTCAAATTGATCTCAATTTTCAAACCTAAAAAAATTAATTTAGCTTTGCTTAAAGGGATTTTCATTCAAAATTACTATAGTCTCATGATAATTCAAAGTTAAGAACTCAACATCCAACAAATTCATACATTTACTTGCATAAACCAAAGAGATGTAGTTCACAGTCTAGGAGTATCTTAAACTAAGGTATATTCGTTAAAATACTTATATGGGTGATCAATCTCAAGAAAAGGAATTGAAACTATAAAATTAGTACATATCAATGGTGAATCACGAAATAATACAAATTAAATAATAAACATTATCTATAGATGACCATGTATATAAAAATATGTTGTTTCTCTCAAATGACATGGATATCAAAAGAGGTCTTGTGGAGTAGATGATGTTTTACCACAAAATTAATAGTGGTGTCATATCAAACTTGATAAAGAAGAAGTTTAGAAGAGAAAAAATTATGGATAGGATAGGTTCAATCAATATTTCATCACTTTAGTGTTGAGGCTTGAAGCGAGATCTTTGAGCTAGGGCGGAGCGACGACTATGGCGATTGGGGGCGATCTCCCTGCTCCCCCCACCCCCGAAGAAGACAGCTGGTTTGCGCCAGAGGTAGATGTAACAGTGGCGGGAGACTGGGTCTGTGTTGTGGCTGGACCTCTTCCCACCTTCAAAGGCGCGGCTTAGGCGGATCCAAAGACCCCTTTCTTAAAAGAAGGGGATTCGAGGAAATGGATGAAGATGACGGAGTCAATCCTAGCAGAAATGGAAGACTATCAAAAGCACTTAGCAATTGTTCAGATCCTCGGTAAGAAGAGTAACCCGATTCAGCTGCGAGGATGGATGCTAAGGACCTGGCGACCGAAAGGTGAGCTTGAGCTTTTCACCCTCGACGGCGGACTTTACCTGGCGAGGTTCGTCTCTGAAGCTGACCTCAACCGAGCTATGCTGTTAGGCCCTTGGTTTTTTGACGACCAGTTGGTACTGGTTAGAAAGTGGACCAAGGAAGCAGACACAAGGCGAGCAACTTTCACCATGGCCCCGGTCTGGGTGTCGCTGCCCGACGTTGGGATGCACTGGATGCCTCGAGCTATCTCCCTGATTGCAAATGCCATAGGTACTCCCAACGCCTACAAAAGGAAAGAAAATGGTACTACCATGGGGTGTGCACGTTTCTGCGTCGACATCTCAGCGGTGGAGAAGCCACCATAGGAGGTCATGATTAAACTACCGAGTGGCGAGGAGTGGGAGGTGAGGGTGAAGTACGATGCACTGCCAGATCGCTGCTCCACGTGCTGTGTCTTTGGACACGATACAGGGTAGTTTCCTGGGGAGAGATGCGCGAACTCTGCCTTGCCACCTATCGTCCTTGATCCTATTTGAGGCAGGTACAAATGGGGCAAGTCAAAGGGACCAGCAGCACGAGGAAGAGGGAGAGAAGCAGTAGCTGTGGTGGCCGCCAATCCTGACCTGACGGTGCTAGAAGAGGTTGTTACCATGGTGGAGCTACCCCCGCAAGGAGGTGACGAAGGGGTGTCTGACAGTATGCCCGACAGAGAAAAGGAAGCTACGGGAGCTGATACCACCATAACCACTCCGGTTGTGACAGTAGACGGAGGGGGCGATCCCAGTCCCGGTGACCCTGGGGCAACGACATCAGCTGCAAAGACGAACCGCTTTGAGGCTCTGAAGAACCAGGGCGAAGAGGCGGTGACGGAGGTCAATACCAATGGAAGGAGTAGGAGCCCCAGAGCTACCCGCAACACAAACAAAAAGAAGAAGAATGGGAGCAACCCCACAGAAGGGAGCGGCTCCAACTGGACTTAGATGTCTGTCCTCACATGGAATGTACAAGAGCCTCCCTGGCTGAGAAGCAAAGGAGGATAAGGAGCGCCATAGCGCGAGAACAGGTAACACTGGTCTTCTGCTATGAAATGAGAATTAGAAGAACCGTCGCTGATTGCATCACCTCCCTCTTTCCCATGGGCTGGTCTTCCCTATCGAACCTAGACCACAGAGATGGGGCGTGCATAGCGGCGGGCTGGGATCCGCGGGTCTGGGATGTCGACACGATTAACACCTCAGATCCAGGTGGTGACACTGAGCTGCTGTAATCACGGAGGGATGGCCTTCATTGCGTCAGGGGTCTATGACAAAAATCTGGAGGCTGACAGGAAGAGATTGTGGGAGAACATCATAGCTACGGCCCAAGAGGAGGAACCCTGGATTGTATGGGGTGATTTCAATAACGTCAGGAGGTCACACGAGAAGTATGGTGGTCATCCAATACACGATTGAGTAATGGATGCTTTCAATAGCACCATGGATGATGCAGGCCTGGTGGAACTGAGCACGGTCAGAGGCAGAACGTCTTGGTCGAACAAACAAGAGGGGCGTAGGCGCATATCCAGTGTGCTTGACAGAGGTTTTGTAAACTCGGCTTGGTTGAAGGTTTGGCCCCATTATCACTACTACAGAAACGGCCTTTGGCGTCGGTCGTTTAACCCCATTTGGCGTCGGTTTCCGACCGACGCCTATGTGGGCGCCGCTAAAGGTCGAACACTTCGGCGTCGGTTTTTTAACCGACGCCTATTTAATCTATAGGCGTCGGTCGTTTAGTAGAGAACCGACGCCAAAAGGGTTCGCGCCACAGAAAACGGCATCATCTAGGGCACTTTCTGCGTCGGTGTTTTAGTAAATAACCGACGCCACTATGGAATATAGCGTCGGTCTTTTAGTAGATGACCGACGCATAAAGTGCCCTAGATGACGCCATTTTTTGTGGCGCGAACACTTTTGGCGTCGGTTATATACTAAACGACCGACGCCTATATGTTAAATAGGCGTCGGTTTGATATGAATATCCGACGCCATTTCCAGGACTGCTTTGGCCACATCAGGCGTCGGTTTATTGAAAAAAACCGACGCTGTAGGTCTTTCCTGACGGTTTTCTATAAATAACCGACGCCTATTTATATTTTTTTTTTTTTCATATCAGTTTGCAGGCCTGCTGTGGCTGGTCAGCAGGATGAGAACCTGCAGTTCAGTTTTCTGAACTGCAGGTTTACGACATCCATTGATATCAGCCTACAAACAGGCCGCAAACCTGCAAAAGTCACAAGCAAAATTCTACACAAGTACATACATTCAGACATCAATTCAATTCTCACATTCACACACATATAGAAACATTCAAATACATGTATTAACATTCAGAAATATTCATTTACATAGTATCATTCATTATCGCTATCAACATCCCAATTATATCTTACAGTTGCCACTGCTTGTATGGCTTTTGCCCATTCTTCTCTTACTTCATTTAATGCTTCCATCGTATATGGAGCATGTATATTTTTTAAACGTTTACCTGTAGTGTTGTCAGTTTTAAACACCTGCAAAGAGAATGATGTATATATATAAGTAATAATATAAAAATAATATAAGATTGATATATTGCATACTAACTAATGAGACTATATATAATACCTCACGTATGGTATCGATGTCCAATGCGGCATATTTGATAATCATCTGCATAAATCGCATCACATAGTATGCGCATGCCCATCCATTGTCTTGTGTAGCACACTATAAATTGAAACATACAAAATAATACAACTAAGCACAATTCACATCAATAATATATATATTTGAGTCGGGAACTTACTTGTACGTTCTGCCAATTTATTGGCTGGTTCTTTTTCCTTGGGACCGTTCCTCCATCCTTTTTGAATGCATCTAAACCCCTACATGTTAATATAACACAATAAATTGCATAAGTAAATAGTAATGTAATAAAAGATGTTAACGGATATAAAAATGAAATATTTCTCACCAGAATAATGGCATTCTCATTACGTGTCCAATTTTAGTGTTCAATGTACTCCCCGCAGGATCTAGATAATAAACAGTGAATGTCCCGGGGACAATAACTAGTAACTCCCAATGTCTACCGCTAGAAGTAAGAAGTTAACAATTAATAACTCAAAATGCAAAATAAAAATGGAATTTTCTTAAGTCCAAATTATAAATAAAGTAAACTTACTTGACATTGAATGGAGCTATTATTATCGTCTTATTTTGCTGACCAAAAATTGTAAAAGCATCTATACAGTATTGTTGAACATTATCAGGATCTTTAGCTACCAAACTAATCAATGATGGAATCAAAAATCCCACATGATCAAATGCAAATTGTTTGCAATGATCTTCGACTAGGTAGCTGCAAAACATATAGGCGTATGCATTAATATATAAGAAACCAGATCACCGGATCTTACACAAGGTATATGGATGTATAAACAAGATCTCACCTTATCCATGTCTCTATCATTGATGTATTCAGCCAATCATACTTAAACAGCTCAATAATATCTTGTATAAATAAAGAGCTATCGTATGATTGACCTGCATAATCTGCATCTAAAGAAATAATTATAGGGCAATGTACATTATGTGCCCGTAGCCAACATGCCATTCCCCTACAAGCAGGACCTAACGGGTATGTTAGGTCAGTTGGAACCCAATCGGGTAATGCGGGAAGTGGAAGTGGAGGCCTAGGTGCTCCTGGTGTCTTTTTTTTAACCTGTACATATAATTTCAGATCAGTTGACATCATATATACACATTAACAGTCTAAATCAATGTAAATTTATCTTACAATTTCAGTCGTGTAGACGACATCTGCTTTGGGCCACAATATCACCCCGCCTTCTGCCTCACCAAGTGTATCAATATCCGGGTGGGCATATGGCAATGTAGCTTCTCTCCAATCAGGTAACACACGTATCGGGCTCACACGAACGTAGCCCTGTGGCATTGGAGTCCCGTGAAACATTGCCCCAGGAAGGGACGGGTAAGCCTGCGCCTCTGCAACAACGTAGTCTTGCATTCTTAAGCGGCATGGCTTCAATGCCTACAAATTTACGTAAATAATATTATACATATATACATATCATCTTGAAAACATAACAACTTGAAAAGACTAACTACAATGTCATAAACAATACTTACAGCAGACGTGCTAGGCGATGGGTCTCCAGGATTACTCGCAGTCTGTGCATCAGGAGAAGAGTGGGTCGCCATAGGCGTATTGGAAGCCTGAGATGCCTGCCACCGCAGCAATTCTTCCTTGACCTTCTCAGCAACTACATCGTTGATCTTCTTAGCAACTAAATCCTCAACTCTCTTATTCTCCTATACATGGATAAAAGAAACATTAGCTTCTTATTAATGAATTTCCTTTTGCAGTAACATTCTAAAAAAAGAATAGGTTACCTCTTCTTGAGAAAGTCCCGCTCTGGGTTTGCGCTGGGATGGCCCAAAGAATGCTTTGATGCCAACACCAGCGCCGGCACCTCTAACACGTCCAGGATGCTCTGGGTTACCCAGAGCAACTGTCAATTCATCCCTTGTGCCCTGAGGGATGAACGTGCCTTGTTTCCTCTGCTCGTGCAGCTCCCGCTAATCACCATAAATAGAAATTGGTAAGTTAACACCACAAATAATCAATATTCAAATGATTTCTCTAAGAGTTGTATTTTACCATTTTTGCAGCCGCCTCAGCAGTTACAGGCTTCTTTATTTCACCCTTCTTGTTTTGCCTGCCAGCTATCCAGATATCATGGCGAGGAATGGGTGTGGCAGACTCCTGAGTAGGAGCAGACTCCTGAGTAGCCGCAGACTCCGCCTGTAGTCTTTGGCGAACGCTTGCATAGCCTTTTGGACCCATAGTGTGGTCATGCACATTCAGTGCACGCCTTGCTTTTTGTGCGTCACTGAGGGCCTAGTTAGTATGCACATTAATGATTTGGTTAGTAGCACTAAATGCTAATCTTGAATAGGTGAATACAATGTATATTAATTAAATTAGGAGTGACGCCTAATACCTTGAATTCTTCAGATTTTCTTGAAGCAACAAAATTGTCCCAATCTTCTTTGTCCAAGAAGTTCCATTGTTCAAGGGCTGACTTCTTCTTCTTATCACCCTCTTTTATGTATTCTCTGTTCAGATTTGTCCTATAATTCCTAAGCATCTTTCCAGCGCGTTGCATCACATTTTTACGATGCAACTTCTCATCCAATGCAAACAGATTCTGTAAAATAGAAATGTTATTAACTAGTATCCAAAATAGAATTGCAAATAATAGAATTTGTAATCTACAAAATAGAATTGCAAATAATAATAACTCACGCATAAATCCTTCCATATCGAGTCTTTTTTCGCTTGAGGAACTTTATGCCAATTGTCATACTTAACACCACAATGGCCCCGAGTGGTACACCCAAGATAGTTCACAAAATTATTGCGGTTCACTCCAATTGGATTTCCTCCATTATCAAACTCCACCACCAATTTAGATCCACTACCACTTAGCGCTAATAACTTCTTCAACAGGGTGATGCCCCTTTTCTTGTTAAGTGTCTGGTGTTGCGCATCAAGTTGCTCCAGTGCTTCAGTGGGTACAGGTGCATCAACCTAAAATTTGACAAAAATAAAACACACTAACTTAGCCCAATATAGAAATATAGGATATATGACATAACTAGAAGATAATGAATTTTATAGAAATACAGGATATGTTTTTAGAACTTACATTAGTATCCTCGCCATGCTCATCATGGACTTCATGCTCATCATGGACATCATGCTCATCATGGTCAGCCATCTGAAAATGTCATTAAAAAGGCAAACATTTAGCATTTGTATTAACTAGAAAAAGGCAAACATTTAGCATTTGTATTAACTAGAAAAAGGCAAACATTTAGCATTTGTATTAACTAGAAAAAGGCAAACATTTAGCATTTGTATTAACTAGAAAAAGGCAAACATTTAGCATTTGTATAAACATACATGTCTCTAAAATTGTGATCTTTTATCAATTAACAATCTTTCATTGTGATCTCCGCGCACATATAAGTCATCATTAGCTTCAATATTTTGTGGAGTTGGCAACCCAACTGAGAATGGACTGGAGTCATCATACTTATCATAGTACTCTTCTTCATCTATAGGATCTTCAATGAACTGTCTTTTACCATGAAGAACAACCGACCATTTATCATTTGCAGGATCATCGATATAGAATATTTGTTTCGCCTGTGATGCCAATATGAATGGTTCACCCTTCTCGCCAATCTTTTCAAAGTTCACCAAAGTGAAACCCAATTCATCCACTATAACTCCTTTGGTGTTATCAACCCAATTACATTTAAAGAGCGGAATTTTGAAATCTATGTAGTCAAACTCCCAAATGTCCTCAATGACACCGTAATATGACATTTTAGCTTCACGTGGACTCTTATCCTTTGCACTTGCAAAGTACATAGTCGACGCTTGAAGAGTGACCCCACTATTTTGGACGACACTCTTATCATCTTGGCGCTTTGTGTAATATGTGAATCCATTAATGTCAAACCCTTCATAAGACATAACATTCGGTTTTGGTTTAAAGGCGAGGCATTTGATAGTTTCTGTAATATCATTTGGTGTTTGAGATAGTTGATGTAAGACTTTATCTTCAAACCACTTAGTAAAAGTCTTATTATGCTCTCTAGCAAGCCACATTGAACTTGCTCGAGGATGTTGTCTCTTTATGAAATTGGTATGTTCCTCGATATAAACACTCACTTCATCCATATTGTGTAAAATATACAAGTGAGCTTGTTCCAACTGCTCACGGCTGATTACTTTCACCCGTAATCCCAAAATTCCTTTGCCCTCCTCAATATTCTTGTCATTATCAGGAGTGTCATTACCACTGAGAAAGTCATTACAAAAATCCATAACCTCTCTCGCCACATAACCTTCAATAATACTCCCTTCAGGCCGATAACGGTTTCGGACATCACCTTTAAAAACGCTCATGTATCGTTCAAAAGGATACATCCAATGCAAGAAAACTGGTCCCAACATTTTCACTTCCCTAGTCAAGTGGACAACAAGATGTACCATGATATCAAAGAACGAAGGAGGGAAATACATCTCAAGCTGACATAGGGTAACAACCACTTCTCTTTGCAAATTATCGAGAGTATCAGGGTCAATAACTTTGCTGCATAGACTATTGAAAAAGAAACAAAGTCTGGTAATTGCAAACCTTACATGCTTCGGCAATATAGATCGAATAGCCACAGGCAATATTTGTTGCATTAGAGTGTGACAATCATGAGATTTAAGACCTATCAACTTCAGATCTTTCATTGATACCAATCTACGGATGTTGGATGAGTAACCATGTGGCACCTTAACATTTACCAAGCATTCACAAAAAGTTTTCTTCTCCTTTCTAGACAACGTGTAACAAGCGGGAGGTAAGTATGTTCTTTTATTACCCATTTCACGTAATTCTGTTAATTCTGACCTTATTCCCATTTCACGTAGGTCCAGTCTGGATTTTATCCCATCTTTAGTCTTACCTGGTATATTTAATAGAGTACCAATGATGCTATCACAGACATTTTTCTCAACGTGCATTACATCGATACAATGCCTGACTGTCAAAGAACTCCAATAAGGAAGATCCCAAAATATTGACTTCTTCTTGAATGAAGAATTGTCACTCCGTGTGGCCATACTACATTGTGATTTCTTACCAAATTCATTGACAATGTCTTTTACTCTTTCATAAACAACATCCCCTGGTATAGGTTTAGGTGCACTCCGTTCATCATTCCATCCATTGAATGCTTTGCGCTTCCTACGATACGGATGGAATTTTGAAAGAAACCTTCGATGACCAAGATATACAGTCTTGCCGCCATGTTTTAGTCTTATTGAATCAGTGTTTTCTTCACATATAGGACACGCTTTAGCTCCTTTGACACTATATCCAGACAAATTCCCATATGCTGGAAAGTCATTAATAGTGCAAAACAACATAGCGTGCAAACGAAATGTCTCTTTTGCTGAAGCATCATAGGTCATCACACCTTCAGCCCAAAGTTTCTTTAAGTCATCAATCAAAGGTTCAAGATAAACATCGATATCATTTCCGGGTTGTTTAGGGCCCGATATCAACAATGACAACATAACGTACTTATTTTTCATACACATCCAGGGAGGAAGATTGTATATAACAAGCATGACTGGCCAAGTGCTATGTTGGCTGCTCAATGTCCCGTACGGATTCATCCCATCTGTACAAAGCCCAAGTCTTAGATTCCTATCTTCTTCACCAAATTTAGGGTACAGTAGATCAATCTTCTTCCACTGTGGGGAATCAGACGCATGTCGTAGGATCCCATCATTATTTTTCTTAACATCTGCATGCCACCACAGATTCTTCGCATCTTTCGGATTTGCAAACAAGCGTTGAAACCGTGATATTATAGGTAGATACCACAACACCTTGGCAGGAGAACCAGTTTTGGACTCCCCCGAAGTCGTCAATTTATACCGTGACGCACCACATTTTGGACAATCTTTCAAATCTACATAGTCCTTTTGAAATAATACACAATCATTCGGGCATGCGTGTATCTTCTTGGCCTCCATTCCCATTGGACACAACATTTTCTTTACCTGGTATGTTGAGATTGGAAGCTCGTTTCCTTCAGGAAGAATTTCTTTCAACAAAGTCAACAATGAAGTGAAGCTTTTGTCGCTCCATCTATTGTTAGCTTTCAACTTATACAATCTCAAAACAGCGCTAAGCTTCGTAAACTTAGCACAGCCTGTGTATAACGGTATCTCAGCATCATGCACAATGTTTGTAAAGATAGGAGGTGGATCGGTGTGCTCTACCCTACAACTATCCAGCATCGCATCAACGATGTCTGCTGGAACTGGTTCGTTCACATTTACGTCATCGGAGGCAATTTCTTCTTCCACCCAAGCACTACTATCGACATCTACTGGTTTCGATTTTGAAATCTCTCCATGCCAGTGCCATTCTGTATAGCCTTGTACAATCCCGTTGCACATGACATGACTTTTGATTTCCTCACCAGTGTTGACTTTCAAGATGTTACCGCAATGCCTACATGGACAGTAGAACCTATCTGTAGGTTTTTTCCTATGTTCCTCGGCAACTCTAATAAACTGATCAAGACCAGATATAAACTCTGGGGTGCAACGATTACGAATGGACATCCATGATCTATCCATTCTATGATCAGAGAAAACAAGTATATATTAGGAAACAAGTATATATTAGGAAAAGATTAGGGTATACACTTACATCCTAAGCGTATAATGTGATGTCATTCTTATATATAATAAATGTGTACCACCTATCCCATCCTTGAACACCTAATCTCACTAGTAAGTGTATAATGTATATTTGGTTTTCAAGAAAATTTCGGCAGCATTTCCCCGCTGTTCTCTAAGTACATATGTACTTAGAGAACAAATGGGGAAATGCTACCGAAATTTTCTCGAAAACCCAATACACATTATACACTTACATCCTAAGTGAGATTAGGTGTTCAAGAACAGTCCCAAACCGGGGACTATCCAAGATTTACTCCTAATGAGTCAATCTTGGATGGGTTTCTAGGCCAACAAATACATTTGATGTCATTCTTATATATAATAAATGTGTACCACCTATCCCATCCTTGAACACCTAATCTCACTAGTAAGTGTATGATGTGCATTTGGTTTTCAAGAAAATTTCGGCAGCATTTCCCCGCTGTTCTCTAAGTACATATGTACTTAGAGAACAAATGGGGAAATGCTACCGAAATTTTCTCGAAAACCCAATACACATTATACACTTACATCCTAAGTGAGATTAGGTGTTCAAGAACAGTCCCAAACCGGGGACTATCCAAGATTTACTCCTAATGAGTCAATCTTGGATGGGTTTCTAGGCCAACAAATACATTTGATGTCATTCTTATATATAATAAATGTGTACCACCTATCCCATCCTTGAACACCTAATCTCACTAGTAAGTGTATAATGTGTATTTGGTTTTCAAGAAAATTTCGGCAGCATTTCCCCGATGTTCTCTAAGTACATATGTACTTAGAGAACAAACGGGGATATGCTACCGAAATCTTCTCGAAAACCCAATACACATTATACACTTACATCCTAAGTGAGATTAGGTGTTCAAGAACAGTCCCAAACCGGGGACTATCCAAGATTTACTCCTAATGAGTAAATCTTGGACGGGTTTCTAGGCCAACAAATACATGTGTTGTCATTCTTATATATAATAATTGTCTATAAACTACAGGAAACATGGTTAATCCTAATCAACAGAGCATTATTAAATAATAAATCAAGAAATCAATAGTTTTAAACAAAAGGTCTAGGAATCTTTACTAGACATTATATGTATCCCTAATCATCATATTTAACATACTACATTATTATGAACATCCAGATCAGATTAAGATCATACTATGTTATAACCATTGGTTTAGTAACCCTATTTCCGCATGTACATGTTTATCAACTTTAAAACCCTATAATTCATGAAATCATTCTAACTCAATTTAATATGTTGGGATCACACAATTATATAATGACATCAGAATATATAGAAGAAACATAATTAACATGTTTAACAACATGTTCATCAAACTAGGGTTTTCTTGAATATCATAAAAGGTAGAAGAGCATTCTTTTCGGTAAGTTGACCTTTTCATATTACTTTGACCATTACAAACACATGTTTCTAGGCCGACACAAGGTGTAACATGTAGGTGATATACCTAGGTTGACACACCTTAATGAGTGTAGGCCGATACACCTTGAATATAATGAATGGATACACTTGAAATTAATGAGAAGGATACACTTTGAAAAGTGTAGGCTAGCTAGTATACCCTAAAAAGCAGCAGACAATATAACAAGTTAAAGTTGAATCTAATATTCTAGTAAGGATGAAAGAAACTTGTACTAATTGTATGAGAAAGGTAATACCTTATAATGATAATTGATGAAAGTAATCAAGTATAATTGAATACTTAAAGTAATGAATTAAAATCCTAGATGTCGGGGTTATGAATTAGGGTTTGTCTGTTGAATAAAACCCTAACGACCTTAATCGGATACAATAGAAGTCCTAACCCTAATTATGAAAGGTTGTGACTTGATTGATAGATTATTTGTGATACAATTGAATGTAAAGATAATAATATAAGCTCCTAAGAATGAGGAGTTATGATATAGGGGTGATGATTGAACATAACCCTAAAAACCCTAGTCAAGTTCAAAAGAGCAACCCTAACCCTAATGACAAAAGGTAATGTAACTTGAAATGGAATGAGAATAATATTTAGTGGTAACCGTGAATTACTTATGATTATAGCCAAGTAAGGTAAACATGGGTTATAATCTATTATAGCTTGATTATACCTCATGAGAACTATGACATAATAGTTTCAAAAATAATGTATATAGGTCTAATGATCTAGAAAAAACATATATTATAGCTTGATTATAATCTATTATAGCTTGATTATACCTCATGTTTGTAAATGGCAGAGAAAAAATTGTCCCATCATCATATTTCAGTAAGAAAAAATTGTCCCATCATCATATTTCAGTAAGAAAATTTCAACTATGGCAGAGAAATTCATCCCCAAGCCTCACCCCTACTATCGTAATCTCTATTGCAGCAATACTACCCTCGTAATCCCACCAATCACCCGCAAGCATTGTCACACAAATAAAATACATGTACATCAATAAAATACAGAGAAGAGGGCATACCGGTTTGGAGGTCTGGAGAAGACGGCGGTAAAGAGGAGCTGTGGTGGCGGCGCGGCGGAGAAGCAGCTAGCTAAACCCTGGTGGCGGCGCGACGGCGGTGGAGAGCAGCTCTGTCGTCCTGGCGGCGGCGGCGAGACGGCGGTGGAGAGTAGCTCTGTCGTCCTGGCGGCGGCGGCGTGGAGGCACTAGCAGTTGCGGCGGCGGCGTGGCGGGAGCAGTCGGGTGGGGCGACAGCAGTTGGAGGGTCCAGCAGTTGCGGCGGCGGCGGTGTGGAGGGGAGGGGCGACAGCAGTTGGAGGGTCGGGCGACAGCAGTCGGCTGTTTAGGCGATGAAACAGAAGAAAGGGGAACAGTCGGGTGATCGCAGGATATAAATTTCACCTATAGCGTCGGTTGTTTGTCACAACCGACGCCTAAAATAATTTAGCGTCGGTTGTTTGAAACAACCGACGCTCAAATGGACGATATTTTCACGAAATTGTTTGGCGGGAACCACTTTCGGCGTCGGTTATCAACAGATAACCGACGCTATAAGTGACACTTTGCGCGCAAAGTTTTCATCACATATAGGCGTCGGTGGCTATTTAAATAACCGACGCTGTATGTGACATTTTTTCTTTTCGCTCGAAAATTGGATTTCGCAGGAGCTTTTAGGCGTCGGTTTGTTATTGTCAACCGACGCTAAATACAAAGCGGTACCCGTGTCTGGCTGGTCTTCGAATATAGACGTCGGTTTGCTTAAACAGCCGACGCCCTATATGATAGGCGTCGGTTTTTCTTAATAACCGACGCCCAGAAAAGCGACACTGAATGCTATTTCTGTAGTAGTGTATTTCATCAAGTATGGTGATGACCCCCTCAGTGATCACTGCTGGATGAAAATGGACCTCATGAATAAGCCAACCATCATCAAACCGTTTAGGTTCTGCAATTGGTGGTGTGACTGGCATGGTTTCGAGAGAGTAGCTAAGGAGGCCTGGGACTTGCAGGTAGAAGGAAATCCTCTATTCGTGGTCATGAAGAAGATCCAGAATGCAAAGAAGGTGTTGAAACAGTGGTCCAAGGAAGTCATAAGCCTGAAGAACAGAATTGCTACTGCTAAAGGGGAGTTTGAGGAAGTTGTGGTGGAAGCCAGAGATGACCCCGGTAATGAGGGAAAGGCCAAGACTTGGCATCAGACTGAAGTCAAGCTTAGAAGACTCCTCAAGGACGAGGAAGTGCTTTTGTGGCAAAGGAGCAGAATTCAGTGGATCAATGATGGTGATCTAAATACTAGACTTTATCACTCTGCTGTCTGGAAAAAGGAGATGAAGGAGACGGTCCATAAACTCATAAATGAGCAAGGAGAAGTGGCTGAGAACAGGGAGGATTTATCTGACCACATCATCAATTTCTTTTAGCATCTTTACAATCAGGGAGAGGTCCACAACAATAGCATTGATGGCAACATCTACCATAGGGAGGTGGTCACAGCTGAGATAAATGATGACCTATGCAGAGAGGTAACGGAGGAGGAGGTCAGGCATGCCTTGTTCTCCATCAGTCCTTCCAAGGTGCCAGGGCCCGACGGAATGAACAGCAAGTTCTTTCAAGCTTTGTGGGACCACACCAAAAATGATCTAGTGAAGGCCATGAGGTGGCTACATCAGGGTGGCAATATGGTCCGAGCCACTAACCATACCTTCATCAAGCTAATTCCTAAGGTGGAGGGGCTGAGGACGATCAATGACTACAGACCCATAGCTTGTTGCTCCACGGTGTATAAGATATGGGCAAAGATTCTTGCTGGTAGACTTAAGAAATGGCTTCCTAAGATTGTATCTAAAGAACAATGTGCGTTTATAGAAGGGCACAAAATTGCAGACTGCTCCTTGCTCGCTACCGAATTCCTAACGGGTTTCAACAAAAAGAACTTGAATGCTAAAGCATGTATCAAGATTGACCTAACAAAGGCATATGACCATCTAAGATGGGACACCCTGTGGAGGATCATGATGGCTATGGGGTTTAGTGTCAGATGGATAGAGCTGATCAAGCAATGCACCACTACGACCTCCTTCTCCGTCCTACTCAATGGGGGGGCTGTGGGCTTGTTCAGAGCCTCAAACGGGATAAGACAGGGGGACCCCCTCTCACCTCTCCTATTTACCTTAGTCATGGAAGGGCTCACCACTATGATCAAGGATGTAGAGGAAAGATAGATCATTAGACCCTACAAGATTAGGGGAACCAAAGTGAAAACCCACCTCATCTTCATAGATGATGTGATGTTGTTCTCAACCGGCCATGCGAAGAGACTGAAGGAGTACAAGAAGCTGCTTATGAGATTCGGCAGATCAACGGGGCTATATATCAGTGACATCAAGTCACGAATCTTTCTCTCAAAATCTTGTGATCCCAGGAGGGGAAGACTGGAGGAAGCCATGGCTATACAAGCAGGCCTTCTGCCTACCAGGTACTTAGGCATGCCCATTATAGGAAGTAGAGGATACTCGAAGGATTTCCTCATGTGTCTTGACAGAGTGAGAAACAAGATCGCGGGCTAGTCAGGGATCTGTATGTTGATGGCAGGGTGTCTCCTCCTTACCAGATCTGTGATCCAGGCAATGGTGAGATTCTGGTGTGAGATGTGCATCCTCCCCAATCCTACCATCAATAGCATTACCAGAGTGATCACAAGCTTCATATGGTGTGGCAAGGCGAGGAGCATCACTTGGGATACCATGACAAAATCTTACAAAGAAGGAGGTCTCAATGTGAAGAAGGTCAAAGACTTGGTGTTCCAATGTAGCCAACGAAGACTCCGCAGATTCCTCACTGAACAAGAGGGGGTCTGGGTGAGGTGGATGAAGGACATATATGGAAGTATACCTGCAGCCCAGAACCATGCGTCAAGGATTTGGGAAGGCTTGGTCCAGGCGTGGAGACTAACAGGGCACTAATACCATGCAGATGGCAATGGTCGTTACTCGCTGGTTAACCAACAGAAACTGTGGATTTGCACGGCTCGGGGGGCTCCTGTTCCTTGGTTCAGACTGCTTTGGGGCAAAGGGCACGTCCCCAAATGGAGTGTGGCATGCTACAAGGCAGTTATGGGGAAACACCTTACAAAGGATAGACTTGTAAAGTGGGGGATACCAGTCAACCCTAAGTGCCAGTTCTGTGAAGAGGAGGAGACATGCGCACACCTATTCTTTGAATGCTCCAAGGCTAAGTACGTGTGGGCGCTTGTGTGGCTGAAAAATGGATGGGGCCAGCTTAGAGCAGCTAGCTTTGAAGATCTGATTGAACATATGATAAACAAAGTAACTAACAAATATGAGGAGTTTTTTTGTAGGCCTTTGTTGTACAAATGTTTGCTTTAACATCTGGAAAGCATGCAACCATAGTGTCCATGGGCGCGCTTACACTAAGGATATTTTCCATTTTGTCAACATAGATTTGGAGATGGCTTCCAAGGCTAAGAGAGGCCTATGTAAGGGCATGAGCCCCATATCTAGGTTATACTGGGGGTTTTTGTAGAGCACACCCCGTATACTCCACACTTTTTGTAAGTTGTACATGATAGCGTAGCTATTTGGTTGTGTTTTTGGCAATATACTTACCAATTTCCAAAAAAAAATAGTTCATCACTTTGAGGAGACCCCAAACCAACACACTAGGAAACACCTTCTTCTTCTTCCTTATGTTGTTCGGTAACCTCATTCAACTTATCTGCATCCATATTAGTCTAATGAAGTGAAATGATACTCTTCAAATACCATGACTTATTCAAATAAAATAAATGAATTGCAAAATACCTTTTTAAAAGATAAACTAAATACAGTGACATAATGTGTCACATAAGTGACATGTCATGTCTCATGAGCTCCAAAAACAAAATTGAGAAAAAATTGTGCAACATTGTGTTTCATATGATCTGAATACCATGTGATAGTTCCATGTATTTAGATACAGTTGAAGGATTTGACATGTCACTTCTTCTATAGAAAATATGCTAGTGTGATACTAATTTGGGACAAATGTGCCATAAAGGCTAGACGTCATGTCACATACTATTAATTCTTAGTTTGGATGTTGATTTGAAGGACCACATGTCCAACATGTGAAATAATTAGCAACTAATGCATGACTTGATCCTTCCCTCTCACACCTATCACAATGTGTCCTTAGATGGACCAACGGTGTATGTATGAATTAATCTTGAAGCCTTAATTATCTTCACCTTGTGGTCTTGGTATTTAGTAGAATGTACTATATATTTAGATCTATATAAGAAATCCCTAGAGTTTTATCCAAAATTATATAGATATGAATTACAAGTTCACACACACATAAACATGATAAAAAACAAGATAAGTGAATGCGTTGAAGTATGAAACCATGGAGTCAAATGCACTTATGCATCACCTACTCCTAATACTATTTCTTGTCCTTAAATAAATCATAGTGATTAAAGAATAAATAAGAGATAGTATCTACATCAAAACTTTGTTTCCATAGATGCATTATGCTTCATTTTTCCAAAAGTATAATAGAAATATTGTGTTGTTTTCATTGTGAAATTCATCACATTGAGCACAAAATTTAAGTAAATACCAAAAGACACATTTCACTACTTAGAGTATCACAACTCACAATGTATTATAGCTGAAGGAAATGTAGAAGTTACACAAGCAATTGGGATAAAAAAAGTTTGGACTGATGGCTGAGTTAATTCTATTAGTTGGCTAAATCCAACATGATAAACCCAAGTGATTGTGAATGATGAAAAGATATAAGAGAAAAACATAATATTAGTACTAAAATGACTTGAGACTCATACACCATTCAATTATATATATATATTCAAATAATCAATACATTTTTATTCATTCAATCATATAGTCGTAAAAATAATTTTGTCAATTTCTATCTTGCAGATTAATTACTTTCCTCTTAACCTATATCAAGAAAAAGAAATAGATGATAAAGATTAAAATTCATTTTCTTTTAATTTTTTTTTGAATTTAACATAATCCAAAAATGAGATATAATCCCCGTCACTCACTTTATATGCCATTAAATAATTGTTCCTAGTTCATGAGATAGAATTTCTCAAAAAAAGAACTTGTATAAAATAGGTAACGAAGTGATGAAGTCCAAGAGTAGATAGTAAAACATTGAACTATAAAAGATGAATATAGGAACCTAAGAATTATATAAACTACACATTAAAAGATGTCTTTGGGTGACCTAATAAAACAAAACTAATAATTATTTCAAAAGTATTTGAGGAATAGATTTATTGTGTATGTGATGTATCTCCTGTAAAACTACAATAAATATGAAATAAAGTTGACAAATAAGTTTAGAGGCTATGCAGAGGTGAGATTCCATGTAACACTCCTCCTTATGATATATAATACTGATGAATGCATATTCATTTTAGTTTTGGTCACCATTTTTGGCCCATTTTTGCATTGAATGCTCTCATACATCCCTTGAATATGCTCATATACAATTTTCCTCAGTTCCATATCATTATTTAAAGTTTTGATCTAATTCAATCGTCTCCATTATAGGATTGAACTTCGCACTATGTGCGCCAGTGTAGGAGGTGTAGGGGACGGTGGCCCCAGAATTTTTTGATATTTTGTACCCCTTTTTTGATGGTTGGTTCCTTCATCAGAAAGCATTCTCATCAGTCAGAGGATTCATCGATGCAGGCCAATCGTCCCATAGCAATAACCCCTCCCAGTGGGTTTGATTCATGATGACCGCGACTGCGATCTCAAAGAAGGACCGCGACCGCGATCTCAAAGAGGACCACAACCTGAGGCACCGCGAGCTAAAGAACACCTCGACCTACATGGAGATCATGACCTGACCACATCGCGACCACAAAAGATTGCGACTACACAGTAGACCTCGACCTGCATGAGCATCACAACCTGAAGAGGACTGCGACCGTGATCAATGTTGGTCGTGACCGCGATCAATGCTAACCGTGACCACGATCAATGCTAACGGTGACCGCGATCAATGTTCCTCTGCAAACTCGATCGCGATTGTGATTAGGAGTTAAGTCGGTGGAGTGCGCCTATAAATAGGTCACCCCCCAACTTGACAAACCATCTCTTCCACGACACTGAAAGGCTGCCACTCTATGCCCGACCTTGAGGAAGACGATCTCCACCAAGGACTACCTATGTGGAGTTATTTCTACACCGCCATCTCCACTCCATCCAGATCTATCTTCTATCCATGAGAGTGGTGGGACTTCAGATCTACAGATCTACTCCACTACCAGCCACCTACCACTTATTTTCATGTGAGCAAGAGAAGATAAGATAAGGAAGAAGGAGAGAGGGATGATCTTCCTCACCTGCCTTGGTGTTCTCTCCCTCCTCATTCTAGATCTTCCGTGACATCGTGTAGAAGACTATTTCTCCACCGAGCTCCGGCCACCTTCTTCACCATGACCATGGCTGAATCTTCTATGTCTCTTATTTGTCTTGTTTCCATCATGAGGAGTGAGTAGTCCTCTTCACTGGGGTGAATGTCTATCCACTTCTCATGCTTACATGTTCATCTTAAAACATTCCATGGATTGTACATAACTTTTCATCTCATGTTAATCTTTTGATGCGTGCTTGTAGACTAATTACCTACCTTCCATGATCTATTATAAACCCTTGTTGCGAGAACTTCAATACTTGGGTTTATTAATATCGTTTAACATGGTTGATGCCTTGATGAGAACTTCTGAAAGATATCTTCAGAGTAGTAAGTGTGTGATCTTGTAGGTGACGAGACATCTGATGCCTATAGTGATGCTTGCATGAAACCTGGTTCCACCCCAGTGATGCCTATAGTGATACTCTATTTGGATGTGCTTGCATGTGTAGTAGTAGTGAAACCTAGTTCCACCCCAGTGATGTAGTGGTGAAACCTGATTCCACCCCAGTGATTCCCATCATTAATCTAGACTCTATTTTGATTCCCGCTCTTTTACTTTCCTTACAATTTGTTTAACTAAACTCAACCCAACTCTTTGTTCTCAATATTAGTCTTAGTTGAGCTAGATTTGACTAGCAAATATTCTTAAAAATGTTGTCCCTTTTTTATCCTTAACTATACTGCGATAAGACCCGTCCTCTTGCGGGAGGTATTATTGCACAAGATTTTGGTAAAAACTTAGGGATTTCAGCCCTGGGTGAATTTGTTAGTGCAGTAAAACCCACGTTAAATACAACTGATCAGAAGCTTTCATCTTGAAGGGGGATATTACATTTATGAAATTATATTAAATAAAAACATAATTCACCATTAATATTTATACATTGATCTTTGAATAGGAAACTACAATTGAGTTCTATGATACGTTTAAACATTTCTGAACATGGAAAACTATTCATAAAGGTAAACATGATTGGATCACCTAGTATGGATGGCACCCCACCAGTTAGCTCTTGAATGTATTCAAGTCCTTGCTTTCTCTTCTTGAGTCCTTAGTTGCTCCAATTACTGGGGACATCACGTCCCCAACCATGCGAAGGGGAAAAACAACACACCAGTAAAGGGTATTGGCACATTATAACATAAGCAAAATAAAGTATACTTGACATGTAAGAAAACTTGACATGAATTGACTATAAGCATTCTTGAATAGTAAATGTATGCATCCCTCTATAACATCCCCTTAGGAGCACATGATTTCTAGGAAAGCCCTTAACAACCCCTTGAAGTCCATGATTCGAGATCATATAAAGACTATTTCAATTCCAATTAACTTGATCATTAACATGACAATAACATTAACGTATTCATGATTCTTAAACTTAACATGATGGGATTTATCCCTCTTAACATGGTTGGATTTCTCCCTCTTCAAAATTAATATTGATTTCATGAGTCATTTATCATAAAACTTAATCATAATGAACATTTTAGCCACAAGGCATAACATATAGCAATCATCAAACAATAATATAGAGTGATCATGATTAAAATATTAAACTTGTAATGATAATGTATACTTTGTACTTAACATGCAAACAACTATAATTAATTATGCTCAGCACCATGACCAGTTTACCTTGGAGCAATGTAGATCCTAAGAAAGTCTTCTTGATCCTTGAGTCAAACTTAGGTCAAACATCCTTTTTTCTTGATTGGGCTCTAAACAGATGTTCATAAACATCATTAATCAATACCTTGTATTGATCTTAGGTTGAACTAGGGTGAATTAGGGTTTGAATCCATTAGGGTTAGGCTCTTTGATCAACTACATTAACATAGGAAATCTAGATTGACTAAGATCATAATAATTACATAATTAGGGTTTCATGGGTTCAATTAGGGTTTCTCATAAAACATCAAATTGGAAAGGCAAATCAGGACTTGAAAACTATAAAACCGGATTCCACTCAAAAAATACTTTTTGATGACTATTTTTTTGTATTTTTCTGAGCATCCTATAATTTATTGTGAATTTCCAAAAACTGACCAATCAGGGAGAAGGAAACATTATGTGTGACATCATTTAAATAACTGATTAATCTAATGTAAATAAATCGTCAAAATACCACAAACACTTTGGTGCGCGTTACATGTGAATAAAAGAGTAGGGGTAAAATGGTCATTTCACATAAAACATATATCGGTGCTAAAATGAAAGTAAGCTAGCAGTGGGCAAAAAGTACCCATTTGATGATTATCGATTAATTAGAACAACATGGGTACCTGAGTCTTTTTACTCTCGTCATTGTTCTTGCTTGGCCATGGTTTCATGCTCCTGTACTAGAGTTCCTTGCCTCCATCCCATGTGTAGTTCTTGGTCGAACAGATATAGACGACGCCTCCATCTGCTCTGACTCCTCAAGCCAAGTATGAGGCAGGCTCATCGAAGGTGAAAGGTGAGTTGGCCAGGGAGTTTGGGAGCACTTGAGATGAAATTGTTGGAGGATAAGCAAGTCTTGGGGGTCGGTGATGCTATAGAGCACATAAAAAGGGATGTCAAGGTCATAAGGTGGCCTATGCAACTGATGGCAGAGCGAGGGTGGGAGCCCTAAATGGGAATTTCTCATACAGGCCATGAGAGAGGATGAGTGATATCTCATTCAAATCGGGACATGAAGATGAAATTGAAGGTGAACAAATCATGCCAATCCATCCAGAGATGAGGGAGAACGGTGCATTCAAAGTTACCAATGTAGTTGGGATCCGTTTAGAAAAATTATCAGAGGTCGATTATGACATTTTGTGGGTTGGATCATTAGTCATACGACCTAGGTGATGCATGTGAAAAAATAACACGTGACATTAATAAAATGTGTGACCTCATGGAAAATTACTCGTATTAACTGAAATCATATTCAAATCTTAATCAAACCTTATGTAAATTCCTTTAATTCACTTGGGGGGTAAAACATGGGTCAAATGAGTTAAAGTTTGAACCATAGGAAAATTATAAGGTCTAGAATATTCATGTGAAGCTAGATTTTGTTTTTGGGCATATCTTGGTCCATAACTTCTATAGTGACCATTAAAAGTAATACATATTGAAAAGGGCTTTTATTATCAAATTCTTGAGTCATAAATCCGAGCTTTACTCATTCAATAGTCACATTGTCACCTTGTTAACCTCTTTCTATAGTTTATGGCCATTTTGGAGGAGAGATAAAATGAAAGAGAATTAATATGAATTAATTGATATACATAATACATATTTGAGAGCAAAAGTGAAATTGAGTCTTAATTTAAGCTTTCTTATCCTATTTTCATATAAAGACAACCATTAGTGGTATTTTTCATTAAAAACCATCAACTATTATTATTTAGAAAGACTTAATTCTATGTTTCAAATTGGCCTTGAAAAATTGGGGTGTGACATTCAACTTCCGGGTTTCCATTCCAAGGATACATCCACTTATCACACTTGAATGCACTTCTTCTTCTTCCTTATATTTACCCTCACTCCCATTATCCTTCTTCTCACATTCATTCACAATTATAAGGAGTGTAAGGACTCTCTTTAAAGCTAGGAGTCACCCTAAGTGATATGAAACAAATAGCCAAAAATCCTCTTTTTATGTAGCCTCTAAAACTCTTCATAAATGTAACAACATGCCATGTATCTTGTTCATCCAAATCTCCTTTTCAAATACAGCTACATCACACATCATGTCATGGGCTTGACACAATATGTGTTAGTTCCGTACCAAGAGTAAATCAATACTCAAATCCTTAGAAAGTATTTCATCCTCAAAACCAATCTATCAATAACTTTGTCTACTAAGTTACAACTCTTTAGCCAATATTAAAGTTTCCAGATCACTAGAGGTGTTGAGATAGAGTAAGTTCTTTGCACACTACTCCACTTTCACTCTCCATATTCCTCTCCTGGGATGAGGTTGTATTATTCCAAAGATGAATTATCCATTTTCATACCAATCAATGAGCTATGAGATTTACTCAAGACCTAAGAGACTTTTAATACTATTTTACTAATAGAGGTTTTCAAAATTTGGGAGATAGAATATCATAACAATATTTCCTACTATTAATACTACTCCCACCTTATTCAATGAATTTTCTCAAAATATTCATACCATTACTAGGTTTTTTTCCTCTTATTTTCCATAATATAACCATGTGGAAATGAGATTCCATGAACGACTAGGATCATATATAATTGACCATAAGTATAAGGATCATATATAAATTAATCACAGGTCTAATTTCAAACTTTTTTTTGTTCTTCGATCTATGAGAAGTATCTATATCTATCAGGTTACAAACATTCAGTCTTATCCACATATCTCAATTAGTAACAACAACCTCATCATAAATTTTATATATACACTTATCATTATTCTCATTCTTGTTCATAACACATATATTTTAATGTTGGGGGATTCCTTTTTAATTCTTAAGGTGATAATCATACATAGGAAAACTAGTGGTATGACTATAAGGATAACAAATTTACTTTTATTATATATTGTATCTTCATAATTGATTTTAGTTTTCTATTACATGTGTAAATAAATGAAGGGGTAATACGTAGGTATATTTTATATTCTCTATATCAAAGTTAGGGTTACTTCTAGTGCCAAGTAATATGATAGGAATTATATTTAGAGTTAATTAATTCTTCTCTTCTGAGTATGCTATTAATGGTAACTTATTAGGTATATATTAGGTATTAGTTATCGAATACATAATAGTATCCACATATAAGCATTATAGTGTATTTCATGTAACTTCATGGTTCTAGTTATATAAATTTCAGTTCATACACTATATACCTATATGTATTGGGTCATTCTATGATTAGTCTAAACCTCATTACACCTCATCTTGATTATCATTATGTATAGCAAGGATTTAACTTTAGTTAGGATATATACATCTTGATTATCATATTAAATTTCAGTTCATACACTATATACATCTTGATTATCATATATGTGTTTTGACATCCTTAATGAGTTTAACCAAAGTTAGAAGGTAGATTTATCCATGACTTAACTTTAGTTAGGATATATACATAAATTTCATTCCAATATGTTATTCTCCTAATTGTCTAGACTCGTAAATATCCTCTTTGTTTAAAAGAAATATATTTTACACAATTTAGAAACAAACCTTGGTTTTGTTTTCCATTTTAAATAAGTGCAAGTTATTGTCATGACTTATTTCAATAACTTAATTAAATCCATGGTAGAAAAATTAGTGAGTTTATCCATTACTCTAGTTAGGAAGTAGTTAAATTTTATTTGGTATATATTAACAAAACTACCAACGAGTTAACTAACACACTCACTATTGAGTTAAGGAAACCATATGCTGACTAGAGGGTTATACATTGCCCATACTTTCATGATGATTTTACCATTCCATTCATGTGTATCTAACATTTCCTTTAAGACAATTTCAGGTCATTTTGAATACTAAAAGCATTCGAATTCTCAAACCATAATTTGGAAAAATACAAGTCAAAACAATGCAAAATAAAGTATTGAAGGATATATATTCACCTAGCTTTTTCTAAGAATCATTTGTAAGAGTTTATGATTATTAACTAAGTTTAATGATAACTACGATATTTTAGTGAGAGAACTAATGCACTTTCAGATAAAATGAACAAATGCAAGTCAACATTTTTTTATCATATGATATTGTCCTGAGACTATCTTGGCTAACGAGCCACTTGCTTGTTCATGTATGATAATAAATCAAGATGCTAATTGTCATAGAATCTTGGTTGATGACACTAAAAGAATTTTCTTTAATGTCGTTAACCAAGATATACTCTTTTCATTTTGGCCAATAATCTTATAGTTGTAAAGTGTAATATATCCATTAGAGAGAGAGATAAAGTGATTTATATCTAATGCAAAAGTAATCAACCTCTCAAAAACAATT
Source organism: Alisma plantago-aquatica (assembly GCA_963693085.1). Taxonomy (NCBI): domain Eukaryota; kingdom Viridiplantae; phylum Streptophyta; class Magnoliopsida; order Alismatales; family Alismataceae; genus Alisma; species Alisma plantago-aquatica. The sequence goes on along the minus strand of OY856410.1, from coordinate 680,655,383 downwards.
ATATTTCAGACTAAAGTCATGTATTGGCAACTAGGAACATCAAATATAAATATAGACCATGCTTCCATTCTGTAATTCAGTGAAAATATCCTAGGGCTCCTAATCATTTTTGAGCTTAATTACATCCTATGATCATTAAGAGTGATCTCGGAATTCTTTTAGAGAGATATCTTCATTGTAATATTTTGAAACTTGCAATTATCCTTTCTCCAATCTCATTCTCTTAAAGCTTGGTGAATCAAAGATTCCGTCCTTGGTGAAAGTACTGAAGGTTCACAAATAAATTTCCATGTCAAGGTTGGGTAAGTACTTGGTGAAGGCTAAAGACCCTTGGTTGGTGAATAAGTAAGTCCTTAGTAAGGTTGTTTTCTCCATTCACCTCAAAGAGAAGCTAGTTATTCTTTGTTCTTTAAAAAAATTGGTCTCCTTGTGTAACTCTTATAAGTAATATAAGGTGGGACTCAACGGTTGAAGATTCTAGAGGATACTTGCTTTGCTTGTTTAGTTGTACTCAAATTTCAAAAAATCTTGAAGATAAAACCAGTTTTGGGCAAGTGTTTTTATCTCTAGTCATCCCACCTCTAGAGTCCATTGATCCAAAAGTGGTATTAAAGCATTATATTCTCCAATGTCTCACTCCCACAAGTAAGAGAAGATGAAGATAACATACTTGGTTCTTTCAACATTGAGGGCGAGTTCTCCATATATCCTCCAATTTTTGATGGTAACAACTTTCTCTATTAGAAGACAAAGATGAAATTATACATACAAGGTATGAAATTAGATATGTGCAAAGTGGTATTCCTTTACTTTACACATCCCAAAGGTGAAGCGAGAACTTGGAATTAGCCAAGGTTGAAGAAGGGACATAAAAATTCTAGAGCAATTAGCGTCCTCTCTCTACACTCACACCAACTGACTTCAACTGAATATCATCTTTGGAAAAAGCTCTTGATGTTTGGGAAAGGTTGGGAATCACATACGAAGGGATAGAACAAGTCAAATAAATTAAACTGCACATTCTCACCCAACTTTTTGAAGGCTTCAATTTGGGAAAGAAAGAAGGTGTGGCTGAAAGTTATGCAAGAGTTAACACCCTTGTGAATAGTCTTTCTTCCTAAGATCATACCATGGACCAAGAAAAGGTAATCTCCAAGATTCTCCATTCTCTTCCTTGTTTTTGTGAAAAGAAGATGACAATCATAGAAGAAACAAAGACTCTTTCCTCTATTCCCAGTTAAAAACTCATATGAATCCTTCAAGCCTATGAGGTGAGGTTTGACTCTTAGGAAGAAGAGGAAAGCAAAACAAAGATGAGAAGGATTACAAGAAGGAGGCTTCTTTTAAATCCAGAGTTGAAGAACTTGTGCAAGCTCTATTCATGATCCAATATCCTTCTTCCTCAAGTGAATATGGGTCCCCAAATGACCTTGAAGTTCACTACTCCAAAAGAAAACACTTTAAGGTTAAATCATCCTCATCTACTCCTAGGTTCTATGAATGGAAACAAAAGGGGCACTATAAGAATGAATGCCCAAACAAAAAGAAGAATCACAACAAGAGAAGTCAAAGGAAGAAGGATGGACACCACAAGGAGGTCATTCACAATAAGAGGGGCATGAAAGATAGGAATGAAAAATCATTAGAGGGGGGTGAATAGGGTTTTATGGATATTTTAAAATAATTTAACTCAAACAACCACAATTGAGATAATAAGAAGGAGACAAGGTGTTTAGAGTGGTTCCAACCTTAGCAAATACTAAGGCAGTCAATCCACTACCCGGTTGCTTACCCAACCAATATTTTGAAAGTATTTAATTTTATTACCTCGTAAGGATATTACATAAAATTACAACACTTTCAACACCCTTTGGACATCCTTCACCTTGAAGTAGTCTCACCAACCTTGAAGCAGCCTTCCTTGAAGTAACTTCAAGCTCCCCCTTGAAGTAGCCTTCCTCTTGAAGTAGCTTCCCATTGAGACAACCTTCTAGAAGTAGTCCAAAGATCTCCTTCTCCACCAAGAAGATCAAACTCTCTCCAATCTGCAGCCTCCAACCCTAGGAGTAGCAAGGAGAGTACAAGAAATAAGAAAGAACAAGAAGGGAAATAGAAATTACAATTACCACTTGAAGCACAAGGCTTGATTTCCTATATCAAAAGTATCGATCTCCTAACCAATGAGTATGGAAGTGTAGGTTTAGTGGGTAGGAGATGCTAGCCTATATGACACGAATTTGGAGCAAAGGAAATGAGTAGCAAGTACTAGTGTTTCTCAATTGCTCAAAATAGATTGCCAATTGCAAGTATGAAAGCTCAAATATTGCACAAGTGTGTTTGAAGTGTCCTAAGGCTTGTCCTATTTATAGGAATGTCTTATGAATGCTTAAGGACGTTCTAGACACTTTATAGGGGGTTCTAAGTGCTTAACTAGCCATTAGGTATCCATTAGTTGCTTTAGCAACGACTAGTTAATTAAATCTGAAAAGTGCAGACAGAACTCTTCTCGGTCGAAGAATTGTCGACCGAGAGTCCTTCTCGGTCGAGGACTTGTCGACTGAGGGACTGTCTGGAGCAAGTGTATATAACGTTCTAATGCAACTCCCAACTACCTTGTCTGTTGTGTCTAATGGCTACCTGGGTCATTCTCGGTCGAAGAGTTTGTCGACCGAGAGTGTCTCGGTCGAGAATTTTGTCGACCGAGATTAACCCTGTTTCAATGTTTTAAACCAAGTACTAAGTGTGTGTATGAGTGTGCAGTTGTGACACTATTTTAGGAGATGGCCTATCTAAGTGATGTGATTGGCTAGGGAAGATCTAACGCTTGATTTACATGATGTCTAAGTACTTGTACATTATATACTTGTACAAGTCTTTACATTTGATTACATTCATGACTTAAAGCAATTTTAGCATATAGATCTTCCAAGTGTTTGTCATCCACCTTATCCCTGCAGCACTCAAGTAGCATGTTAGATCCACAAGAATGAAATGTTTGTCATTATCAAAACAAAGGGATATAAATGATGTCATTTAGCCAACAATCTCCCCCTTTTCGAAGATGACAAACATTTCCAAAATATAAGTCAACTAGTCTTTAAAATGAGTTGAGTTTCATACCTGAGATTTACTTTGTGAATTCCTTCTCTTGTTTATGAAATGTGTGCTTATTATTCCCAAAGAAGTATGGAACATAAAATCCTATTCTTAGGGAATATAGAAACTTTTAATGTAAAGCCAAGAGATTATGAAACTCATTGATTGAGTTTTTAGAGTTACCATTTTAAGATTTACATTTATTTCTCCCCCTTTGCCATTTCAAAAAGATATCCGTTAAAAATGAATGTAGAAAAACTCCCCCTTAATTTGTTTTCCCCCTTAAAAAGATAACCATCAAATCTTTCGAAAAAGATGTCCATTTGGAAGCCAAAAATAACACAATTAAAACCATTTTTAAGAAGCACAAATATCAAAGAAAACGTCCTCTAAGGGAGTGATGAGTAGTTGCTTCCTAATTTTTTTAAATTGGTCTAGTGGAAGCGGTTTTGTGAAAATATCATCCAATTGATCTTCCGTATCAACATGATGAAAGGATACATGATTTTTAGAGATATAATCCCTTAAAAAGTGATGACAGATTTCAATATGTTTGGCTCGACTGTCTCAAATAGGATTATGTGCTAAGTTTATAGAGCTTGTATTGTCATAAAAGATAGACGTGGATGAAAAAGTAAAGCCATAATTGTTTAACAGTTGTTGCATATAGAGCACTTGAGCACAACAAGATCTGACTGCCATATATTCAACTTCAGTTGTAGAGAGGGAAACCATATTTTGTTTCTTGCTAAACCAAGATACTAAGGCTCTTCCTAACAAGAAACAACTACCACTTGTGCTCTTGCGATCAATTCGAAAACCAGCGTAGTTGGCATCAGTATAAGCTTTAAAGTCTAAGGATTTTCCTTTAGGATACCATAGACCATAACATGTGGTGCCGACTAAATATCATAAAATCTGTTTGACGGCTTGAAAATGGGTTTGCATAGGCTGTGATTGAAATCGAGCCCAAAGACCAACTGAAAACATGATGTCCGGTCTAGAAGCGGTTAAGTAAAGCAAACTACCAATCATGGCTCTATATATGGAATCATAAATAGGTTCTCCATTTTCATCCTTATCAATTTTAGTAGAGGTAGCCATTGGAGTGGTAGCATGTTTTCCTTGGTCCATCCCAAAGAATTTTAAGAGTTCATTGGTATACTTTTCTTGTCTTATAAAAATCCCAGCGTGCGTTTGTTTAATTTGAAAACCAAGAAAGAAAGTCAGTTCACCCATGAGGCTCATTTCAAATTCTTGTTTCATAATATCACTAAATTGTTTGCATAATGATTCATTTGAGGCACCAAAGATAATGTCATCAACATATATTTGAATAACTAGAAAATCAGATGCATATATTTTGAAAAATAAAGTAGAATCTGAATTTCCAATAGAAAAATCGTTATCAAATAGATAGTTCTTGAGCCTTTCATACCAATTCCTAGGTGCTTGTTTTAAACCATAAAGTGCTTTCTTAAGTTTGTATACATAGTCACCTTTTTCCGGTATTTCAAAACCAGGTGGTTGGGCAACATATACTTCTTCTTGGATTATTCCATTGTGAAATGCACTTTTTACATCCATTTGGAAAAGTTTGATGTTTTTGTATGCAGCTATAGCTAGTATCATTCTAATGGCTTCAAGTCTTGCTACTGGTGCATAAGTTTCATCAAAGTATATCCCTTCTTGTTGATTATATCCTTGTGCTACTAACCTAGCTTTATTTCTTACCACTTCCCCTGCTTCATTTAACTTATTCCTAAAAACCCATTTAGTTCCAATAATGGTTTTATCTTGTGGTTTAGGAACTAAGTCCCATACATCATTTTTAGTGAATTGGTTTAATCTTCTTGCATTGCCATTATCCAATAGTCATCTTTGAGAGCTTCCGTCACCTTCTTAGGTTCAGTTATAGAAACAAATGCCATATTTGCAACATATTTAAAAGAAGAATGGGTTTTGACTCTATTATTTGGATTTCCAATGATCAATTCTTGAGGATGATCCTTAATGAGTCTGGGAACAGGTTGTTGTGTCTCAACTTGGTGATTATTAGTAGTATTTGTGTCACTATCATTTGGTATGGATAAATTTTCTAATTGATGAGTGAGATCAACTATTTCAAGATTTTCATATTGTATCTCTTCATGAAAAGTAATATGAATGGATTCCTCAACTTTTCTAGAAATAGTGTTGTAAACTTTAAATGCTTTGCTAGAGGTGGAATATCCTAAGAAAAAGGCTTTATGTGATTTAGAGTCAAACTTGTCTCTATATTCTTTTGTGTTCAAGATATAGCATGTTGATCTGAAAGTATGAAAATAGTCAACCCTAGGTTTCTTAGTATATATGATTTCATATGGTGTTTTCTTCAAATAAGAATGAATAGTTACTCTATTTAGCACATAGCAAGTTGTGTTTACCGCTTCAGCCCAAAATGTTTTAGGTGTATTATGTTCGAGCATCATAGTCCTATCCATTTCTTATAGTGATCGATTTTTCCTTTCAACTATGCCATTTTGTTGTGGAGTGCGTGGAGTAGAAAAATTGTGAGTGTAGCCTTGAGATGTGCAAAATTCTTCAAATAAATGGTTCTCAAACTCTCCACCATGATCACTCCTAATTGTACATATTTTGTTTTGTAGTAGATTTTCAATCTTGGAACAAAATTTTATAAAAGCTTGAATAGTATCATCTTTGTTTGCAAGAAAGTGTACCCATGTATATCTACTATAATCATCAACAATAACAAAACAATATCTTTTGCCACCAATAGATTGTGTCCACATAGGTCCAAATAAGTCCATATGAATGAGTTCTAGTGATCTATAGGTGCTAAGTACATTTTTGGGTTTAAAAGAGGTTTTAGTTTGTTTACCCACAGTACATGGTTCACAATTTTTAGTCTGATCAAAAGATAATTTAGGAAAACCACAAACAAGATCATATTTAACTAGATTTTTGATAACATGTGAACTAGCATGACCCAATTTTCTATGCCATAGTTGTAAAGAATTTTCATTTGCAAGTAAGCATTTTCCAACTACATATTTCATAGAGTTAGGTGTAAGAATATAAAGATTTCCAACTCTTTTTCCTTCATTAACAACATTTGTAGTATTTTCTATTAGTAACTTGCAACAATTTTTGTTGAATAAAACATCATATCCACTATCACATAATTGACTAACACTTATTAAATTATGGTGCAAGCTATAAACAAGTAAAACATTCTTTATTTCAAGGTTTGTACCAATATTACCTATTCCAACAATTTTACCTTTACCATTGTCTCCAAAAGTGACTGTTCCACTTTTCTTTTCCTCAAAAGTTTGAAATGCCTCCTTGTTTCCGGTCATGTGTTTGGAACATCCACTATCGACCACCCAATCCTGCATTAAGATGTAGGTTTTGGTACCCATGTGATGGTCCGTTATGGTTAGGTACATTTAATGACAAACTGAACATGTTTTAACAAAGAAGACTGAACAGAACTTCATTCGGTCGACAAAAGTTCGACCGACAGGTGTCTCGTTCGACCAATTTGTCGATCGAGAAAGTTGTTGTTTTATAGGTTAAAACTGAATAGAAACAGAAGTCTATTCGGTCGACCATTTTTCGATCGATTTTTGCTCCGATCGATCATTTCTCGATTGGAATAGTTGCTGTTTCACTAAGATTTCTGTTGTAGATTTTGGTTTGTCACAGGCATTTGCTCGGTCGAAGTTTTTCTCGACCGAGAGTATCTCGGTCGAACTATTTGTCGACTGAAAATGTTTCTGTTTGTATCAGTAATTTTTTTATATCAGTTCTGAATTTAAAATAATACATGAAGCTATTTGTTTAGTTGAGATAAGGCATTTTGATAAACAAATAAGCATTAGATCATATCTCAACTAAATTACATTCAAGTCTTCTAAGTTTGAGGTTTGGGGACCCAAACTAACTCGGAATCCTTCTTCTTATAAGGGCATGAAAAAGAGTAATGTCCAAGATGTAGACAAAAGTGACAAGAAATAGAGTCAATTTCATTTCTCTTTCTAGGATTTGGAATTGTGTTCTTAGGTACAAACGTGATCTTAGTCTTGGATGCTTGAGCTCTTTTGGGTTGATAGAATTTTCCTTTTGGAACATATCCTAAGCCTCTTCTTCCATTGTAGCTGGAGGAATTTTTCAGAATATTATCAAGAATGTCATTTCCCCTTAAGCCATTTATTTCTCTTTATAGCTTAGCAATCTCATCCATCTTCTTATTGATATCTATCCTTTCTTGATCTAAATTAGATAATAGAGAGTTTCTTTCCTTAACAACATTATCATAATCTAGATGATTACATAGAATAGGTTGAGTCTGAAAATTGTTTAGTTTAGCAAGCAAATCAACCTTTTCTTGAGAAAGAAGATCATGATTCGTTTCTAAGGTAAGTAACTTTATATTACAATCATTTAAAGATGTTTTCAAAGACAAATTTTCAAGAACAATATTGTTCTTTTCAGAAGAAAGATCATTTAATCTAGCATATAGATCCTCATTAGTTTTAGTGACTTTCTTTAGTTTCTTTTTGCAGTCAACATACTTTCATGAGTTTCTTGTAGACTAGCAATTAAATATTCTTTTGGAAAATCAAGAAGGCTTACCTCTTGGGAATCGCCATTATCATCTTCTTTTGCCATGAGACACTCTACATTCTCTTCTCCACTTTCACTCTAACTTGACTCATCCCATGCCGCTTTATAAGCTTTTTCTCCCTTCTTTTTGTGTGAGCTTTTCTTTCCTTTCTTTGCTTTAGGACATTCATTTTTGATATGTCCTTTCTTTCCACATTCAAAACACCTGGGAGGGGAAGAAGAAGAACTAGAAATTTTGTTAGATCTAAATCTTCTATATTTCTTACCATTAACAATTAGGGCTTATTCTCCTTCTCCTTCACTTGTTTCATCACTTTCTTGTGTGATGATCTTTGAAGATTTTAGATCCATATCTTTCTTTCTTCCTTGTTGCAGTTTCACGCTCTCGCCGTTCCTCTTCCTCCAAGGTTGCCTCATGTGCTTCTAAGTTGCCAATGAGTAGCTCCATCCTTAGTCGGGTGAGATCATTTGCTTCTTCAATGGCAGTCACTTTGGGCTTGTACTTGGGAGGGAGAGATCTAAGAATCTTTGACACTTGGTCTTCCTCACTAATCACTTTGCCTAAATCATTCAAACCATTCACAATAGAAGAAAATTTTGCATACATTTCACTAATAGATTCATTTTGATCCATATGAAATTGTTCAAATTTCTGTTTAAGCATTCCGATTTTAGAATTCTTAACTTGAACAGTTCCTTCATATGTTATAGAAAGTCTATAACATATCTCATATGCCGTTTCACAATTTGATATTCTATTCAAATCACCAACATAAATTGAACAATAGAGTATACTTACAACTTTTGCATTCATTTGGGCTGATTTTACCGTATTAGCATCCCAATTTGCATACTCCATTTGAGGAAATTCATATGGAGTTGATACCATTCTCCATAAGTCCCAACTAATTCCTTGGAAGTAGAATTACATCCTCCTCTTCCAGTAAGTGTAGTCAGTGCCATCAAAAGCTGGAGGTCTAGCCACGAGTGTTCCTTCCAAGTTGAGGTTGTTGAGTACTCCGTCACCCATTCATCAATACTTTGTTAGAGTTCCTTGAAGCCATGCTCTGATACCAATTGAAAAACCACTAGAGGGGGGGTGAATAGGGTTTTATGGATATTTTAAAATAATTTAACTCAAACAACCACAATTGAGATAATAAGAAGGAGACAAGGTGTTTAGAGTGGTTCCAACCTTAGCAAATACTAAGGCAGTCAATCCACTACCCGGTTGCTTACCCAACCAGGATTTTGAAAGTATTTAATTTTATTACCTCGCAAGGATATTACATAAAATTACAACACTTTCAACACCCTTTGGACAGCCTTCACCTTGAAGTAGTCTCACCAACCTTGAAGCAGCCTTCCTTAAAGTAACTTCAAGCTCCCCCTTGAAGTAGCCTTCCTCTTATAGTAGCTTCCCATTGAGACAGCCTTCTAGAAGTAGTCCAAAGATCTCCTTCTCCACCAAGAAGATCAAAACTCTCTCCAATCTACAGCCTCCAACCTTAGGAGTAGCAAGGAGAGTACAAGCAATAAGAAAGAACAAGAAGGGAAATAGAAATTACAATTACCACTTGAAGCACAAGGCTTGATTTCCTATATCAAGCGTATCGATCTCCTAACCAATGAGTATGGAAGTGTAGGTTTAGTGGGTAGGAGATGCTAGCCTATAGGATACAAATTTGGAGCATAGGAAATGAGTAGCAAGTACTAGTGTTGCTCAATTTCTCAAAACATATTCCCAATTGCAAGTATGAAAGCTCAAATATTGCACAAGTGTGTTTTAGGTGTCCTAAGGCTTGTTCTATTTATAGGAATGTCCTATGAATGCTTAAGGACCTTCTAGACACTTTCTAGGGGGTTCTAAGTGCTTAACTAGCCGTTAGGTATCCATTAGTTGCTTTAGCAACGGCTAGTTAATTACATCTGAAAAGTGCAGACAGAACTCTTCTCGGTCGAAGAATTGTCGACCGAGAGTCCTTCTCGGTCGAGGACTTGTCGACCGAGGGACTGTCTGGACAAAGCATATATAACATTCTAATACAACTCCCAAATACCTTGTCTGCTGTGTCTAACGGCTACCTGGGTCATTTTTGGTCGAAGAGTTTGTCGATCGAGAGTGTCTCGGTCGAGAATTTTGTCGACCGAGATTAACCCTGTTTCAATGTTTTAAACCAAGTACTAAGTGTGTGTATGAGTGTGCAGTTGTGACACTATTTTAGGAGATGGCCTATCTAAGTGATGTGATTGGCTAGGGAAGATCTAACGCTTGATTTACATGATGTCTAAGTACTTGTACATTATATACTTGTACAAGTCTTTACATTTGATTACATTCATGACTTAAAGCAATTTTAGCATATAGATCTTCCAAGTGTTTGTCATCCACCTTATCCCTGCAGCACTCAAGTAGCATGTTAGATCCACAAGAATGAAATGTTTGTCATTATCAAAACAAAGGGATATAAATGATGTCCATTTAGCCAACAATCTCCCCCTTTTCGAAGATGACAAACATTTCCAAAATATAAGTCAACTAGTCTTTAAAATGAGTTGAGTTTCATACCTGAGATTTACTTTGTGAATTCCTTCTCTTGTTTATGAAATGTGTGCTTATTATTCCCAAAGAAGTATGGAACATAAAATCCTATTCTTAGGGAATATAGAAACTTTTAATGTAAAGCCAAGAGATTATGAAACTCATTGATTGAGTTTTTAGAGTTACCATTTTAAGATTTACATTTATTTCTCCCCCTTTGCCATTTCAAAAAGATATCCGTTAAAAATGAATGTAGAAAAACTCCCCCTTAATTTGTTTTCCCCCTTAAAAAGATAACCATCAAATCTTTCGAAAAAGATGTCCATTTGGAAGCCAAAAATAACACAATTAAAACCATTTTTAAGAAGCACAAATATCAAAGAAAACGTCCTCTAAGGGAGTGATGAGTAGTTGCTTCCTAATTTTGTTAAATTGGTCTAGTGGAAGCGGTTTTGTGAAAATATCATCCAATTGATCTTCCGTATCAACATGATGAAAGGATACATGATTTTTAGAGATATAATCCCTTAAAAAGTGATGACAGATTTCAATATGTTTGGCTCGGCTGTCTCAAATAGGATTATGTGCTAAGTTTATAGAGCTTGTATTGTCATAAAAGATAGACGTGGATGAAAAAGTAAAGCCATAATTGTTTAACAGTTGTTGCATATAGAGCACTTGAGCACAACAAGATCTGACTGCCATATATTCAACTTCAGTTGTAGAGAGGGAAACCATATTTTGTTTCTTGCTAAACCAAGATACTAAGGCTCTTCCTAACAAGAAACAACTACCACTTGTGCTCTTGCGATCAATTCGAAAACCAGCATAGTTGGCATCAGTATAAGCTTTAAAGTCTAAGGATTTTCCTTTAGGATACCATAGACCATAACATGTGGTGCCGACTAAATATCATAAAATCTGTTTGACGGCTTGAAAATGGGTTTGCATAGGCTGTGATTGAAATCGAGCCCAAAGACCAACTGAAAACATGATGTCCGGTCTAGAAGCGGTTAAGTAAAGCAAACTACCAATCATGGCTCTATATATGGAATAATAAATAGGTTCTCCATTTTCATCCTTATCAATTTTAGTAGAGGTAGCCATTGGAGTGGTAGCATGTTTGCCTTGGTCCATCCCAAAGAATTTTAAGAGTTCATTGGTATACTTTTCTTGTCTTATAAAAATCCCAGCGTGCGTTTGTTTAATTTGAAAACCAAGAAAGAAAGTCAGTTCACCCATGAGGCTCATTTCAAATTCTTGTTTCATAATATCACTAAATTGTTTGCATAATGATTCATTTGAGGCACCAAAGATAATGTCATCAACATATATTTGAATAACTAGAAAATCAGATGCATATATTTTGAAAAATAAAGTAGAATCTGAATTTCCAATAGAAAAATCGTTATCAAATAGATAGTTCTTGAGCCTTTCATACCAATTCCTAGGTGCTTGTTTTAAACCATAAAGTGCTTTCTTAAGTTTGTATACATAGTCACCTTTTTCCGGTATTTCAAAACCAGGTGGTTGGGCAACATATACTTCTTCTTGGATTATTCCATTGTGAAATGCACTTTTTACATCCATTTGGAAAAGTTTGATGTTTTTGTATGCAGCTATAGCTAGTATCATTCTAATGGCTTCAAGTCTTGCTACTGGTGCATGAGTTTCATCAAAGTATATCCCTTCTTGTTGATTATATCCTTGTGCTACTAACCTAGCTTTATTTCTTACCACTTCCCCTGCTTCATTTAACTTATTCCTAAAAACCCATTTAGTTCCAATAATGGTTTTATCTTGTGGTTTAGGAACTAAGTCCCATACATCATTTTTAGTGAATTGGTTTAATCTTCTTGCATTGCCATTATCCAATAGTCATCTTTGAGAGCTTCAGTCACCTTCTTAGGTTCAGTTATAGAAACAAATGCCATATTTGCAACATATTTAAAAGAAGAATGGGTTTTGACTCTATTATTTGGATTTCCAATGATCAATTCTTGAGGATGATCCTTAATGAGTCTGGGAACAGGTTGTTGTGTCTCAACTTGGTGATTATTAGTAGTATTTGTGTCACTATCATTTGGTATGGATAAATTTTCTAATTGATGAGTGAGATCAACTATTTCAAGATTTTCATATTGTATCTCTTCATGAAAAGTAATATGAATGGATTCCTCAACTTTTCTAGAAATAGTGTTGTAAACTTTAAATGCTTTGCTAGAGGTGGAATATCCTAAGAAAAAGGCTTTATGTGATTTAGAGTCAAACTTGTCTCTATATTCTTTTGTGTTCAAGATATAGCATGTTGATCTGAAAGTATGAAAATAGTCAACCCTAGGTTTCTTAGTATATATGATTTCATATGGTGTTTTCTTCAAATAAGAATGAATAGTTACTCTATTTAGCACATAGCAAGTTGTGTTTACCGCTTCAGCCCAAAATGTTTTAGGTGTATTATGTTCGAGCATCATAGTCCTATCCATTTCTTATAGTGATCGATTTTTCCTTTCAACTATGCCATTTTGTTGTGGAGTGCGTGGAGTAGAAAAATTGTGAGTGTAGCCTTGAGATGTGCAAAATTCTTCAAATAAATGGTTCTCAAACTCTCCACCATGATCACTCCTAATTGTACATATTTTGTTTTGTAGTAGATTTTCAATCTTGGAACAAAATTTTATAAAAGCTTGAATAGTATCATCTTTGTTTGCAAGAAAGTGTACCCATGTATATCTACTATAATCATCAACAATAACAAAACAATATCTTTTGCCACCAATAGATTGTGTCCACATAGGTCCAAATAAGTCCATATGAATGAGTTCTAGTGATCTATAGGTGCTAAGTACATTTTTGGGTTTAAAAGAGGTTTTAGTTTGTTTACCCACAGTACATGGTTCACAATTTTTAGTCTGATCAAAAGATAATTTAGGAAAACCACAAACAAGATCATATTTAACTAGATTTTTGATAACATGTGAACTAGCATGACCCAATTTTCTATGCCATAGTTGTAAAGAATTTTCATTTGCAAGTAAGCATTTTCCAACTACATATTTCATAGAGTTAGGTGTAAGAATATAAAGATTTCCAACTCTTTTTCCTTCATTAACAACATTTGTAGTATTTTCTATTAGTAACTTGCAACAATTTTTGTTGAATAAAACATCATATCCACTATCACATAATTGACTAACACTTATTAAATTATGGTGCAAGCTATAAACAAGTAAAACATTCTTTATTTCAAGGTTTGTACCAATATTACCTATTCCAACAATTTTACCTTTACCATTGTCTCCAAAAGTGACTGTTCCACTTTTCTTTTCCTCAAAAGTTTGAAATGCCTCCTTGTTTCCGGTCATGTGTTTGGAACATCCACTATCGACCACCCAATCCTGCATTAAGATGTAGGTTTTGGTACCCATGTGATGGTCCGTTATGGTTAGGTACATTTAATGACAAACTGAACATGTTTTAACAAAGAAGACTGAACAGAACTTCATTCGGTCGACAAAAGTTCGACCGACAGGTGTCTCGTTCGACCAATTTGTCGATCGAGAAAGTTGTTGTTTTATAGGTTAAAACTGAATAGAAACAGAAGTCTATTCGGTCGACCATTTTTCGATCGATTTTTGCTCCGATCGATCATTTCTCGATTGGAATAGTTGCTGTTTCACTAAGATTTCTGTTGTAGATTTTGGTTTGTCACAGGCATTTGCTCGGTCGAAGTTTTTCTCGACCGAGAGTATCTCGGTCGAACTATTTGTCGACTGAAAATGTTTCTGTTTGTATCAGTAATTTTTTTATATCAGTTCTGAATTTAAAATAATACATGAAGCTATTTGTTTAGTTGAGATAAGGCATTTTGATAAACAAATAAGCATTAGATCATATCTCAACTAAATTACATTCAAGTCTTCTAAGTTTGAGGTTTGGGGACCCAAACTAACTCGGAATCCTTCTTCTTATAAGGGCATGAAAAAGAGTAATGTCCAAGATGTAGACAAAAGTGACAAGAAATAGAGTCAATTTCATTTCTCTTTCTAGGATTTGGAATTGTGTTCTTAGGTACAAACGTGATCTTAGTCTTGGATGCTTGAGCTCTTTTGGGTTGATAGAATTTTCCTTTTGGAACATATCCTAAGCCTCTTCTTCCATTGTAGCTGGAGGAATTTTTCAGAATATTATCAAGAATGTCATTTCCCCTTAAGCCATTTATTTCTCTTTATAGCTTAGCAATCTCATCCATCTTCTTATTGATATCTATCCTTTCTTGATCTAAATTAGATAATAGAGAGTTTCTTTCCTTAACAACATTATCATAATCTAGATGATTACATAGAATAGGTTGAGTCTGAAAATTGTTTAGTTTAGCAAGCAAATCAACCTTTTCTTGAGAAAGAAGATCATGATTCGTTTCTAAGGTAAGTAACTTTATATTACAATCATTTAAAGATGTTTTCAAAGACAAATTTTCAAGAACAATATTGTTCTTTTCAGAAGAAAGATCATTTAATCTAGCATATAGATCCTCATTAGTTTTAGTGACTTTCTTTAGTTTCTTTTTGCAGTCAACATACTTTCATGAGTTTCTTGTAGACTAGCAATTAAATATTCTTTTGGAAAATCAAGAAGGCTTACCTCTTGGGAATCGCCATTATCATCTTCTTTTGCCATGAGACACTCTACATTCTCTTCTCCACTTTCACTCTAACTTGACTCATCCCATGCCGCTTTATAAGCTTTTTCTCCCTTCTTTTTGTGTGAGCTTTTCTTTCCTTTCTTTGCTTTAGGACATTCATTTTTGATATGTCCTTTCTTTCCACATTCAAAACACCTGGGAGGGGAAGAAGAAGAACTAGAAATTTTGTTAGATCTAAATCTTCTATATTTCTTACCATTAACAATTAGGGCTTATTCTCCTTCTCCTTCACTTGTTTCATCACTTTCTTGTGTGATGATCTTTGAAGATTTTAGATCCATATCTTTCTTTCTTCCTTGTTGCAGTTTCACGCTCTCGTCGTTCCTCTTCCTCCAAGGTTGCCTCATGTGCTTCTAAGTTGCCAATGAGTAGCTCCATCCTTAGTCGGGTGAGATCATTTGCTTCTTCAATGGCAGTCACTTTGGGCTTGTACTTGGGAGGGAGAGATCTAAGAATCTTTGACACTTGGTCTTCCTCACTAATCACTTTGCCTAAATCATTCAAACCATTCACAATAGAAGAAAATTTTGCATACATTTCACTAATAGATTCATTTTGATCCATATGAAATTGTTCAAATTTCTGTTTAAGCATTCCGATTTTAGAATTCTTAACTTGAACAGTTCCTTCATATGTTATAGAAAGTCTATAACATATCTCATATGCCGTTTCACAATTTGATATTCTATTCAAATCACCAACAGAAATTGAACAATAGAGTATACTTACAACTTTTGCATTCATTTGGGCTGATTTTACCGTATTAGCATCCCAATTTGCATACTCCATTTGAGGAAATTCATATGGAGTTGATACCATTCTCCATAAGTCCCAACTAATTCCTTGGAAGTAGAATTACATCCTCCTCTTCCAGTAAGTGTAGTCAGTGCCATCAAAAGCTGGAGGTCTAGCCACGAGTGTTCCTTCCAAGTTGAGGTTGTTGAGTACTCCGTCACCCATTCATCAATACTTTGTTAGAGTTCCTTGAAGCCATGCTCTGATACCAATTGAAAAACCACTAGAGGGGGGGGGTGAATAGGGTTTTATGGATATTTTAAAATAATTTAACTCAAACAACCACAATTGAGATAATAAGAAGGAGACAAGGTGTTTAGAGTGGTTCCAACCTTAGCAAATACTAAGGCAGTCAATCCACTACCCGGTTGCTTACCCAACCAGGATTTTGAAAGTATTTAATTTTATTACCTCGCAAGGATATTACATAAAATTACAACACTTTCAACACCCTTTGGACAGCCTTCACCTTGAAGTAGTCTCACCAACCTTGAAGCAGCCTTCCTTAAAGTAACTTCAAGCTCCCCCTTGAAGTAGCCTTCCTCTTATAGTAGCTTCCCATTGAGACAGCCTTCTAGAAGTAGTCCAAAGATCTCCTTCTCCACCAAGAAGATCAAAACTCTCTCCAATCTACAGCCTCCAACCTTAGGAGTAGCAAGGAGAGTACAAGCAATAAGAAAGAACAAGAAGGGAAATAGAAATTACAATTACCACTTGAAGCACAAGGCTTGATTTCCTATATCAAGCGTATCGATCTCCTAACCAATGAGTATGGAAGTGTAGGTTTAGTGGGTAGGAGATGCTAGCCTATAGGATACAAATTTGGAGCATAGGAAATGAGTAGCAAGTACTAGTGTTGCTCAATTTCTCAAAACATATTCCCAATTGCAAGTATGAAAGCTCAAATATTGCACAAGTGTGTTTTAGGTGTCCTAAGGCTTGTTCTATTTATAGGAATGTCCTATGAATGCTTAAGGACCTTCTAGACACTTTCTAGGGGGTTCTAAGTGCTTAACTAGCCGTTAGGTATCCATTAGTTGCTTTAGCAACGGCTAGTTAATTAAATCTGAAAAGTGCAGACAGAACTCTTCTCGGTCGAAGAATTGTCGACCGAGAGTCCTTCTCGGTCGAGGACTTGTCGACCGAGGGACTGTCTGGACAAAGCATATATAACATTCTAATACAACTCCCAAATACCTTGTCTGCTGTGTCTAACGGCTACCTGGGTCATTTTTGGTCGAAGAGTTTGTCGATCGAGAGTGTCTCGGTCGAGAATTTTGTCGACCGAGATTAACCCTGTTTCAATGTTTTAAACCAAGTACTAAGTGTGTGTATGAGTGTGCAGTTGTGACACTATTTTAGGAGATGACCTATCTAAGTGTTGTGATTGGCTAGGGAAGATCTAACACTTGATTTATATGATGTCTAAGTAGTTGTACATTATATACTTGTACACATTTTTACATTTGATTACATTCATGACTTAAAGAAATTTTAGCATATGGATCTTCCAAGTGTTTGTCATCCACCTTATCCCTGCAACACTCAAATAGCACGTTAGATCCACAAGAATGAAATGTTTGTCATTATCAAAACAATAGGATTTAAATGATGTCCATTTATCCAACAAGGAAGAACAAAGAGACATCCCATAGCGCTTGGGGTTTTTATTCCTCAATTGATTAAAGCTCAAATGAGATGAATATAAGATGGCGCTCATGAGGAGTACAAGTGAGGTGTTTTATACATAACTGAGGTAAATCTCCATGAGATTTTTTAAGACACTCTTTCTGAAATTATCCATGATTTTTATACTTCCTAATCTAAATGCAAGACTAAAAAATACTAAGAAAAACCATTAGTGATTGGTATTCTAGAACATAAGTTCTTGAGAGAAATAAAAATACTTTGAAAGGTATCATATGTACTTTTTTTGGATCTTAATATTGATATTGGACATCAATATAATGGATAAGAAATTGAAAATATTGTTTATCTCAAGAAAACTAATGTGCTAACTTAATGTTCTTAAATATGAAAACCAAATTTATCTCGATAGACTCCCTTTTCTTAGAACTGAAAATGTTGCATTGTTTTCCAAAGTTAGTGATCTTGAATATAGACCAAAATTTCTAGCATTACTCTTGAAATAATAATATTATTTACTAAAGCCTTATGTCTAGAGGCCAATCTCTACATGTCTATGTACTACCATTATTACTCCTAATGATGACAAAAATATCCTTTCATCTTCTTTGTGAACATTTCTAAGGGGAAATAAGTCCCTAAATGAAATCCCTACTCAACAAGTTGGTAGAAGTGGTTTTGGATTTGAGGGTGGCCATAAGAGTAAGTAAAAGAAAAAGGGTAAGGGACCTTCACTATTAAATGATGAGTCTTATGGTTTAAAGGGAAATATATTTTGTTCTCATTGTAAGGATGATGACCATTTTTCTACCTTTTTGTTCTTATAAGAAGAAGGGGACCAACACCAAGATGATTTGGGTCCCCAAGCTAACCCTGGTTACTAAAATTTAAAATGGGCACCACCCTTTTTTTCTTTTAGGCCAACAAAAAGTGGGCAGGCGATAGTGATTTCTCCAAGCACATGAATGGAGAAAAGAGTCACTTTAAAATTTTTAAAAGAAGGAAAGGTGGACCAGTAACATTTGGTGACAACAAGAAGGGCAAGGTGGTAGGTGAGGGTGATGTAGGTTATTTCCTATGCATCAAGAATGTACTTACTTTGGATGGCCTACATCTCAATTTGATAGGTGATAGACAATTATGTGATAATTATAATCTTGTTCTATATACATGACTTGAATGCTTTCCTCATATTCCCTCACTTACGATGTCATATCTGAGGGAACTAGAATTGAACATTTGTTTGATAAGAATCACATATATTTGTGGCATTGTAGGCTTGATCATGTAAATATGATCAACAGAAAATATTAACAAAAAGGACTTAGTCAAAGGTATTCCTCAGTTGAACTTTGAAATGGATGAGGAATTCCAGCCTTGTACATAAGAGAAGCAAAGAAAATATTCCTTCAAGCTTAAAAGAGTCATTTTTTTATAACTGTATCAAATTCATTAGGCATTAATAAAATTGCATTAAGAGTTCTTAAGAAGTGGAGGAAAATCCTACCACCATAATGTCTTTTTAGGTATCCTCCTTCCTAGTTTAGCAAGAAAATGGGTGCAATAGTTGCCCTATCAGAAAACATGAGTAAACTCCACCTTGTCAAAATTAGATAGTAGGTTCTTTATATTCCTGAAAACTTGGATGATCGACCTGTTGGTATTTATGCCCAAGGAGCCAATTAAAGATGATTGTAATGGCATAAATTGTAAATGAATTGATTAATGAATAAAGGCAAGCTTCCAATTTATTTTGTTTAATTTAGTTAATCAAATAATGATGCAACATTATAAATGTCTAGAGGATAATATTGCTCAATGATGTATGTTTTTAAGTATGTGACTTATAGAAATGAGATCATACAGATGTCAAGAGTTTATATATATATATATATTCTCATTATGTCCCTGATCAGTTGTTGTTGTGGATGGTTGATAGACAACAATAACACATAAGTTGGTTGATGACTGTAACATACTGAATCTAGGACCCTACACTAATCCTATGATCAGAGTATAGACTTTTGGATTTAGTCAAACAAGGTTGAAGATGAACCTAAAAGGAGTTAAGTGAAACTCTAATAAGCTAATGCATGGGTAAATCCCCCAAATACATATAACCTAATGTTCTCATCTTTAGACAACAAATGGATACATAAAATATGTCATCTGAGGTAAATGATGAATATATAATATTACGTGCAAAATAATCCTACATAACTCCTTTAGTGTTAGTATGAAGATAATTGGATGAATAATTGAGTAATGGTGAAATAAGATAATAATAGTCCATAAATATCAATTATGGCATATCTCATAAAAGGGAATCACAAAAGTGGAAAAATAGTAATCAACATATTAAAATTAGCCTATATGTCAATTTTCATCTAATTTGGACAACCTTGAATATTTAGGAGAGAGAAAATGTATAAAACCATAAATGATAAATAATATGAAAAATTGCTTCAAAAGATGGAATTAAAGGAAAATTCGTATTCAAAAAACTAAATATTACTTGTGGTTTAAGTTTCATCAAATTTGGATAATCCTACTATGATTAATGCTTGAGGAAAGAGAAAACATGATTTGCTTAATTAATACATCCAAAGTCTCCAAAAGGGAAAACTAAAGCCAAAATCGGATTCTACATATCCTAATAAGGCTAGGTGTCAATTTTCATATTAATTGGACTTTGTTTGGACCCTCAATTTGAATAGGAAAAGTAGAAATAGATTTTAATACTTAATATTCAATATATTTAACTGATACATTAGGTTTCCTAAAGTTTCTAGGATTTTAATGTTTGTCGCGCTATGCTTTAATTTCAGTTTGTTCCTCAGTCATTGGTTTCTGATTGTGTGTTCAGAAACCCATCTTTAACCTCTGATGGATTAGGAAAGTCAATCAGTTATACGAAAATAGTAGCTATCTTCTTTTTCACTCGCTTTCTCTCTCTCCTTTACATACTTGTCTTTGATTTCATCTCCTATGTATTCTTTGCAGGATTTCGCATAGTGTCACCCTAAACTATATAGGGTTTGAACCCTATATTGGACCCTACACCCATTAGCTCCCCTATTTTGCTCCTCCTTTCTTATTCCCACCACCCATAAGCCTCTAAAGCTTATATGTCTTCTGGAATACCTATAAAACATCTCATAGTGACTAAAACCATTGTTTATTTGATTATGTTTTCCCCTGTGTATGTTCAACCAAACCACTGAACCTCCATCAGCCTCTTTGAACTCATCTCATGGTTTTGGGACACCGCATGGACTAGAGTTTGTCTGGAGGAGTACCTGATCTCCCTATGAAGGTACAACTAAACCTAATTTTCCTATTAGGCTCGTGGTTAATTTTTCCCCAATTCTTTGCTATGTTTGAATCTCAGAGAAATCTTTGATGTTTGACTCTTTGCTCCTTAGTTTTTCTCTTGGGCCGGTTCCAGTTTTGCAACAATGAGTTTGTCGCATGTTTTTTAGCCTAATTTTCTCTTATATTCATCTTCTATGCTTCTCGGATGATCTCTTCTTTTGGCTGTGTTCACAGCATGTGACCTTTTTCCCTCCAAGTCACTACACTAGACGAACCGTGGGTCACCGAGTTTGGTGGGAGGCAAGGAAGATGATTAGAATAACCATTGGCGTTGTCTCAGCATGCTTCCTGACTTGGATTGCAGTTTTATGACACCATTATTTTGTGAGTTTCACAGATTCAACTTCATTCGTTTGGCAAAGAAAATAATGATACATGAATTCTCGTGTTTCCTGTGTTCCTATTTCATTTTATCACACTGCAATATGGGCTCTTGAGTCTTTACCTCCTGCTATTTTCATATAATCATGCATTGATTTTGTAGTGGGCCATGAGTCAGGTGGCTAGTTCTTGTTGGTCCACCTCAACAGGACCCACCCAACTGGTTGAGGTTTCTTTGCATACGTGTATATTTATAATTTTTTGTTTGGCCAGTAACTCTAGATTTCATAATTAATTATTCATAAATTAGAAAAATAAAATAAAATATGATTCAAAATAAAAAAATTATAATCTACCTAATGCTGCTAGTTTCAATGCCTAAATCCAATATACTCAATAAGTGATTCTAATTGGTTTAGTTTTTCTAAAATTCATGACCAATAATTTATAAGATAGATAAATATAATAAAATATGTTTTTAATTTATAAAAATATAATCTAAAACATGATATGGATTGATAACTTGATTCACATATAAGAAAAAGGTGATGTTTAGGGTTTTAGTAATTAATGTGAAATTGACTCTAAATCTACTTCTATGCTTAATAGGTTCTTTGGAAGTCTAGGTTTGGACCTAGATTGGATTTTGGACTTTTTGTACTATGAAGAGAGGTAAGTTTGCATCCCCTACTATTCCTTTTAAGCAATAACCTATTTTCATCTTTCTCTTGGTCCTATCGACAATAACCTACACAATATTCATTTCTCTTTTGAGAACATATTTCTTGTGGAATACCTTATTTGTTTATGATCTTTTGATCAATTTATTGTGATGGACATTCTTTTGGACTCAATCTGATATATTGTTTCATGGTGAAACTTTACTTGGTGATGCATGCTCTTTTTGCCATCTTTTGTGGTGGTTTCTTATATTTTCATTTATGTTCTAATAAATCTTCTTTAGTCTGACTCTACTTTTAACTTGCCTCTCTATTAAGCATGTTATGTGACTCAGTAGCTCTAGAGTAGTGTAATTTCATTGGTTTTTGGTTATGTGACCTTATTATATTTTTGGGATGGAGGTTATGTGCACCATACCCGGGTTTCAAGTTTATGAGGCTTGGCCCACATTTTATATATTTGGGAGTTTGGTTATGTGCCAGTCTCTATCAAGTTTCAAGTTTATGAGGCTTGGTTGCCATTGTTATTTATATTATTCTAGTATTATGTTTATCTCACATACATGCAGGTTGTTATTATTGTAATTAGTTTTGTGCCCAAAAAAAATTTGTGCTTTTGTTGCACCACTTTTATTATTGATTTTCAAGTAATATCCTTTTTTATTCATCACTTATAATTCTCTTCTTTTATGTGCCTTTGGGTAGTACTTTTCTCGTTCATGGGAAGCCTTTATTTTTGATGTCCTTTATTCAATATATTTCTCAATTTCCTTTTTACTGTGCACATACCAACCTTTGTTGATGTCATCTATTTTTCTCCTTTTGTTGGGGTATGCTTCCAACCCTAGGTGAAGAACATGGAGCACATGGCATGAAGTTATGGACTTAGCTTAAGGAGTTTAATCTTGGAGACAATCATGATATGATTTAGATTTCTCTCTATCTTAGATCCTTTTGATGTACCTTACATCTAAACCCTTAATGGGAGATATGATGGTATTTTGTAATCTTTTATGAAAATTGAATATAGTCATTACTTTTATTCCACTGCTATACTCTTTGGTCTTTTGTATACCATATATAAGATTTGAAAATTTTACACATGTTCTAGCATACCTTTTGAGTAGGTTTGGAATGGATGTTTTATTCTTCAAATTTTTAGTAGGAAGTGGATCCCCTCTTGGTCCGACTCCTTACAACATGGTATCAGAGCCCATAGTAGTTGGAATCTAACTATTTCAATTGTTCAATTCTATTGATGCAAGGAATTAAGGTTTATCATTAATTTGAAATACTTTGCCACTTTCGTATGTGATTGGGAAACTGTGAAACGATCGTCTCACATAGTGAAATGATTGACTCTCTAGACAGACGATTGTATAGGCATCCAGATGACCGTATCAGTATTCGCAGATTGTGAAAATTCAAGATCTTCCAGTCCTTTCCACTCCCGCATAGACTAGGAATCCTGACCCAAACCCCTCCTAGGAATAGAGGGGTAGAGGGGGCTTCCCAAAACACAACATAGAAAATTGAGAATCAATTTTCATATCTAGTTTTAGTAACCAAGAGATCCCAAGTAAGTCCTAATCGACTAGGGAGGGATTGCAACGAGAGACAACAATTGAGGATCATTTTTGTGGGAGAGAAAGTTGGTCACCATCACACCAATGGGAGGGACAACTCCTTCTCATCCATTCTACAAGGACAACAGAAGTTCTAGGTCATCCATGTGGACTTTTATAGAGGTGAGGTGGTCTTTTCCCATCGCTTAGGAGGACAACATCAACCAGTAGTTCATGGCGAGAGGAGTTGTTGTAGACGACGACGCTCAAAGCTACAGTTCATGGTGCAGACTAGGAGGCACATCAGTCAGATGAGTCCCAATGCAACCAAAAGATAGTTGTGCATCTATAATGATGATGGGATTTTTAGATCTAAGGGCTCTAGAGGGGGGTGAATAAAGCTTCAAAACTTGCACAAAACTTGTTATCCCTTCAAGTTTCTTCAAATATGCTTAATTGCAAATAGTAATTTTGATGGCGATTGAAACATACAAAGCAATGATGAGAGAGATTGAAGAAACCAAGTAAACAAGATGTTTTAGAGTGGTGCCACTCTCCAAACTAGGAGAGAGTCAGCCCACTACCTAAAGGTCACACTCTAGGATTTCTAAGATGTCTACTCCTTATATTCACTTATAAGAGTTACAACATATGACCTTCCTTTTCCAGTACAAGGATATCCAACTTCCCTTTTAGGCCAAGGGAGACAACAACCTTACAATTAAGGGCTTACCTATCCAAAACCTAGTCTTCTACCTGACAAAGGTCTTACCCACTCTTTCATTCAACTAGATGCCTTCACCAAGGACCTCCGATTTATGCAATGAGTCTTCAGCCTTGAGGCTTTACCCATTAGCTCCTTGGATCTTCCACCTTGATCTTCTCCTTCACTCGGAGTAGCCTTGAGCACCGTCTTCTCTAGTTGAAGAAGATTGCTCCTTCTCCTTCTCTTAGAGAAGCTTTCACCAAGGGAGTCTTTAAGAAAGGGGATTGGAGAAAGAGAGATCTTGAGAACCTCACAAGTGTATAATTATGTGGCTCTGATAGGAATCCTATCTCACTCATAATGAACAAAATGAGTTGTAATCAAGAGAGACAAAGGGGCTCAAGTGGACTAAAAGCACTCAACTATAGAATGGACCTTGAATATCATGAATGAGAAACCTCAGATTGAACTCTAAGAGGTCCTATTTATAGTTGGGGGTGTCCACAAGAGTGTGGGATTCCTTATACACATTTACTAGCCATTTGGAGGGGTGAAATGAATATAATTTCAAGTTTTGCACCATTCCAACAGTCAGAATCACTTTTTTTGTGTTTTCCATACATTGCATTCGGTCGAGTTTCAATAAAGATAGCTCGACCGACCACACTGTGCGACAAAGATAATTAAACCATGGGTCAAATTTGTCCCGGTACCAACTCGACCGATTAATTAAACTCAGTTTGGTCTACTGATGGATTGGTCAAGTTCTATGAGATTGAAAGTCGACCGATCAACTTTCAATTTCAAGATCCATCAAGGATCGGTAGAGTTGGCAACGCAACCGATGAAGTGCTTGTGATTATTTTTACAAAATGAATTTCAAGTGGTCAAACATAGTAATTAAGTGACCCTAATTTTCTCTCATCTTAGTTACAAGTCATATCATCAATACAAATGATTACAAAATATTCTAAGGTGGTTTGGTGTATTTTTCACAAAAGTGCATTTGCATTGCTTTTCGCTTGAACTAAGCCAAGCTAGAGCTTGAGCAATTTGATCCTTTTCATGTACCTAATGGCTGAAATCAATCTTAAACAAACATATTAGATACATAAGAATGGAATGGTTAAGTCATTATCAAAATATGGACAATGTTCAATACTTAGGTCAACATTCGCCCCATTTTTGACAATGACAAATCATTCCTCAACATATTGAAAAGGATACTGAATTGAACTTTTACCTTTGAGAAAGGATATGAAAATTAATATTTTACCTTGTGAATTGTAAGGGGATTCATGATTTGAAAAATGTGCATTGTTCCCTCTATATTCATGCTCATCTATACCTGCATGGTTAGCCTTTCCATACAATAACCAAAGCACATATACATACTATATGGTCCTCTAGCAAGTCATATGATATGAGATAATTGACAAGAAAAGAATCATACAAGCGATAAAACAATATGGCTAATGTCATTTCTCACCCTTTGCCATATCAAAAATATAGGGAGGTAGAAAGAGATAAACACATCTTCCCCATAAAGAATAAGATAAAGAAACAAGAACCACATAGCACACATCAAATGAAGATGAGGTAAAGAGAAACAAACACTCCAATGTAATAATAAAAATAGGGGTAACATACCACAAACTCATGATATATTGTCAACCAAAGAGTAAGGGTACATATGACTAAGATTACAACACTGAAACATGTCCTCACTACAAGAACCATAAGGCAATGAGAAAACAACAAAAAGATAAATAGTACATCCTAGATACATGTACCCAAATGTCTCAGTACATAAGATTCTAAGAAGATATATCTAATCAACACCTAAAAGACTAAAAACTAAGACATCAAGCTATATCTAAGATATGTATGTATACAACATCATCATCCACATCATCCTCATCAACTGCAGGCTCACAGTCCTCACCATCATCTGAAGGTGCAACAACGACATCATCAACTTCATCACCACAGGAACTAGCAAACCATTAAAACCACCATCAAAGCCATCATCCTCAGTGGCCTCCTCATCATCAACAACTTCCCCATCATCCTGGTTGGGCATCTCATCATCGGTAGAAGGACCAAAACCGCGACTAGGCAACAAAGCATTTTGCTCATCTAAAGACATGCCAAGATCATATAACTCCTTGGCTTGAGTGAAAGAGGGAGAAGAAGTGCCAATGTTGGCTAGTAGGGTAGCAAGAGGGACAATAGATAGAGGAAGCACTCAAGGGGTAGGTACAGGTCCACCAATAGTAGAAGATGTGGCAGTAGAATAAGCAGGTGGAGGGGTCGTGTAGAAGTGACTATATGTATAGGAAGCATAGTCACTGCCTGGGTAGGGCTGGTAGGAGGGGTAAGGGTGGATGCAAGATAGGTTCATGGTGGACATGATTTTGCAGAGGTCCTAATGCAGGTGCTCCTGAACCTGTAGGTTGTATGCATGCCGATGCAACATGTAACCCATGAGGGCTTCATTGGATACATTGAATGAGAAATGAGCAGGTCGGGATTGTGGTGGAGGTGGAGGTTCTAGGGTGAAGCTAGAGGCTCCACGTGTGGTGGAAGAGGTAGGCAGGAAGGTCTTCTTGATTGTGGTGTCACTAAGGCAAACAATTTTATGGATGGGTTTGTATTTGAAGTGATGGAAAAGAGATTTTTGGGTAGCAAAAGTGAACAAACCACAAATCAAGGCAGGTTAGGGTGGATGGGTACCGTGGGTTTTCTTCCCTGAGTCAAAACAAGTCATATGATAAGATGTATCAATACCATTTGACTCCAATGTCCTTCATAAGACATTACATAATCATAGCAGTGTTCTCTGCAATTTCTATTTGATTCTTCTTTGGATGGACATTGCAGTTAACAACTAATGCAAGAAGTATGTTCTTAAGATCGAGGGAAGAGGATGGTATGGTTGACTTCTTCCTATAGGGTACCTGAGGTTTCTTCAAGAACTTGTGAATGTTCGAAAGAGTAAGATCAAATTGCTTGTAGAAAGCCTCGAGGTCCAAAAGGTCAAAATAGTCAGGATAATCCTTTATCCAAGTGTCAGTGACCATTGTTCCATTGAAAAACATGTTCAAGGAATCTTTAGAGATTTAGAATTTCATCCCAAGAATCATGGAGGAGAGAATGACCTGGCTATTCGATGGAGGCACTAATGTGTCGTAGTACCATGTGAGATTAACATAGAATTCATCCACCACATTGGTGCTTATGATAGAGTTATGAAAAGACCAACGTTCTACGCATAAGGATCCTAGGTGATGGGTATATAAAAGGTCAGAAATCTCATTGATAACAGCTTTTGTTTTGAGAGGTGGCTCAAACAAGGCTCTAAAAGGAAAGGGGTTCCTAGGAAGGAGCTCCTTGTAGAGATTAAGAGCTTTGGAAGAGACAAAGGAGGTGTCATCAAAGGATATTAAGTGAGGGTTAGTTGAGAACGAGGGTACACCACCTAGGTTAGCTCTCTTTCTTCAGTTTGATGGCCTAAGAATGGATTAGAGAAGCAAACAACAACCAAAACAAAAGATAACGGCACAAATAGGCCGTCTAACCACTTAGAAGGGTGTGTGAAGAGGCAAGGGAGGCTAGGTTTGGCAAAGGAGAGGATGGTTGCACCTAAGGTTGAGGTTGAGAGGGGTTAGAGCTTAGGAATCAGATGACTTTTCTCTAGTTGAGATGGAGAGATGTCCATTGAAAACTAGTTTAGGTTTGGTCTAACATGACAATTGGTCGATTTTGTCCTGGGTAAACTCGACCAATCAAGAGAAAAACCCTTGACCTCATCCTGGGATCAGTCAAGTTTCTAGTTTAGGTTTGGTATAACCCAACAATTGGTCAACTTTGTCCTGGGGAAACTCAACCAATCAAGAGAAAAACCCTTGACCTTGGCATGGGATCGGTCGAGTTGGCAACTCAGCCGATAGGTAGCCTGTCCAAAAACATGAAATCTTAGATTCTAGCCTCTAGGGTTCTTATCAATTTTATTTCTTTATCCTATTATGCATTTTAGACATATTAAGGAACATTTCCCTCATCATGGGGTACTATTTTGCAATAATATAAATGTTTGTAAGAAATACCCAAAATAATCAAAATAAGGCATAGAAACAAGGTAATTATAACACATTCAAGAAAGAGATGATCAAATTTAGCAAGAAAATATATAGGAAATATTTCAACTAGCTAGATGGCATGTCAATATTATTAAGTGTAGTAATAAGTAGTTTTGATCTAATGAAAGTAAATTTCTCTCTAGCTAGAGGTTTAGTGAAAATCCCACTAATTGATTCTCTATATCCACACATGTGATATAAATATCCTTCTTGGCAATGTGGTCATGAGGAAAGTGATGATGGACCTCTATATGTTTAGCTCTACTATTCAATGTAGGATTATAATACAAGTTAATTGCACTAGTATTATCAAAAAAGATAGGAGAAGCATCAAAATAAATGTTAAAGTCTTGGAGCATTTTCTTCATACATAAGACTTGGGCACAACAACTTCTAGCTACAATGTATTCAGCCTCGATAGTTGATAGAGCCACAACAATTTGCTTCTTAGAGAACTAAGAGACTAGGCACGGTCCTAGGGAGAACTAAGAGACTAGGCACGGTCCTATAAAGTGCCACTTGTGCACTTTCTATCAATCAAGTATCATGTGTAATCCACATCACTATAAATAGTAAGAGTAAGCTCCCTTGATTTAGGATACCATAGTCCAAAATTTGGAGTTTTGTCTAGATACCTCAAAATCCTCTTAATGGCTATAAGATGTGATTTCCTATGACTTGATTGAAATAGAGAACACAAGCCAACACTAAACATTATGTCATGTCTAGAGAAAGTTAAATAAAGTAAACTTCCAATCATACCTTTTTAGATATTCTCATCTACCTTTTCACCTTCTTCATCTCTGTCAAGCTTGGCAGTGTTTGACATGGGGGTGTCCATTGGCTTGGTGTTCTACATCCCAAAGCACTTAAGTAGCTCACTTGTGTACTTGCCTTGGTTGATGAAGTTCCCATTCTTTGTTTTCTTGAATTCAAAGCCAAGGAAGAATGTGAGGTCCCCCATCACTCGCATCTTGAGCTCACTCTACATAAGATCACTTAACTCCTTGCAAAGATCAAGATTAGTTCCGCCAAAAATAATATCATCTACATAAATAAATAAAATTATTAGAAGTGTTTTTTATAAAAAAAAGGTAGAATCTACTTTGCCCATGATATAGCCATGATCTAACAAAAAGTTCTTTCGTTTCTCATACCAAGCTTGAGGTGCTTGTTTGAGACGATAGAGATCCGTTTGCAACAAATAAACATGGTTAGGTAGGTTATCATGTTCAAAGCCTGGGGGTTGTGTAACAAACACTTCCTCCTGAATTGTACCATTCAAAAATACACTTTTAACATCCATTTGATAAAGAAGAAAATCTTGGGACTAGAAAAAGCAAGAAACATTCTGATTGACTCATGTCTAGCTATAGTTGCATATGTTTCATCAAAATCTATACCTTCTTATTGATTGTAGCCTTGAGCAACTAACCTTGCTTTGTTATTTACCACTTTGCCACTTTCATCCAACTTGTTACAGTAGACCCATTTGGTGCCAATGATCTTTCTGTCACTTGGTTTTGACATAAGAGTCCAAACTTTGTTTATTTCGGATTGGTCCAACTCTTCTTGCATGGCTTGGATCCATTCATCAACCTTTAGAGTTTCTTTGACATCTTTTGGCTCCATTTGAGAGATGAAGGTGCTTTCTGCTCGTTCTTTGTTGAGTGAAGTTCGCGTCTTTACCCTTTCAAAAGGATTGCCTAAGTTGATCTTCATAATATGATTCTTTACAAAGTGAGGAGTTGGATCCTTCTTTTCTTCATTCTTCTCTTCTTCATCAACTAGCACCTCCTTTCCTTTATCATTGATGTTGAGCTCTTTTAAGAGAGGAATCATCTCACCTTTATCATCAACATGTGGAACAATATATTTGGAAATAGAGGGGTTAGACTCAAAAAATATAACATTTATAGATTCTTCTACTTTACCAGTACTATGTTATATACTCTATACGCCTTGCTGGTAGTGATATAGCCAAGAAAGAAAGCCTCATAGGATTTCAGATCAAACTTGTCGAGGGAATCCATGGTGTTGAAATCAAAACAAGGACAACCAAAAATATGAAAGAAGTCGATGGGAGGCTTTCTACCACGCCATAGCTCGTAGGGGATTTTATTAAGCTAAGGGTGAGTTAAAACTCAGTTTTGCACAAAACATGAAGTACTAACGGATTCAGCCCAAAACTTCATTGGAGTGTTGTACTCTAGAAGCATAGTCCTACCCATCTCCTATAGTGACCTATTCTTCCTTTCTACAACCCCATTTTATTGAGGAGTTTGAGGTGAAGAAAAGTTATATGCATACCTTTATTCTTCACAAAACTGTTCAAACAAATCATTTTCAAACTCCCCCCCATGGTCACTACAGATAGAAACAATCCTACAAGAGGCTTCATTTTCAACCTATTTACAAAAAGTCAAGAAAACGTCGAGAGTACCACTTTTTGAAATGATAATGAAGGTCCAAGTAAAGACAAAGAAATCATCGACAATCACCAAACAATACTTGCTACCACAAAGCAATTGTGTACACATTGGTCCAAATAGATCCATGTGAATAAGCTCAACAACTCTCTTGGTGCTAAGGACACCTTTAGATTTGAAGGAGGACTTGGTTTGGTTTCCTTGGGTACAAGGTTTCCATTCCTCATCCTTTTCAAAATCCAATTTGGGAAGTCCCTTCACCAAGTCCTTTTTTCTCAACTTATTGATTTGATGCATATTTACATGACCAAGCCTACGGTGCCATAAAGAAATATCATTCATATTGGCAACAAGACATCTACCAACAATAGGCTTTATAGAGTTAAGAACAATAATATAAAGAACATCATTTCTAGTTCCCTTATATATGACATCGTAGGAGAGAGAATTTAGAAGCAAGCATTCTACATAAGTAAAAAGCACAAAATAACCATTATCACAAAGTTGACTAACACTAATTAAATTGTGATGCAGGCCATCCACAAGAAGTACATTCTTGATACAAAGTGAATTTCCCACATCACCCTCACCTATTACCTTACCCTTGTTGTTATCCCAAAAAGTCACCAATCCACCTTTGTTCTTTGTGAATTGCTTGAAGAGGATGATTTCACCCAGTCATGTGATTAGAACAGCCACTATCAACAATGCATTGGCCTTTAACCTACAAGAAAGTAAGATAATCATTTCCCAATTCAAACTTGGGGATCCAGAGTTATCTTGGGGACCCACTTCATCTTGGGGTTGGTCCCCTTCTCCCTATAAGGACGATAAGTAGAATAATGATCATCACTCTTACAATGAGAACAAACCATAGGATTCTTTGATCTGGATGACTCTCCAAAGAAATATTGGAGGTTCCTTGCTCTTCTTATTCTTACCCTTACCTTTGCCTTTTGAAGTACCCTCATATCTTAAACAACTATTACAACATTTTTGGTGGAGTGAACCAAAACTTCATTAAGGACCTCTTCCCTTTGAGGAATGTTTGCAAAGTAGCTTTCAACTTATGGTTGTCATTAGTAACAATAATAATAGTAGAACTTAAACTGGAAATATTATCATTAGCAAGCAACATGTCATCCTCAAGACAGAGGGATTTAGTCAAATAGGAATCTTTTTCAAGAGTAATAGAAGCAACATCCTTGCTAGGAAAAATTGGTCTAGAAGATAAATCATTCACTTGAGCAAGTAACCTAGCATTTTTAGTTTTAAGAAGTTGAAGTTCTCCAACATAAACAATCTTTCATCTCTACAAGTATCAATAACAAGCTTAAGTTCAACATTTTCAGTTTTACGCAACTCAAGCTCATCAAGGCATTTTTCCTTCTCTTTCTTAATACTAGTGATATTCTTAAGGTAGATCTCATTATTAACTTCAACCCCATTGTATTGGAGCTCAAGATCAATAAATTGCCCTTGCAAAGAATCAATACTCTCAAGGTGAACTTTCTCATTTTGATCAAGGATGTCAATTTTATCATAAAGATCATCAATAATCTGACGCAACCTTTTCATATTAGATTTACATTTGGAATAAGAAGAAAGAGTAGTATTAAGCATTTCTATAAGAGTTTCTTTGGAAAACTCATGCAAGCTTACCTCACATACCTCACTTACCTCACCTATGTATTCACTTGTGAAGGCCATGAGTGCAAGATGGCATTCACCTTCATCAGAGCTTGAGCTGCTTGAAGATGAGTCCTCCCAAGCTGCATGAGCTGCATCCTTGCTTCTTTTCTCCTACTTATCCTTCCTCTTGCACTTTCCTTCTTTCTTGTAACCATCCTTCTTCTTGTGGCTGCTCTTGTGGTGGCTCTTCTTGGCCTTTGGGCATTCGTTCTTGCAATGTCACTTTTGTCCACACTTGTAGCATCTTGGAGTTGAGGATGAAGAAGAATTTCCTTTGAAGTGTTTTACCTTGGAGTAGTTAGCTTCATGATCACTAGAGCCATCATCTTCACTTGAGGAGGTAGGAGAGGATCGGCAAGAAAGTTCTTGTTGAAGAATCATTGCCTCCACTTGAGATTTGAAGACATTATCTTTGACTTTCTTTGACTCTGTCTCTTCTTGCTTTTCATCTTCATCTTTCTTTCTAGCCTTGGATCATGGGCTTGAAGGTTTCCAATGAGCTCCTCTGTGGCTAAGTATCCAAGACTTCTCACTTCTTCAATTTGCAGTCACCTTTGGTTCCCAACTCTTGGGAAGAGACCTAAGTGTATTGGAGTTGATTGATCCTTTAAAGCTGCAAGTCCATTGACAATGGTGTTGATCCTTGAGTACATGTCCACCACTCTCTCCTTCTTGCCCATCTTGAAGTTCTTAAGAAGCCTACTGAGCATGTAGATATTGGACTCCTTGACTTGCTGTGTGCCTTCATATGTGATGCACAACTTGTTGCAAATCTCATGGGCTATATCCCAAGATGAGATCTGGTTGAACTAGGAAGGAGTGAGGGAAGCATGGATGATGCTAACTGCCTTGGCATTGAGCTGCACCTTCTTTATTGTGGCTTCATCCCAAGTGGATGCATCCCTAGTTGGATCTTTTTAGGGGATAATCACCACTTCCACATGTCGTAGTTGGTTCCTTGGAGGAAGAACTGCATCCTTTTTTTCCTATAAAGGAAATTGGTGTAGTCAAAGACTGGTGGTCGCATGGAGAAGCTTCCCTCTAGGTTGAGTGACCCAAGTAAGTCACCCATCTTCTCATCTTGTGGGATATGTGTCAGAGAAGATAGTATCTCTGATACCACTTATTGGGTCTAAGGGATCTAGGGGGAGGGTGAATGGAGCTTCAAAACTTAAAAAAAACTCATTAGACCTTCAAGTTACTTCAAATAAGCTTAATTGCAAATAGTGATTTTGATGACAATTGAAACATACAAAACAATGATGGGAGAGATTGAAGCAACCAAGTGAACAAGCAGTTTTAGAGTGGTTCCACTCTCCAAACTAGGAGAGAGTTCATCAACTACCTAGAGGTAAAGCTCTAGGATTTCTAATATGTCTACTCCTTATATCCGCTTATAAGAGTTACAACATATGACCTTCCTTTTCTGGGACAAAGATACCCAACTTCCAATTTAGGCCACGGGAGACAACAACCTTACAATCAGCCTATCTAAGATCTAGTATTCTACCTCACAAAGGTCTTACCCACTCTTGCAGTCAGCTAGATGCCTTCACCAAGGACCTCCCCTTCATGCAACCAGTCTTCATCCTTGAGGCTTTACCAACTGACTCCTTGGATCTTTCACCTTGATCTTCTCCTTCACTCTGAGTATCCTTGAGCACCTTCATCTCCAATAGAAGAAGCTTGCTCATTCTCCTTCTCTTGGAGAAGCTTTCACCAATGTAGCCTTTAAGAAAGGGATTGGAGAAAGAGTGATCTTGAGAGCCTCACTAGTGTACAATGATGTGGCTCTCTCACAGGAATCCTATCTCACTCATAATGAATGAAATGAGTTGTAATCAAGAGAGAGAAAGGGGCTCAAGTGGACTAAAAGCACTCAACTATACAAAAGGACCTTGAACAAGATGAATGAGAAACTTTGGAATAAACTCCAAGAGGTCCTATTTATAGCTAGGGGTGTGACAAAGTGTGTTTTTATAATATTTTATCTCTCTTAAAAGTTTTATTATCAATTTTTGTTGACCAATATACCCTCATATACTTTCCTCACTCAATTGTACAAAGATGTGTCATAAAATGCAAGCCCTAGTATGCTATGATGATAAAATACATGTGTTAGTGTATTTAGTAAATGAACACATCAAATATTCGATTTTGGACCCCAAATTTATACCATAGTCACATATTGACATTATTAAGATACCCCTAAAATTTTATTGCAATTGGACCATCCAATTAGGATATATAAGGAATTGAAATTATGTGTATATTTCCTTTGTTCTCAAACCTATGACCTATGTTCTGGATGAAATGACCAGGCCGTGACACATAAATGTGTCGCACGGCTTCTATATCTGATCCGTGCATTTATGGCCCTAGGATCCCACCCCCTTTGGATTGCACAGGGATCCAAGGGTCCAGGACCCATCTTCTACCTCCCGCAAAGGGCGGGGAGGAGAGAGCGAGCCAGAGCTCCACCTAGACTCCAGCTCATCCACATTCTTGAATATCTATCTACGTAGATATCTTCGTGTTGTGATTTTGTGGCTGGCCATACCAGTCTTGACTGAGTTCCATGCGTCATTGCACCAACCCAACAACCTAACCTTAGCTCACTCTCATTCTGGTGGTGCCATTTAGGGCTTCACTACCCTCACCCTCAAAGACCTATTTAACCCCTCCACTAGCTCCGCCATTCCCCCTTTACTCATTTTCCTTCATCGATTGTGAGCACAACAACCCAAACACCACTTCCCCAATCCACCTTCATCAACCTCCAGACACCTTCACCGCCCAATACCCTCGGTGCTTCTCGCACCAATCTGACCTCTCCAGCATCCTCGCCGAGCCTCCTTCGTGCTTCCCACTGGAACTCTGAGGTCCTGAACTCCTCCCTCCTCTCAAACATCCCCCTCTCTGGCGACCTCCTCCAGGGACGCGGCGGAGTGGAGTTCTACAGGGAGCCACGATGCACCAGTAGGCTATCCAAATGCAACACGAGTTCACGAATGCGATTGACATCTCATCTGCTCTCCAACTCTACCGGGAAGCGAGAGGAATCTCGCCGGAGCTGCTCGGGCGGCCTGCTCGTGCGCAAGCAAAGAAGAGGAGGAGGAGGATGTGTCGCTGAGGTGGACGAATCCTCGCACGCCAATTCATCAGCCTGATCCATCCCACGTAAATCCTAGGATCAATGAGAGTCGTCGATCCACACGGATCCGGCCATTGATCAAGGAAAAACCCTACCTTTTTATTTTCTTTTATCTAACAAATGATTAATCTTAGAAAAATCCTAGAAAATGCTAGGATTATCTGAAAAAGGTGAACCTATTTACCATTTTGATCAGAAAAATATTCTCTATCCAAATAAAATGTTATCAGGACCTAGATCCGTTTACTATTTCAAAAATAGTTGCCTAAAGCCTAAATGACCTCCTTAATTATATTAATTATTGATAATGACTTTTCTTGATGATGTACGACTGTCTAAAATGTAGTTAACCCTAGATGAAACCCTGATTTCTAAATAAATAGAAATACTATTTTAAGTTGATAAATGATCAAAGGATTAAAAGAAACCCTAAATCTAGTTTTCTCTTTCTACATGAAATTAAAGGTATATCTTTATAACAAAATATGATATCACTAGATGATGATTAGTGATCATGATTGGTCCTGAACCCTTAAACGAACCCTATTTTTATGAAATCATAAATATCTTAAGGGTTGATTTCCCTTTTATCTGACCATCCTAGAAACCCTAGTTTATGAAAACCTTCTATATGATTAATTAAATACTATCTTTCAATCAAACTAGTTTATGATGGATCCGACCTGATAATATCTCTAAACCCGATTAAAATATGGAAAATACCTGATATGAATTAGATAACATAAAAGGAATAATAACTAAGAGCATATCTTAGTCTTGGTCACATGGACCAATAGTAATGTTGTACCCTTGCTTTCTTTGCAGGGTGACTTAATTCTTGATTGATTCTAAATCTTTGGATATCTGATCTAATCAAGTAGGTACGTGGTCTTATAAGTATAAGACTAGATTTCTGGTTGCCTATGCTATGTAATATCTTGAATGCTCGTATTTGGATATGATTGCTTGGTTGAACTAGTATGAGTTATACTTCACCAAATTTAAGAGAACATAAATGATTATGATGGGTTGTAGATACTAGAGAACATAGCCTGGTGTGGATGTATGTTGCCTAACATGGATGTATGATTCCTTGGCCCATGTTAGATGTATGATGATATTCTATTGCCCACACTATATGTAAGTCAAGTGCAATAGGTGTAGTACAACCGCATCAAAATGAATGTAATAAAAAGGGTTTTTACTTGATTTTCACCTTAAGAAATGGTTTTATCTCTCTTTCCTTCTTTTTCAAATATTTTCCTTTATGCAACCTTATTAGTGTAACTTTTACCACGTACCAACTTTGTTGATGTTTTTGTTTCTCATATTTTCTAGGTGCAAGGAGTAATTGACAACAAAGTGAAATGTATGCTCAAAGTACCTGAAGGAACAAATAATAAGCATGGAGGATATATTAGATAGATCTATTCCTCTTATCTCATTTCTTGCTAGATGTTAGTTTATTTCTTTTCCTAGTTGATGTTGAGGATGATTGAAATCCTATGTAATAAAGTTATCTTTCTATAGAACACTATTTTCTCTCCATATGTAATGACTTTATTCTATCTATATGAATGAATGTATGTGTGACTTTATGAGATGATGTGGACTTTATCTTGGCTCAATCTCTATTTTTAGTTGACTACCTTAATCTCTTATATTTTCCCTTTTGACATCTATAGATATGAGTGCACATATTCTGGATGTGTCAACTCCTAGTGGAAAAATATTCACTACATTACAAAAAACTGATGTCCTCGCTCTAAAATTTGAAAATCATGACATGCCCTTTGAATTCATCCTCTTATCCATGGAAGACTTTGATATTATTCTTAGCATGGATTGGCTGTACACATATCATGCTCACATTGACTATAGAAACAAGATGGTAGTCCTCTCTCAGCCTCATTCCTCTCCTGTGGTGATTCCTAGGGGAAGCAGATTTTGTAATAATGTAATAATTTCCTCTCTTAAAGCTAAAAAGCTCATATCTAAAGGATGTAAAGTCTTCCTCACATTCATCTCAGAGATCAGTCATGACAAAAGGCCTATAGAAAGACTGGAGGTGGTACGTGATTTCCTTGATGTATTTCCAGAGGAGCTTCCTGGGCTGCCTCCAAACAGAGACATTGAGTTCTCCATAGACCTTTTTCCTGGAACCACTCTGATTTCTAGGGAACTGTATAGGATGGCACCTGCTGAGCTTATGGAGTTGAAGAAACGATTACAAGAACTTCTTGATAAGGGTTTTATCCACCTTAACGTTTCCCCTTAGGGTGCACCTATCCTTTTTGTTAAAAAGAAAGATGGTTCAATGCAGATGTGTATTGACTATCGCATGTTGAACCAAGCTACCATTAAAAACAAGTATCCTCTCCCTCGTATTGATGACCTCTTTGATCAACTTCGTACTGCTAAATTTTTCTCAAAAATTGATCTTCGTTCTGGCTACCATCAACTTAAGGTCAAGGATTCAGATATATCCAAGACTTCTTTTCGAACTCATTACAAGCACTATGAATTTCTGGTGATGTCGTTTGGGTTGACCAATGCACCTGGCGTATTCATGAACTTGATGAACAAAGTCTTCCAACCTTATCTTGATGAGCTTATGGTCATCTTCATTGATGATATTCTGATCTATTCTAATTCTATGGAGAAACATCGAGAGCATTTGAAGTCTGTCCTTGAGATTCTTCGAGCCCAGAAATTCTATGGAAAGCTTTCTAAATGTGAATTATGGATTGACAAAGTCATGTTTCTTGGACATGTCATTTCCTGGGGTAACATATCTATTGATCTTGTTAAAGTATCTGCTGTACTTGATTGGCAACTTCCTCACAATCCTTCTAAAATCTGGAGTTTCTTAGGTTTGGCCGGATATTATTGTCGTTTTATTCCGAATTTCTCCAAAGTGGCACTTCCTCTCACTAAGCTTACTCGGAAGGACGAGCATTTCATTTAGTCAGCTGCTTGTGAGTCTAGCTTCCAAGAGCTCAAGCAGAAGTTGACATCAGCACCTGTCCTTGTTCTACCATCTGGCAATGAAGGATTTGTGATATTCACTGATGCTTCTCGACATGGACTAGGGTGTGTCCTACAGCAGAACGGGAAAGTAGTGGCCTTCTCTTCCAGACAGCTGAAACCTAATGAGTTGAATTACCCTATGTGTGATTTGGAGTTAGCTGCTATCATCCATGCTCTCAAACTCTGGAGGCACTACTTGTATAGGGCAACGTTTGATATCTTCACCGACCACAAAAGCCTCAAGTACATTCTGACGCAAAAGGATTTGAATCTGCAACAACGGCGGTGGATCGAGTACCTGAAGGACTATGACTTCACCATTGGCTACCATCCAGGCAAGGCCAACGTGGTTGCAGATGCTCTTAGCTGAAAAAGAGCCATTTGTGCATCCCTGTCTGTACCCGAATGGAGGAACATGGAGGATCTAGCAAGCTGGAGACCATAATTCCTGGCTAATCGTATGCATGTAAATAACATCTCTATCACATCCAACCTACATTATGAACTTCTAGAGGCACAAAAAGCTAGTCCCGAGCTCATAGAGCTTTCATCTCTCTTGTCAAAGCCTCAAACACATCTGTCTATGGGTCTTGATGGTGGTCTTCAATACAAGAACCGTATGTGGGTCCCTGAGAAGTCAGTTGTAAAGACAACAATTCTTAGTGAGGCACATGGGTCCAAGTACACAGTTCATCCTGGCATGATGAAGATGTACAAATACCTACAACATCAGTTCTGGTGGAGAGGCATGAAACATGACATTGCAGATTTCGTGTCCAAATGTCTGACATGCCAGAGAATCAAGGCCGAGCATCAAAGACCAGGTGGTCTACTGCAACCCCTCGAGATCCCGAAATGGAAATGGGAGCATATCACTATGGACTTCATAGTGGGATTACCCAGGACCAGGAAGGGATACGATGCTGCATGGGTCATCGTGGATCGTCTCACCAAGTTATCTCATTTTCTACCTGTGAAGACTACTGCGAAACTTTCTGAATTGGCTGACCTTTATATATGGGAGATTGTACGTCTGCATGGAGTTCCGGCGTCCATTGTCTCAGACCGGGACCCGAAGTTCACCTCAAAGCTGTGGAAGCAGGTTCAAGAGGAATTGGGCTCCAAACTGAATTTCAGTACAGCCTACCATCCGTAGACAGACGGGCAGTCAGAGCGTACAGTGCAAATTCTGGAGGATCTTCTACGAGCTTGTATGCTTGACTGGGAAGCCTCATGGGATCATTACCTGCCTTTAGCTGAGTTTGCCTATAATAATAGCTATCAAGCGAGTATGGGATGCCACCATATGAAGGTCTCTATGGCCGACCGTGCAGATCTCCATTACATTGGGGTGACGTCGGAGAACACACCTTGATGAAATCTGAGGAGATGTAGCTGTATGCAGATAAAGTTGCACTGATTATGAAAAGGATGAAGCGAGTACATGATAGGAAGAAATCGTATGCAGATGCTCACTGACAGGAATGTCAGTTTAAGGAAGGTGATCATGTCTTTATGAAGATCTGACCTATTTGAGCTTTGGTCAAGAATTAGGGAAAGCTCAGTCCTCATTATGTGGGACCCTTTGAAATCCTAGAAAGGGTTGGAGAATGTGCCTATCATCTTGCTTTGCCACCCCAGTATAGCGCCATGCATAATGTCTTTCATGTATCTAATCTAAAGCCTTATGTGAAAGACCCCAGTCACATTCTGAATCACGAGCCTCTCGAGCTGAAAGATGATCTGTCTTATGCTGAGTCACCAGTCAAAATCCTCAATTTAAAGACAAAGGAGTTTCACAATAATCGGCGTATAGATATGGTGACAGTTCTCTGGAGCCACCATGATCAAACCGATGCTACATGGGAGCTCAAGTCTGAAGTCGAGCAGAAATATCCACATCTCTTTCAGGCTGCTTGAATTTTGAGGGCAAAATTCTTAAAAGGAGGGGAGAATGTGACAAAGTTAGTTTTTATAATATTTTCTCTCTCTTAAAAGTTTTATTATCAATTTTTGTTGACCAATATACCCTCATATACTTTCCTCACTCAATTGAACAAAGATGTGTCACAAAATGCAAACCCTAGTATGCTATGATGATAAAATACATGTGTTAGTGTATTTAGTAAATGAACACATAAAATATTCGATTTTAGACCGCAAATTTATACCATAGTCACATATTGACATTATTAAGCTACCCCTAAAATTTTATTGCAATTGGACCATACAATTAGGAGATATAAGGAATTGAAATTATGTGTATATTTCCTTTGTTCTCAAACCTATGACTAAGTTCTGGATTAAATGACCAGGCCGTGACACATAAATGTGTCACGTGGCTTCTATATCTGATATGTGTATTTCTGGACCTAGGATCCCACCCCCTTTGGATCGCATAGGGATCCAAGGGTCCAGGACCCGTCTTCTACATCCCGCAAAGGGCGGGGAGGAGAGAGCAAGCCTGAGCTACATCCAGACTCCACCTCATCCACATTCTTGAATATCTATCCATGTAGATATCTTCGTCTTGCGATTTTTTGGCAGGCCATACCAGTCTTGAACGAGTTCCACACACCATTGCGCCAACCCAACAACCTGACCTCAGCTCGCTCTCACTCTGGCAGTGCCATTTAGGGCTTCACTACCCTTGCCCTCAAAGACCTATTTAACCCCTCCACTAGCTCTGCCATTCCCCCTTTACTCATTTTCCTTCATCGATTGCGAGCACAACAACCCGAACACCACTTCCCCAGTCCACCTTCATCAACCTCCAGACACCTTCACTGCCCGATACCCTCGGTGCTTCTCACACCAATCTGACCTCTCCAACATCCTTGTTGAGCCTCCTTGGTGCTTCCCACTGGAGCTCTGAGGTCCTAAACTCCTCCCTCCTCTCAAACCTCCCCCTCTCTGGTGACCTCCTCCAGGGACATGGCGGCGTGGAGTTCTACAGGGAGCCACGACGCACCAGTAGGCTGTCCGGATTCGACACGAGTTCATGAACATGACCGACATCTCATCTGCTATCCAACTCTACCAGTAAGCGAGAGGAATCTCGCCGGAGCTGCCCGAGCGGCCTGCTCGTGCATAAGCAAAGAAGAGGAGGAGGAGGATGTGTCGCTGAGGTGGATGAATCCTCACATGCCAATTCATCAGCCTGATCCATCCCGCGTAAATCCTGGGATCAACAAGAGTTGTCGATCCACATGGATTCGGCCGTTGATCAAGGTAAAACCCTACCTTTTTATTTTCTTTTATCTTAGAAATGATTAATCTTAGAAAATCCTAGAAAATGCTAGGATTATCCGAAAATGACGAACCTATATACCATTTTGATCAGAAAAATATTCTCTATACAAATAAAATGTTATCATGACCTAGATCCGTTTCCTATTAGAAAAATAGTTGCCTAAATCCTAAATGACCTCCTTAATTATAATTAATTATTGATAATGACTTTTCTTGATGATGTATGACTGTCTACAATGTAGTTAACCCTAGATGAAACCCTAATTTCTAAATAAACCGAAATACTATTTTAAGTTGATAAATGATCAAAGGATTAGAAGAAACCCTAAATCTAGTTTTTTCTTTCTACATGAAATTAAAGTTATATCTTTATAACAAAATCTGATATCACTAGATGATGATTAGTGATCATGATTGACCCTGAACCCCTAGACGAACCCTGTTTTTATGAAATCATAAATATCTTAAGGGTTTCTTTCCCTTTTATCTGACCATCCTAGAAACCCTATTTTATGAAAACCTTCTATTTGATTAATTAAATACTATCTTTCAATCAAACTAGTTTATGATGGATCAGACCTGATAATATCTCTAAACCCGATTAAAATATGGAAAATCCCTGATCTAAATTAGATAACATAACAGGAATAATAACTAAGAGCATTTCTTAGTCTTGGTCACATGGACCAATAGTAATGTTGTACCCTTGCTTTCTTAATTGATTCTAAATCTTTGGATATCTGATCTAATCAAGCAGGTGTGTGGTCTTATAAGTATAAGACTAGATTTTTGGTTGCCTATGCTATATAATATCTTGAATGCTCGTATTTGTATATGATTGCTTGGTTGAACTAGTATGAGTTATACTTCACCAAATTTAAGAGAACATAAATGATTATGATGGGTTGTAGCTACTAAAGCACATAGCCTGGTGTAGATGTATGTTGCCTAACATGGATGTATGATTCCTTGGCCCATGTTAGATGTATGATGATATTCTATTGCCCACACTAGATGTAAGTCAAGTGCAATAGGTGTAGTACAACCGCATCAAAATGAATGTAATAAAAAGGGTGTTTACCTGATTTTCGTCTTAAGAAATGGTTTTATCTCTCTTTCCTTCTTTTTCAAATATTTTCCTTTATGCAACCTTATTAGTGTAACTTTTACCACGTACCAACTTTGTTGATGTTTTTGTTTCTCATATTTTCTAGGTGCAAGG
Organism: Alisma plantago-aquatica; assembly: GCA_963693085.1. Lineage (NCBI taxonomy): Eukaryota > Viridiplantae > Streptophyta > Magnoliopsida > Alismatales > Alismataceae > Alisma > Alisma plantago-aquatica. The sequence goes on along the minus strand of OY856410.1, from coordinate 680,612,398 downwards.
AATAATTGACAACAAAGTGAAATGTATGCTCAAAGTACCTGAAGGCACAAATAATAAGCATGGAGGATATATTAGATAGATCTATTCCTCTTATCTCATTTCTTGCTAGATGTTAGTTTATTTCTTTTTCTAGTTGATGTTGAGGATGATTGAGATCCTATGTAATAAAGTTATCTTTCTCTAGAACAATATTTTCTCTCCATATGTAATGACTTTATTCTATCTATATGAATGAATGCCTGTGTGACTTTATGAGATGATGTGGACTTGATCTTGGCTCAATCTATGTTTTTAGTTGACTACCTTAATCTCTTATATTTTCCCTTTTGACATCTATAGATATGAGTGCACACATATCTATGAATGTCACTATGGAAAGTATATAGAAATTGGGGACGTCATAATACATGTTTACTAGCCATTTGGAGGGCTACAACAAATATATTTTTGACATTCCAATAGTTAGAATCACTTTGTTTTCATTTTCCGTACAGTGCATTCAGTGCGTTTCAATAAAGATAACTCGACCGATCACACTATGCAACAAATTTAATTTAAATCATTAGTTGAGTTTGTCCTAGTGGCAACTCGGCTGATTACTTAAATTGAGTTTGGTTTGTAGAGGGATCAATCGAGTTCTGTGAGAATGAAACTCAACCAATCAATAGTCATTTTCAAGATCCATCAAGGATCAGTCGAGTTGGCAACTTGACCGATGAAGTGCTTGTGATGAATTTCAAAAAATAAATTTTAAGGGATCAAACATTGGAACTAAGTGACCCAGATTATTTCTCATCGTAGTTACTAGTCATATAATCAATACAAATGATTACAAAAATATTCTAAGGTGGTTTGGAGTGTTTTCCACAAAAGTGCATTTGCATTGCTTTTGACTTGAACTAAGCCAAGCTAGGGCTTGAGAAATTTGATCCTTTTCATGTACTTAATGCCTAAAATCAATCTTAAACAAACATATTATATACATATGAATGGAATGGTTAAGTCATTATCAAAATATGGTCAATGTTCAACACTTAGGTCAATAGAGGTATCGATGGACTTGCTCTAGGACCAGGTATATTCTTGAAACCATCCTTCCCATCTTATAGTTATTGATCTGATCTAATGGTTTATGGGAATATGGTAATTAAAATTTATTTCTTCTTCCTGTTCTGTAATCGTATTTCCCTACAGTGGTATCAGAGCCATGTCAATCTACAATATTTTTGAATAATCGATATGATTATATTTTGGTTTTATTATTACATGTAATGCAAAGAATTTCTTGTCCAATCAAATACCACAATAATCCCAAACTAATATATATATATATATATATGATATATATATATATATATATATATATATATGAAATTTACATGCATCACCCTAAAAGTGGTTTTGATGGTGGATGTGTAGCATGGATATAGCCAATAACCCCTATTATTTGTGCATGGTTGTGTGGTTGGTTAATCCTTTTATCTCGATCTGTGTACTAAAACTCTATCTTATCTTCCCAATGTTAAGTTAATTATTTCCTACCCTTGTTCCCCTCGAATGTAACTTGAGGTTTATCTAATTATGTAAAAGTAGGATAGTTTACTTTCCTGTTATGATGATGAAGGATGTTCTGGCAATGCAAACTGACTGTCTTGTAGATGAACGTGACCAGATAGATGACTGGGGAGGACCATAAGGATGAGCCAAACTGACCGACTGGTGGGCATAACTGATCGGCTAGAGGATTCAGCAGAGAGTGGATAGAAGAACCAGATGACCAGTGAGACGACCGAACGACTGTCTAGGAGGTGAGCCGATTAGTTAAAGGGTTGAACCGATCAACCCGGATTGGCAAGAACATATCTTCTTCAATAATAGGTTTCTGCATGTGATGTGGACCTAGGATGTTGTAATTCCTTGTGGCTCCATGGAATTACATTAGGATGGCCATAATCATCTCTTTTGTTTATTACTTGTTTTCATTGTGGAATATAGTATGTATATGATACATACTATATATATGATGATTGGATAAATTATGTGTATTTATAAATAAAAATCCCCTCAATTATAAAAGTTTAAGCCATAGATGCTTTCTAATAGCAACACACATGAAAATCTTGATCGGCTAAGTGTAGGTTACGCCTTCGCATGGTGCATTGTCTATGTTGTGGAACTGTGATGGTAGACATGTAGGTTCTCCCTTCGTAGGGTGCATATCTATTGTGTTGGCTATTGGGTCAAGCTTGAACTGGTGATTCTTAGAGCATCTAAGCCTAGAAGCATACAAATCATTATGGCAAGGAGTTGTGCATGTCATCTATCCAGAATTGCATATGATGCAATTGGAAAAAGTTGCCTACCTAGATAGTTGACTGTGTTTTGTAGTGTTGGTCGGGCCATAGTTGAATTATCTTGGATCTGGCCCACAAGACTATTATACGCTACAATATTCGAAATTGATATGTTAGCGCTATGAATACGAATAAAATAGTGTGAGTGATAATAATTAATATGACAACCACTAGCTAATGATAACAATCATCATGCAAAACCTCGCAGAAACAACCATTAACAACGAATTACCAAAATTCACTAAAAATTAAAACAATTTTTTTCACAAATATCCACTGCCAGGAACTTTTCACAAAAAGGCCCAAGGCCATATTTACATATGCATCATTTTCAACATATACATACATAATTCCTTCATATAGAAAGGATATGAGATAGCAGTTGCTTTACCAAAATGTACACAAAAGCAACATCATACATCAAGGCATTTCTAAAAGCGAAAATAGACTTGCAGCACGGCGCATACTGAAGTACGTGTAGAGAGTCTAGTAGCCGGGCGTGCCCTAACCCATTATGCTTGAAGGGATTCCGAGTTCATGAGGGTCAGTCCGAACAATAGTTCAAACGGTAAGTTAGAGGGAGAAAGCTCCAACTTCTCTCTAGATATCTCCACCAGGTTCATCCCCCCTAGGTCGGTTGCGCCCTCCCCGGCGAGCTCCACCTGCCGCTTGCTCCATCTTCATTGCGACGAAGTTGCCCTTCCTCTGCTTGCTCGGGTCTCTGCTCCCACCTTTCAGATTACACAGTTTTTTCACCCTTCTCTCCCATCGAGCTCCCGCTGTCCCCTTCTCCCTCGCGACAACGGCAACATAAACCCATCTTCCCCTCTTTGGGATCCAACTTCTCCCTCACCAGGGTCCAAACAATATCCTTTCCCAAGTAAATTCCCCCCCTGATCTTCTTCTCTTTGCAGGCTGATGGTATCATCTCCTTCATCGGCTCCAGTGTTTGTTAAATTTTGAACATGCAACATCTGATTTAAGCAGCATCAACGTCTCCGACCTTTTCAGTTTTTAGGTCCCAGGCTTCACCGATCAAGTTCCATCTCTCCCGAACGCCTCATTACTCTTTGCGGTGAAACCTCGTTCCATTCTTCTGACCCCTTCAAAACCAGTGTGCAATAAATTTTGAGATCATCCGCATTTGTTACACCTCACCTCGTGTTTCTCAAACAGACATAGAAGCATGCATAAAACATCTCATTGAATACCCCTTTCCATCCTCTCTGTCGGCTACAAACCCTTCCCTAGATTTGTTGGGTACCTAAATCACATCAGCATTACTTTATCCCAGTATTCTGCAATAAAAGCTCCACCAAACGATCAGATTACAATATGAGAACAGGAGGCGTCCTCACCCTCGCCTCATGCTTAAAAGCACTGTGCATGCACAAATCAGGCAAGATCTCTGCTTTCCACCGTGCCTTGCAGAAGCATAAACCCTTGGTGCCCAGCAACATCACTAAAACACCAACATCCCCAAACAACATGAACTCGTGCTTCCCCTTCATCGAAATCCATCTCGCCGACCCTTCTTTCTCAACAACCATCCCTCTGCCAAGAGCCTGGATCTACCACAAATTAGATGTTTCACCGGGCATCTGTATGATTAACATCGGACACCGCTCTTTCCAGGTCAAGATTTCATGGTCTACCCCCTCAGAAACAACTTGGGAAAAAAAAAACCCCTTCCTCCTCATCTCGGAAGGATGGATCGAAATGCGCAAGGAACTGAATCTTCAACCTGAATGGTCGATGTTCCTTCAACCTTTCGCAGATCACACCTTCCGTGTGTGGGTTCGGGATTTCTTCCACGAAACTCCCCCAGCTCTTGCCTACCTTTACAAAAGACATGGTCAAGATAGTTCATCATCCTCCAACTCAGCGGATCAACTCTTTGTCAGAGCTGAACATCAACCACCTATGGGTGCTAAATCCTGGCCCATCTCCATCTCTTCAGGGTCAGAGGATGAAGACGATGGCATCACATCTCCCCCGGTTCAACAACGTAGTTCCATCGCTGAAAGGTATAAGCTTTTTCCTTCTCCATCCACTAAAGGAAAATTGTACAAGCCAAATCTATCGTCCTTATACAAAATCCTCCCTCCCTTTTATCCCCTGCTAGGGGACATCATCCCTAAGGATAATATTCGCCTAAACCTCTCTTTTCCCATCCTGGGCCATGCAAAATCATCCTATCTCATAAACAACACCCTAGAAAAAACCCCACTGCCCAAATCTAGACTACGGTCCGCCCAAAAAAACCTTTTTGAGCCATTTTCTTCTCCCTCTGCCATACAAACAACCACTCTTCTTCCAGATGTTTCTCTCGATGCACTTGCTTCGACTGTGGTCGCCTAGGGCACATAAAAAGGTTCTGTATGGCGCGTCCCTACCCTAACAGGAAAATATACCAGCCAAAACTCCACCACTCTTACATGCACTCTCGTTCGACTCAAATCCCTCCTTTCCAAAGTAGTTCTGCTGTCTCAAAAAGGCTTTCTCCTGCCTCTTGGCCAAACGCTGTACCCACCCATCATCATTACCATTCAAAAAACCCTTTTGCATGTCTCGTAAATCTCTTGCCCGTACATGCAGAAGCATCCTTCTCTTGTCGCTCAAACTCAAACTCAAGGATACCTCCTATTTCAAAACCTTTTCACTCACCTAGAAACCCTACCAAGCTCCGTACTCAACAAAAAAACCCTACTACAAAGACCCCATCGGCCAAAACCCCCAGTGAAAACCACCCTCCCTCCCTACCAACCATGAAGGTACCTGATCACCTAGAATACGCTATTGCCATGGATCTCCCTGCCAACTCCATGCGCTTACTCAAAGTCTTCTCCCTCAAAAGCATCCTAGTTTCAATAGAAAATAATTTGGACAACAACCCAATCAACGTTCTTAACATCACTAGAGCTTTGGCTCTTCTTCTTCCTGGCCATACCATCCTCAAACCCAAAATCTTCTCGCCCACCCAGCTTCTTTACACTGTTCCTGAAGGAACAAAGATAAATCATATCTTCAACCAAGTGCTCACCATTCCTTGTGGATCAAGCTTTATTACGGCTAAACTATCTAAATAGTCAGCTGACTCCAGTTCTTTCCCTGCCCCAGCCGGTGGCTCAGACTGGGTAGCCATTTCAAACCTCCCTCCCCATCTGTGGGAGATTGAGATTTTTAGAGGCATTTCTCATTCTATTGGGGCTACGCTCCAATACATTAGCCCAGATACGCTCCATCCCTCCCAATACATCAAAGCTTATTGCCTCTTCTCTGTCAAAGCTGCCATCTCCCTTCCATCATCCATCAACATTAGGATTGGTGAATCCATCTATCATCTCAAGCTTGCAGCTGAACACCCTACTATAAACAGCACTGCTTTTTCTGATCTTACCTCTCATCCACCATCCTGGTTCAGCCCAAACAAAGGAAAAAACCCTATCTCGCATTCCAGAGCTCCAACTGTCAGAAACCACGTCTGGACTAGGAAAACCTCAAACCATGCAGAAAACTCCTTTCACCTCCCAAATAAGAAAAGAACCAGATCTCTAGAGCCCCCTCTCCCAACCATCAATGTCAAATTGAGTAGTAACACTTTCCCATCACCTTATTCTTCAAAGGAAAGTTGGCATTCACCAAACAAAAAAAATCAAGCAGCTGTGTTTCAAGACTCATCTCAGCAAAAAAATGAAAAATCTCTACAGAGTTCGGATCAGGAGAGCTCACAGCAGAAGCCAAACTCAAGCTACCTTCAAAAGATCCTGCAGCCACATCAATTCGACACCAAAGGGTCCAACATTATAAACAGGACAGAGAAAGGTAACACCTCTCCCCGATCTTTCAGTTATGTTTCCTCTGCGTCAACTCTTTCTACATCTCTATCATATAAAAAAAGCAAATAAAAAATTCGAGACTTTAGTAGATACAGCTTCTTGGTCCAACACAAATAGTTTCACATCCTTTGCAAATAAGATAGGCTTCCACTTTGAAAAGGATGTTGACGCACAAAATGTTCTTAAAAACCTCGAATCCTTCATGGGTTGGACAAAGAGAAGGTGCTAACAGGCTCGCTTTGTTTCTGTGTCTTTCTATTTTTTGCTATAGTCATTCTCTTTGTCATGAAAATCTCATCTTGGAACATTTGTGGTGCTGCAAATTTACAAAGAAGAAAAAAAAATACGAACTCACATTTATAAAAATAATATAGATCTCATTTCCATCCAAGAAACAAAAACCTTTCTCACCCATTTCTCCCTCAAAACTATAGGTGGCAACAGAATCACAGACTGGATTCAGCTACCCCCTAAGGGCTTCAAAGGTGGCATCATTGTGGGTTTTAACAACCAGGCTCTAACCTTGCAAAATTCCTCTATTCTAAACTTTTCTATAACTATTGACTTTAAAAATCTTGCTGATGATTATCTTTGGTCTTTCTCTGGGATCTATGGAGAACTAGGTTACGATAAATCCCTTTTCCTAGCGGAGTTAAATTACCTTTTCACAAATTATCATCTGTCTCCCTGGGTCCTTGGTGGCGATTTTAATCTTATCACCCAAACCTCAGATAGACACCACTCAAATCCTTCCTCATCTTCGATGTCACGTGCAGATAAAAAGTTCAGCCAGATGCTAACAAACCATTCTCTTATTGACCTTGTTCCCTCAAATACCTTATATACGTGGTCAAGAAACCAGTCATTTTCTCGACTTGATCATTTCATTTGTTCAAACCTTTAGGAAGACAAGCATCCACTCTCTTCTGTCTTTATCTCCCACAGAACTATTTCTGACCACTTTCCTTTAATTCTTGAAACCGCTTCTTGCTCTTGGGGGTCTCGTCCCTTCAAATTCGAAAACAACTGGCTCTCCATGGAAAATTTCTCCAGATCTTGTCTTGAAGCATGGATGCTTGCAAACCCTCAAACAACAAACATGGGTCTTCACATCTTAAACAACACTAAACACATCAAAAACCACATTAAAAAATGGAAGATTCAACATCCCTCGACCTTATCTGAAATTCAAAAAAATTTCGAAGACCAACTTCTCTTTGTTGAAAAAGACCCATCAGCTGATCCTGCTTTGGTCCTTTCAATAAAAGCTGACCTTGATCACATAAATAGTAGAATTGATACAAGATGGAGACAATGGGCTAAGATCACTTGGGCTCAAGAAGGTGACAAAAATACAAAATACTTCCATAAAATATGTAACCAAAAATTTAGAAAAATGCCATAACTCATCTTATGATAAATGGTAGACTCACTTCTCATAAACAATCCATCATAACACATATAAAAAACCATTTCAAAAAAATCTTCAATAATAACCACAACCCATCTTGTCTTAATAACCTTCAATGGAATACCATTTGTCAAAACAAAATAAAAAACCCTCAAGATCTCATCAAATCTTTCACACTTGATGAATTACAAGTTTCTATCTCTGACCTTGGCAAAAATAAATCCCCTGAACCTGATGGCCTAAATGTGGAATTCTATTTGGCTAATTGGAACCATTACAAACATGACTTTCTTGCTTTTCTCTCCGCATTCCATGCCAGCTCAAACCCACAAAACATCATCAAATACATCAATAAAACCTTCATCACTCTGATCAAAAAAAATAATCAGCCCGAATTTATCTCTCACTTTAGACCTATCAGCCTCATAAACACCTCTTACAAAATCATCGCAAAAACATTAGCTAACAGGATCAAACCTCTCATGGATGACATCATCCCACTTAACCAATCCGCCTTTCTAAAGAACAGAAGCATACAAGATGCCTTTTTAATGGTCAACGAAACGATCCACCTCTACCACAAAAAAAAAATCCCTCTCCTAGCCATCAAACTGGACTTCGAAAAAGCATTTGACTTTGTTAACTAGCAATGCCTGTTGCAGACTCTCAAGGGTTTTGATTTTCCTGACAAATGGATCTCTTGGATCCAAGCATGTATTTCTACAAATCATTTCACCACCATCATCAATGGTGTTCCCTTTGGTTATTTCCATAATTCAAATGGACTTAGAAAAGGGGACCCTCTCTCTCCTTACCTCTTCATCATTTTAACTACTATTCTCTCTTGCATGATTCAAATGGGAAATCAAAATGGGCTCTTCTCGGCTCCTGATGTCTGCAAGGAGAAAATTATCCAATTCGCAGATGACACCATCATCTTCTCCTCCCCAGAGAAATCCTCTGTACAAAATATTTTTAGAATCATAGGTATCTTCTCCTATATCTCTGGGCTAAAAATAAATATACAAAAATCCTCCATCTTTGGGGTAAACATTCATCAATATGCTTTGGAGAACCTCAAGGACTTCCTAAATTGCAAATCTGAAGAATTCCCAATCAAATACCTGGGTCTCCCCATCACTCCTTATAACATCACAAATGCTATTTGGAACCCCATAATTTCAAAAATAAACTCTAAACTCTCCAGCTGGGCAAACAATTTCCTAAACCTCTCGGGAAGGCTCACCCTACTTAACAGTTTCATCACTCCCATAACAACCCACTTCTTGAGCTGCATCCCCTTACCCTCTAAAACTAAATCCATTCTTGATAAAATACGAAGAAATTTCCTTTGGAACAATTTCCATAAACTAGAAAAACCTGGGAAACATTACCATCTAGTTAATTGGAAAACGATTACTGCTCCTCATGATCAAGGTGGCTGGGGAATAATAAACATTGAAACACACTCGCTCTGCCTCATTACCAAAATCATTGACTGTCTTATCCAAAATAAAAAGAAAATCTGGTTAAATCTCATCAAAAACAAATATTACCAAAACTCACCCCCTTGGCACCAAATACATCAGAAAACATCCTCCCCACTTTGGAAATTCATAAATAAAAATATACAAATGATTTCACAAATCTTAAATACACCTCCACATTCTCACAAAATCATCTCCTTCTGGTCTGATCCATGGTACGAAAAAAGCTATGTTTTAAATCTCAAACCATCATGGCTATCCCAATTAATCTCCTCAACCTAAGGATTGATAAAGCCCTTTCGCTAATCACCAGTAACAGATCAAACTCTTTTAAAAGATGTATCCTTTCCCAGGTAAGTCAAAATGAATTCAGACATCTCTCAAGTTCTATGGAAAACAACACCTCAAATAACATCACTTGGAAATGGGGGAAAGAGTATTTGGTCAAACTTGCTTACAATTTTCTCTCTTTTAGAGGTTTCTCCCCTACATCATCAAAGGTTTGGAAACAAAAATAGCCACAAAAATACAAAACTTTCTTATGGCTTCTTTTACAAAATAAACTTCTTACAGGTGAAAACATCACTAAAAAGGGTTTCATTGGTCCTTTCAGATGTGCCCTCTCTGTGAAAACAACAGTGACTCAGTCAGCCACATCTTCTTTATATGCTCATTCTCTCGAACAATCTTTTCACATTTCATGCGAAATTGCCTTCCTGATCTCTAGGAAGTCTCTTTCCCCATCCAAATAACACCTTTAAGACAGTACAAGCTTTTTAAAAGTAGTGATCTTTTCACCACAATCTGCTGGAACCTTTGGAAAGAAAGGAACAATAGAACTTTCAACAACAACAAAAATTTGGCTAGAAATGTTATAACTCAAATAGATGTCGATCTTCACATCCTTACTAAACTACAGGAAAATTAGCAGAAGGGAGGTTGGATGAATCAGAGGAAGGAGAATCAGAAGCCGCTTTTCTCTGTGATCTTAAAGCTATGGTGGACGATGAGGTTGGAATCAGCTTAGTACAACAACAACTGTGACAAATCTTTATGATTCAAGGGTAGGTCAAATCATGACTATCTCTAGGATGCAAAACTTTTTTGCTAGGGGCTTGTTTAAGGGGTGCCTCCCCCTAGTTAGCTGAACAATGTTTTTCTTACGCTTATTTTCTTTTCATCTTTTACTTTCCGCCGTAGTTGTTTTCCAAACAATCTGTAGGTATTCCACTTAAGCATGTTTTCTCTTTCTTGATGTGTTATTTTTAATATATCTCATTACCTTTCCTCAAAAAAAATACATCAAGGCATTTCTAGCCAAAATCTCATATCGTTTGTAAAACCAGATATGAAAACTATTTCCCAAGGACCTGATAGTACATGAACAACACATAGGACTCTATTATATTAAACTCATAACAGCACACTCAACCTAAGCTATTACTGCTATTCCTACTGATGTTGCCCACCCTAAGCTACACGATCACTACCTTCTTGTACATGTCCACCTAAAAAGTTGTGGAACCCATAGGGTGAGACAACAAGTCCCAGCGAGAGATATAACCCTTTGCCGACATTATTATTATCACATTTAAACTTTTATGAATGAGAGCATAAGAATCCTTTTTTAAATTAAACATGTATAACTGCTATTATATGAAGAGTAGAGAAGTCTCATCATCTCATTAATTCAAATATCTACAACTGAGCAATAGATCATTTAATCACTTTTAAAAGGAATATGAAGAACATGTATAATCGTTACAAACTAAAGAGTATAAAAGCAAAGCAAGGCTTCAACTAATGTTTTCATATTTGATCCTTGAACAAATATGCTACACGGCTGATTACATCTTTAAACAATCCTTCTTATGCCCTGTGGAGATGGGACTATACCTTTCATCTCCAACTGACCACTGTGAAGTAAGCATCAGTGCCATATAGGTCTATGGAAGAGCCATAATCTGTGACCTCATCTTCCTTGGTTAGTACAAGAGTGGTAGTTACATATGAGTCAATCTTCATTTTATCTAGCCAGGCATATAGAGGCTCTTTTCTATAGAGATACAACATGTAACATTTTCTCTATTTAGGGTATGACCTACAGTCAATCCTTCTTGTATATATTGAGTCATGTCCTGCAGCCATACTCTTCTTTTGTATTATAGCTATGACCTAAACTGTGCTCTTTTCAGGGTATGGCTCGTAGCCAAACCTATGGATTCAAGATACAACTTGTACCCTGCATATTCAACAATATGTGCTCCAAGCTAGACTCGTTTCACCATTCGGAAAGCTCTGACACCGAATGGATCTATAACATACCAGATCTAGAACCTTACCCTAGAACTGCGACCTTTTGGGTTTGACCAAACAAGGTTGAGGTTAGGATGATCCTAATAATATAATGCATGAATAATGTAATCTAATATGTCATATAATTCATTTGGTGATAATAAAATGATAAATAACTTAATTGGATGCATAATGATGTTAATGGGCCTCTAATAGGCCAGATGACAAAACCCATGTAAGAAATTCTTAAAAGTGGAAATAAACTCCAAATTCGTAATCTATATATAAAAATAAGTTTACATGTCAATTTTCATTTAATTTGGACCCCTTGAAATAATATGGTAAGTTAAGAGAGAGAAATTGCCTAAAAAGTGTAATTAATAAACAAATATAATAATTGACTCCAAAAGAGGAAAATAATCTTAGATTCATAATCTACATAATAAATATAGCCTTTGGGTGAATTTTCATCCAATTTGGAGAAAGTTTGCTTAAAAGGTAAAATCAGGGGAGAGAAATTATGTAGAACCTTCAAAATATTTAAATAAATGCTCAAACTTCTCCAACATGTAAATTTATGGAAAATTCGTAATCAACACACTTAAGTTAACTTGTGGATGAAGTTTTACCTAATTTGGATAATCCATGTGTCACTAAATGCATCAAGAAAGAGAAATAAAGAATATATAAAATAATGCATCTAAAGTTGCCAAAAGTGAAATCTAATTGGAGAATCGGAATTTACATGTTTAACTTAACTTGTGTACAAAGTTTGGTTTAATTTGGATAAGAATAGAACCCTTAAAAGAAGAAAGAGAAAATATGTGCATTAAATATGTTCCACTTTGGTTTAATCCAATTTATTTCCATGTCACGCTTATATTCCTAAACTTATTGGTTACATTTTGATTTTGGGCTATTAGATCTTCGCATCAGATGGTGCGGAACCCGTCTCCTACCTTGGGTAGGAGAGGGCCGCGTGAACTCTGTAGCACCAAATATAAGGCTCAAATTTTCATGGTTTCCTAACTCGTTTCTATACTGATTTATATGATTTTTGTTGCATTAGTTTCGGGGGAGGATTCTTCTCACCCCAAGCCATAAAAGAACCCCTCTCGTGCCCTATTAGGGAAACGCCTGTTTTGGCCGCCATGCTCTCTTGAATTTGGTTGTGGGGAACCCATAACCTTGGGTGCTATCTATGAGAACTTAATCCCAGAGTGTCGTCGAACCTCCAAAAACTCTCCCACACTCTCAATTGCATCCCTCATCCTCACTTCAACCACCGCCAGTCAAATTTGTGTTCCAGACGTGTGACCCTCTCCATGCCAGAATCCTTTGCCAGAGTGCAATTATTTTCGGGGTAAGATTTCTTAGACCCACGAAGATGTTTCCAATGTGTTGGTTGGGCTTTTGATTGCGCAATTGAGTTTTCCCCAAAATCAAGCAACTGCTACTTCCCAACCTCACGGACATGGCATCTGTGCTTGCGAAGGGGATGATTCCCCATTACACAATCTCGTTTCTGCCCTTCGTGTTTCTTCTTTCTCTGTTTTTTTTTCACCAAGGGAACTTTAGTCTTTTGCCTTCGTTTTATTTGGTTTGGGTGAGTCAAGGCTGAGGTTTGACGTGGTGACTTGTCCGACCCTGATTGGGCCAAGTCATGCGGGCCCGACCTGTTCTTCCCTTTCTTTTAGTGGATTTTCTTCGCCTATGTGGCTTTAGCAGATTTCTTGATTGGTCAATTTTGTAAAATTGATAACTAATTATCTGTTGGGCCAAAAATTTCAAATAAATATTTTTTGGATTCAGAAAAATGCAATCTTTCTAATGGTATTGGTTTTGTTTCCTGAATCTGATGTTTTAAAGGGGTGATTTAATGGATCTAATTAAATAAGATAATAACTTGTATAATTCATAACTAATAATTTATAAGTCAAATTTTTTTTATAAAATATGTTTTGAACTCAGGAAAATATAATCTAAAATATGGAATCATTTTGGAAATCTAATTCATATAATAATAAAAAGGTGTTTTTAGGGTTTTGAATAAGTAATGTAAACCTAACCCTAATTCCACATATATGCTTAATAGGTGCTTTGGATGCCTAGGCTTGGACCTAGATGTGACTTGGGATCGTTTGACTCAAAAGTTGAGGTATGATTGCATCCCACATGAATTCTATATTGAGAAATTTCTTATTCATCTCTCTTATGTATGTTTGCATCCCCGATTATTCTTGTTGAGCAATTATCCTATTTTTGTCTTACTTTTGGTCCTATGGACATTAGCCTACACATTGTCTTGTTCCTTTGAAATCATGCTTCATGTGAAGTATCTTATTTTGTTATTGATCTTGTGATCATGGATATTCTCTTGGAATCTTATCTTGTTGCCTTGGTGCAAGTTGGACTTTTGATATTATATGCCCACTGTGATGTGGATTCTTACTTGTTGATATATGCCCAGTATGATGTGGATGTTTATATGTTTGTGTTGTGCATTGTGTGATGGCAACATTATTTATTCTGACTATACTTTCTACTTGCCTCTACATTATACATGCTATGTGATTCAGTAGCACTAGAGTAGTGTAATTACTTTGGTTTTGGGGCAGTATTCCCCTATTGTTTATTTGGAGGGTGGCAGTATACCATTCCTCTGTAAATCGAGTGTGGCAGTAATCCATGCTCAAATTTTATATATTTGGGAGATTGGCGGTATTCCTTTCTCTATCAGGTTCAAGTTTGTGCTTGGCCGCCTTTGTGTTTATATTGTTCTAGGGCTATGCTTATCTCACATACATGCAGGTTATTGATGTGGATTGTGGGGTGTGTGCCCTAATTTCTTTTGTGCTAGTATTGCACAATCTTATTTGTTTTGATTATGGCAAGTATCTTCTTTTATCATGTAATGATGATTCTTATATTTTATGCCCATGTGGGTAGTCCTTATCTCTTGCATGGGAAGCCTTGTATATTTTGATGTCCCTATTTTCTTATATTGCTCAAAGTTTTCTTTTAGTATGCACATACCAGCCTTTGCTGATGTCTTCAGTTGTTTCTCTTTTGCTGGGGTATGCTTCCAACCCTAGGTGGAGGACATGGATGGCTTGACATGTGGACCTGGACTTAGATTGTGAAGTTAAAGCTTGGACACAATCTTGAGGTGGTTTAGATTTCTTCTACATGGATCCTTATGTTGTAAGTTTGTAACCCTGTGTTTCATAATTGAATATAGTCATGTTTTTATTCCGCTGCTATACTTTGGTCTTTTGATTTCCATTATATAAAGATTTGAAAATTTTACACCCACTCCATCATACCTTCTGAGTGTGTTTGGACTGGATGTTTTGTTATTCAAATTTTTAGTAAGGAAGTGGTTTCACTTCTTTACATCATGGTATCAGAGCCCATGGTAGTCGGAATCGACTATTTCAATTTTGTCTCCCTATAGAACCCTTGACTTAGATAGTTGCCTCTAAGTGAGATGTGACCCTAGATTTGATCAATAATGATCTTTGTGCAATAAGGTTTGGTTTGAGGACAAGATTAGGTTATGAGGAGATATTCATATGGAAACATTGTGACTTGGTTTTCGTATTGCTTTTTAGCGCGCATGTTAGTTTTACATTGCAAAGTATTTTCATCAACATAAAAAAATTGTTTTCATTATACAAATATATGTACAAAAATTTTCTTTGATTTATCGATATTTTCTTCAACTAAGTCACAATGAAGAGAAATTCTAGTTTGAGTCAAATGTAACCCTAGTTTTATGACTAGGAATGATATAATGGTATAGCTTACCTACCCTATGACTTTTGGATGTTCATGTAGGGTTGATAGGTTAGAGACACAAGGACCTAAAAACTCAGCCCTAGATGGTGAATTTAGTTGGATACATGAGAAATATTAATCTCTAAATACTTTCATAATTAAGAGATGAGGGTAGTTCTAAAAAGTTGATTAGTTTGACTTATTAGTTTGAACCCTTTAAGGGGTGGAGAATAGTTGTTTGTTTGATGTTTCGATTAATAGATTTCGAGGAAGAAATCCTTTTTAAGGGGTGGAGTGTTGTAACATACCAGATCTAGAACCCTACCCTAGAATTGTGACCTTTTGGGTTTGACCAAACAAGGTTGAGGTTAGGATGATCCTAATAATATAATGCATGAATAATGTAATCTAATATGTCATATAATTCATTTGGTGATAATAAAATGATAAATAACTTAATTGGATGCAGAATGATGTTAATGGGCCTCTAATGGGCCAGATGACAAAACCCATGTAAGAAACTCTTAAAAGTGGAAATAAACTCCAAATTCGTAATCTATACATCAAAATAAGTTTACATGTCAATTTTCATTTAATTTGGACCCCTTGAAATAATATGGTAAGTTAAGAGAGACAAATTGCCTAAAAAGTGTAATTAATAAACAAATATAATAATTGACTCCAAAAGAGGAAAATAATCTTAGATTCGTAATCTACATAATAAATATAGCCTTTGGGTGAATTTTCATCCAATTTGGAGAAAGTTTGCTTAAAAGGTAAAATCAGGAGAGAGAAAGTATGTAGAACCTTCAAAATCATTAAATATATGCTCAAACTTCTCCAAGATGTAAATTGATGGAAAATTCGTAATCAACACACTTAAGTTAAACTGTGGATGAAGTTTTACCTAATTTGGATAATCCATGTGTCATTAAATGCATCAAGAAAGAGAAACAAAGAATATATAAAATAATGCATCTAAAGTTGCCAAAAGTGAAATCAAATTGGAGAATCGGAATTTACATGTTTAACTTAACTTGTGTGCAAAGTTTGGTTTAATTTGGATAAGAACAGAACCCTTAAAAGAAGAAAGAGAAAATATGTGCATTAAATATGTTCCACTTTGGTTTAATCCGATTTATTTCCATGTCACGCTTATATTCCTAAACTTATTGGTTACGTTTTGATTTTGGGCCATTGGATCTTCGCATCAGACGGTGTGGAACCCGTCTCCTACCTCGGGTAGGAGAGGGCCGCATGAACTCTGTAGCATTGAATATAAGGCTCAAATTTTCATGGTTTCCTAACTCGTTTCTATACTGATTTATATGATTTTTGTTGCATTAGTTTCAGGGGAGGATTCCGCTCACCCCAAGCCATAAAAGAACCCCTCTCGTGCCCTATTAGGGAAACGCCTGTTTTGGCCGCCATGCTCTCTTGACTTCGGTTGTTGGGAACCCATAACCTTGGGTGCTATCTATGAGAACCTGATCCCAGAGTGTCGTCGAACCTCCAAAAACTCTCCCACACTCTCAATTGCATCCCTCATCCTCACTTCAACCACCGCCAGTCAAATTTGTGTTCCAGACGTGTGACCCTCTCCATGCCAAAATCCTTTGTCAGAGTGCAATTATTTTCAGGGTAAGATTTCTTAGACCAACGAAGATGTTTCTGATGTGTTGGTTGGGCTTTTGATTGCGCAATTGAATTTTCCCCAAAATCAAGCAACTGCTGCTTCCCTACCTCACGGACATGGCATCCGTGCTTGCGAAGGGGATGATTCCCCATTACACATTCCCGTTTCTGCCCTCCGTGTTTCTTCTTTCTCTGTTTTTTTCACCAAGGGCACTTTAGTCTTTTGTCTTCATTTTATTTGGTTTGGGCGAGTCAAGGCTGAGGGTTGACGCAGTGACTTGTCTGACCCTGATTGGGCCAAGTCATGCGGGCCCGGCCTGCTCTTCCCTTTCTTTTAGTGGATTTTCTTCGCCTATGTGGCTTTATCATATTTCTTGATTGGTCAATTTTGTAAAATTGATAACTAATTATCTGTTGGGCCAAAAATTTCAAATAAATATTCGTTGGATTCAGAAAAATGCAATCTTTCTAATGGTATTGGTTTTGTCGCCTGAATCTGATGTATTAAAGGGGTGATTTAATGGATCTAATTAAATAAGATAATAACTTGTATAATTCATAACTAATAATTTATAAGTCAGAAAAAAATTAATAAAATATGTTTTGAACTCAGGAAAATATAATCTAAAATATGGAATCATTTTGGAAATCTAATACATATAATAATAAAAAGGTGTTTTTAGGGTTTTGAATAAGTAATGTAAACCTAACCCTAATTCCACATATATGCTTAATAGGTTCTTTGGATGCCTAGGCTTGGACCTAGATGTGACTTGGGATCATTTGACTCGGAAGTTGAGGTATGATTGCATCCCACATGAATTCTATATTGAGCAATTTCTTATTCATCTCTCTTATGTATGTTTGCATCCCCGATTATTCTTGTTGAGCAATTATCCTATTTTTGTCTTACTTTTGGTCCTATGGACATTAGCCTACACATTGTCTTGTTCCTTTGAAATCATGCTTCATGTGAAGTATCTTATTTTGTTATTGATCTTGTGATCATGGATATTCTCTTGGAATCTTATTTTGTTGCCTTGGTGCAAGTTGGACTTTTGATATTATATGCCCACTGTGATGTGGATTCTTACTTGTTGATATATGCCCACTATGATGTGGATGTTTATATGTTTGTGTTGTCCATTGTGTGATGGCAACATTATTTATTCTGACTATACTTTCTACTTGCCTCTACATTATACATGCTACGTGATTCAGTAGCACTAGAGTAGTGTAATTACATTGGTTTTAGGGCAGTATTCCCCTATTATTTATTTGGAGGGTGGCAGTATACCATTCCTCTGTAAATCGAGTGTGGCAGTAATCCATGCTCAAATTTTATATATTTGGGAGATTGGCGGTATTCCTTTCTCTATCAGGTTCAAGTTTGTGCTTGGCCTCCTTTGTGTTTATATTGTTCTAGGGCTATGCTTATCTCACATGAATGCAGGTTATTGATATGGATTGTGCGGTGTGTGACCTACTTTCTTTTGTGCCACTATTGCACAATCTTATTTGTTTTGATTATGGCAAGTATCTTCTTTTATCATGTAATTATGATTCTTATCTTTTATTCCCATGTGGGTAGTCCTTATCTCTTGCATGGGAAGCCTTGCATATTTTGATGTCCCTATTTCCTTATATTGCTCAAAGTTTTCTTTTAGTATGCACATACCAGCCTTTGTTGATGTCTTCTGTTGTTTCTCTTTTGCTGGGGTATGCTTCCAACCCTAGGTGGAGGACATGGATGGCTTAACATGTGGACTTGGACTTAGATTGAGAAGTTAAAGCTTGGAGACAATCTTGAGGTGGTTTAGATTTCTTCTAGATGGATCCTTATGACGTAAGTTTGTAACCCTGTGTTTTATAATTGAATATAGTCATGTTTTTATTATGCTGCTATACTTTGGTCTTTTGATTGCCATTATATAAAGATTTGAAAATTTTACACCCACTCCATCATACCTTCTGAGTGCATTTGGACTGGATGTTTTGTTATTCAAATTTTTAGTAAGGAAGTGGTTTCACTTATTTACAGGATCTATGGCCAGGGCAACTACATTTTAGTCCACTTGATAGGTTAAGTACATTATTGCATCATTCAACATCAGTCAAGTTACAAACATGAACTATTGGTAATTACTACCAAGGAAAGAATAATACATGTCTCAAGAAATTTGGTGTCAATTGGAATATATCTTATTATACCCTCCCTGGAATCTCAATCCCTTGAACATATTATTGGGAATCTCATCCCTTAAATATTCTCATCATCATGATCACATGTTTTGGGTATCAAACCCTCAGTTCATCTTTGAATAGTGTCACCTCTTACCAGGCAACAATCATCTCTAGGTCATCAGACCATATACTTGATTGTCACATACTATAAGGTTTCAATCTTCTCAGTTCATTATTGAACAATGTCACCTCTCATTAGACAACAACTAACTCTAAATCATAAGACCCACAAAAACATTAAACATATTTTTCAATTATTTCACATGGCTCACAAGGCCCATTCAATCTATATAATGTCACATCACCATATCTCATAGTTGGATATGCTTATTATCTAAAAACACTTGCACATTAGGGTCTCATGATAAAAGAGATATCAATTTAAATGTCAGCATCATGTTGTAAAAGAATAATCCCTTATCAATTTACCAATATAATAAAGGTGAAAGGTATATCATATTATCTAAGATTATTTAATTGTTAGAACACCTCTGAATCATCCTATCATTTTCATCATGGGATATCAATCCCTTAAACTCACCATTGAATACCACATCACCTTCTAGGAAATTATGTTTTTTTCCAGGTCATCAGACCTATATACATTCTTTCTGTGAAACTATTATTTCATAGGTCTCATGAGGCATAATCAAGAATAATAGATTATAACCACTATAGCCCTCATTTGGCTATATTCATAAGGCATTCATGGTTAATATATCATTATTGGAACTACTAATTATTATCATCATGCCATTTCAAGTTACATTCCCTCTTGTGATTAGGGTTATGGTTTCTCTTTTTAACTGATTAGGGTTTCCAGGGTTATATTCAATCACCAAACCTAGACCATAACTCCTTATTTCTAGGAGCTTATATTATTATCTTTTCATTCAATTGTATCATAGATAATCTCTCAATCAAGTTACAATCCTCTCATAATAAGGGTTAGGACCTCTATTGTAACCGATTAGGGTCTTTAGGGTTATATTCAACAACTGAATCCCTAATTCATAACTCCTCACATTTAGGAGCTTATTTCATTGTAATAATTATTCAATCATACTTGATTACTCTCATCAATTATCATTAATTGATTACCAACATAAGGTATTACCTTTCTCATATGAGTAGTGCAAGTTTCTCTTTCATCCTTACTAGGATATTAGATTTAACTTTAAATGTTGTATTGACTTGACCATCTTTAGGGTATACTAGCCTACACTTTTCAAAGTATATACATTTAATTACTTTATAGTGTATCCATTGATTATATTCAAGGTTTATTGGCCTACACTCATAAAGGTGTGTCGGCCTAGGTGTATCAGCCTACATGTTACACCTTGCGTCGGCCTAGACACATGTGCTTGTGTTGGCCAAGGTACCATTACTTGAATGAGCCAAGGCATGTCAATTGGTATCGGTTTAGAGATGATTGAGAAGGTATATTGGCTTTAGTATGCTTTAGGGTATCGACCACCCTATCTCTTTGTGTATCGACCACATCAACCCATTTTGTATCAGCCATATCAACCCATTGTGTATCGACCATATCAACCCATTGTGTATTGGCCATATCAACCCATTGCGTATATCGACCACACCATCTACTTAGGGTATCGGCCACTCAACCAATTAGTGTGTCAGCCTCATCATCAACAAGGGTATCAGCCACTCAACCAACTAGAGTATCGGCCTCATCATCAACTAGGTTATCGGCCACTCAACCAACTAGTATGTCAACCTCATTATCAACTAGGGTATCGGCCACTCAACCAACTAGTGTGTTGGCCTCTAAGGTTTGTATTGTATCAAATCAACCCATGTTCACTACCTTAGTTCTTTCACCTATTGCCCCCACAACTACTTGGTGTATCAGCTAAGACCTCAAGGTATGTGTTTCCCACACTTTTACAAAGTATGTTGGACTAAGTGTATCGCCCATCCCACAAGGATCGGGCTAGAGAGATATCAGATTTGTGAGTGTATCAGATTAGGGTTAGGAATGGCCATGTCGGCCTCCACACTCAACTAAGGCATCATAGTTTAATACTACATCTTCACTAGTCTTCTCTTGGTCTTGACAAGCTAGTGCCTTTGAGGCATATCATATTTAGAGCATCTAACATATCGTCCTAACAACAACATATTGTTCTTTTGAGTATCACAAGTCATATGGCCATCCATGTGATGCTGCAAGTATGTGTATCGACTTGGCTACCTTCTCAATATCATCCTACCTTATTCTTATCATTTAGGTGTTAGGTTAAACAATTGAAAGGATAGTTATTCCTACTCATATAACAAACCAAAAGGGGTAGGAGTTCATGTGTATCGGTTTCCATGCCTATACCCTTGTATCGGGTTAGGTTTTTTACAAACCAATATCAGTTTCATCATCTTCAATCTCAAACTCTTCATCCATTACTACTCTAGTTCATAGACAACAACCCCATATATCCATTTAGAGATCATATAACCATCATTCAAACAAGAAAAGTTGAAGTAGAAAAGGAATCACCAAGTATTGCATGATAGAAGGTGAATAATAATAAAATTGAGTTCATGTTATATAACCCACCTCAAGATCAACACAAAAGCTTCAAGATTACAAGATCCACATTTCCAAGGTTGAATATGACTTATCAAGAGTCCAATACTTGATCATATCACCTATATTCAAAATGAAGACACCATAGTAAGGAACTTGGTGAAGAAGGAACGAAAGAAAGAATCATGGTTCGAGAAGCATAACCCATCCAAGGTAGGAGATAACTATGACTTTACCTTGGGAAAGTTGCTCAGATTTCCTCTTCCTCATTGAGATCCTAGGGTCATCCACTTAAGCAAGAGATGGTAAAGGAGCCGAAAGGTTTACTAGGAGGTGAAAAGAGGGGTATATATAGTTGAGGCTCATGAAAGAGAGTAAGTGTAAGGTGTCATCACCATATGTACATGGGTGACACATGTCCATGCATGGTGACACCATGCAACCTTGTTTATCTTGACATGAAAAATTGTTGTGGATAATCCAAGGGTAAGTTATCGGCCATTGGGTAGCTTCCTTGATAAGATATCACAACTAGTCATCACTTTGTGTACAAATCAAGACCACTTTTGCAAGGAAGTCTCAAACTGATAGGATTCACCTATTTGAGGTGCTTCACCCATCATCAAAGCTTCAAAAAGTTTCCAAACTGATAGGGGACATCCTCTATGGTTTATAAACCTATAGTCACCCCCATATCCCCTTCACAACTCAACACAACCTCATCTAGGGTTCAAGGTACTCAACTTTCTATGGTTCTAACATCACCAAGAGTGTTATCACTTTACCAAGACTCAAATAAGATACCTCCTTCTCTTGATCTCTCTACTCTAGATGATATTAAGAGAGAGTAGGAACACTCTAGAGGTGGTAAATTACACATCAACCCCTTATACTGGTTAAGTTACAAGTTGCACCAAAACTAGCACATAAAGCACAAGCATCAACCATACAAGCTCAACTTGGAATTTAGGCTATTCACAAGGCACCGCTTGGAATCATGCTCTCTCTTATGATGCTAAAGTACTAAGGGAACACCCATCATGTGACATATTGTAAGATAACCCCTTATCTTGGGTAAATTGCACTTTGGTCCAAAACAAGCAAACATTGCTCAAACAACATTCAAACATGACCAAACTTGAAACTTGATCTCTACTTAACTCTTAATTACTTTTCAATAGATTAAGACAAGGTTCTAATAATCTTACTTAGGCAAACCATCCAAGGTTATCCCAAAACCCAGGTTAGGGTCCTTACAAGCTATAAACCCCCTAATAAGGATTTTGCCCCCGAAATCCCAAGCAAAAGGAGATACATATTACTTATGCATTGCACCTTAAACTTTCACATAGTTCCTTGATGTCAGGAAAAAGTCATGAGACTTAACCAGCATAATGTTCATTCATCCAAGGTTCACTTAGGATCTACTGCACAAGGTACATACTCAACTTATCCTTTCCATTACTTGTTGTAAAATCAACCCTATGCTAAGTGATACTTTCTTAGCCGTAAAAGCACTATACATACTTATCCTTATTTATCTCAAGGATCAACTCCTTATGTATCACCTTCTCAACTTACTGTATCATATGATAAGATTTTAAAACTTGAAGGTTTGCCATATCCTTTTCAAACCTCATCATTTCTTCTTTCAAAGAAAGACTAGAGATGCATACGTCACTTACTTAATATTACAAGACCTACCATGCTTCCATTGTGCTACTCTGATCTAAGGATTCAATGCAAAGATCGTGTATGACTTGTACCAACTGGCATGCTATTACGTACATTTCTAGTTGTACTTTTCTTTTCAGCTGATCTAGATAGAGATTAGAAATTCTACTCATCAGTGTGCATCCCTTCAAAATCCTCCTTATTCTCAAACATGATAGGTGTACTCCTAGAGTTTGCACTCAACCTAATGAACTTTACCCAAGCAGATATTGCAACTATTTCTTCAACTTGTGCATACTTGTTGTCGTTGTCTTATGTGGTGCATAAACCCCTAACAAGTGATATTCATACTATAGGTGGAGTACGTGTAGCCAGATTGATCTCAAAATCAATCCTTCTTAGGTAGTCAAATGCTTAAACATCTTATCAAGAGATATATTCTAAATTTCACACACAATCGATACTTCTTGGATACTAGGATTCCTGACCTTGGTATCTATCACATGTGCCAAAAACACATCATATCTTTATCTAATACATCTTCTACTATTACTGTCAGACCCCAAACATATCAGAAGAACCTTTCCAGCATCTTTATGGTTCATAAAACATCACTATTCTCAGATGTCATCATCTTGGAACTAAAGTCAAAGTCCCAGATGATATTTTTTAAGTATCCATCTCAAGGTTACTTCCAGATCATGTATATCAAGTGATATGTGAATTTACTCAAACATCATATCCTAGAAAGGAAGTATAAAGGAAACATGATTTTACTTATCATCACAACATTGTCTAGAGATTGCTACAAGGGAGACAAAGATTATTGACTTTCTTTGATTATTATACAGGTTTTCACTACTCATGTGTCATTTAATTTGATCTCATCTTGGTTTCCTTGTCATTGGCATAGGAACTATAAAGATGATTATATGTCATTAATCCTTGTTTGAACATTTCCTTATCTTACCATAGGGATTTTTATTCTCTTCATTTCCTTTAATGAGTAGGGATTATCTACCTTATTTCCTATTCATATCTCATGATGATTTCTTTTTATACTTTCTTATATTCATGTGTTAGTCTAACATTACTCAGGTTTCACTCTATTATCATTTAGAATGTGATAAGAATCTCTTTGCCACATTTCCAATATTGTATTTCTCTTTAGATTACATCAAAATGACTACTTGATCATAGTAATCAGAAAGATAACAATCTAAGAGTTTCATACTTACCTTATCTTCAGTAATCAAATACCTGGCTAGGGTATCAAACACTGAGATTAGGTAGCATGCACTTCATTCTATACCATGTCTCTTACCTTAAACATCTCTTTTAAGGTGTAAAACTTAGTATCTCTGGTTCTTTCCAGACATCTCTTTCAACCTATTACTCTTTATATGAGAAGAAGAAATTATAAAACCATTTAGAGAATATTCGACAGAATATAAATTCTAATCCTCTTCATCTTTTCTCATGTCTCCATGGATTAATCAAAATAAATTCAAACAACAACTATTCCTCTTATGGTTAATAGGTAAAGTAAGGAGAAAACATTTTAGAATGAAAACATTCTGTATGACCTATTACCTCTTGTGGGTCATCTACCATCTCAGGTTGACTCGCAACATGAAGTCTAACCATTTTCCTTTGTCACCTTTTCCTTTTGGCACTATTAGGCTGCAACTCCTAACCGATGGGCAATCTCAACCTTTCTTTTTGGATAAAAGGGTCTAGAATGCCCCATCTGTCCACATCTAAAACATGTCATGTCCTGATACCATCATCTGGTTAGTCTTGTTACTGATGTAGAGGCTAAGTTAGAAGCCTTTACATGTGGAAATTTAGGACCTTTGCCCTTACTTAATGACCACTGCCCTGATGCACTAGGTGTTTGTCGTATTGGTGGCACAAAAAGCTTGAGATTTTTACAGATACTAGTCAACTATCCTTGATATTGTACAGACTTTTCCTTAATACTCAGTTTATTTCCCCTTCTTGGACACTTCCATCTCATATGTCCTATCTGTCTGAACTTGTGGTAGGCTCTATTTTCTTGCCAAATTTTAGTTTCTCCCACATTTTTCATTGTTTTATCATGACCTGACTGTTTAAGGGTCTTACCAGAACTCGAATATTCTATATTAAGAACTGGTGCCTGAGGTGGTATCACTAGTGTCCTCTCCACTATATGCAAAACTGCCGTCATAACCTACCCAACAAGAGCATGACAAGTAGGATTTTCTAACATAGACTAATCCAGTTGGGGATTCCTAGACACTCACTCTCCTCTTGCCTGATCCCTTGCACCTTCTCCTGGTGCAGTGATACTGATTTCAACAACATGTTTCTCATGTTCTCGAAATAGCCTTAGGTTTTATACTTTCTTCTGTATAAGCAGAAACCACTATTAAACATACTGGAGGACACCTATAACAGACTCAACAACCTTAATCCTATGTCTTTGTAGACTCAGCAAACCTATAGCTCTGATACCAAACTTGTGACAACTACTATCTAATGATAACAATCATCACACAAAACCTCATGAAATTAATCGTTAACAACAAATTACCAAAAGTCACTAAAGATTAAAACCATTTTATTAACAAAGATCCACTACCAGGAACTTTTCACAAAACGACCCAAGGCCATATTTGCATGTCCATCATTGTCAGCTTACACATACATGATTCCTTCATATATCAAGGATATGAGACAACAATTGCTTTACCAAAACATACACAAAAGCAACATCATAAATCAAGGCATTTCTAGCCAAAATATCATATCGTTCATAAAACCAGATATGAAAACTATCTCCCAAGGACCTGAGAGTACAGGAATGACACATAGGACTCAATTCTATTAGACTCATAAGAGCATACTCAACCTGATCTATTACTGCTATTCCTATTGTTGTTGCCTACCCTTGGCTACATGATAATTGCCTTCTTGTGCACCTCCACCTAAAAAGTCATGGAACCCACGGGGTGAGACAACAAGTCCCAGCGAGAGATATAACTCTCTGCCAACATTATTATTATCACAATTAAACTTTTATGAATTAGGGAAGAAGAAACCTTTATCGAATTAAATGTATATAACTGCTAATTATATGCAGAGTAGAGTAGTCTCATCATCTAATTAATTCAAATATCCACAACTGAGCAATAGATCATTTAATAACTTTTAAAAGGAATATGAAGAACATGTATAAATATCACAAACTAAAGAGTATCTAAAAGCAAAGCAAGGCTTCAACCAATTTTTTTGTATTTGATCCTTAAACAAATATGCTACACGCCTGATTACATATTTAAATAATCCTTCTTATGCCCTACGAAGATAGGAATATACCTTTCATCTCCAACTGACCACCGTGATGTAAGCATCAGTGCCATATAGGTCTATGGAAGAGTGATAATTTGTGACCTCATCTTTCCTGGTTAGTACGAGATTGGCAGTGACATATGAGTCAATCTACATTTTAGCTAGCCTGGCATAAAGAGGATCTTCACTATAGAGATACATCATGTAGCATAGTTTCTGTTCAGGGTATGACCTACAATCAATCATGCTTGTATATATTGAGTCATGGCATGCAACCATACTCTTCTTTCATATTGGAGAAACGGCCTTGACCACACTCTTTTAAGGGTATGGCCCATAGCCAATCCTTTGGATTTAGGATACAACGTGTACCCTGCATATACAACAATATGTGCTCCAAGCTAGACTAGTTTCATCATTTAGCAAGCTCTGACACCGAATGGATCTGTGGCCAGGGCAACTACATTTTAGTCCACTTGATAGGTTAAGTGCATTACTACATCTTTCAGCATCAATCAAGTTACAAACATGAACTATTGGTAATTACTACCAAGGAAAGCATAATACATGTCTCAAGAAATCTGGTGTCAATTGGAATATATCTTATTATACCCTTCCTAGAATCTCAATCCCTTGAACATATTATTGGGAATCCCATCCCTTAAATATTCTCATCATCATGAACACATGTTTTGGGTATCAAACCCTCAGTTCATCTTTGAATAGTTTCACCTCTTACCAGGAAACAATCATCTCTAGGTCATCAGACCCATATACTTGATTTTTGTTACATACTACATGGTTTCAATCTTCTTAGGTCATTATTAAACATTGTCACCCCTCAATAGGCAACAACCAACTCTAAATCATAAGACCCACATAAACATTCTACATATTGTTCAAGTATTTCACATGGATCACAATGCTCATTCAATCTATATAATGTCACATCACCATAGCCCATAGTTGTCTATGCTTATTATCTCAAAACACATGCATGATTAGGGTCTCAAGATAAAAGATATATCACTTTAAATGCCAGGACCATGTTGTAAAAGAATAATCCCTTAATCAATTTACCAATATAATAAAATGAAAGGTATATTAGATTGTCTAAGATTCTTTAATAGTTAGAACACCTTTGTTTTACCCTATCATTTTCATCATGGGATATCAATCCCTTAAACTCACCATTGAATACCACATCACCTACTAGGCAATTATGTTTTTTCCAGGCTATCAGACCTATATAGATTCTAATTGTGAAACTATTATTCCATATATCTCATGAGGCATAATCAAGCTATAATAGATTATAATCACTATATCCCTCATTTGGCTATATCCATAAGGCATTGATGGTTAAGATTTCATTATTGTAACCACTTATAATTATCATCATGCCATTTCAAGTTACATTCCCTCTTTGATTTGGGTTAGGGTTTCTCTTTTTAACTGATTAGGGTTTCCAGGGTTATATTCAACCACCAACCCTAGACCATAACTCCTTATTTCTAGGAGCTTATATTATTATCTTTTCATTCAAATGTATCATTGATAATCTATGAATCAAGTTACAACCCTCTCATAATTAGGGTTAGGACCTCTGTTGTAACTTATTAGGGTCTTTAGGGTTTTACTCAGTAAAAGAATCCCTAATTCATAACTCCCACTACTACAGAAATAACATTCAATGTTGCTTTTCTGGGCATCAGTTATTTAGGAAACCCGACGTATATATTCGAAGACCAGCCAGACACGGGTATCACTTTTTATTCAATGTCAGTTGGGTAAAACAAAACCGACGCCTGAAATCGCCCGCAAAATCCAATTTTCGAGCGAAAAAAATTGGCCCCAAAGTGTCACATACAGCGTCGGTTTTTAAACTGCTAACCGACGCCTATATAAGATGAAAATTTGTGTGAAAAGTTCCAATTTCGGTGTCGGTTATCCTTTGATAACCGACGCTGATAATGGTTCCCATCAAATAATTTAAGGCAAAGATTTCTAATTGGACGTCGGTCTTTTACTATCAACCGACGCTTAAGAGTAAAAGGTGTCGGTTTTGTATATAACTGACGCCGTTTAAAAACTTAATAGACATGTATCACCTGATCGTCTTCCCCTTTCTTCTATTTCATCGCAATAATTTTCTCTGCTGCTCGCCTAAAATCGCCCGTCGACCCCCGCTGCTGCTCGCCTCCGCTGCTGCTAGTACGCCTCTTCTCGCCGCCGCCGCATCCTCTTTCTCCTACTGCCGCCGCTCGTCGCCATTGCTGCTCACAGCTCTGCTCTATTCTTCTCTTATCCTGGTGTCGTTCTACTCGCCTCTCGCCCTGGTGTCGTTCTGCCCACCGCTCGCCGCCTCCTTCTCTACTCATTGCTCTCACACTGCCGCCGCCGCTCTTCTCCACGCTAGCTCCAGGTAGCCGTAGCCTCTTTTCTTCCTTCTCCCTAGCTCCTTACCAACAGAAAGCACGACCGTGCTGCCTAGCACGACTGTGGTAGGCCAACAGAGCCACGGCCGTGTTTGCTGTTGGTAAGGATATGAACAAATCTTTATGTAATCCTTTATGTAAATCCTAGGATACGAACAAATCTTTTGCTTGCATATATTTGTGCTTCTAATCCTAATGCTTGACCTAATTCAGTAAATTTTGATGCATGTTGAAATAATATTTAAATTTGTCCATTCTAGCATCCTAATTTGATTTGATTAAACCTAACATTGATGAAAGCCTAACATCAATTGTGATGAAACCCTAACATGTACATATCTATTACTGTGTTTGTTGGCCTAGAAACCCGTCTAAGATTTACTCATTAGGAGTAAATCTTGGATAGTCCCCAGTTTGGGACTGTTCTTGAACACCTAATCTCACTTAGGATGTAAGTGTATAATGTGTATTGGATTTTCGAGAAAATTTCGGTAGCATTTTCCCCGTTTGTTCTCTAAGTACATTTGTACTTAGAGAACAGTGGGGAAATGCTGCCAAAATTTTCTCGAAAACCCAATACACATTATACACTTACTAGTGAGATTAGGTGTTCAAGGATGGGATAGGTGGTACACATTTATTATATATAAGAATGACATCACATGTGTTTGTTGGCCTAGAAAGTGAACAATCATTGTTCTTTATATTACTTGTACATTGGTATAAATTAGAATGAACAATCACTAAATTATATATTGTTTGTATGGAGTCCGGTTTCATTCTACCTCCTAATCTAGCAATATTTTCCATGTAATGCATCACATTGTAGCCACAGGCCCAATCATTATTTTGTATTGGACACTATCAAATGTTACCACCATAGAAATGGTTAATAAATAAAATTAAGTACAATGAACTTGAAAATTCCATTGCAGTTAAAGAAATTACTGGAATATTGACCCATTGTATCTTGCTTTTCTTACTCAGCTTTCCTCCAGCCTTTTTGAACTCCTTCATAGCCCTGATACAGACATACATTGAGTTACTTTTATAATCATTCATGTAATAATCTTAATAATCTAAGTTAACATATTTAGACTTTTACTCACGGGAATAAAGCCACTTTCATTTCATGTCCCGCATTGTCTACTTCAACACCAGATGGGTCTAGATAATATACAGTTAGTGTGGTTGGGACAATTACCATCAGAATCCAGTGTCTACCCCTAATTGCAAATAAGCCAAACAAATAGAAAATTGGATGGGTCTAGATAATAGTAGTAAATCTTGGATAGTCCCCGGTTTGGGACTATTCTTGAACACCTAATCTCACTTAGGATGTAAGTGTATAATGTGTATTGGGTTTTTTAGAAAGTTTTGGTAACATTTCCCCATTTGTTCTCTAAGTACATATGTACTTAGAGAACAATGGGGAAATGCTGCCAAAATTTTCTTGAAAACCCAGTACACATTATACACTTACTAGTAAGATTAGGTGTTCAAGGATGGGATAGGTGGTACACATTTATTATATATAAGAATGACATCACATGTATTTGTTAACTGTAGACCCTAATCTTGTCCTAATATATACTTGTTTTCTCTTTGATCATAGAATGGATAGATCATGAATGTCCATTCACAATCGCTACACCCCAGAGTTTATATCTGGTCTTGATCAGTTTATTAGATTTGTTGAGGAACATAGGAAAGAACCTGGAGATAGGTTCTACTTTCCATGTAGGCATTGCGGTAACAACTTGAAAGTCAGCACTGGTGACGAAATCAAAAGTCATGTCATGTGAAATGGGATTGTACAAGGCTATATAGAATGGCAATGGAATGGAGAGATTTCAAACTCGAAACCAGTGGATGTCGATAGCAGTGCTTGGGTGGAAGAAGAAATTGCCTCCGATGACGTAGATGTGAACGAACTAGTTCCAGTAGACATCGTTGATGTGATGTTGGATAGTTGTAGGGTAGAGCACACCGATCCACCTCCTATCTTTAGAAACATTGTGCATGATGCTGAGATATTGTTATACACAGGTTGTGCTAAGTTTATGAAGCTTAGCGCTGTGTTGAGATTGTATGAGTTGAAAGCTAACAATAAATGGAGCGACAAAAGCTTCACTTCATTGTTGACTTTGTTGAAAAAAATGCTTCCTGAAGGAAACGAGCTGGCAATCTCAACAAACCGGGTAAAGAAATTGTTGTGCCCAATGGGAATGGAGGCCAAGAAGATACATGCATGCCCGAATGATTGTGTATTATTTCAAAAGGACTATGTGGATTTGAAAGATTATCCAAAATTTGGTGTGTCACGGTATAAATTGACAACTTCGGGGGAGTCCAAAACTGGTTCTCATACCAAGGTGATGTGGTATCTACCTATAATATTACGGTTTCAACGCTTGTTTGCAAATCTGAAAGATGCGAAGAATTTGAGGTGGCATGCAGATGTTAAGAAAAATAATGATGGGATCCTATGACATGCGTCTGATTCCCCACAGTGGAAGAAGATTGATCTATTGTACCCCAAATTTGGTGAAGAAGATAGGAATCTAAGACTTAGGCTTTGTACAGATGGGATGAATCCGTATGGGACATTGAGCAGCCAACATAGCACTTGGCTAGTCATGCTTGTTATATACAATCTTCCTCCCTATCGGTGTATGAAAAATAAGTACGTTATGATGTCGTTGTTGATATCAGGCCCTAAACAACCCAGAAATGATATCGATGTTTATCTTGAACCTCTGATTGATGACTTAAAGAAACTTTGGGCTGAAGGTGTGATGACCTATGATGCTACAGGAAGAGAGACATTTCATTTGCACGCTATGTTGTTTTTGCACTATTAATGACTTTCCAGCATACGTGAATTTGTCTGGATATAGTGTCAAAGGAGCTAAAGCGTGTCCTATATGTGAAGAAAACACTGATTCAATAAGACTAAAACATGGCAGAAAGACTGTATATCTTGGTCATCGAAGGTTTCTTTCAAAATTCCATCTATATCGTAGGAGGAGCAAAGCATTCAATGGATGGAATGATGAACGGAGTGCACCTAAACCTATACCAGGGGATGTTGTTTATGAAAGAGTAAAAGACATTGTCAATGAATTTGGTAAGAAATCACAATGTAGTATGGCCACACGGAGTGACAATTCTTCATTCAAGAAGAAGTCAATATTTTTGGATCTTCCTTATTGGAGTTCTTGGACAGTCAGGCATTGTATCGATGTAATGCACGTTGAGAAAAATGGTTGTGATAGCGTCATTGGTACTCTGTTAAATATACCAGGTAAGACTAAAGATGGAATAAAATCCAGACTGGACCTATGTGAAATGGGAATAAGGTCAGAATTAACAGAATTACGTGAAATGGGTAATAAAAGAACATACTTACCTCCCGCTTGTTACACGTTGTCTAGAAAGGAGAAGAAAGCTTTTTGTGAATGCTTGGTAAAAGTTAAGGTGCCACATGGTTACTCATCCAACATCCGTAGATTGGTATCAATGAAAGATCTGAAGTTTATAGGTCTTAAATCTCATGATTGTCACACTCTAATGCAACAAATATTTCCCATGGCAATTCGATCTATATTTCCAAAGCATGTAAGGTTTGCAATCACCAGACTGTGTTTCTTTTTCAACAATCTATGCAGCAACTCAATAATTTGCAAAGAGAAGTGGTTGTTACCCTATGTCAGCTTGAGATGTATTTCCCTCCTTCGTTCTTTGATATCATGGTACATCTTGTTGTCCACTTAACTAGGGAAATGAAAATGTTGGGACCAATTTTCTTGCATTGGATGTATCCCTTTGAACGATACATGAGCATTTTTAAAGGTGATGTTCGAAACCGTTATCAGCCTGAAGGGAGTATTATTGAAGGTTATCTGGGGAGAGAGGCTATGGATTTTGCAATGACTTTCTGAGTGGTAATAACACTCCTGTGAATGACAAGAATATTGAGGAGGGCAAAGGAATTTTGGGATCACGGGTGAAAGTAATCAGCCGTGAGCAGTTGGAACAATGTCACTTGTATATTTTACACAATATGGATGAAGTGAGTGTTTATATCGAGGAACATACCAATTTCATCAAGAGACAACATCCTCGAGCAAGTTCAATGTGGCTTGCTAGAGAGCATAACAAGACTTTTACTAAGTGGTTTGAAGATAAAGTCTAACATCAACCATCTCAAACACCAAATGATATTACGAAAACTATCAAATGCCTCGTCTTTAAACCAAAACTGAATGTTATGTCTTATGAAGGGTTTGACATTAATGGGTTCACATATTACACAAAGCGCCAAGATGATAAGAGTGTCGTCCAAAATAGCGGGGTCACTCTTCAAGCGTCGACTATGTATTTTGTAAGTACAAAGGATAAGAGTCCACGTGAAGCTAAATGTCATATTACGGTGTCATTGAAGACATATGGGAGTTTGACTACATAGATTTCAGAATTCTGCTCTTTAAAAGTAATTGGGTTGATAACACTAAAGGAGTTATAGTGGATGAATTGGGTTTCACTTTAGTGAACTTTGAAAAGATTGGTGAGAAGGGTGAACCATTCATATTGGCATCACAGGTGAAACAAATATTCTATATCGATGATCCTGCAAATGATAAATGGTCGGTTGTTCTTCATGGTAAAAGACAGTTCATTGAAGATCCTATAAATGAAGAAGGGTACTATGATAAGTATGATGACTCCAGTCCATTCTCACTTGGGTTGCCAACTCCACAAAATATTGAAGCTAATGATGACTTATATGTGCGCGGAGATCACAATGAAGGATTGTTAATTAATAAAAGATCACAATTATAGAGGCATGCATGTTTATATGTTTTTATTGAAGCTAAATGTTTGCTTTTTTAATATCAATATCATTTTCAGATTTGATGTTTCATTATATTCTAGTTAATACAAATGCTAAATGTTTATCTTTTTAATGACATTTTCAGATGGCTGACCATGATGAGCATGATGTCCATGATGAGCATGAAGTCCATGATGAGCATGTTGTCCTTGATGAGCATGGCGAGGATACCAATGTAAGTTCTAAAAACATATCCTGTATTTCTATAAAATTCATTATCTTCTAGATATGTCATATATCCTATATTTTTATATTGGGCTAATTCAGTGTGTTTATTGTTTTCAAATTTTAGGTTGATGATGCACATGTACCCACTGAAGCACTGGAGGAACTTGATGCGCATCACCAAACACTTAACAAGAAAAGGGGCATCACTCTGTTGAAGACGTTAATAGCGCTAAGTGGCAGTGGATCCAGATTGGCTGTGGAGTTTAATAATGGAGGAAATGCAATTGGAGTGAACCACAATAATTTTGTAAACTATCTTGGGGTTGTCACTCGAAGCCATTGTGGTGTTAAGTATGATAATTGGCATAAAGTTCCTCAGGCGAAGAAAGACATGATAAGGAAGGATTTATGCGTGCGTTATTATTATTTGTAATTCTATTTTGTAGATTACAAATTCTATTATTTCAATTCTATTTTTGGATACTAGTTAATAGCAATTCTATTTTACAGAATCTGTTTGCATTGGATGAGAAGCTGCGTCGTAAAATAATGATGCAACATGCTGGAAAGATGCTAAGGAACTATAGGACAAATCTCAATAGAGAATACATAAAAGATGGTGATAAGAAGAAGAAGTCATCCCTTGAACAGTGGAACTTCTTGAACAAAGAAGATTGGGACACGTTTGTTGCTTCAAGAAAATCTGAAGAATTCAAGGTATTAAGTGAGGTGCAAAAAGCAAGGCGTGCATGAAATGTGAATGACCACACTATGGGTCCAAAGGGCTATGCAAGCGTTCGCCAAAGACTACAGGAGGAGTCTGCTGCTACTCAGGAGTCATCTACTACATGTGCCACACCCATGCCTCGCCATGATGTCTAGATAGCTGGGAGGCAAAACAAGAAGGGTGAAATTAAGAAGCCCGTAACTGCTGAGGTGGCTGCAAAAATGGTAAAATACAACTCTTAGAGCAATCGTTTGAATATTGATTATTTGTGGTGTTAACTTATCAATTTCTATTGATGGTGATTAGTGTGAGCTGCACAAGCAGAGGAAACAAGGCACGTTCATCCCTCAGGGCACAAGGGATGAATTGATAGTTGCTCTGGGTAACCCAGAGCATCCTGGACGTGTTAGGGGTGCAGGCGCTAGTGTGGGCATCAAAGCATTCTTTGGGCCATCCTAGTGCAAACCCAGAGCAGGACTTTCATAAGAAGAGGTAACCTATTCTTTTTTTAGAATGTTACTGCAAAAGGGAATTCAATAATAAGAAGCTAATGTTTATTTTATCCATGTATAGGAGAATAAAAGAGTCGAGGATATAGTTGCTAAGAAGGTCAAGGAAGAATTGTTGCAGTGACAGGCATCTCAAGCTTCCAACCAACCTATGGCGACCCACTCTTCTCATGATGCACAGACTGAGAGTAATCTTATAGACCCACCACCTAACACGTCTGTTGTAAGTATTGTTTATGACATTGTAGCTAGTCTTTTTAAGATGATATGTATATATGTATAACATTCTTTATGTAAATTTGTAGGCGTTGAAGCCATGCTGCTTAAGAATGCAAGACTATGTTGTTGCAGAGGCGCAGGCTTACCCGTCCCTTCCTGGGGCAATGTTTCACGGGACTCCAATGCCACAGGGCTATGTTCGTGTGAGCCCGATATGTGTATTCCCCTATTGGAGGGAAGCTACATTTCCATATGCCCACCCGGATATTGATACACTTGCTGAGGCAGAAGGTGGGGTGATATTGTGACCCAAAGCAGATGTCGTCTACACTACTGAAATTGCAAGATACATTTACATTACTTTAGATTGTTAATGTGTATATATGAGGTCAATTGATCTGAAATTATATATACAGGTTAAAAAGAAGACACCCGGAGCATCTAGACCTCCACCTCCACTTCATGTATTACCAAGTTGGGTTCCAACTGACCTAAAATACCCGTTAGGTCCTGCTTGTAGGGGAATGGCATGTTGGCTACAGGCACATAATATACATTGCCCTATAATTGTTTCTTTAGAAGCGAATTATGCAGGTCAATCATACGAAAGCTCTTTATTTATACAAGATATTATTGAGCTATTTATATATGATTGGTTGAATACATCAATGATAGAGACATGGATAAGGTGAGATCTTGTTTATACATCCATATACCTTGTGTAAGATCCGGTGATCTGGTTTCTTATATATTAATGCATACGTAATACATGTTTTGCAGCTACTTAGTCGAAAATCAATGTAAAAAATTTGCATTTGACCATGTGGGATTTTTGATTCCATCATTGATTAGTATGGTAGCTAAAGACCCTGATAGTGTTCAACAATACTGTATAGATACTTTTACAATTTTTAGTCAGCAAAAGAAGACGATAATAATAGCTCCATTCAATGTCAAGTAAGTTTACTTTACTTATAATTCGGACTTAAGAAAAATACATTTTTATTGTGGATTTTGAGTTATTAATTTTTAACTTTTTTACCTCTAGCGGTAGGCATTGGGAGTTACTAGTTATTCTCCCCGAGACATTCACTGTTTATTATCTAGATCCTGTGGGGAGTACATTGAATACTAAAATTGGACACATAATGAGATTGCCAATATTCTGGTGAGAAATATTTTATTTTTATATCCGTTAACATATGTTATTACATTACTATTTAATTATGCAATTTACTGTGTTACATTAACATGTAGGGGTTTAGATGCATTCAAAAAGGCTGGAGGAAAGGTCCCTAGGAAAAAGAACCAACCAATAATTTGGAAGAACGTAAAAGTAAGTTACCGACTCCAATGTATATATTATTTATGTGAACTGTGCTTAGTTGTATTTTTTAATATTTTGTATGTTTCAATTTATAGTGTTCTACACAAGACAATGGATGGGCATGCACATACTATGTGATGCGATTTATGCAGATGATTATCCAATATGCCGCATTGGATATCGATACCATACATGAGGTATTATATATAGTCTCATTGTTAGTATGAAATATATCAATCTTATTTTTATATTATTACTTATATATATACATCATTCTCTTTGCAGGTGTTTAAAACTGACCACACTATAGGTAAATGCTTAAAAGATGTACATGCTCCATATACGATGGAAGTATTAAATGAAGTAAGAGAAGAATGGGCAAGAGCCATACAAACAGCGGGGACTGTAAGATATAATTGGGATGCTGATAGCGATGTTGAATGATATTTTGTAAATGAATATTTTTGAATGTTTATACATGTATGAATGTTTCTACATGTATTTGAATGTTTCTACATGTGTGAATGTGAGAATTGAATTGATGTCTAAATGTATCTACTTGTGTGAAAAGTATATTTGTTGATTTTGCAGGTTTGTGGCCTGTTTGTTGGCTGATATCAATGGATGTCGTAAACCTATAGTTCAAAACTGAACTACAAGTTCTCATCCTGCTGACCAGCCACAGCAGGCCTGCAAACTGATAAGAAAAAAAACATAGGCGTTGGTTATTTATAGAAAACCGTCATCAAAGGCTTACATCGTCGGTCATTGGATAAAAACTGCCGCCTAATGTGACAAACAACCTGACCGTGCAGGAAAGCATGACCGTGGCAGAAATAGCGTTGATTATTAGTATAAAACCAACGCATATAGTACAAAACACGGCCGTGTAGGGAAGCACGGTCGTGGCGTTTGGGAATATGGCATCATTTTTTAGTAGCAAACCGACGCAGATAGTGTCCTAGATGGCACCCTTTTTTTGGCGTGAAGCCTTTTGGCGTCGGCTTACTATAAATCACCGACGCCTATCGGTGCCCTCCTGGCATGTTTTCGGTGGTGCGAAGCCTTTTGGCGTCGGTTATAAAACTGACGCCGAAGAGTTCGACCTTTAGCGGCGCCCACATAGGCGTCACTTTAGAACCGTCGCTAAAAGGGCATAAACAACTGATGCCAAAGGACTATTCTATAGTAGTGTCCTCACATCTAGGAGCTTATTTCATTTCCATAAGTATTCAATCATACTTGATTACTCTCATCAATTATCATTAATTGATTATCAACATAAGGTATTACATTTTTCATATGAGTAGTACAAGTTTCTCTTTCATCCTTACTAAGATATTAGATTCAACTTTAACTTGTTGTATTGACTTGAGCCTCTTTAGGGTATACGAGCCTACACTTTTCAAAGTATATCCATTTCATTACTTTATAGTGTATCCATTGATTATATTCAAGTTGTATCGGCCTATACTCATCAAGGTATGTCATCCTAGGTGTATATGCCTACATGTGACACCTTGTGTCAGTCTAGACACATGTGTTTGTGTCGGCCAAGGTACCATTACTTGTATCGGCCAAGGCATGTCAACATGTATCGATTTTGAGATGCTTGAGAAGGTATATCGGCTTTAATGTGCTTTAGGGTATCACCCACCCTATCTCCTTGTGTATCGACCACATCATCCCATTGTGTATCAGCCATATCAACCCATTGTGTATCAGCCATATCAACCCATCGTGTATCATCCATATCAACCCATTGTGTATCGGCCATATCAACTGATTCTGTATATCGGCCACACTATCTACTTAGGGTATCAGCCACTCAACCAACTAGTGTGTCAGACTCATCATCAACTAGGATATTATCCATGCAACCAACTAGTGTATCGGCATCATCATCAACTAGGCCCACTAGGGTATCAGGCACTCAACCAACTAATATATCGGCCTCATCATCAACTAGGGTATCGGCCACTCAACCAACTAGTGTGTCAGCCTCTAGGGTTTGTATTGTATCAGATGAACCCTTATTCAATGCCTTAGTTCTTTCATGTATTGGCCCCACCACTACTTGGTGTATCGGCCAAGACCTCAAGGAATGTGTTACCCACACTTTTACAAAGTATGTCAGACTAAGTGTATTGCCCATCACATATGGATCGGGCTAGAGGGATTTCGGATTTGTGAGTGTATCAGATTAGGGTTAGGATTGGCCATGTCAACCTCCACACTCAACTAAGGCATCATAGTTTAATATTTCATCTTCACTAGTCATCTCTTGGTCATGACAAGATAGTGCCTTTGAAGCATATCATTTTCAGAGCATCTAACATATTGGCCTAACAACAACATATCATTTTGTAGAGTATCACAAGTCATATCGGCCATCCATGTGATGGTGCAAGTATGTGTATCGACTTGGCTACCTTCTAGATATCGGCCTACCTTATTCTTATCATTTAGGTGATAAGTTAAACAATTGAAAGGATAGTAGTCCATCTCATATAACAAATTAAAAGGGATAGGAGTTCATGTGTATCGATTTCCATGCCGATACCCTTGTATCAGGTAAGGGATTTCACAAACCAATATCAGTTTGTGCATATCAGTTTCATCATTTTCAAGATCAAATTGTTCATCCATTAATACTCTAGTACATGGAAGACATCCCCATATATCCATTTAGATCTCATAGAACCATCATTCAAACAAGAAAATTCGAATTAGAAAATAAATCACCAAGTATTGCATGATAGAAGGTGAATAATAATAAAATTGAGTTCAAGTTATATAACCCCCCTCAAGATCAACATAAGAGCTTCAAGCTTCCAACATACACGTTCCCAAGGTTGAAGATGACTTATCAAGAGTCCAATACTTGATCATAACACTGGTATTTGAAAGGAAGACACTATAGCAAGGAACTTGGTGAAGAAGGAAAGAAAGAAAGAATCATGGTTTGAGAAGCATAGCCCATCCAAGGTAGGAGATAACCATGGCTTTACCTTGGGAAAGTTTCTCAGATTTACTATTCCTCCTTGATATCCTAGGGTCATCCACTTAAGCAAGATATGTTAAAAGTTTTGAAAGGTTTACTAGGAGGTGAAAAGAGGGGTATATATAGTTGAGGCTCATGAAAGAGAGTAAGTGTAAGGTGTCATCACCATATGTACATGGGTAACATGTGTCCATGCATGGTGACACCATGCAACCTTGTTTATCTTGGCATGCAAAACTCTTGTGGATAATCCAAGGGTAAGGTATCGGCCATTGGGTATCTTCCTTGACAAGATATCACAAGTCATCATCACTTTGTGTACAAACTGATACCACTTTTGCAAGGAAGAAACCAATAGGCTTCACCTATTTGAGGTGCTTAGCCCATCATGAATGCTTCCAAAAGTTTACAAACTGATAGGGGACATCCTCTATGGTTTATAAACTGATAGGCACCCCCATATGCCCTTCACAACTCGACACAACCTCATTTAAGGTTCAAGGTACTCAACTTTCTATGGTTCTAACATCACTAAGAGTGTTATCACTTAACCAAGACTCAAACAAATAGCCCCCTTCTATATATCTCCTCTAGATGATCCTAAGAGAGAGTAGGAACCATCTAGATGTGGTAAATAACACATCAACCCCTTATATTGGTTAAGTTGCAAGTTGCACCAAAACTAGCACATAAAGCACAAGCATCAACCATACAAGCTCAACTTGGAATTTAGACTTTCCACAAGGCTCCCCTTAGAATAATTCTCTCTACTATGATGCTAAAATACTAAGGGAACACCCATAATGTGACATATTGCAAGCTAACCCCTTATATTGGGTAAATTGCACTTTGGTCTAAAACAAGCAAACATTGCTCAAACAACATTCAAACTGGACCAAACTTGAAACTTGAGCTCTCCTTAAGTCTTAATTACTTTTAAAAAGATTAATACAAGGTTCTAATCATCTTACTTGGTGAAACCATCCAGGGTTATCCCAAAACCTAGGTCAGGGCCCTTAAAATTAAAAACCTAATTAATATCGTTAAATTTTTCAAATCAAATCAAAAGAGTTTTTGACAAATGCAAATTTTCTCTTGTAGAATCAAATGACAAACAAATCCATTTTGTGATCAGACGTTAATAAGGACAAACATGATAGGACAAATTTCCACGACTGGTTTTGGACTTTGAGAAGGGTTCTTAATGAAGAGTGCAAGCTCTACCTCCTTGACAAACCAATGCCAAAAATACCTGCTCCTAATGTGCCTAGAGCACAAGTGGATGCTTACTGGAAGAATCCCAATGATTCTTTAGAGATGAAGTACCTTATTCTTAGCTACAAGAACTATGAGTTGCATGAGCAGTGCGAGGACTTGAGTGTTCTTTAGATGGTAGCACATCTTAAGAAAGTGACCCTTAGAAAGCAAGAAAGGGACAATATTATAAAGGCGCTACTGGAGTCTAAGATGATAGAGGGAACCTCAGTAGAAGAACATGTGCTCAATATGATTGGACGTGTGTATTATCTTGAAGAACTAGGATTCACCTTGAGCAGATATGATTTTAAAGACATTGCCAGAATCATATATCCACTTTATTGTGTGCTATCACGTGAATAATATGGCCAGACCGATGTTAGACTTGCTTGCCATGTTGATTCATGCTGAAGCAAGTGAAGAAGGACAAGTCTGTGAAGGTGATGAGAGGACCTGAGTCCAAGGATCAAAGCAAGACTGAGAAGAGTTCTAAGGTCAAGCACAAATACAAATCTTCAACACTCAAGATAAGGAGAAAGAAAAGCATAAGAGGAACTTATCCTTTGTACTTGAAGGCATTCAAAAAGAAGAAAATGGGGATGGTGATCTCCAATTTAGGTATATACACTATTGTGATAAATCTATCTACTTCCTCATCATGGGTACTAGATACCGGAGGTGGATCTCACATATGTTCAAATATGTAGGATCTGAAAGAAAGTAGGCTTTTGGAAAAGGGTGAGGTGGAACTGTGAGTTGCTAATGGTGCAAGAGTTGCGGCCAATAGAGTTGGAACATATAGTTTATCTCTACCCACAAGGCTTGTAATAAAGTTAAAGAACTACTATTATATGTCTGCTATAAATAGAAACATCATTTCTGTATCTTGTATGGACAAGGATGCATTTGAATTCCATATTAAAAATGGTCAATGTTCTATTTTCAAATATGACATCTTTTATGGCAGTTCCCTAATGTCTTATGGTCTTTACCTGTTAGATCTAAAGATAGATGTGTATAACATTAATACCAAAAGACTAAAACTCAAAAACTGACACAAACCATACATTTGGCATTGTCGTCTAGGGCACATAAATGAGAATCACATATCTAGACTTCATAAAGATGGTTATATAAACTCTTTTGATCTAGAATCAATAGAGACATGGAAATACTGTTTGTTGGGCAAGATGTCTAAGACCCCTTTCACTGGTAAAAATGAAAGGGCTAGTGATCTATTAGGACTCATACATACTAATGTGTGTGAACCTTTTAGAACAACTGCTAGAGGTGGGCATCAGTACTTCATTACCTTTACTAATGACTTCAGTAGGTATGGATATGTTTATTTAATGAAACATAAGTTAGAAACTATTGATAGGTTCAAGGAGTTTATGAAAGAAGTATAGAACTAACTTGGTAATGTATTATGATACTTCATTATTATTGAGGTGGAGAATACTTAAACTAAGAGTTTGAGAACCTTCTTAAAGCCCATGAGATTGTATCCCAGTGGACTCCACCTGGAACACCACAACATAATGGTGTGTCAGAAAAAGGTAATCACACATTTCTAGATACGGTGCGATCAATGATGAGTTTAGTTGATCTTTCGACTACCTTTTGGGGGTATTCACTAGAAACCGTCGTGTATACACTAAATCGAGTACATCTAAATCAGTTCAAAAGACACCATATGAGATATGGCAAGGGAAACGTCCCAAAGTGTCTTTTATGAGGATATGGGAAGGTGAAGCTTATATTAAAAGAATGTTTTCTAATAATCTTGGTCCTAAATATGGTAAATTTTATTTTGTTGGATATCCTAAAGAAACATGAGGATATTACTTTGATTCCCTATCTGAAAATAAAGTGTTTGTTGCCAGGGATGTTGCATTGCTTGAGATGGATTTCATTTCCAAAGGAATCAATGGCAAGAAAGTGGAACTCGAAGAGGTTCAAAACCAACAAGGGAAGATAGAATTGATAGATGAACAAGAGGAACAAAGAGAATCACAAGGTGTTGTGGAGTCTCAAATTCCTCAAGTAACACGGGAACCTCATAGATCTGATAGGACACACTTTCAATCTTGGAAGATTTGGATGTCTTGTGACTCAAGAAAGCTGTGAATTGGTCATAGATGATGAGATAATAACCTATCTAGATGTTTTTGAAGGACTAGAGTTTGGGAATGGCTCGAGGCCATAAGATCTGAGATGGAATTCATGTATACCAACAATGTATGGACTTTGGTGGATCCACCTGAAGGGGTAAAACCCATAGGGTGCATGTGGGTGTTCAAGAAGAAGACCAACATGATTTAAAAGTTCAAACTTATAAGGGTAGATTGGTTGCAAAGGGTTTTAGACAAGTTTAATGTGTTGATTATGATGAAACCTTTTCTCTAGTGGCCATGGTTAAGTCCATTAGGATCTTCATGACTATAAGATCTGGCAGATGGATGTCAAAACTGCATTTCTTAATGGGAATCTTC
This sequence comes from Alisma plantago-aquatica, assembly GCA_963693085.1. NCBI lineage: Eukaryota > Viridiplantae > Streptophyta > Magnoliopsida > Alismatales > Alismataceae > Alisma > Alisma plantago-aquatica. The sequence continues at coordinate 680,568,751 of OY856410.1, read as the reverse complement.
TTGAGGATGTATACTTGACACAACCTGATGGTTTTATAGATGCAAAGGATGCAAATAAATTTTGTAAGCTACAAAGGTCAGTTTATGGATTGAAGCAAGCATCTTGGAGCTAAAATCTTTTTTTTGATGCAATAGTCAAAGAGTTTGGCTTTATTCAAAATGAAGATGAATCATGTGCGTACAATAAGGTTAGTGGGAGCATAGTTACATTCCTCATGTTGTATGTAGATGACATACTATTGATGGGGAATGACATTCCTACTTTACAAAAGATAAAGATATGGCTTGGAAATACATTTTCTGTGAAAGACTTGGGATAAGAATCCTACATATTGAAGATAAATGT